>CP136058.1:26496194-27096194 GCA_032464435.1 Aegilops umbellulata | reverse complement strand
ATGCGGTACAGTTAACGTGTGAACAACTCAGCCCACGTGAAGCTAGATTTAATGGAGGGTCGACCAAGGGCGCCGGAGATCAAACGGTCAATATTAGGCCACTTCCAATGTATTGGTGCTTAGATGTGATGCTAAGTGCATGTAATACTTTAGCAACTAGTCTCCACAATGCGCTTTGCAGAAAAAAAAACTAGTCTCCATAATGCATATGTGCTTAGTTTTTGTAGCTAAGTTTCCCTCATTAAATTTTTTAATACCTAAACTTCTTCATGCATTGGTTGGTAGCCATATTGCATAGGTTCACGTGTTTAGCATCGTTTTCGCCCGGGGTCGTCGTAATGCTCTCTCTCCTCTTTAGTTGCTTTGCCACATCATTTTTTTTTGCTTATGTCACACCTTTAACACCAGTACATCTTGGAGCACTGGGAAGGGCCTTACACTCCATAGTTCTAGCGGTTCTCTTTGTCAGGCGAGATGTCATCATGAGAGGAGGCAGGAGTCCAAACACGGTGAATATTGCTTAAGCCTACACCAACAGAGGTATCCGTCGCTGATGGGCAGGGGTGCACCAGCGGCCCTCCATAGTCATCAAGCTTGGCGACGTCATCTACCTCTGCTTACATGGAGGAAGTTGGGGCACGTGCTGGCATTGATTGGCGCACTATGGCATGGGTAGCCTCCCGACTGCTGCGGAAGTTGTGTATGGTGGGATGACGACCTACCCATTCATTAGCGTCTCTTTGGCCTAGCGTCGAGTACTGGCTGAGATTATTGTCTGCGGATCCTTTTTTTAAGTGATATGGTTGTTTCATTCATCTCTTTGCAATGACTCTGATGTGATTGTTTTTATTTATACTCTGTTTAATAACAATAGTTGTGTGTATCATCATAATGGAGAGGCTGAGGGTTCGAACCTCCTTTTCGAAAAAACAAATCTAGGCCTTAGCCCCTTGTGGTCAGGAAAGAGCGGACCTGTCTACCTAAACGGCCTAAAAGGTCAACTCATTGGAGTTGCCATTAGATCATCTACGGCCAGACGCCTTAAACTGGTTTCAAACGTCTGATCACTGACTGGTCAAAAAGCCCGACCCACCCGGAAGCCTCAAACCGGCCTCAAACGTCCAGGCTGAACGTCACCCTTCATATCCAGCCAAATCTATGGCCGATATGGGGCTGCCCGGGTGCGTCCGCCAGGTTGGACTGACGATCAGGTCCCACATAAAATTGCCCGAAAATCCAATGGTCTGATGGGCATCTCCTCCGGAAGGGTGTGAACATTATTAGAATCGTGATTTTGGATCGGATCAGAACTTTGATGGTAGGATCGCAAATCGTAGAATCTTCACTATCAAGATCGTAGAAACATAGATTCCATGAACTAAAATTGTAGAATCAGAGAGGTTAGTTTGGATCATAAAGTCGTAGAATCGTATAACAGAATCACGATTCTGACAACCTTGGGTGTGAATGTCGTGTGGCGCCACTTCAGCTCGCCACCCGAGGGCCAAAGTACGGCTATTTAACTCGGACGACGACTCCCAGCCCTTGCCCTAGCCACATCCGCTTCCTCCCTCTCTGCACCGCTAGCCCAAGCCGAACCACTTCTCTCCCTCTTCGCTCGCCGTCCGCGAGAGCCATGACCCAGCGAAGGGTGACCACGCACGCTCTGCTGACACTAGAGCGCCGCTTCTAGCTGCTCGAGAAGATCCGAGCTAGGCACGCCGCCTGGATCGCAACCGGCTGCCTCCGGACTGGCCGGAGGAGGAGGACGAAGTGGAGGGGGCAACAACCGGTGGGGGGCAATAGCCGAAGGTGGAGCAACAGACGACGCCCATGGAGGGCGCGGATCCAGAGGAGAAGGACGCGGGGGGGCCGGAAGAGCAGCTAGAGCCGGTTGCGGCCTTCACCATGGCGGAGTTCAAGGTTGCCCAAGCGCCGAAGATGGCTAAGCAGACCGCTATTTTGGAGTCCATTCAGCCTGTGTGGAGGCCAAACGGCAGGAACGGGCGGAGATCGACGAGCTTTTCGCCGAGTTGGAGATGGAGGCCGTCGCGGAGTCGGAAGAGATGCAGTTGCAGCTGCTAGCCATGTACCCAGAGCCTGGCATAGAGATTGTGCACATCTCCGACAACGACAAGTTGTGTAGGCTAGGTTGTTGATCTAAGTACTCCCGCAGGTTCTTGTTACTCTGCATATAAGAATTGTCTGGAGTCAAACTTCGTAAAGTTTGACTATATTTATATGAAAAAATATTAACATATATAATGCTAAATTTATACAATATGAAAATTAAAGTCATGACACATCTAATATTGTTGATTTCACATTATGAATGTTAGCATTTTTTTTCTATAAACTTGGTCAAAGTTTAAGAGGTTTGACTTTAAACAGATCTTATATGCGAACTAAAAGGGCCGGAGGAAGTAGTATTTAAGCTTTTTTTCATGTTTTATGAGGATTTAAGGTTTGAAGTATGAAGTATTCGGATGCAGAGAAGAAAAATTAAAGGCTGCCCAGTCACTGCTCACGGACGTGTCTGGACACGTGTGCGCGCGTTTAAGGAACCGGATTTGGTGTTAGTGGTTGTAGATCTCTTACGCTTTGATGTTTAATTTGCGCGTAGCTGTTGGCCGTTTTGATGTGATCACTGTTTGTTTATGACGTACGCCATGTCCATCCTGCAGCGTGCCACGAGGTGGGCGACGTGCAGCTCACCCGTCCAGCATCACCCGCAATCATGGTTGAAACATATACTCCGTATAAATCTGGAGCATCCATCCAGCATGTACAGCCTCACCCATCAAGCATCACCGACAATCCCACATAGAAAAAGGAGAAACGGATCGAGATCCGACTGCTGAGCTAGGCAACACGGCAACAATGGAGGACGGTCTGGTGAGCGCAGCGACGGGGGCGCTGCAGCCCGCCATGGGAAAGCTGGCCGCGCTGCTCGGCGACGAGTACAAGGTGGTGCGCGGCGAGGTCGAGCTCCTCTCCCGCGAGCTCGCGGCCATGGACGCGTTCCTCCTCGGCAAGTCGTCGTCGTCGTCGGATCCCATTCCCAGCGCGCAGGACAAGGCCTGCATGCACGAGATCCGGGAGCTCTCCTACGACATCGACGACGACCTCGACGACTTCATCATCATGGCTAGTGTCTCCGACAAATCCGCCAAGCTGGCCGGACTACTGGACGAAATGAAGGCCATGCTGGGCCGGACCAAGGCTCGCCACGAGATGATCGCCAAGGCCGTCGATGATCTCAAGGAGCAGGTGGTCCACGTCGCCGAGAGGCACACCCACAAGAGGTCCAAGGTTGATCACAGGGCTCCCGCCATCGTCGACGACGCGTCCAAGCTCGTCGGCCTTGACGGGCCCAAGCAAGAGCTCATCCAACTACTCGCCGGTTCGGTCGAGTCAACGCAGCAGCAGCAACCGCACCCAAACTTGGTGGCTGTTGTTGGATCCGGAGGAACGGGGAAGACAACTCTGGCAAACCAAGTGTACCAAGAGCTCAAAGGCCAACTCGATTGCCATGCTTTCTGTTCCGTGCGACGGAATGCGGACAAGGTCCAGGTTTTGCACTCCATTTACAATCAGCTCTATTCTTCTTACAATAACCTCCGCCGTCGATCTTCTCCTCGCCCTGGCGTGAGCGATTTGCACGGACTTATCACCATGATTTCAAACTACCTCCAACACAGAAGGTATGTATGTCAGATGATAGCATACTTGGAATCTACACATTTTTCTGAACGATTTCCATATATAACATGTGTTAAAATTTGGATTTAAGATTTCAAATATATGAATTTCTTTAAAAGCATTTTGTTAGAGACCTACTGTCCGACGGCTCATGATAACCTTGGCGTGCAAGTTAAACTCCCACCAAATAGATAGTTTCCTTATTACAGTCTCATTGTATTTATACCAAACTCTGTAACTCTCCTGTATATTATATAAGAAGGGGCTGAACCGAGGCAGGCATCAAGCCGCCCAGTTTATCAATCTTGCATGGTATCGAGCACTCCGATCCTCCTCCTCTAGACCCCAGCCGCCGCATCTCCCTTGCCCTAGCAACAGCAGCCGCCGTCCTCTCCCTCCACCATACCCTGCCGCTGCATCGCTCCAACACCCCAACCCCTCCCACCTCGTCATGGCGTCCGCTGATGAGCTCAAGAAACTTGAAGAAGAACTCAAGAACCGCGAGTCCCTCCTTCAGGCTCGCGAGGAAGAACTCCAGCGCCAAGCCGATGAACGAGGAAAGGCCGTCCTTCCCCCTGCTGCCTCTACATATGCTGCCTCCGTCAAGACGTTCGTCCCCATCACCCTCGATCTCCAGGACTCCAACTATGCCAAGTGGCGCGAGCTCTTTCTCGTTGCTCTCGGCCGCTACGGCCTCTCGGCGCACGTTCTCTCCGAGAGCACCCCGTCGGACACCTCCTCCAATTCTGATTGGGGCCGCGACGACTTCACTGTCCTCTCTTGGATATATGGCTCGATCTCTCTCGACCTCTTCGGCACCATCATGAAGCCCGGCTCCACGGCGAAGCAGATTTGGGATGCCATAGCCAACCTCTTCCGCGACAACAAGAAGAGCTGTGCCCTAGCTCTCGATGCTGAATTTCGCAATATTGCTCAAGGGGACATGACGATCTCCGACTATTGTGCAAAGCTCAAGTCTCTCTCCGATGCTCTCGATGATGTTGGTCAGCCGGTCACCGACGACACTCTCGTGCTCACCTTGCTCCGTGGACTCAACGAGCAGTATTCCCATCTACGCTCGTTCCTGCCGTTCCAAGTGCCGTTCCCGTCCTTCCTTCAAACTCGCTCTGCCCTCATTCTTGAAGAAGCCCAGAAGAAAACCGACGCCAAGAATTCTGCCGCCACCGCCTTGTGGGCCAGTGGCAACAGCGTCCTTCCCAACGCCGGTGGCGAACGCGCTCCACCTCCCAGTGATGGACGCAACTTCTCCAATGATCGCCGCAGCTCCCCATCCTTCTCTGTTGGACGTGGGGGAAGCAACACCAGCAGCCGTGGCCGCGGCCGGGGCGGCCGAGGTCGCCGTGACACTCCCTGGATGTACAACCCTTGGACCGGCCAGCCTACTCGCCTTCATCTTCAACAGCAGTCATCATCATCGCATCAACACCTCCAAGCATCTCCTTCAGCTTGGTCGCCTCGCCCCTGGCTCCCCTCAGCTCCGGGGGTCCTCGGTCCTCGACCCACCGTGCCCTCGCCCCAAGCCTATGCAGCCTACGGTCACGGCCACGCGGCAGCACCTTCCGGCTACAGCATGAGCAACCATGCAACACCCTACAACAACTTCAATCAGCAGCAGGTCGACCCGGCTCTCATCACCGCGCTCAACAACATGCAACTCCCCGGCAACCAAGAGTGGTACATGGACTCCGGTGCATCCTCCCACATGGCATCTAACCCTGGTATACTCTCCACTTACACCCCTTCTAATGCTCACACAATCACCGTCGGTAACGGTGCTTCCTTACCTATCTCTCATATTGGCTCCCACACTCTACCCTCTCTGTCTCTACCTCTCTATTTAAATCATGTCCTTGTTGTTCCTCACATAATCAAGAATCTTCTCTCTGTTCGTCAACTCACAACTGATAATTATGTTTCTATTGAGTTTGACCCTTGGGGTTTTTCTGTGAAGGCACTTCCTACTCGGATCGAGATTCTTCGATGCAATAGCTCTGGACCACTCTACTCCGTATGTCCACCATCACCACCCGAAGCCCACATCATCACCGTCTCCCTCGACATCTGGCATCGTCGTTTGGGTCATCCCGGTTATCACACCATGAAGCGTCTCCGCCACCATCAGAATGTTCCATCTTCTAGAGTTACACCATCTATATGTCATGCTTGTCAACTTGGACGTCATGTTCGATTGCCCTTTTATCCTTCGACTTCATATACTGTTAAACCCTTTGCTTTACTACATTGTGATCTTTGGACATCTCCTGTACCCAGCACTTCTGGTTATCTATATTATCTTGTGATAGTTGATGATTATACTCATTACTTTTGGACGTTTCCTCTTCGGAAAAAATCTGATGTCTATGCCACATTTCTTACTTTTCATGCCTATGCCCGCACCCAGTTTGACCTACCCATTGTTGCCATCCAAAGTGACAATGGTCGTGAATTCGACAATACCAAGTTAGACTCTTTCTGTGCTTCCCAAGGTATCACCTTTCGATTTTCTTGTCCCTATACCTCTCAACAAAATGGCAAAGCCGAACGAGCAATTCGCACCACCAATAATGTCATCCGCACACTTCTCATTCAAGCCTCTCTCCCACCATCCTTTTGGGCCGAAGCTCTTCACACTGCC
Source organism: Aegilops umbellulata (assembly GCA_032464435.1). Classification (NCBI taxonomy): domain Eukaryota; kingdom Viridiplantae; phylum Streptophyta; class Magnoliopsida; order Poales; family Poaceae; genus Aegilops; species Aegilops umbellulata. Next base: position 27,089,836 of record CP136058.1, on the reverse strand, counting down.
ACCTTCCTCATCAATATTCGTCCCACTTCGTCTACCAATTTTCTCACTCCATATACTCTACTCTTAGGTACTACACCACCATACAGCAGCCTCCGTGTCTTTGGCTGCCTATGTTATCCAAATACCACCTCTACATCCGCTAACAAACTCTCTCCACGTTCCACAAAATGTGTCTTCCTTGGGTATCCCTCTCGACACAAAGGTTATCGATGTCTTGATCTCACCACTCGTCGTATCATTATTTCTCGCCACGTAGTTTTCGACGAGTCTACTTTTCCATATGAACCATCACTATCTCCTACGCCACCCCGTTGCACTGAAATTTTTGATCCACCCATTATACATACCTCTTCTCCATCCGTATCTGATATGCATGCACCCCCTACACCCACTACGCATGCACCCCCTAGCCCCCACTCTCCAATGCCAGACCCTCCTTCCCCCTCCACGCCAGCTACACCACCCACGCCGGCTACTGCCCCTGCCACTCCGGCCACCCCTCCGACCACATCTTCACCCCCAGCTCCACCGCCGCCACCTCCTGCACCTCTTCATCGCACACGCGCCACTACCGGTCGCCTCCCACCACCCATTGATCGCCTCAACCTTTCAGCTCTAGCCTCTTCCCCTCTTCCTCATAACTATCTTATAGCCCTTCGGGACCCCAATTGGCGCCAAGCCATGCAGGAGGAGTTTGATGCTCTTACACTAAATAAAACATGGGTCTTGGTTCCTCCGCCATCTGGGGCAAATATTGTGAGTGGAAAGTGGATCTTCCGTCATAAATATAATGCCGATGGCTCTCTCTCACGTCACAAAGCTCGTTGGGTTGTTCGTGGCTTCTCTCAACAACCGGGGGTTGATTTCGATGAAACATTTAGCCCTGTCGTCAAACCGACAACTATTCGTATTGTTCTTTCTCTAGCCATCTCACAATCTTGGCCTATCCACCAACTTGATGTAAAAAATGCCTTCCTTCATGGTCATCTTGATGAGGTAGTCTATAGCCAACAACCATCTGGTTTCATTGATCCTCGTCATCCCACTCACGTTTGTCGTCTCCTCAAATCCTTATATGGGCTCAAACAGGCGCCCCGTGCCTGGTTCCAACGCTTTGCATCCTTCGCTCGTTCCATCGGGTTCACCGAATCCAAATCTGATGCTTCTCTTTTCATCTTCCATCAAGGACCTTCCACGGCCTATCTTCTTCTCTATGTCGATGATATTGTTCTTACCGCATCCTCCTTATCTTTCCTTACTACCATCACCAATTCCATGGCTCGTGAGTTTGCCATGAAGGACCTTGGTCCCATTCATCACTTTCTCGGTATCTCAGTTACTCGTTCGGCTTCTGGTCTTCATCTCTCTCAACGGCAATATATCCTTGACATCTTATCTCGTGCTGGTATGCGCGACTGTCACTCGGTTACTACCCCTATTAATACTAACGCCAAACTTCCTTCCTCTACCGGTCCTCCGGTCCCCGATCCTTCTCCCTATCGTAGCCTTGCCGGTGCACTCCAATATGCTACTCTCACTCGCCCGGACATTGCTTACGCTGTCCAGCAAGTCTGTCTTCATATGCATGACCCTCGTGAACCTCACTTTTCTCTCATTAAACGCATCCTTCGCTATCTTAATGGCACCCTCGATCATGGTCTTTCTTTACACCGCACTTCTACACATTCTCTTACCGCCTACTCAGATGCTGATTGGGCTGGATGCCCGGATACACGTCGCTCCACTTCGGGATTTTGCATGTATCTTGGAGATAATCTCGTCTCCTGGTCCGCCCGACGGCAGACGACAGTCTCTCGATCTAGCGCAGAGGCTGAGTACAGAGCTGTTGCTGCGGCCGTTGCCGAGTCCTGCTGGGTTCGTCAGTTATTACAGGAGCTTCACAGGCCCATCTCGACTGCTACAATCGTCTATTGTGACAACGTAAGCGCGTTATACTTGTCAGCTAACCCGGTACAGCATCGTCGCACGAAACATATCGAGTTAGACATTCATTTTGTCCGGGAGAAGGTCGCCCTTGGAGCAGTTCGTGTTCTTCATGTTCCATCAGCTCTGCAATTTGCGGACATCTTCACCAAGGGTTTACCTACGGCTCTCTTCCGCGATTTTCGGTCCAGTCTTCAGGTCACTCCTGTTCCCGGCTCAGACTGCGGGGGCGTGTTAGAGACCTACTGTCCGACGGCTCATGATAACCTTGGCGTGCAAGTTAAACTCCCACCAAATAGATAGTTTCCTTATTACAGTCTCATTGTATTTATACCAAACTCTGTAACTCTCCTGTATATTATATAAGAAGGGGCTGAACCGAGGCAGGCATCAAGCCGCCCAGTTTAAAGTTTTTTTAAATAGAGTAGCTGGGCCGTAACTGCAACATTGCGCATAGATTGGCTTGGGCGAGGCAATTTTATCCTACGCCAACAGAAATTGGAGAGAAAACGCACAAAAAAGGAAGAAACAGGATTCAAACTCGGGTCTCCTGTCTGGAGGAATTACGCTCAATCCACCACACTACTTCGACACATGTGAAACATTTGGGGCTCGCTGCAAATAAATAATAAAGTCCATGGCGACTTAGAAGAAAAAAAGAATCATTTTTTTCAGTTACCATGGCATAGGAAGTAATTATTGATAACGATGGACGGGCAGAAACAATAGCCCCTTTATTATTAGGTATAGACATATATATATATATATATAGATGCTTATGAGTTAAATTCTCTACTATCTAATAAGGCCTTAGGCTGGGGTTCACTAATACAGTACCCCCTCTTTAGCAACGTTCCGAGGTGCCCACTAACAACGTCCAAGCGCTGCTAGTATGATGCCGCTTGCAACGGACAACTAGCAGCATTCGGATCACGCACTGCTAATATATACCAACCTAGCAGCGTTCGGCCGGAAACACTGTTAGTACGCCAGAAAGCGCAGCGTGCGTTTTCCATTGAACACAATTATCTTGTGTAGTAAGTTTGACAGAATATATAAACAAAAAACACGGAGACAGTTCAACACAGTTAATAGCATAATTTGTCTTTTTTGCCGAGAGTTGCTCAGTTGTCCAAATCATATGAAAATTGGGTCGGACCTCATGCATCAAATTGTCTACCATGGAAAAAATTGGAAATTTTTAAATTTTTCTAGTATTTGTTTTGAATTTTTTATTCGATACAGGTGCAGTTGAGCCCGGGCTCAGAAAAGGATTTCCGCACATTGCATCATAATTTACCACATAGTACAACATGTTCAACAAGTTAACTAGCACATAGTACCTACGCTTAGCTGGGTTTCCTTTTTCTTAGTCCTAAATGGTGACATGGAAGCTTTTTTGAGCCATACATACTGGTAGTTAACATAGTATTACCAAACATATATACTACTAGCTAACAATGCCGGCCGGATCTGGTGGTGTGGTGGTATCCTGACGGCATTAGCCTCGGGATACAACCTCACCGGGCTCGGCGATTTCATTTCTTGTAATGCCCATTTGATGACTAATCCTGGATTGTTATGAGTTGGCATTCGAGCACACTTTGCATCGGTGGCCTAAAAAATGACAACCTCTGATGCATTCCTCAATGTACACTTCATACGATCTTTGCAAAGTTGGAAGCACTCCCCTAGGTTTGCGTTCTCTGCGTCCTTTTAGCTCCTCCATGCACTTTCACCGGCTGAAAACTGCGTCGTGAATCCTTCATACCCGCCTAACCACTCATAGAGGAGGCCACCGCGAATCCACTCGCGGAGGAGTGGAGGATGATGCATGGTGCGGTATGGAGTCCTGACGACAACGAGAAGCCATGTAGTTGACAGCGGATGTCCCAATTCATAAAAGGGTATTAATTTTAGTACTAGCATGCGTGGAAGGTAATATTACAACCCCCTAGCTATAGTCGGGATGCTTCAACAACTCTCACTGAGTATGGCCCTGTTTGTTTGGGCTTTTGCTTCTGCTTTTGCAGCTTTTTCACTTTGACCAAAAAGCCATAAAAGATCCTAAATAGGTGCTTTTTGGAGCTTTTATAGCTTTTGATGAATCAATATAACAATTTTTGGCTCTAAAAGCCAAAAAAAGCTCCAAAAGCACCTATTTGGGAGCTTTTATGGCTTTTTGGCCAAAGTGAAAAAGCTGCAAAAGCAAAGCAAAATCCCAAACAAACAGAGTCTATGTTGACTATCAGTGATGGTCACTGTTGCACTTCCCCTCCTGCTTACTAATGTCTCAGAGGAGGAAAAGTACAAAAGTGACCCCTACGACAACAGTCGGTATCCTTCAACAACTCTCATCTCTCAGATGGTGGTGTATATATATGATGGGCTCTCAGTCACGAGTATTTCGACTGTCGGTGATGGTTGTTGTTGTACTTATCCTTCTGCTTAACTAATGTCTTAGAGGAGGATAAGTACAACAACAACCTCGTACGACAACAGTCGGGATCCTTCAACAACTCTCATCTCTGAGGTGGTGGAGCCTATATGGTCGGATCTCACTTACGGGTATTGTGACTGTCAATGATGGTCGATAGTGTACTTCCAAATTAATGTTGAATATCTATAAAATGAGTGTTCACCGAATAAAAAATAAGATAAAATGAGTGTTTACCAAATGACAAAGTGAAGTCACTAACTGAGCCAACTCAAATTAATGTTGAAATGTACGAAAGACAATGCAGATCAAATAACCAACTAATCGAGCTAGCTCACATTAATCAATCTATATACCAGATACACCACTTAATCTATGGACTAATGGATCTACTAACTAATCGATGGACCGACTAATCAATTTATATAACTAGAAACACTACCAACTAATCGATCTATATAAACAATACTAATAACTAATAATCGATCTAATATAAATCAACCGAGGAGCTCATCGAGAGGCGGGAGCTAGGGGAGGTCCTTTGCCTCCCTCTTGACCACGCGGAGCGGCGGGAGCTCCTCTGCCTCCCTCTTGACCGGCGGTAGTGGCGTGCACGACCTGCTCGCACCGGAGGAGCTGCCCACGCCGGCGTGCTGGAGAGCCGAGCCTGCCGCCGGTCATACTCCTATGTCTCATGGCGGAGGAAGGACGGCAGCGGCTCAAGGCCTCGGGTCGTGTATCGTCGGGCGGACCACTTCCTCGCCATGTCGTTAGCGATGCATCGCTTCTGCTCGGGGTCCTCGCCACCACTGGCTAACCAGTGGCACGGTGTCGGCATGGGCACGCAGGGCAAGGGGTAGGTGACGGTGTCGGCAGTGGAGCCGCATCGACGACGGCAGAGCGACGGCGCGGCATTGGCAGCAGCGCGACGTCGGCAGCGGCGGGGCGTAGGTGACGGTGGGAGCGTGAGGCGTCGTCCAGAGGGAGAGAGTCGCGAGTGAGAGAGAGAGAGTGAGAGTGGGGGATCTAGGTTCAAGAGGATATTTATCCACGGTAAGAAACATTAGTAGCATTTGGTGATTCGAAAACTCTGCTGGTACTGTTTAGTAATTTAGCAGCGTTCCGACTAGAGGAACACGACGAATGATGGTACACTGCAGCGTGCTCTGAACGGCAAACGCTGCTGATAATGTTGAAGCAATTTATTTGAGGTTGGTCTTAAATAAAAGGCCGTTTAATATAATAAGTTTGGTAGCGTATAATCTAGCTCGAAAGCTGCTCAAGTACAATCTAGCTTTGTTTCCGTACAAACAAACGCTACTAGTAAGGATTAAGCAATTTAGGAGTTGAAGCTCAACTATTTTTCTTTTGCCTTCTGATTTATATCAACAGATGGTTTAAGTATATACCTAACTTTCCCGCAAACAAGAAGTATATACCTAACTGTTTATTAACATAATACTGTTAGATAAATACCAAAAATTTAATGAAAGTTTCGGAGGGGAGCGACGGAATTGAAGTGTCGGCTGGCAGGTTAATCGACAAGAGAGACCGGTGATGTTCGCACACACTGTTGATCATATGACAACAAAAATTTCTATAGAAGTATAATATGCACCATTAGACATTTACATATCCCATTATAGTTTTGTTTGAGGTTTCTCTTAAATAAAAAGGCAAATTACAATATATTAAGTACAATAACTAGTGTAGCAGTCTGTACTCAAAAGCGGACGTTGCTAACATTGCCGTTCGCGGCGTTCATTTTCTGTGCTGGCAAAATAAAAGCATTTACCTATCCAATCATTAAATTTTGTTTTTTCTTTTGCTTTCCAACTTTTATGAACAAAGCTAAAACACAACAACATAATGTATAACAAAGGATTTTGAATACAAAATATAAAGTACACATTATATTCTTTGCAGCTATTGAATTTACAAGAAACACTGCCAGTCCTTCAACTATTTGCAAACGTTCAGTTTGATAAGACGTTGCTAGTTCCTTATGGCTGGTACGTTAGAATGATGCACCTAGCTAGCAGCGTCCAGCAAAATGAAACGTTGCTAGTAGTGAGGATGTTGCCACGTTCTCTTCACGAACGCTGCTGATAGTTTGGAAAAATAGTTGCCGCTTTCGATTTCGTCGGAACGCTGCTAGTAACAAAATCCTATAAGGGGTTTTTCTACTAGTGGTTCCCTATTTTACCACATAGCGTTTTGCCTGCCCCTTCGTCCAACCTCTTTACTCCCCTTCCCCTCTTCCCTTTCAATTGTTTCCTCCTATATCTAGTTTTTCTCATTTGATTTCTTTTTTTTTTTGCCTCAACTGCCCCACATCTTATTGGGTTACCAAATAAAATCATGCCTTTTTTGTTAGTCAATTAATGATTCCAAATTAAATCCTATTATTTTATGCAATCGCATTAATAATAGAATACCATGTTAATTTTCCATTTACCTATCAGAATATTTATATCCTTGTTGTAAAGCACGAACAATTATCCAGGAATTTTAAAATTACCAAATATGGCCTGCATTTGGATTCTGGAATACCAAAAAAAAAACTTTGATTATTAGTATATCTACTATTAAAAACACCTTAAGGTTCCCTACTAGCTCATTCGTCCAACCTCTTTACGTATGTTTCCCTTCCACTCTTCCATTTTGATTTTTTTCCTCTAACTTCTAGTTTGTGGGCATTCATATTTTTGGTGTAGATCACTAGCTAGGGGGATAACAAACAAAACAGACATAGTTCACGCATGTGCTAACATGATTTGGGCTCTAGCCTTCGTATCAATGGCCTACATCCAGTTACTGGACATATTACTAACACTCTGAGGCGGATACAAGTTACAGGCAGCAGCTTGAATGACAACCCATATGCTATGAGCGGGCTAACATTTCAAAAAGAGATATTTAGTTGTTTTGTCTTCATAGCAGAACAACATTACTTGTGTGTCAGTTACGCTTAGCTAGGTTGTCCCTTGTTAACATCACCGCTCTTAATTTCCATATAGATAACAAAGGGAAATTTTTGACGTTTAGAGGCAATTCCAGCTTCCAAACTCTACCGGGTCGTCATATATAGTATACAAGTGCAAGATACATTTCATGATCAGTGAACTGTCCATTCTAGTGCAAATTCTGCCTTAACTTCTCGTGGCCGTGTGACCAAACAAGTATACTCTTATGGATATTCAAACTCCTTTATTGCTTCTTTTTTCTCAGTAAGCATAACTTTTATTTTATATATTTTTGCAGGTGTATTATTGTACTTGATGATATATGGGATGTGGAAATATTGAAGGTTATTGAGTGTGCATTTCCCACAGCCAGTTCTGGTAGTAAAATAATAATCACTACTCGTATGCATGCCGTCGCTCAATCATGTTGTTCAACTTTCAGCGGACATGTATACAATATAAGGCCTCTTAGTATGGTGCATTCGAGGCAATTATTCTATACAAGACTATTCAACTCTGAAGAAAAATGTCCATCATACCTCAAAGAGATTTCTGGTCAGATCTTGGATAAATGTGCTGGCTTACCTTTGGCAATCATAGCTATATCTGGTGTGTTGGCTGATAAGGCAAGTGAAAAGGAAATATGGGACCAAGTGAAGGATTTAATTGGCCATGCGCTAAGAAATTCTAGCGTCGAAGACATGGTAAACATAATATCCCTTTGTTACTTGGATCTTCCTCCTCATCTTAAAACATGTCTACTATACCTGAGTATATTTCCAGAGGGGCACATTATTGAGAAGGAGAATTTGATAAGGAGGTGGATTGGCGAGGGATTCATTCAGAAAAAATCTGGCTATACAGTATATGAGTCAGGAGAGGTGTGTTTCAATGACCTCATCAACAAGAATTTGATCCAGGCTGCGAAGATGGACGAGACATTTGGTGATGAGGTGAAGAGTTGTCGTGTTCATGGCACCGTTCATAATTTCATTGTATCTAAGGCTGTTGAAGACAACTTTGTTACTATAGTAGGTGTACCTGGTGTTATAAATCCTGATCCCAAGGCCAAGATTCGTCGAGTGTCTCTACAGAATGATGGCGAGGTTCCGCCGGGTCTTGATTCATCTAGTGCCCGATCACTCCATGTGTTTGGCCGTAATGTGAAGATGCCATCTTTGTCAGAGTTTCGAGTATTGCGTGTTCTGGACTTTGAGGATTGTTCACAGTTAGAAGATGATCACCTTGTGGGTATTGCAAATTTGTTGCAGCTCAAGTACCTGAGGTTCAAACATGCCAAAGCCGTCACGAAGATTCCAGAACAGGTGGCAATGCTGCATCATTTAGTGATTGACGTGAATGGTTACAGCAAACTAATGGAAATACCTATGACCATTCAAGAAAGGTTGGTTTGTTATGTAACTCTACGTGTTGATGGTTATGAAACAGTACCGGATGAGATCGCGGCCATGCAGGGATTGCGAGTGTTGGAAGGTCTCAATATTTATACTCAGTCAACGGAATTTCTAAAGAGGCTTGGCCAACTGAAAAAACTGAGGAAGCTGGGCATAATATGGAACATGTATGATATGAGTAATTGTGTTGTTAATGAAGACAAAGAGGAGGAGGAGATCGAGGAGGATGAGGAGGAGTTTCTCTCTTCCATATGTGAGCTCGGCAAAGCAGGCCTTGAGTCTTTGCACATCTCTGTGAAGGAAGCAGCAGATGCGTACTTCAAGCTTTCATGGTTTCCCGATCCTCGGTGTGGCCTTCGTGAGCTTATCATTGTGGGGGACTCCCTCTCGGAGGTTCCGACATGGGTGGCCTCGCTCGTCAACCTTGAGAAGCTATGCATCACAATGCGAGTGATCAACGAGAGAGACATGGAGATACTGAGAGGCTTGCCCAGCTTGCGCCATCTTCGCATCTATGCGGATGAGGATGATGTGTCTGAGTCGCGGGCTGCTATGGAGAAAGCAATGGAGGAACATCCTAACCGTCCCACCTTGGTTTGGTATGATTATTAACTTTGGGGTTTTGGCTACCTTCAGGTACCATTTTCTTCTTTTTCCTTGTAAACAATTATTAATAATTGTCTTCGTTGTCACAAAAAAAATTCCTGTCTTATTTTCTTGGACTTCTCTTTTCCTCCGCACATTATCTATCATGTTGCAAAATAGTTTTATATATTTTTCACACACTAGCTGTTTTCATACACTTGTAGGTGTTAATAAGAGGTGAGAGGAGCAAGCGAAACTGAAGTTCGTGCTACATCCTCCGGGTGGTACCTTAACGTTTAAATTTCCGTTTTATGTTTCAGAAACATAAATAAAGGATCGTATGAATTCCGTCTTGTATCTAGAAATGTCGTGTCTGCTACTTGGAATTTGCATTTTTGTAACATCATATTTTTTTTGAACCGGCTATACTGTCAAAACTGTTGTGATGAGAAAAGTCATCCAGAGAAAACTGTTGTTTGGCTACTTATTGTTGGCTTGCCGTGTGACTATAAGTTGAATGTTTGAAATACCAAAGATTTGTTGTTTTGTTGACTTAAGTGTAAATAACACTCATCGCATGTATTAACATGAATGCATATGTATATTCACACTATTTATTATTTTATACTAGTTTGTTGTTTATTGTTTTATACAATCTTTCGTACTTATAAACTTGGTAGTTGGCGGTGAATGCATGACCTTGTGCGTTCTCCTAACTAATGTCCACCCTCTTGTGTTTCAAAATTCAAAATCTTGTCCCACTTTAAATCTTGCAATGGATCTATTATGTTCAATTAAGATTCTCCAAGACTTGTCGCATGCAAACCTCTCACTGTATTTTCTCCGAAGGTGCTCTTCGACCCCGAGCTCACATGCTCCACTAGTGCAGAACCGGGCAATAGCACCGGTTCGTAAGGCCCTTTAGTGCCGGTTTAGGAACCGGCACTAATTTGTGGGCACTAAAGGCCCCCCCCTTTAGTACCAGTTCAGCACGAACTGGTGCTAAAGGGCAACCACGTGGCACGAGCCAGCTCCGGGGGCCGGGAGCCCTTTAGTACCGGTTGGTAACACCAACCGGTACTAAATGTGCTCGTGAGTTTTTGTTTTATGATTTCTTTTTCATTTAATTTTGTGTTTTCCATTTTAATTCTTTTTCGTTTCACCCACAGATATATATATAATAACTCATGCATGCTCGCATCATACATCATCATATATAATAACAAGTCCTACTAGCTAATTAATCAAGCATCATCATATATACAACTTCTACTCGTTATTAATAATAAGTCATACGATCATCATCCTCATAGTCATCGAACCCAACCCTACATAATTGTTCTTAGCATATGATCATCAGTATCAGGTAGGACCTAAACACACTTAAGATAAAATAGCATAAAACAATATAGACCCTGACTCTCCATTATGAAGAATGGAGATCATCTTGTCTCCAATTCTTGCGCCTCGCTTCCTTTTGCTTCCAAGAAGCTCCTTACGACTGTCCATACATTTTTTCCATCCTTTGATTGTCAAGTGTCCGCTTCTTTTAGAAATCCGGTATGTACAGTTGAGATTCGTAGGATGACCTGGATATATGTTCAAAACACGAAGGTTGCCGCCATTCTGATACATCAGATGAGGCACACAATCCTCTGGGATTATCTGTTGAAAAACATAGTAATAACTTCATAGTTAGCAATGATGTACTAGTTTTATAGAAGTATGCAAAAGATGCACGGATGTCGTAATAGTAAAAAATCTTACCAGGGTATCTCCATAGTACTTACCGTAGTTCAACACGTGCACTAGTGGCACGTATTGACCATAATGTTGAGGAGTTCGATTGTAGATATTGTAATTCTCAAGATCTCTACAAAATCCAACCAGATGATTTTTCTCCTTATAAGTTAATTCGGAGCCATCGGTGTAGTGGGTTTTGTCTACCATATTCTGCACATTCTTTGATACTTCAAAATAAGCTGTCAATGGAAATAAGCTGTCAACTATTTTGAAATGAACAATATAAATTAGTTAATAATTAACTATGTTTGAGGAAAACTCACATAGCGGTAGAACTGGAGGCTTATCAACAAGGACCCAAATTTCCATATTGTCTTGTTCGATTTCAGGATCACCAAGATCCATGGTGACAAGCATACCCTCATCAAAACCATACAGCTTGCAAAATGCTTCCCAATTGTTGCAACCAAAATGGGTTACACTCTCAGCATTATACAGATTTACTTCAAAATCCACATCATGATGGGTCCTTAGGTGAATTTTCTTTGTTTCAAAATTTTCGTGGTCTTCAAAACCCATCCTCTCCAAGACATAGCGTCTTGCATGGCATGGGATAAACTATACTCGAATTGTAAAAGATGAAAATTACACGTTGAAATAGTTGAAGTCATGCTTAATTATGAAAAAAAACACTAGTCGTCGTTGCGTACCGTTTCAACTTCGAATGTCTCCTCAAGCTTAATGCTGAAGCGCCGATCATCGTCCAGGTAAAACCTGTCGCACTGACCTCGATCGTCGTGGCACCAGTCGCACTCCCCCGGGAGACTTTCATCATCCGATGATGACATTTCCTACGTTCATAATTCAAAGTTTAAACATGTACAATTAAATATATGTACTACGTACGGAGAAGAAGGAGAAACGACCCCCACGACAACAGTCGGGATTCTTCGCCCTCTCATATATGGTGGAGACTCGACAGACTTCAAGTCAACCCGAATAATGGTTTAATTATCTTTGTACAACAGGATTTGGCTGGTCCCACCTCGATGTCGGAGGGGGTCGGTGACGGGGACGACGGCGGGGATGATGGAGGGGCCGGGGGCTCCTAGATTTCTGCGAAAGCAAAAACCCTATAAGCTATCAACTAATCATTCAAAGTAGGAGTAGTTTTCCAATTTGAGCATTCAATAAGAAAAATCAAATCGCAAAATAAAGTAGTATTCAAATTAGTCTCCATTCAATTATTATAAGATAAACTACATCATCTCTCTCCATGCATGTGTCCGTACATCGTCGAATATTATCATACATATCGCCAGTACAACTAAAACCCTAGCACATGACAGGTATCGGCGCGGGCGGTGGACACCCACAGAGAAGGAACCATCACGGGATCATAGCTCCAGTGAGATCCCTGGAGAACCTGCCAGGTATTGGAGAACCTGTGCTCCAACGCAAACAAGTAGCGACGGACGTGCGCGTCCTCCTCACTGACACGGTGACGCACCACCTCCGCGGATTCCTCGAGCCTCTGGACCGTCACTAGCCCACACGACCGCCACCAAAGAAGGTTCGGGTCAACGACAGGCTGGCTCCTCACCAACCTGCGCCCCTCCGGAAGGTAGCGCCTCCCAGTACCACCCCGGCGGAGCCCAGTCCCGGACATGTCCCATCTGGTCAAGCAGGTGTCGTCCTCCGCCGACTCGACGACGAGGATGCGGGATAGGCATCGTCCACGTCGATGCGGGTCGATGCGGGAATAATTGCTTTAACTAAAAAAATAAACTAGTTCTATTAATTTTCTTGCTAAAAATAAACTACTTCTATATATAGTAAATAAAGTAGTTTTCTTAAACCAACTAGTTCAACTACTACTAATATAAGCACTTAATTACTATAAATAAAGTAGCACCTATTAAATCAACTAGTTCAACTACTAATTAAGCACTTACTATAAGTAAATAAAGTAGTTTTCTTAAACCAACTAGCTAGTTCAACTTCTACTAATATATATGAGCACTTAATTACTATAAATAAAGTAGCACATTAATCTAGTACATACGTATACGTGTGTGTGTATGTGTGTGTACTCCGTGTATACATACGTACGTATACGTGTGTGTATACGTACGTATACGTGTGCGGGGGGCGGCGGCGTACGGGGCGGGGGCGGGGGCTGCAGCGGCGGCGTACGGGGAGGGGGCGGCGGCGGCGGCGGCGGCGGCGTACGGGGCGGGGGCGGCGGCGGCGGCGCCGTACGGGGCGGGGGCGGCCGGGGGCGGCGGCGTACGGGGCGGGGGCGGGGGCGGCTACGTACTGACGTACGGGGCGGCGACGACGACAGACGGCGGCGGCGGCGATCGGGGACGAGGGGCTCGAGCAGAGAGACGGGAAGTAGGGGTTTGAAGGCGAAAATTTCGTAAGTGCGATATATATAGGATGGACCTTTAGTACCGGTTGGTGGCTCCAACCGGTACTAAAGGCCTATTTTCGCCAGCCCAAGCGGCGGGAACATACGGCCTTTAGTACCGGTTGGTGGCTCCAACCGGTACTAAAGACCCCCCCTTTAGTACCGGTTGGAGCCACCAACCGGTACTAAAGGGTGTGCGCTGCCAGGCGAGGGGCGCTGAAGTTTAGTCCCACCTCGCTAGTTTAGGAGTGCCATGACCAGTTTATAAGCCCCGGCGCGGGCACTGCATTGAGCTCCTCTCGATAGCAGGCCTTCTGGGCCTACCTCTCCTACTCTGCCTGTGGGCCTACTGGTCTTGCGGTCCTGCATCCTGGCCCAACTACAGCTTGGGTTTCTAGTCGTATGCAGGCCGCTGTGGCGCAGTGGGCGGGCTTTTTTCATTTTTTTTGCTTTATTTATTTTGTTTTTTAGTTTTTTTCTGCTATTTTTTCGAGGCAACTCCCCACGTCTCCCCACTCGTAACTCCCCACGTCTCCCCAATCTCGTAACTCCCCTCCTCATTGCCGATTCATCTTCCTCCCTCTGCCTCTCCCTCCTCATTCCATCACCGCTTCATCTTCCTCCCTCTGCCTCCACCATCAAGCAACTCCCCTTCTGCCTCCACCATCGAAGGCCAGGAGGGCAATGACGGAGGAATCGTGGAGCAACTCCCCTCCGTCTGCCAAGAGGATGGCGGAGGCATCATGGAGCAACTCCCCTCCGTCTCCCAAGCATCACCATGGTGAGGCGTCTGGCAAGGAGCCACTAGTGGTCGACGACGACGTTCCGATCCCCGGGCAGAAGCTGGACTACACCGTTCCGCTCAAGGTTGATATCCACCTGAAGGAGAATCTGGATGTCGTATGCACCAGCAATCCAGACAAAGCCGACAAGAGGATCCGCGAGATCAGGATGAGGCTAGGCGGCATGCATTCTCGGTTTTGGTCGATCGGCGTTGACGTAGAGTATACCAGGGATGACGAACCTCCGCAAAGGGCTGCAGTTCTGCAGTTATGCGTGGAGGATCTCGTCCTGGTATACCACATCACCGCGGCAACCAAATGGTAAAAACATCTAGTTCTGAAGTTTCTGAAGTTTGTGTCTAATTAGTAGTTTCTGAAGTTTCTGTCTAATTAGTAGTTTCTGAAGTTTCTGAAGTAGATGCAATAGTTCTGAAGTTCTGAAGTAGATGCAATACTAGTTCTGAAGTTCTGAAGTTTCTATCTAATTAGTAGTTTCTGAAGTTTCTGAAGTAGATGCAATAGTTCTGAAGTTCTGAAGTAGATGCAATACTAGTTCTGAAGTTCTGAAGTTTCTATCTAATTAGTAGTTTCTGAAGTTTCTGAAGTAGATGCAATAGTTCTGAAGTTCTGAAGTAGATGCAATACCAAGGTTGGAAAAAGCGATAGGCGTAAGCGAGGCGATTGGCCTGTTGGAAATATGCTCTAGAGGCAATAATAAATTAGTTATTATTATATTTCCTTGTTCATGATAATCGTTTATTATCCATGCTATAGTTCTATTGATAGGAAACTCAGATACATGTGTGGATACATAGACAACACCATGTCCCTAGTAAGCCTCTAGTTGACTAGCTCGTTGATCAATAGATGGTCGCGGTTTCCTGACCATGGACATTGGATGTCGTTGACAACGGGATCACATCATTAGGGGAATGATGTGATGGACAAGACCCAATCATAAGCCAAGCACAAAGATCTGTAGTTCGTATGCTAAAGCTTTTCTAATGTCAAGTATCATTTCCTTAGACCATGAGATTGTGCAACTCCCGGATACCGTAGGAATGCTTTGGGTGTACCAAACGTCACAACGTAACTGGGTGACTATAAAGGTACACTACAGGTATCTCCAAAAGTGTCTGTTGGGTTGGCACGAATCGAGACTGGGATTTGTCACTCCGTGTGACGGGGAGGTATCTCTGGGCCCACTCGGTAGGACATCATCATATGCGCAATGTGACCAAGGAGTTGATCACGGGATGATGTGTTACGGAACGAGTAAAGAGACTTGCCGGTAACGAGATTGAACAAGGTATAGGGATACCGACGATCGAATCTCGGGCAAGTACAATACCGCTGGACAAAGGGAATTGTATACGGGATTGATTAAGTCCTTGACATCGTGGTTCATCCGATGAGATCATCGTGGAACATGTGGGAGCCAACATGGGTATCCAGATCCCGCTGTTGGTTATTGATCGGAGAACGTCTCGGTCATGTCTGCATGTCTCCCGAACCCGTAGGGTCTACACACTTAAGGTTCGGTGACGCTAGGGTTATAAAGGAAGCTTGTACGTGGTTACCAAATGTTGTTCGGAGTCCCGGATGAGATCCCGGACATCACGAGGAGTTCCGGAATGGTCCGGAGGTAAAGATTTATATATGGGAAGTCTTATTTTGGTCGCCGGAAAAGTTTCGCACTTTATCGGTATTGTACCGGGAGTGCCGAAAGGGGTCCGGAGGTCCACCAAGGGGTCCACCAGCCCCGGGGGGGGGGCACATGGGCTGTGGGGGGTGCGCCTTGGCCTATATGGGCCAAGGGAACCAGCCCCAAGAGGCCCATGCGCCAAGAGATAAGATAAAGGGAGAGTCCTAAAGGGGGAAGGCACCTCCGAGGTGCCTTGGGGGGAAGGACTCCTCCCTGGCCGCACCCTTCCTTGGAGGAAGGGCCAAGGCTGCCCCCCCTCTCCCTTGGCCCTATATATAGTGGGGGGGAAGGGAGGGAAGCAATACCTGAGCCCCTGGCGCCTCCCTCTCTCTCCCAACTCCTTCCTCCTCTTCTGCGGTGCTTGGCGAAGCCCTGCAGGATTGCCACGCTCCTCCATCACCACCACGCCGTTGTGCTGCTGTTGGATGGAGTCTTCCTCAACCTCTCCCTCTCTCCTTGCTGGATCAAGGCATGGGAGACGTCACCGGGCTGTACGTGTGTTGAACGCGGAGGTGTCGTCCGTTCGGCACTAGGATCATCGGTGATTTGGATCACGACGAGTACGACTCCATCATCCCCGTTCTCTTGAACGCTTCCGCTTAGCGATCTACAAGGGTATGTAGATGCAATCTCTTCTATCCCTCTTGTTGTTAGAATACTCCTAGATAGATCTTGGTGATGCGTAGAAAATTTTGAATTTCTGATACGTTCCCCAACATGGCCTTCGCCTAGTGCCTAGGCGGTGCTTAAGCGCCCTTGGCGCAGCCTAGGCGGTTATATAATTTTTACTATTAGGTGTATATTTGGTTAGTATATATGTATTTTATTAATTTAGGGCATGTAAGTATGTTAACGACGAGCTACTACGATTGGAATATGGCCCTTTTGGCATATAAGTGCAATATGGCAAGATTTCTTGCTTGGGTAGACAATTTGTACTTGCTTTGCCTAGACTTCTGCTTATGCCCTAGGCGAGGCATTTGGCCATTGCCTAGAGCCTCCTAGGCACTGCCTTTTCCAACAGTGTGCAATACTAGTTCTCAAGTTCTGAAGTTTCTGAACTGGCTGTACTAGTGTAGTTTTTGAAGTAGATGAATTTGATGCACCACATTAATTTGATGCAGGCCCAAGGAACTCCACCCGCTTCTGCAGGAGAAGAAGCTGTACACCTTTGTTGGCTTCTCCATTGGAGGTGACAAGGAGAAGCTGAAGTTGTCTGGTTTGGAGATCAACCCCGACAAGTTCGTCGACATGCAGCGCAAATGGAGAGTTCCAACCAATGGAAAGAAGTGGCAGTCTTTGGCTGAGTTTGCAGCCAGCCTCATCCACCCATCCTACAAGGAAATGAAGCAGAAGATCGACAAGAAAATGGACCACAAACTATGGGGGATCAGCCCACTGCCAAACAATCTCATCGAGTACGCAGCGAAAGATGCGTACGCCGAGGCATGGAAGAAAATCGAAACCATCAGAGAAGGTTTGGAGCAATGGAAAGAGGCGGAGAATCATTGGGATGACCCCTACTACTGGGGATATTGAGTTGTTTGTGGTATTAATTATGTGTCTCAGTTTGTACTTATTATGTACTGGTTGAACAAGTTTGCTTTTGTTATGTTGAACAACTTTGCTTTTGTAATGATGAACAAGTTTGCTTTTGGTATGTTGAACAAGTTTGCTTCTGGTAACAAAATTCAGATTAACAGATTACTTCCATATGTATTTATTTTCTTCTATTTATTTCTGCGTAGTTTTTTATATAGTTTTTTCTTTTCTGCTATTTTTTCTTTTCTGTGATATTTATTTTCTTCTATTTATATACCATGCCAAGTTGATGGTTAAAACTTGATGGTCAAAGTCTGGAGTTATAACCAAAGTTTAAAAAAATGAAATGCCGAAGTGCAACTAGTTTTTGCCATAACAGAAGAAGTCCGGAGTTTAATAAGTTATTAAAAATAAAAAAGAGGTGCAATGCTCGTTAATTTGCTTAAAGCCTTTCGGGATAGTGTAACCTGCACTGCACATATAGCTCCGTGCAGTCTACCATATTCCTCAAGGCTTGAAGCAAAGCAACGTCAGCATTGAGCCTCTTCTACATCGTCTCTGCACTCAGGGCTTATAAACCGCTCCTAGTCCCTCTCTCTTAGCGAGGTGGGACTAAAAAACAGCTTACTAAGAAACCTTTAGTACCGGTTCATCCCATGAACCGGTACTAAAGGTGCTCGTGGGGCCCCAGCCTAACCACAGCCTGACACAACCTCATTAGTACCGGTTCGTGGCATTTAGCTCTTTAAACAAATCGGTAAATGTCTGAAAAATAGCAAATGATGTCAGAAAGGGTTTAAAATTGATGACGTCGCTTTGAATGGTGCATACGGAACGCAAAAAATATACAAATATAAGAGCATTCAGATCATGATCTTATATTTCTTTACAGTCTAAAATTGTCAAAAATACTTTGATCATCAATGATCTTTTTGTGTACAATCTGATTTGTCAATATGAGTCTTCACCAGTTTAGGAACTGGTGAAGACTCATATTGCAGCCACAAATTCTACACATAGAGTTCAATGAAGACCAAGTGCTTGTGATAGTTTGAGAAATAACATATTTAAGGTGGTAAAAACTTTGTTAGGGGAGCGAGGTGGGACTAAAAACAGCCTGCGACAACCTCTTTAGTGCCGGTTCGTAGCACGAACCGGCACTAAAGGGTGATGGTGGGGCCACATGCTGAACGCAGCCTGCCACAGCTTCTTTAGTACCGGTTCGTAGAATGAACCGGCACTAAATACACGCCACGAACCGGAACTACTGATCGCCGCCACGAACCGGCACTAATGGGCACATTAGTGCCGGCTCAAATACAAACCGGCACTAATGTGCTTCACGTTTGACCCTTTTTCTACTAGTGCTCCCTGATGAATAGTCAAATCCGAAAAATAGTTGAAAAATAAAATTCTGCATTTTTTGTGATAAACATTGATAAAAGTTTTTAACTTCTTGCAAATTTTTGTGATGAAATAGCATTGGTGGAGATCTAGACAAAAAGAACAAAATCGATGCTCTAAAATGCTTCCAACAATTAATAGTCTTTTTGGAGCATCATTGTTTTGCCTAGACTACATGAATATCATTTCATCACAAAATTTTGCAGTTAGTTAAAACTTTCATTAATGTTTATCACAAAAAGTCAAATTTTTTTGAATATTTTTACTATTTTTTCGGATGTTATGATATGTCCATTTTGCATCATGCTTTTATATTGATGTTTAATGCATTATGGGCTGTTATTACACATTATATCACAATACTTATGCCTATTCTCTCTAATTTTATAAGGTTTACATGAAGAGGGAGAATGCCGGCAGCTGGAATTCTGGACTGGAAAAGGAGAAAATATTAGAGACCTATTCTGCACAACTCCAAAAGTCATGAAACTTCACGGAGCATGTTTTTGGAGGGCGCGCCCTACCCCCGGGCGCGCCCCCGACCTTGTGGGCCCCCTGGCAGGCCTCCGGTGCCCCTCTTGGAAAAAATCAAGAGGAAGCTTTCGGGACGAAGCGCCACCGTCTCGAGGCGGAACCTGGGCAGAACCAATTTAGGGCTCCAGCGGAGCTATTCTGCCGAGGAAACATCCCTCCGGGAGGGGGAAATCGCCGCCATCGATCCTCTCATCGAGAGGGGGTCAATCTCCATCACCATCTTCACCAGCACCATCTCCTCTCAAACCCTAGTTCATCTCTTGTATCTGGTCTTTGTCTCAAAACCTCAGATTGGTACATGTGGGTAGCTAGTAGTGTTGATTACTCCTTGTAGTTGATGCTAGTTGGTTTATTCGGTGGAACATTATATGTTCAGATCCTTAATGCTAATTAATACTCCTTTGATTATGAACATGAATATGTTTGTTGAGTAGTTATGTTTGTTCCTGAGGAGATGAGAGAAGTCTTGTTATAAGTAATCATGTGAATTTGGTATTCGTTCGACATCTTTATGAGATGTATGTTGTCTCTCCTCCAGTGGTGTTATGTGAACGTCGACTACATGACACTTCACCATTATTTGGGCCTAGGGGAAGGCATTGGGGAGTAATAATTAAGTAGATGATGGGTTGCTAGAGTGACAAAAGCTTAAACCCTAGTTTATGCGTTGCTTCGTAAGGGGCTGATTTGGATCCATATGTTTCATGCTATGGTTAGGTTTACCTTAATACTTATTTTGCAGTTGTGGATGCTTGTGAGAGGGGTTAATCATAAGTGGGAGGTTATCCAAGGAAGGGCAGCACCCAAGCACTGGTCCACCCACATATCAAATTATCAAAGTAACGAACGCGAATCATATGAGCATGATGAAAACTAACTTGACAACAATTCCCATGTGTCCTCGGGAGCGCTTTTCTTTATATAAGAGTTCGTCCAGGCTTGTCCTTTCCTACAAAAAGGATTGGGCCACCTTGCTGCACCTTAGTTACTTTATTTACTTGTTACCCGTTATGATTTATCCTATCACAAAACTATCTGTTACCTAGAATTTCAGTGCTTGCAGAGAATACCTTGCTGAAAACCGCTTGTCATTTCCTTCTGCTCCTCGTTGGGTCCGACACTCTTACTTATCGAAAGGACTACGATAGATCCCCTATACTTGTGGGTCATCAAGACTCTTTTCTAGCGCCGTTGCCGTTGAGTGAAGCGCCTTTGGTAAGGAAACATTTATATAGTGTGCTGAAATTTACTGTCACTTGTTACTATGGAAAATAATCATTTGAGGGGTTTGTTCGGGGTATCTTCACCTCGACCGGAACCACAATTAGCTACCCCTAAACCTATTGCACCTACTGAAAATATTTATTATGAAATTCCTTCGGGTATGATAGAGAAACTGATTGCTAATCCTTATGCAGGAGATGGAACATTACATCCTGATATGCACCTAATCTATGTGGATGAAATTTGTGGATTATTTAAGCTTGCAGGTATGCTCGAGGATGTTGTCAAGAAGAAGGTCTTCCCTTTATCTTTGAAGGGAAAGTCATTGAGATGGTATAGGCTATTGGATAATATTGGATCATGGAACTACAACCGATTGAAATTGGAATTTCATCAGAAGTTTTATCCTATGCATCTGGTTCATCGTGATCGGAAAGAATTAAACGCAACTCTGAAGATTGAGATCTCGACGAAGGTAAGGAGTCAGGTATAAACCTTAAGTTTGATTGTGTTAAATCCTTTATGGATACCGATGCTTTTCGTGATTTTAGCACTAAATATGGACTTGACTCTGAGATAGTAGCTTCTTTCTATGAATCATTTGCTACTCATGTTGATCTCCCTAAGGAGAAGTGGTTTAAATATCATCCTCCCATTGTAGTTAAAACAGTAGAACCTATTAAAGTTGAAGAAGAAATTATTACTTATAATGTTGATCCTATTGTTCCCACTGCTTATATTGAGAAACCACCATTCCCTATTAGAATAAGGATCATGCTAAAGCTTCAACTGTAGTCAACAAAAGTAATATTAGAACACCCAAACCCTTTGAGCAAATTAAAGTTGAACCTAGTATTGCTATGGCTAAAGATCTCTTGGTTGATAATATTGATGGGCATGTTATTTATTTCTGTGATGAAGCTACTAGGATTGCTAAACCCAATATGAAAGATAAACATAGACCTGTTGTTGGCATGCCTGTTGTCTCTGTTAAAATAGGAGATCATTGTTATCATGGATTATGTGATGTGGGTGCTAGTGTGAGTGCAATTCCTTATACCTTATATAAAGAAATTATGAATGATATTGCACCTGCTGAGATAGAAGATATTGATGTTACTATTAAGCTTGCTAATAGAGATACTATATCACCAATTGGGATTGTTAGAGATGTTGAAGTCTTGTGTGGGAAAATAAAATACCCTACTCATTTTCTTGTTCTTGGTTTCCAATAAGATAGTCTTTGTCCCATTATATTTGGTAGACCTGTCTTGAATACGGTTAATGCTAAGATAGACTGCGAAAAAGATATTGTTACTATTGGTTTAGGGGATATGTCTCATGATTTTAATTTCTCTAAATTTCGTAGACAACCCCATGATAAAGAATTGCCTAGTAAGGATGAAATTATTGGTCTTTCTTCTATTGTCGTGCCTCCTGCTGATCCCTTAGTACAATATTTGCTAGACCATGAAAATGATATGTTTATGAATGAAAGAAGGGAAATAGATGAAGTATTCTTTAATACAGGACCAATTTTGAAACACAATTGGCTTGTTGAAATCCTTGGAGATCCTCCTCCAGCCAAGGGTGATCCCGTGTTTGAGCTTAAACCATTACCTGATACTCTAAAATATGCTTATCTTGATGAAAAGAAGATATATCCTGTTATTATTAGTGCTAACCTTTTAGAGCATGAAGAAAAGAAATTACTGAAAACTCTGAAGAAGCATCGTACCGCTATTGGATATACTCTTGATGATCTTAAGGGCATTAGTCCCACTCTATGTCAGCACAAAATTAAACTAGAGAAAGATGCTAGTCCAGTTGTTGATCACCAACGACGGTTAAATCCTAAGATGAAAGAAGTGGTAAGAAATGAAATACTAAAGCTTCTGGAGGCAGGTACAATTTATCCTATTGCTGATAATCAATGGGTAAGCCATGTTCATTGTGTCCCTAAGAAGGAAGGTATTACTGTTGTTCCTAATGATAAGAATGAATTGATTCCTCAAAGAATTGTTATAGGTTATAGAATGGTAATTGATTTCCGCAAATTAAATAAAGCTACAAGAAAAGATCATTACCCTCTACCCTCTATTGATCAAATGCTAGAAAGATTATCCAAGCATACACATTTTTGCTTTCTAAATGGTTATTCTAGTTTCTCTCAAATACCTTTGTCAAAAGAGGATCAAGAGAAAACCACATTTACTTGCCCTTTCAGTACCTTTGCTTATAGATGTATGCCTTTTGGTTTATGCAATGCACCTGCTACCTTGAAAGATGTATGACTGCTATATTCTCTGATTTTTGTGAAAAGTTGTTGAGGTTTTCATGGATGATTTCTCTGTTTACGGAACTTCATTTGATGATTGCTTAAGAAACCTTGAGCGAGTTTTACAAAGATGTGAAGAAACTAATCTTGTCTTGAATTGGGAAAAGTGCCACTTTATGGTTAATGAAGGTATTGTCTTGGGGCATAAAATTTCTAAAAGAGGTATTGAAGTGGATAAAGCTAAAGTAGATGCTATTGAAAAGATGTCGTGTCCTAAACATATCAAAGGTATAAGAAGTTTCCTTGGTCATGCTGGTTTCTATAGGAGGTTTATTAAAGACTTCTCTAAAATTTCTAGGCCTCTCTGTAGGGGAACGCAGCAGAAATTCAAAATTTTCCTACGAATCACCAAGATCTATCTATGGAGAAACTAGCAACGAGGGGAAGGAGAGTGCATCTACATACCCTTGTAGATCGCTAAGCGGAAGCGTTCAAGTGAACGGGGTTGATGGAGTCGTACTCGTCGTGATTCAGATCACCGATGATCCTAGTGCCGAACGGACGGCACCTCCGCGTTCAACACACGTACAGCCCGGTGACGTCTCCCACGCCTTGATCCAGCAAGGAGAGAGGGAGAGGTTGAGGAAGACTCCATCCAGCAGCAGCACAACGGCGTGGTGGTGATGGAGGAGCGTGGTAGTCCAGCAGGGCTTCGCCAAGCACCGTAGGAGAGGAGGAGGGAGTTGGGAGAGAGAGGGAGGCGCCCAAAGGCCAAGTCCTGCTGCCCCCCTCCCCTCCCCCCTTTATATAGGTGCCAAAGAGGGGGGAGGGCGCAGCCTTGCCCCCTCCTCCAAGGGAGGGGTGCGGCCAAGAGGGGGGGAGGAGTCCATCCTCCCCAAGGCACCTCGGAGGTGCCTTCCCCCTTTTGGACTCTTCCCTTTTTCTTTTATCTTGGCGCATGGGCCTCTTGGGGCTGGTGCCCTTGGCCCATATAGGCCAAGGCGCACCCCCTACAGCCCATGTGCCCCCCCGGGGCAGGTGGACCCCCCCGGTGGACCCCCGGACCCCTTTCGGCACTCCCGGTACAATACCGATAAAGTGCAAAACTTTTCCGGCGACCAAAACAGGACTTCCCATATATAAATCTTTACCTCCGGACCATTCCGGAACTCCTCATGACGTCCGGGATCTCATCCGGGACTCCGAACAACATTCGGTAACCACATACAAGCTTCCTTTATAACCCTAGCGTCATCGAACCTTAAGTGTGTAGACCCTACGGGTTCGGGAGACATGCAGACATGACCGAGACGTTCTCCGGTCAATAACCAACAGCGGGATCTGGATACCCATGTTGGCTCCCACATGTTCCACGATGATCTCATCGGATGAACCACGATGTCAAGGACTTAATCAATCCCGTATACAATTCCCTTTGTCTAGCGGTATTGTGCTTGCCCGAGATTCGATCGTCGGTATACCGATACCTTGTTCAATCTCGTTACTGGCAAGTCTCTTTACTCGTTCCGTAACACATCATCCCGTGATCAACTCCTTGATCACATTGTGCACATTATGATGATGTCCTACCGAGTGGGCCCAGAGATACCTCTCCGTCACACGGAGTGACAAATCCCAGTCTCGATTCGTGCCAACCCAACAGACACTTCCGGAGATACCTGTAGTGCACCTTTATAGTCACCCAGTTACATTGTGACGTTTGGTACACCCAAAGCATTCCTACAGTATCCGGGAGTTGCACAATTTCTAAGGAAATGATACTTGACATTAGAAAAGCTTTAGCATACGAACTACAGATCTTTGTGCTAGGCTTATGATTGGGTCTTGTCCATCACATCATTCTCCTAATGATGTGATCCCGTTGTCAACGACATCCAATGTCCATGGTCAGGAAACCGTGACCATCTATTGATCAACTAGCTAGTCAACCAGAGGCTTACTAGGGACATGGTGTTGTCTATGTATCCACACATGTATCTGAGTTTCCTATCAATACAATTATAGCATGGATAATAAACGATTATCATGAACAAGGAAATATAATAATAACTAATTTATTATTGCCTCTAGGGCATATTTCCAACAGTCTCCCACTTGCACTAGAGTCAATAATCTAGTTCACATCGCCATGTGATTAACACTCACAGGTCACATCTCCATGTAACCAACATCCAAAGAATTTACTAGAGTCAATAATCTAGTTCACATCACTATGTGATTAGCACTCAATGAGTTCTGGATTTGATCATGTTGCTTGTGAGAGTGGTTTTAGTCAATGGGTCTGAACCTTTCAGATCCATGTGTTCTTTACAAATCTCTATGTCATCTCCTAGATGTAGCTACCACGTTCTATTTGGAGCTGTTCCAAATAACTGTTCTGCTTGGAGCTATTCTTAACTGTTGCTCCATTATATGTATCCGGTATCTCTACTCAGAGCTATCCGGATAGGTGTTAAGCTTGCATCGACGTAACCCTTTACGACGAACTCTTTTACCACCTCCATAATCGAGAAAATTCCTTAGTCCACTAGTTACTAAGGATAACTTTGACCGCTGTCCTGTGATCCATTCTTGGATCACTCTGGTACCCCTTGACTTACTCATGGCAAGGCACACTTTAGGTGCGGTACACAGCATAGCATACTGTAGAGCCTACGTCTTAAGCATAGGGGACGACCTTCGTCCTTTCTCTCTGTTCTGCCGTGGTCGAGCTTTAAGTCTTAACCTCGTACCTTACAACTCAGGCAAGAACTCCTTCTTTAACTGATCCATCTTGAACACCTTCAAGATCATGTCAAGGTATGTGCTCATTTGAAAGTACCATTAAGCGGTTTTTGATCTATCCTTATAAATCTTGATGCTCAATGTTCAAGTAGCTTAATCAAGGTTTTCCATTGAAAAACACCTTTCAAATAACCTTATATGCTTTCCAGAAATTCTATGTCATTTCTGATCAACAATATGTCAACAACATATATTCATCAGAAATTCTATAGTGCTCCCACTCACTTCTTTGGAAATACAAGTTTCTCATAAACTTTGTATACACCCAAAATCTTTGATCATCTCATCAAAGTGTACATTCCAATTCCGAGATGCTTACTCCAGTCCTTAGAAGGATTGCTGGAGCTTTGCATACTTATTAGCATATTTCAGGATTGACAAAACCTTCCGGTTGTATCACATACAACCTTTCCTCAAGAAAATTGTCGAGGAAACAATGTTTTGACATCCTATCTGCAAGATTTCATAAATAATGCAGTAATCGCTAATATAATTCCAACAGACTCTTAGCATCGCTACGAGTGAGAAAGTCTCACCATAGTCAACTCCTTGAACTTGTCAGAAAACATCTTAACGACAAGTCGAGCTTTCTTAATGGTGATACTTACCATCATTGTCTGTCTTCCTTTTAAAATCCATCTGTACTCAACAGCCTTACGACCATCAAGTAGTTCTTCCAAACTCTACACTTTGTTTTCATACATGGATCCTTCTCTCGGATTATATGGCCTCGAGCCATATATCGGAATCCAGGCCCACCATTGCTTCTCCATAGCTCGTAGGTTCATTGTTGTCTAGCAACATGACTTCCAATACAGGATTACGTACCACTCTGAAGTAGTACACATCCTTGTCATCCTACGAGGTTTGGTAGTGACTTGATCTGAAGTTTCATGATCACTATCATAAGCTTCCACTTCAATTGGTGTAGGTGCCACAGGAACAACTCTTTTGTGCCCTGCTATACACTAGTTGAAGTAACGGTTCATTAACCTTATCAAGTCTCCACCATCCTCCCACTCAATTCTTTCGAGAGAAACTTTTCCTCGAGAAAGGACCCGATTCTAGAAACAATCCCTTATTGCTTTCGGATCTGAGATAGGAGGTATACCCAACTGTTTTTGGGTGTCCTATGAAGATGCATTTATCCGCTTTGGGTTCGAGCTTATCAGCCTGAAACTTTTTCACATAAGCGTCACAGCCCCAAATTTTTAAGAAATGACAGCTTAGGTTTCTCTAAACCATAGTTCATACGGTGTCATCTCATTGGAATTACGTGGTGCCCTATTTAAAGTGAATGTGGTTGCCTTTAATGCCTAACCCATAAACTATTGTGGTAATTCGATAAGAGACATCATGGTATGCATCATATCCAATAGGGTGCAGTTATGATGTTCGGACACACCATCACACTATGGTGTTCCAGGCTGTATCAGTCGTGAAACAATTTCCACAATGTCTTAATTCTGTGCCAAACTCGTAATTCAGATATTCATCTCTATGATCATATCATAGATATTTTATCCTTTTGTCATGACGATCTTTCAACTTCATCCTGAAATTACTTGAACCTTTCAATAATTCAGACTCATGATTCATCAAGTAAATATACTCAACATCTACTCAAATCATCTGTGAAGTAAGAACATAACGATATCCACTACATGCCTCAGCATTCATTGGATTGCACACATCAATATGTATTACTTCCAACAAGTTGCTATCTTGTTCCATTTTACTGAAACCGAGGTTTTCAGTCATCTTGCCCATGTGGTATGATTTGCATGTCTCAAGTGATTCAAAAAAATCAAGTGAGTCCAAACGATCCATTTGCATGGAGTTTCTTCATGCATATACACCCATAGACATGGTTCGCATGTCTCAAACCTTTCAAAAACGAGTGAGCCCAAAGATCCATCAACATGGAGCTTCTTCATGCGTTTTATACCGATATGACTTACGTGGCAGTGCCACAAGTAGGTGGTACTATCATTACTATCTTTTGGCATGAACATGTGTATCACTACGATCGAGATTCAATAAACCATTCATTTTAGGTGTAAGACCATTGAAGGTATTATTCAAATAAACAGAGTAACCATTATTCTCCTTAAATGAATAACCGTACTGCGATAGACATAATCCAATCATGTCTATGCTCAACGCAAACACCAAATAACAATTATTTAGGTTTAACACTAATCTCGATGGCAGAGGGAGCGTGCGATGCTTGATCATATCAACATTGGAAACACTTCCAACGCATATCGTCAGCTCACCTTTAGCTAGTCTCCGTTTATTCCGTAGCTTTTATTTCGAGTTACTAACATTTAGCAACCGAACCGGTATCTTATACCCTGGTGCTACTAGGAGTACTAGTAAAGTACACATCAACACAATGTATATCCAATATACTTCTATCGACCTTACAAGCCTTCTCATCTACCAAGTATCTAGGGTAATTCTGCTCCAGTGGCTGTTCCCCTTATTACAGAAGCACTTAGTCTCGGGTTTGGGTTCGACCTTGGGTTTCTTCACTAGAGCAGCAGCTGAATTGCCGTTTCATGAAGTATCCCTTCTTGCCCTTGCCCTTCTTGAAACTAGTGGTTTCACCAACCATCAACAATTGATGCTCCTTCTTGATTTCTACTTTTGTGGTGTCAAACATCGCGAATATCTCAAGGATCATCATATATGTCCCCGATATATTATAGTTCATCACGAAGCTCTAGCAGCTTGGTGGTAATGACTTCGGAGAAACATCACTATCTCATCTGGAAGATCAACTCCCACTCGATTCAAATGATTGTTGTACTCAGACAATCTGAGCACAAGCTCAACAATTGAGCTTTTCTCCCTTAGTCTGTAGGCTAAGAAAATCGTCGAAGGTCTTATACCTCTTGACGTGAGCACGAGCCTGAAATCCCAATTTCAGCCCTCGAAACATCTCATATGTTTCGCGACGTTTCAAAAAACACGTCTTTGGTGCCTCAACTCTAAACCATTTAACATTACCGAACTATCACGTAGTCATCAAAACGTGTATGTCAGATGTTCGCAACATCCACAGACCATGTTCGAGGTTCAGCACACTGAGCGGTGCATTAAGGACATAAGCCTTTTACTGTCTGCATAATTGCTGCTATCAACTTTCAAGTAATTTTTCTCTAGGAACATATCTAAACAGTAGAACTATAGCGCGAGCTACGACATAATTTGCAAAATCTTTTTGACTATGTTCAGGATAATTAAGTTCATCTTATGAACTCCCACTTAGATAGACATCCCTCTAGTCATCTAAGTGATCACATGATCCGAGTCAACTAGCCCATGTCCGATCATCACGTGAGACGGACTAGTTAACGTCGGTGAACATCTTCATGTTGATCGTATCTTCTATACGACTCATGCTCGACCTTTCGGTCTTCTGTGTTCCGAGGCCATTTCTGTACATGCTAGGCTCGTCAAGTTAACCCTAAGTGTTTTGCTGTGTAAAACTGTCTTACACCCGTTGTATGTGAACGTAAGGATCTACCACACCCGATCATCACGGCGTGCTTCGAAACGATGAACTGTAGCAACGGTGCACAGTTAGGGGAGAACACTTCTTGAAATTGTTGTAAGGGATCATCTTATTTACTACTGTCGTTCTAAGTAAACAAGATGTATGAACATGATAAACATCACATGCAATCAAATAGTGACATGATATGGCCATCATCACTTTGCTCCTTTCTATCTCCATCTTCGGGGCTCCATGATCATCGTCGTCACCGGCATGACACCATGATCTTCATCATCATGATCTCCATCATCGTGTCTTCATGAAGTTGTCACGTCAACTATTACTTCTACTACTATGGCTAACGCTTTAGAAATGAAGTAAAGTAATTACATGACGTTTATGTTGACACGCAGGTCATAAATAAATTAAGGACAACTCCTATGGCTCCTGCCGGTTGTCATACTCATCGACATGCAAGTCGTGAATCCTATTACAAGAACATGATCAATCTCATACATCACATATCATTCATCACATTCTTCTTGGCCATATCACATCACATAGCATACCCTGCAAAAACAAGTTAGACGTCCTCTAATTGTTGTTTGCATGTTTTACGTGGCTGCTATGGGTTTCTAGCAAGAACGTTTCTTACCTACGCAAAACCACAACGTGATATGCCAATTGCTATTTACCCTTCATAAGGACCCTTTTCATCAAATCCGATCCGACTAAAGTGGGAGAGACAGACACGCGCCAGCCACCTTATGCAACTAGTGCATGTCAGTCGGTGGAACCGGTCTCACGTAAGCGTACGTGTAAGGTTGGTCCGGGCCGCTTTATCCCACAATACCGTCGAATCAAGATAAGACTAGTAACGGCAAGCATATTGAACAAAATCAACGCCCACAACTACTTTGTGTTCTACTCGTGCATAGAATCTACGCAATAGACCTAGCTCATGATGCCACTGTAGGGGAACGTAGCAGAAATTCAAAATTTTCCTACAAATCACCAAGATCTATCTATGGAGAAACTAGCAACGAGGGGAAGGAGAGTGCATCTACATACCTGATCGATAGTAAGTACAGTAGGGTTTTACGCCCAAACTGCGAGTGTCGTGTTCTCCACAAGGATCTAGAACTTCGAAGCACACATTCGAAACATTCAGAATAACAAAACAGGTGAATCAAATTGTAGTAACAACAAGCAGCTACTAGAGCAAAGTAAAACAAAAATAATATGCAGCAAAGGTAAAGGGTTCAGACATCACACACAACTCAAGCTACCAATAAAAGAGACAGCAGCACACAAGAGTTTAGCAACTAACTTAATATCCAGTAAGTGCAACAACAATTCAGCAAGAACAAACACAGAAGAGATCTCACACATACAGTAATAGAATACCAACTAACACATGACAAGTACGAACTAAACTTATTATCAGTAGCATAGAGTAGATGATGGTACTGTCTCAAACAACTCAGGCAGCAGAACAATGTTACAAGTTGAACCACCTAGTTTTCTCACGGATAAATCAACAGTTAACTGAAATTCAGATTACAAACTGCAGAATATTCAGAGCTAAAATTCAGAAAACTAAAGTAAGAGAAGAGAGATTCAGAGTTGTCTCCTGGGCTGTAGATGTTGTGGGCGAAGGAGAGCAGCAAGGACGAAGACGATCAGCGAAGCAAAGTAGGAGAGGATCAGCAAGGGGTCGTTGGAGAAGATCCACGGCTCCGTTTCTTGAGGTTAAAGACGAGGAAGTGCAGCGGGTTGGCGTCGTCGTTGGAGAGAGGCTGTGGATCGGGCGCCTCCACCAATCTCCCGGCGCCCTCTTCTCCCTTTCTCACCTTTGATCTAGTTCTCCTGCTCGTTCCCCTCAATCCCCTGCTTCGATCTGGTGGTGGTTGTGTGGTGGAAGGCAGCGAGGAGTTGGAGAGCAGCAGGTCGGCGATCAGGGGCGGCAGCAAGGTGGAACGGCCTCCGATCTCCTCTCCTTCTTCCTTCCCTCGATCCCCCTTTTCTTGGTTGATTCGATCTGGTGGTAGGTGAGTCCAGGAAGGCAGCGAGGGTTGGGGAGAAAAAGGCAGTCGGTGATGATTTTCTTTCCTTCGACCCCCTCTACTCCTCTGCTCCCTCGTAGCCTTGCGCGTTGGGTCAGACCGGGGTCTGGTTGGTCGCGCCAGACCAGCCTCTTTTCTCGCCCCCGAGCAGTCATCTGCTCTTCTCTGTCTGACTGAGTGCGTAGGTTCTTTTCAGCTCGCCCCTTCTATTCCTAACTTTTCGCACAAGATGATCCCCAGCTTGAAGGTTATCAACACTTTCGATGAAGTTTAGGTGCCTAAACGCACCAGTCCTGCAAGATATGAATAAGTGTTGTAAAAATATCATAATAAGAATATTTCAATAAGAATGAATACTTTATAAGTAAAAATTGTGGTCCAAGGTTTGATTTGTTATGCAAAAAGGCTTGAAATACAATATGAATGAATGTGCTATCAATTTCCCCCACACCCAGATCTTTGCTTGTCCTCAAGTAAAGAAAAAATGATGATGACACTACCCACACTGCCTAGTAAAGATGCACTTTTGGATAGAGAGTGATTCCGACAATACTAGAACTAGGCAACTGTACTCTACTCATGCTAAATTGTGATAAGCAATAATTTATAACACACTGTAAATGTTCCAAGTCAATGACCTTGAGTGAAAGTGAATCCGAATAATCAAGAGCTGGCTGTGTCTTCAGCCCTAAGATAAGCTGGGACCCGAAAATCAATTTATAAGACAAGTTACTTATTGAATTTAAGGCACAAGTGATGATATTGTATCAATCTCACCAAAAGAACATACCACCGATCCCGAGAACATGGTATACACCTGGCTCGACCAATAATTAGAATTTTTTTTTGTTATTATCTCCCCAAAGGAACATACCACCGATCCAGAGAACATGGTATACACCTGGTTCGACAATTGTAGCATTTTTTAGTTATTGCCTCCCCAAAGGAACATATCACCGATCCAGAGAACATGATATACACCTGGTTCGACAATTATTAGAATTTTTTTAGTTATTGCCTCCCCAAAGGAACATATCACCGATCCAGAGAACATGATATACACCTGGTTCGACAATTATTAGCATTTTTTTATATAAAAGTTTTATAGCCCAATCTACCAGATTTCACAAGCCACCGATCCAGGGAACATGACATGCTACTGTAGGTCGATCGGACTTAAATTATTACAAATATTTTATTTATACTAAAATTACTTAGCTAAAGTAAAACAGGAATAATTGAAAGAGAAATCCATAGCTAATAGCACTGTTTTTCACAGACTACAGATCCAGAGATCATAGTTACTACTTAAGTGCCACCAGCTACTTAGCTTAACTTGGGACAGTCAGACACAGCACATCAATTCATCAGTAGGTTTCACTTGGACTCAAGGCATTCCCATTGAACATTTACACAGAGGTATAAAGTATTCATTATCACAATTTACCATAAGAAGAATACATCTGCATAGTTTTAGTATTAAGAGAATCAACAATCTTCTTGGGATGAATCCTACTTTGTAGTGATAAGTAACGTGTCACAATGCAAAAGAAAAAAAATTCAATGCAAATGAATACCAGTCCTCATACTGAATGTTCTAAAGGTTGCTTCAAGTGGAACAGAATCACCTGGGATTTGTATAGTCTTCTCCCCTAGTTTCTTCTCTCCACTCTTCTCTGTTTGTGTTCCCTATTTGTGCTCCCCTTGCCTTTATTCGCTGAAAAATGAAGACATAAACACATAAAAACTTTTCTGTGAAAATTAAATAAGGAAAAGAACTTATTAAAGATTCAGGTTGCCTCCTGAAAAGCGCTTGTTTTAGGTCTTTAGCTTGACCATGTCTCTTCAGTGGGATTAGAGTCCAGCAGGGGTTGACACAACCTTTTGGCTCCCCTCGCCTTCTTGAATTTCCTTCTCCAGCTCTTGATCTTCGCTTGCATTCTCATCTTCAGAAATCAGAGGTGTGTCTCCAAGGACATAGGGCTTTAGTCTCTGGCCATTTACAAGGAAGAGACCTCCAGAAGTACTTTGCACTTGGATAGCACCACTTTTCAGAATCTTCTTCACCTTGCAAGGGCCATACCATCTTGACTTGAATTTACCGGGAAATAGATGAAACCTTGTATCGTAGACCAATACCAACTGTCCAAGATGAAATTCTTTCCTCAATATATGCTTATCATGCCAGATCTTGGTCTTTTCTTTGTAAATTCTTGCACTCTCGTACGAGTCAGCTCTCAGTTCTTCCATTTCACAGAGTTGAAGTTTTCTATGATTTCCTGCTGTATCAAGGTCCATATTAAGTTTCCTTAGTGCCCATTGAGCTTTGTGTTCAAGTTCAACGGGTAGATGGCATGCTTTTCCATATATCAACCTGAATGGTGACATTCCAATTGGTGTTTTATAGGCTGTCCTATACGCCCACAGTGTGTCTGGTAATTTCAGTACCCAGTCAGACCTTGACTTCGATACCACCTTCTCCAGAATGGCCTTTATTTCTCTATTAGACAACTCCACTTGTCCATTTGCTTGCGGGTGATATGGAGTTGTAATTCTGTGATTATGAACTCCATATTTTGCTAAGAGAGATTCTAGTTGGGAGTTATTGAAATGTGTTCCTCCATCACTGATAACAATCCGTGGCACACCAAATCTTGGAAAGATCACTTGCTTGAATAAATTGCAAACTGACTTGGAATCAGCATTGACAGTTGGTACAGCCTCAACCCATTTTGACACATAGTCCACTGCCACCAATATGTATTTGTACCCTTTTGATGGTGGCAAGGGTCCAACATAGTCAATTCCCCATACATCAAAGAGCTCTACTTCAAGAATTCCTTTTTGAGGCATCTCTTGCCTTTTTGAAATCTTTCCAGTTCTCTGACAAGGATCACATGCTTC
Source organism: Aegilops umbellulata (assembly GCA_032464435.1). Classification (NCBI taxonomy): domain Eukaryota; kingdom Viridiplantae; phylum Streptophyta; class Magnoliopsida; order Poales; family Poaceae; genus Aegilops; species Aegilops umbellulata. Next base: position 27,055,584 of record CP136058.1, on the reverse strand, counting down.
AATATAGGAATGTACATCCTTGAATAAAGTTGGCCAATAAAATCCTGCTTGCAAAATTTTTGCTTGAGTCTTTCGAGTACTAGCATGACCTCCATAAGGGGATGAATGACAATGATAGATCACACTTTTAGCTTCACTTTCCGGCAGGCACCTTCGAACAATACCATCAGCACAATGCTTGAATAAGTAAGGTTCATCCCAAAAGAAATGCTTCATATCTGATAGGAATTTCTTCTTCTTTTGATACCCAAAATCTGTAGGAACTTTGTTACAGACCAGATAATTAACTATATCTGCGTACCATGGTGTATAGTTTTGTATACTTGTCACTTGCATAAGATTGATCCCTGGTGAAACATCATTGATTGGTAAGGAGTCTACTGCATTGTTTTGCAATCTCGACAAGTGATCTGCCACAACATTTTCAGCTCCTTTCTTGTCCTTGATTTCCATATCAAATTCTTGAAGCAAGAGTATCCATCTAATTAACCTTGGCTTGGCTTCTTTCTTGCTGAGTAGATATCTTATTGCAGCGTGGTCTCTGTAAACTACACAATGAGATCCCACAAGATATTGCCTGAATTTGTCAAAGGCATACACTACTGCCAACAATTCCTTTTCGGTGGTTGTGTAATTAGCTTGAGCATCATCAAGTGTTTTGCTAGCATAGTATATTACGTGCAAATCTTTTCCTTTTCTTTGTCCAAGTACTGCACCTACAGCAAAGTCGCTTGCATCACACATTATCTCAAATGGTAATTCCCAGTCAGGGGGTTGCACTACTGGAGCAGTAACCAATGCTTCCTTGAGCAAGTTGAAGGATTTTTCACATTCTGCATCGAAGTTGAACTTTACATCATGGTTTAGGAGATTAGTGAGGGGTTTGGCTATCTTAGAGAAATCCTTTATGAATCTTCTATAGAACCCAGCATGCCCCAAAAAGCTCCTCACTCCCTTCACATTTAAAGGTGGTGGGAGTTTTGATATCACTTCAACTTTTGCTGGATCAACCTCAATTCCTCTTTTAGATACCAAATGTCCCAAAATAATTCCTTCCCTTACAAGAAACTGACACTTCTCCCAGTTTAGGACTAGGTTGTGTTCTGAACACCTCTGAAGAACTGCTACTAGATTATTCAAGCAATCTTCATAACTTTTTCCAACGACTGTGATATCATCTATGAACACCTCCACTTTGATTCCTATCATATCAGAGAATATAGAGAGTACAAACCTTTGAAATGTTGTAGGTGCATTACAAAGTCCATAAGCTAGTCTTTTGTAAGCAAATGTTCCGTATGGACAAGTGAAAGTTGTTTTATCTTGATCATCCGGATGAATTGGGATTTGCAAGAATCCTAAATACCCATCTAAGCAGCAGAAATATTCATGACCAGCAAGCCTTTCCAGCATTTGGTCAATGAAAGGTAAAGGAAAATGGTCCTTCCTCGTTACTTCATTTAGCTTTCTGAAATCATTGACCATTCTCCACCCTGTGACAGTCCTACTAGGAATCGTTTGCCCTTGTTCATTTTCAATGACAGTTATTCCTCCTTTTTTGGGCACCATGTGAATGGGACTCACCCACTCGCTGTCCGAAATTGGGTAAATGATATCAGCAGACAGCAATTTAAGGATCTCCTTTTTCACAACCTCTTGCAAATGGGGATTTAACCTTCTTTGATTCTCTCTGATTGGCACACTGCTTTCTTTCAAGTAAATCCTATGAGAGCAAACAGCAGGATTTATCCCTTTCATGTCATCAATCGAATATCCAATAACATCCTTGTACTTTTGCAAAACTGCTTGAAGCCCTTTTATTTGCCTTTCCGTCAACTCCCTATTCACGATAATTGGCCACTGGTTGTCATTGTCTAAGAATGCATACTTCAAACTTTCTGGAAGTTGTTTCATTTCTATTTGCCTTGATTGCGTCTTCTCTAATGGCCTTGAACTGCTTTCCAATATGCTCACAGGTCTAATTTCTTCATATTTGATTTCACTATTGACCTCCTCAACTATTTCACAACAATTTCTTCCATACCTCTCTTCATAACCTTCTTCCACACATTTCTGTAATGTATCAATTCTGTAGCAATGTTCTTCTCTTTGCGGGACATGAGTTGCATGCTTCATGTCAAACTCCACCTTTTCATTTCCGAATCTCAGACTCAATTTAGCTTCTTGGACATCAATAAGTGCACCAGCGGTGGCCAAAAATGGTCTTCCAAGAATCACAGCCTCACTCTTGTCCTCCATATCTAGCACTACAAAGTCAACCGGATAAGCAAAATTCCCCACTTTGATTGGAACATCCTCAAGAATTCCAACAGGTTTCCTATATGTTCTGTCAGCTAACTGAAGAGTTATGGCTGTTGGATTTAATTCTCCCAAGAACATCCTTTTGCTAACTGAGTGTGGTAACACACTAACACTTGAGCCCAAGTCACACAGAGCACTGTAAGTTTTGTTTCCAATCACACATGGTACACAAAAGCTTCCTGGATCATCCAATTTTTCAGGCATGGAATTCTGAATTATTGCACTGCATTCCTTTGATAAAGTCACTACTTCTGGCTCAGACATGCTTCTTTTCTTTGTTAGCAATTCCTTGAAATATTTGGCATACATGGGAACATGTAAGACAGCTTCAAGAATAGGAATAGTAATCTGAACTCCCTTCATAGTTTCCAAAAATTTGGCAAATTGCTTGTCATCTTTGGATTTGTTGAACCGCTCAGGAAAAGGAATGTTATTGGTTGTTATTGCTTCCTCTAGCAAAGGCTCAGCTCTTGTTTGAAAACCAGGAAATTCGACTTCAGTTTCAATTCGGTTATCAACTTCTTTATCCTTTATTTTCTCTGATAATGTTGAAGATGGAGCTCCGGATGAACTTGGCCTCATAGCAGGAGGCACATATGTCTTCGGAATAGGAAGTAAAGGTCCTGTCATAGCTCCACTCCTTGTAGTCACTGCATCAACTGAAGATATTGCCCCACAGTGAGCTTTCGGGTTTTGAATTGGTTGAGCAGGCAACCTTGCTTCATTTTCTCCCACCATACTATCCATTTTGCTCACAAGCATCTTAACAGAATCCTTTAAGCCATTGACTTCATTTGTCATCTTGTTCATCAATTCCAACTGCATCTTCATGATTTCCTCCATTCCATTTGACTGAACATTTTGTTGTTCATTATGCCTCGGCACTTGAAATTGATTTGGATGATTTGATGGTCGATTCCCTTGCACTGTCGATCCACTTGCATATGACTGATTATTCTTGTATGACAAGTTTGGATGATTCCTCCAAGAAGGATTATAGCTGTTTGAGAATGGACCTTGACCTTGGGCATAACTTACTTCTGAAACCGATGATCCAATTGCTGAATAAAAGGTACATTCAGTTGAAGGATGGCCTGCTTGGCCACATACATCACACATTTGAGGCACACTTACTGAAGCTACAGATGTACCGATGCAATTTGACATGATACTATCCATCTTCTTGTTCAAGATGTCAATCTGAGCCGCCATGCTATCATGTGCAGACACATTATACACACCAGGATGTGGTGGTGCTATTGCTCTTTCACTTGACCATTGGAAATGATGAGACGCCATGCTTTCAATCAATGCAAATGCTTCATCAAGGGTTTTGTTCATAATTCCTCCTCCAGCAGCAGAATCGACAAAAGCTCTGGTCAGAGTGGACAGTCCTTTGTAAAAGGTTTGTAACACCAGCCATCTTTCTAAACCATGATGAGGACACATTCTGATTAAAGAGTTGAATCTTTGCCATGCGTCATACAAACTCTCTCCATCATATTGAGTAAACCTTGTTAACTTGTCTCTATATTCAGCAGCTTTTGTTGGTGGAAAGTATCTCTCAAGAAATGTCTGCAATAAAGTCTCCCAAGTATCCTTCAGATGTTCAGGCAAGGAGTGAAGCCATACTCTTGCTCCATCTCTCAAGGAAAATGGGAATAGTGATAATCTGATAGCACTCGGTGAAACTCCATTTTGCTTGAGGGTGTTACAGTACTCCAAGAAAGTTCTGATATGCTCATGGGGATCTTCTAAAGCTGTTCCACCAAATCTGGACTGTTGTACCATGTTAATCAGAGCAGGCTTCAATTCAAAATTATTCGCCTGAATAATTGGTTGCACCATTTCTCCTGGTATCCCATGATCTCTCGGGATCCACAAGTCCCTGAGCAAAGGTACTGGATCAGACATCTTTTCTTCTTCTTGATCTTGCACAGTTTCAGCAACTTGAAACCGTATTTGATTCTCTCTTCTTCTTCTCAATAAGGTCCTTTCAATTTCTGGATCAAACGGCTCTAGTGAATATTCAGGTTGAAGCATAAGACTATTTCCTGTAAAGTTCCTGAAATTGACACATGCTAGTTTCTCTCAAAACTGCAGCCAATGTTAGGAAATTGATAGCACATTCATTCATATTGTATTTCAAGCCTTTTTGCATAACAAATCAAACCTTGGACCACAATTTTTACTTATAAAGTATTCATTCTTATTGAAATATTCTTATTATGATATTTTTACAACACTTATTCATATCTTGCAGGACTGGTGCGTTTAGGCACCTAAACTTCATCGAAAGTGTTGATAACCTTCAAGCTGGGGATCATCTTGTGCGAAAAGTTAGGAATAGAAGGGGCGAGCTGAAAAGAACCTACGCACTCAGTCAGACAGAAAAGAGCAGATGACTGCTCGGGGGCGAGAAAAGAGGCTGGTCTGGCGCGACCAACCAGACCCCGGTCTGACCCAACGCGCAAGGCTACGAGGGAGCAGAGGAGTAGAGGGGGTCGAAGGAAAGAAAATCATCACCGACTGCCTTTTTCTCCCCAACCCTCGCTGCCTTCCTGGACTCACCTACCACCAGATCGAATCAACCAAGAAAAGGGGGATCGAGGGAAGGAAGAAGGAGAGGAGATCGGAGGCCGTTCCACCTTGCTGCCGCCCCTGATCGCCGACCTGCTGCTCTCCAACTCCTCGCTGCCTTCCACCACACAACCACCACCAGATCGAAGCAGGGGATTGAGGGGAACGAGCAGGAGAACTAGATCAAAGGTGAGAAAGGGAGAAGAGGGCGCCGGGAGATTGGTGGAGGCGCCCGATCCACAGCCTCTCTCCAACGACGACGCCAACCCGCTGCACTTCCTCGTCTTTAACCTCAAGAAACGGAGCCGTGGATCTTCTCCAACGACCCCTTGCTGATCCTCTCCTACTTTGCTTCGCTGATCGTCTTCGTCCTTGCTGCTCTCCTTCGCCCACAACATCTACAGCCCAGGAGACAACTCTGAATCTCTCTTCTCTTACTTTAGTTTTCTGAATTTTAGCTCTGAATATTCTGCAGTTTGTAATCTGAATTTCAGTTAACTGTTGATTTATCCGTGAGAAAACTAGGTGGTTCAACTTGTAACATTGTTCTGCTGCCTGAGTTGTTTGAGACAGTACCATCATCTACTCTATGCTACTGATAATAAGTTTAGTTCGTACTTGTCATGTGTTAGTTGGTATTCTATTACTGTATGTGTGAGATCTCTTCTGTGTTTGTTCTTGCTGAATTGTTGTTGCACTTACTGGATATTAAGTTAGTTGCTAAACTCTTGTGTGCTGCTGTCTCTTTTATTGGTAGCTTGAGTTGTGTGTGATGTCTGAACCCTTTACCTTTGCTGCATATTATTTTTGTTTTACTTTGCTCTAGTAGCTGCTTGTTGTTACTACAATTTGATTCACCTGTTTTGTTATTCTGAATGTTTCGAATGTGTGCTTCGAAGTTCTAGATCCTTGTGGAGAACACGACACTCGCAGTTTGGGCGTAAAACCCTACTGTACTTACTATCGATCATTTTGGCGCCGTTGCCGGGGATCTAAATGATCGATAGTAAGTACAGTAGGGTTTTACGCCCAAACTGCGAGTGTCGTGTTCTCCACAAGGATCTAGAACTTCGAAGCACACATTCGAAACATTCGGAATAACAAAACAGGTGAATCAAATTGTAGTAACAACAAGCAGCTACTAGAGCAAAGTAAAACAAAAATAATATGCAGCAAAGGTAAAGGGTTCAGACATCACACACAACTCAAGCTACCAATAAAAGAGACAGCAGCACACAAGAGTTTAGCAACTAACTTAATATCCAGTAAGTGCAACAACAATTCAGCAAGAACAAACACAGAAGAGATCTCACACATACAGTAATAGAATACCAACTAACACATGACAAGTACGAACTAAACTTATTATCAGTAGCATAGAGTAGATGATGGTACTGTCTCAAACAACTCAGGCAGCAGAACAATGTTACAAGTTGAACCACCTAGTTTTCTCACGGATAAATCAACAGTTAACTGAAATTCAGATTACAAACTGCAGAATATTCAGAGCTAAAATTCAGAAAACTAAAGTAAGAGAAGAGAGATTCAGAGTTGTCTCCTGGGCTGTAGATGTTGTGGGCGAAGGAGAGCAGCAAGGACGAAGACGATCAGCGAAGCAAAGTAGGAGAGGATCAGCAAGGGGTCGTTGGAGAAGATCCACGGCTCCGTTTCTTGAGGTTAAAGACGAGGAAGTGCAGCGGGTTGGCGTCGTCGTTGGAGAGAGGCTGTGGATCGGGCGCCTCCACCAATCTCCCGGCGCCCTCTTCTCCCTTTCTCACCTTTGATCTAGTTCTCCTGCTCGTTCCCCTCAATCCCCTGCTTCGATCTGGTGGTGGTTGTGTGGTGGAAGGCAGCGAGGAGTTGGAGAGCAGCAGGTCGGCGATCAGGGGCGGCAGCAAGGTGGAACGGCCTCCGATCTCCTCTCCTTCTTCCTTCCCTCGATCCCCCTTTTCTTGGTTGATTCGATCTGGTGGTAGGTGAGTCCAGGAAGGCAGCGAGGGTTGGGGAGAAAAAGGCAGTCGGTGATGATTTTCTTTCCTTCGACCCCCTCTACTCCTCTGCTCCCTCGTAGCCTTGCGCGTTGGGTCAGACCGGGGTCTGGTTGGTCGCGCCAGACCAGCCTCTTTTCTCGCCCCCGAGCAGTCATCTGCTCTTCTCTGTCTGACTGAGTGCGTAGGTTCTTTTCAGCTCGCCCCTTCTATTCCTAACTTTTCGCACAAGATGATCCCCAGCTTGAAGGTTATCAACACTTTCGATGAAGTTTAGGTGCCTAAACGCACCAGTCCTGCAAGATATGAATAAGTGTTGTAAAAATATCATAATAAGAATATTTCAATAAGAATGAATACTTTATAAGTAAAAATTGTGGTCCAAGGTTTGATTTGTTATGCAAAAAGGCTTGAAATAAAATATGAATGAATGTGCTATCAATACCCTTGTAGATCGCTAAGCGGAAGCGTTCAAGTGAACGGGGTTGATGGAGTCGTACTCGTCGTGATTCAGATCACCGATGATCCTAGTGCCGAACGGACGGCACCTCCGCGTTCAACACACGTACAGCCCGGTGACGTCTCCCACGCCTTGATCCAGCAAGGAGAGAGGGAGAGGTTGAGGAAGACTCCATCCAGCAGCAGCACAACGGCGTGGTGGTGATGGAGGAGCGTGGTAGTCCAGCAGGGCTTCGCCAAGCACCGTAGGAGAGGAGGAGGGAGTTGGGAGAGAGAGGGAGGCGCCCAAAGGCCAAGTCCTGCTGCCCCCCTCCCCTCCCCCCTTTATATAGGTGCCAAAGAGGGGGGGAGGGCGCAGACTTGCCCCCTCCTCCAAGGGAGGGGTGCGGCCAAGAGGGGGGAGGAGTCCATCCTCCCCAAGGCACCTCGGAGGTGCCTTCCCCCTTTTGGACTCTTCCCTTTTTCTTTTATCTTGGCGCATGGGCCTCTTGGGGCTGGTGCCCTTGGCCCATATAGGCCAAGGCGCACCCCCTACAGCCCATGTGGCCCCCCGGGGCAGGTGGACCCCCCCGGTGGACCCCCGGACCCCTTTCGGCACTCCCGGTACAATACCGATAAAGTGCGAAACTTTTCCGGCGACCAAAACAGGACTTCCCATATATAAATCTTTACCTCCGGACCATTCCGGAACTCCTCGTGACGTCCGGGATCTCATCCGGGACTCCGAACAACATTCGGTAACCACATACAAGCTTCCTTTATAACCCTAGCGTCATCGAACCTTAAGTGTGTAGACCCTACGGGTTCGGGAGACATGCAGACATGACCGAGACGTTCTCCGGTCAATAACCAACAGCGGGATCTGGATACCCATGTTGGCTCCCACATGTTCCACGATGATCTCATCGGATGAACCACGATGTCAAGGACTTAATCAATCCCGTATACAATTCCCTTTGTCTAGCGGTATTGTGCTTGCCCGAGATTCGATCGTCGGTATACCGATACCTTGTTCAATCTCGTTACCGGCAAGTCTCTTTACTCGTTCCGTAATACATCATCCCGTGATCAACTCCTTGCTACAAGAATTTGATCTGTATATTATTGATAGAAAGGGAGCTAAGAAACCCGCTGTAGATGATACGTCTCCAACGTATCTATAATTTTTGATTGTTCCATGCTATAATATTATCCTTCTAGGATGTTTTATATGCATTTATATGCTATTTTATATGATTCTTGGGACTAACCTATTAACCTAGAGCCCAGTGCCAGTTTCTGTTTTTTTCCTTGTTTTTGAGTTTTACAAAAAAGGAATACCAAACTGTCGTGGAATTGTCACGGCAGATGTCCTCTTGCAAGGACTTAGTCGTAGAGCCATCGCAACTAGGAAGCTTAAAGGGGTTAAACGGGACAAAGGACACGAGGGTTTATACTAGTTCAGCCCCTTACGGTGAAGGAAGGCCTACGTCTAGTTGTGTTGGGATTATTGAGGTTTCGATGACCAGGGAGCGAAACACGCTGTGCCTGGCTCTCGATCTGATGTTTCTTGCCCTAAGCCGCCGCCGGGTCGTCCCCTTATATACACGGGTTGACGCCCTGCGGCCTTCAGAGTCCCGGCCGGCTCATCAACAAGTCCAGCTCGGTTACTAGTTATTCTTGCCTTATGATACAAGTCACGCCCTGCGGCGGTTTACTATAAGCCTTAAACTACTTATGGGCCCTGACCTTTATTGAACCGCCATCTTCATGTCGTGGGCTTCTGGGCTTCATAAGATAAATTGCCTTCGTGTAACCCGGCCCTTTGGGGGCGGCTTACAAATAGTTATATCTCCAACATTAGGCCCCAGATTGATTTCGAACCTGTTCATGTCAATCTTTCAAAACTTTATGAACTGTTTCCTCCGCCTTCTGTTATGCAAAGTCATTAACCCGCCATGATGTCACCTTGTAATTCCGGGTTATCCCATCATGACATCATCTTTAGTTAAGCTCTGTTGTATCCCAACGGATCTTTATGTGTTAACTGCTCCGAGAATCGAGGCGTCGCGACCGCTGGATAACGACGTCTTGACTTCCTCTTTTCTCGCGCCGTCTATGTCGGCCCCTTCCTTATAAATACCCAACGCCTAGGTTCTTTCCATTCTCATCGTCTTCCTCCTCTCGCCACTGCTACTTGAGCTCCACCGCCGCCGCCGCAGCGCCCTCTGTCTTCCTCGACCCCGGCCGCTGCATCGACCTGATTTGACCAGACAACCGCGGCGGACCCCCGCAGCAAACCTGCGCCTGTGAGTTTTCCTCCCTTTCCTTCCTAAATCTGCATTAGCACTTCTTAGGTTTGTCAGAGTTCATCGTTGTTCATCAGGAATCCATTGCCAGTTCTTGTTTCAACACCTCGTTTGATCTTAGAATAATACCAAACTGCTGCGGTAGTTGTTTCCGTCACTATTTTAGATAGAAATAGATCCTTTCCTCTGTACAGATGCCTTACTCGAGCACATGAACTCCCCTGCCTTGCTTTTAGGTTAAGAAATTTTTCCTCTTTTAGATCCTCGTTTGATCCAAAATAACAACTGCCGCTTGTGAAACTTGTTTGTTCCATACTTAGCAAAAAACTGCCTCTGTTGATTCTGTTATAGCTATGATAGCTTATACGTCCGACTTAAGACAACATCCATTGTCAATACTTCTTGCGTCTGGTGACTTTCAAAAAAGTTTAAACACCCTTGGTACCAACTCCGGCTTAGAGATACCACATAACCCTTTATATACCATTAGGCCCCTCTGTAAGCCGGGATCTTGCTGAACCTGTTCCCATCCTTCTCCGGGTTATAATCTGACCCAGTCCAAATTACGCTATTGTAGATTCCGACTTGCGCCATGGCATCAAAAGCTCCTAAAGCTCCGGTTACATGCAACTGGGTTCCGTCCATTGTGACCGAAAGCAAGTTAGCTGAGTTTGTGAAAACCGGATATCTGCCAAAGAACGAGGTGATGTTTTATCGGGCGCCCGCCTCGTCTGAAGAAAAGCCACAGCCCAGGGACAAAGAAGTAGTTATCTTTGCTGATCACATGAGTCGGGGATTTGCTCCACCCGGCTCAAAATTCTTTAGAGACGTGCTGAAGTATTATGACCTGAGGCCTCAAGACATCGGACCCAATTCCGTGTCAAATATATGCAACTTCCAGGTCTTCAGTGAAGTTTACCTTGGAGAAGAACCCAATTTACTTCTCTTCAGATAGCTTTTCTACCTGAACCGGCAAACAGAACGCGCCAACGGGCCCAGGCTGGAACTTGGTGGAATCTCAATCCAACGGCGAAGGGACTGTCTCTTCCCTTACGTGGAGCTGCCGAGTCATCTGAAGGAATGGAACCAATCGTGGTTTTACTTCCATGATACTTCTCTGGCTGACGAGAACCCACTGCCCGGTTTTCGTGCCTTACGTTTGGATCCTAGCCACCCACTGGCAGACAAGCTAACCACCTCTGAACGGGTCTCCATTGCCCTCCTCATGAAGAAACTCAAAGATCTCTTGGGTAATGGGCTGGACGGCATAGACCTGGTCCGGACTTGGGTCACCTTGCGTGTGATTCCTTTGAGCCGGCGACCCGGCTTAATGTGTACTTACACTGGGGAGAAGAATGGTCCTCTGCGTCACAGCCCTGAAGACTTGCCAGATGATTTGATTGAAGCTTCTATGCAGTCTTTGCTGAAAGAGAATAATGTGGTAAACAACACTTTCAGCTTGCTTCCCTTTTGCAAGTCTAACCCGGCCCCGGCTGTAAGTCTTTTAACCTTACCAATTGTTTTTGATTATCATTATACCTCCGATCCTCAATAACCTCCTTTCAGGCGAACGACGACTTTTGGAAAGTCCCATATGACCATGACGCCGCCAAGCTGGCCAGGGCGGCCAAGAGAGCAGAGAAGAAAGGCTCTAAGGCGGGGACTTCACGGAAGAAGAAAACCAGTGCCACCGACTTACTGCAACTGTCGGGTTATTCTGACGATGAGGAAGAGGTAACCTTTCAAAACGTCTTTGACTCCTTTGTCATAATCTTACTGACTTGTCTTGTTTTTTCAGGAGGATACTGGCAACAGTCAACCCCCCGAGGAAGAGGTAATTATAAACTCCTCCGACTCTGAGCTTCAGCCATGCCAGAAAGTTCGAAGAGTAACCCGGAAAGTACGATTTTCACACCCTTTGGCTTATCAAGATCCTAACTTTATTTTGAAGCAACAGCAATTTGAGAACCGGAGACAAACCCGGACCAACAAAGAAGCTGAACTCTCCTCTGGCTTACCTGACATGAATCGGAAGCGCCGAGCTGAGGTTATTTCTGATTTATACCCTTTCGAACCTTTGGCGGGTCAATTTCATCACCCCCTTAATTCGTCCGACTCAAATTATCAGGAAACTGACCCTTCCTCTGGTGAGTCAATGCATTCAAGCATGCCGGCTTTCAAGACTGCCCCTGGGTAAAGTTCATTTATACTTCTTACCTTGACTTGCTTCCTTTTATATTCTGACCCTTCTATCTTTGTCCACAGTATGCAAGCGAAGACCATTCAACGGGTCAAGAAGAATAAGCCGACCGAGGAGGCCATTCCAACTGAGCCAGGAACCGCAACAACAACTCCTGGCACTTCTAACAATCCTCATCCACCTGAGCCGGCAACTGACACTCCCGTGCCAACTTCTGATCCATCAGTTCAAGACATGGTTAACAGCTTCTTGAACCCGGATCCTCCTAGCCCGGCTAAGGCTGCTGACCCAGAGGTGGAGATTCTAAAGACCCAATTTGTTCCACCGGGTCAACCTTCTGCGCTTGCCAAGTGTTCTGCGAAGACAGACTTGTTGGAACATCGGAAACGTAAGCTGGATTCCACAGACTTTGCCCAATTAAGCATTGGGGAAATCGTCTCCGGCTATGTTTATCAAGCCCAAAGCAGTCGGGACCTGGAGATAAACATGGTAAAGCAAATCCAACAGAAGTCGGAGGTAAGATTCAAAACCCCTTTTTACTTATGCATACTTACTGTACCAGCCCCCAAGTCTACTGCTTAGGTAGAAATAATATGCTGTAGACCTTCCATTATTCATATTAATATAGCTACCTGTCCGGCTTAGAGTAAATAATCTTAAACCGGCTGAAAGTATGAAACACTATTGACTTGCAATAAGCATTAGCCCCCAAGTACCGAGTACCTTAGCTTGCAAAGTGATTGGTACTTTGAAATATGAATAATAACATAAAAAATTCTTCAGTATGCATTAGCCCCCAAGTGCCAAGTGCTTTTGCTTTGCAAAGTGCTTGGGACTTACCTGATGATGTTACCTACTGATGATAATCCGGGTTAATACAGGCTGCCGTAAAGCATTTTGAGTCGGAAATCTCCGAACTTAAAGCCCGGCTTACTGTTCAAGAACGGGAAACCCGGAAAGTCGACGACAAGTTTGTCTCCAGCGTTGCTGAGCAGGAGAAATTGAAGAAACAATTTGAATCGGAGAAAAAGACTTGGGCTGAAGAAAAAGCTGCCCTGGTGACCCGGGCTGAAACAGCAGAGGCATCGCTCGCGTCTGTTAAGAGGGAGCTATCTGGTTTAACCCGCCAGATCTCTCAGATGACCTCGGCCATCTTTGGTAAGTCACCGTTCCTTAATCTCTTGACCTTAAGAATTCGTTTTGTCTGTTGCCTCTGACTTTGTTTAATGCTCATGACATACAGGCCCCAGGAGCACTACCCTTAAGCAAAACACTCTTATTAAGCTTAAGGCAGTGTACACCTTGGTGGAACAGCTATACACCGGGTCACAGCGTGCTTTAGCCGCTGTGGCATTATCCAATGACGTCCCTTATCTCCTGCAAGACGTGCTGAAGCGGCTCGCCACCCTTCCTCAACGAATCCTGGAGCTAAGGCGGGCCCAAGCAAGAGTCTAAGCTGTCGCAACCTTGAGCCGGGCCAAGGCGTGGATTCCAGAGCTAGAGCCTGCCGACTTAGCACTGGGTTATCCTAGTATGAAGGAAGACGGCTCTGAGTTTAATGAAAAGGACTTCACCGCCTGCGTGATGAGCATCCGCCCCTTGGCCACTCAGCTCGGCAATGATACTGACCTTACCAAGTATCACCCGGCTTATGACAGTGAAAACCGCCGGCTCCCCACACCTCACTATGAAGACGTCAGCTTGATTCCTCCAACTCGTAAGCATACTTTTGCTCCTGAAGTTGACCCGGCTGGCTTAATAGATGCGGAAGCACAATTTGAAGCTTTAAGCGGCATTGACTGGACATCCTCCAAATTCCAGGACACAACAACAGCCGGAGAAGAGGACAAGGATGACTCGGAAGACCTGTACCTTCCAGAGGATTGACCTGGTGGTCCTTAACGTGATAATTATGTCTTAAGCTGTAAACATTGCTTGACCACTCCGGACTCAAGGAGTCTTGTAATAGCTTAGTAAAACAATGTTTACCCCTTTTGAATATTTGGAGATGTATAAACATCTTATCGAGTTCATACCTTAGTAAGCTTCCGACTCATATAAATTGTCTGTCTTGAAAAACCTTGTCCTGTGTAAACAACAGGAAAACACAAGCCCTTTGACGGCTCATCATGTAAAAGTTCACACAATACGTGCATGATCCCAAGAATAAAGTATAATACATGGCTATTATTCAAAAAGAAAATATAACCAGGATTGTATACTTATGAACCTTGGGTACCTTGCCGACTTATGAGATCCGGCTTAAGAGGATCATCCCCTATATCCTGATCTATGTAGCCTTCACACGATTATAAGCAATCTTAAACCGGTGTAACAACAGCCGTGTTTAGACGTGTGTGTAAACATTATTAACCAATAGATAAGCATTTTCAGGGTTCCTGATTCAAATATGATCAGTGAACCGTTCCAAAGGGGTTAAGCTTAGATTCGAATTCGATCATATAGCCCCCAATGGCTATGGCGATGCCAATCAAGTGGGTATCGACAGCTATGTTCTCTTTGGTTCGAATACGACCTATGTTTGAACAGGAAGCCCCCAAGTGACTATAAGAGTTGTTTAATGACGCTGATTCGGATACGATCCACGTCAGACCCAATGGGATTAAGCTATGATTCAGATATGATCAGGAAGCCCCCAAGTGTGTTTGGCAGTGCGCCCATCAAGTGGGTATCGACAGCTATGTTCTCTTTGGTTCGAATACGACCTATGTTTGAACAGGAAGCCCCCAAGTGATCATGGCTAGACTCAGATATGGTCTTTTAAGCCGGGTCTAGAGGATAAGCCGGATTCAGATATGATCCGCCTCCTGTAGGTCATCTGAAATAAAGGTATTAGAAAGGTCACACAATCTTTGCAGGAAAACAAGGACAGAGGTCCTGCTTTATTACTTGTCAAAATACATAAGTATGTACATAAAAGAGCCAATGGCTTCAGGTATAGTAAGGCCGAAGTTGAGCAATATTCCACGGCCGGCGGGTCTCCTCCTCCGACTTACGTGAGTCTGCGTGCTCTCGAACGTCAATGAGGTAATATGACCCGTTGTTCAGATTTCTGCTGACCACAAAAGGTCCTTCCCAAGGCGGGGATAGCTTGTGCATATCTTTCTGATCCTGGATGAGCCGGAGAACCAGGTCGCCTTCTTGAAAGGTTCTGGACTTAACCCGGCGGCTGTGATAGCGGCGCAGGTCTTGCTGATAAATTGCTGAGCGGGCTATTGCCAAGTCTCGCTCTTCGTCCAACAAATCAAGTGCATCCTGTCGGGCTCTCTCATTATCCGCCTCAACATAAGCCGCCACGCGAGGTAAATCATGACGGATATCACTTGGCAAAACTGCCTCTTCTCCATACACCATGAAAAAAGGTGTATAACCCATAGACCTGTTGGGCGTGGTATTGATACTCCAAAGGACAAAAGGCAACTCTTCCACCCAACAACCCGGCGTCCATTGTAAAGGGACCATGAGCCGGGGCTTAATACCTCTCAATATCTCTTGATTAGCTCACTCGGCCTGACCATTGGACTGAGGATGAGCCACAGCGGAAACATCAAGTCGGATGTGTTCCCTTTGACAGAACTCTTCCATGGCGCCTTTAGAGAGGTTAGTGCCATTATCAGTTATAATGTTGTGTGGAAAACCAAAGCGAAAAATCACCTTTTTCATGAACTGAACCGCTGTGGCTGCATCACACTTACTGACCGGCTCTGCCTCAACCCATTTAGTGAACTTGTCCACGGCCACCAGAAGGTGCGTCTTTTTATCTTTAGACCTTTTGAAAGGTCCAACCATGTCAAGCCCCCAGACTGCAAACGGCCAAGTAATTGGGATCATCCTCAACTCTTGAGCCGGCACGTGAGCCCGTCGTGAAAACCTCTGACACCCGTCACACTTATTGACCAAGTCTTCCGCATCAGCATGAGCCGTCAACCAGTAGAAACCATGGCGAAAAGCCTTGGCCACAAGAGATTTTGAGCCGGCATGATGACCACAGTCTCCTTCATGTATCTCACGAAGTATCTCCTGACCCTCCGCGGGTGACACACAACGTTGAAACGCCCAGAGACGCTGCAATGATGCAGCTCACCATTAATAATGGTCATCGATTTGGACCTCCTGATGATTTGCCTGGCCAAGGTTTCATCTTCAGGTAACTCCCCCTGGGTCTTATAAGCCAGATAAGGCACTGTCCAATCCGGGATAGCACAGAGGGCTGCGACCAGCTGCCCCTCCGGGTCAGGTATTAAAAAATCTTCCTCTGTAGGTAACTTGACAGAAGGGTTATGCAAAATGTCAAGAAAGGTGTTAGGCGGCACCGGCTTACGCTGAGATCCCAGCCGGCTTAAGGCATCAGCCGCCTCATTCTTTCTTCGATCAATATGTTCCACGACATAACCCTTAAAGTGACCAGCCACAGCATCAACCTCACGCCGGTAAGCCGCCATGAGAGGATCCTTAGAATCCCACGTGCCTGACACTTGCTGAGCCACCAAGTCTGAGTCACCGAAACACCTTACCCGGCTCAGATTCATCTCTTTAGCCATCTGGAGACCATGGAGCAAGGCTTCGTACTCAGCTGCATTGTTAGTACAAGGAAACATGAGCCGGAGTACATAACAGAATTTTTCACCTCGGGGAGACGTTAACACAACTCCAGCCCCGGAACCTTCCAACTGCCTGGACCCATCAAAATGAATAGTCCAATATGTATTGTCCGGCTTCTCCTCAGGTGCTTGCAGCTCCGTCCAATCATTAATAAAATCCACCAAGGCTTGAGATTTGATAGCCGTGCGCGGCTTATACTTAACATCATGTGGCCCAAGCTCAATAGCCCACTTGGCGATTCGTCCAGTGGCTTCCCTGTTCTGTATAATGTCTCCCAAAGGCGCAGAACTCACCACAGTGATGGGGTGACCTTGAAAGTACTGTTTCAACTTCCGGCTTGCCATAAACACTCCATAGACCAGCTTCTGCCAATGGGGGTATCTCTGTTTGGACTCGATTAGCACCTCACTGATATAATAAACCGGCCGTTGTACCAGATGTTCTTTGCCAGCTTCCTTGCGCTCCACCACGATTGCAACACTGACGGCTCGTGAGTTGGCAGCGACATATAACAACAATGGTTCCCTGTCAACAGGGGCCGCTAGGACCGGCGGCTCAGACAATTGTCTCTTTAGGTCTTCAAAAGCTACATTAGCAGCATCACTCCAAACGAAGTTATCTGCCTTTTTCATCATTTGGTATAATGGCAGGGCCTTCTCCCCCAACCGGCTTATAAAACGACTTAAAGTAGCAACACGCCCAGCCAGCCTCTGAACATCGTTGATACATTTTGGCTCAGCCAAAGAAGTAATTGCCTTGATTTTCTCCGGGTTAGCTTCAATACCCCTGTTGGAGACCAGGAAACCCAAAAGCTTACCTGCAGGCACACCAAACACACATTTTCCCCGGTTAAGCATCATCTTATAAACCCGGAGATTATCAAAGGTCTCCTGAAGGTCAGATATCAAGGTCTCCTTCTCTCTGGACTTCACCACTATTTCATCCACATAAGCATGAACATTGCGCCCAATCTGGTTATGGAGACAATTCTGTACACATCGCTGGTAAGTCGCCTGGGCACTCTTGAGCCCAAAAGGCATTGACACATAGCAGAAGGCTCCAAATGGAGTAATAAAAGCCGTCTTCTCCTGGTCCTTAACTGCCATCTTGATCTGATGATATCCAGAATAAGCATCCAAAAAACTTAACCGCTCACAACCCGCCATAGCATCAATAATTTGATCAATATGAGGGAGAGCAAAAGGATCAGCCGGACAAGCCTTATTTAAGTCCGTATAATCCACACACATCCGCCAGGTGCCATTTTTCTTGAGGACCAACACCGGGTTAGCCAACCACTCCGGATGAAAAACCTCAACGATAAACCCGGGCCACCTCTTCTCTAATAGCCTTCCGTCTCTCTTCATTGAATCGTCGAAGGAACTGCCTAACCGGCTTATACTTTGGATCAATGTTAAGAGTGTGCTCAGCGAGTTCTCTCGGTACACCCGGCATGTCAGAAGGTTTCCATGCAAAGATGTCCCGGTTCTCACGGATGAACTCGATGAGCGCGCTTTCCTATTTGGGATCCAAGTTCGCACTGATGCTAAACTGTTTGGTTGAATCACCCGGGGTAAAGTCAACAAGCTTGGTTTCAACAGCCGATTTAAACTTGAGAGCCGGGTCATTTTCCGTGCTAGGCTTCTTCAAAGAGGTCATGTCCGCCGGGTCAACATTATTCTTATAAAAACTCAGCTCCTCAGCCGCACAAACAGACTCAGCATAAGCCGCATCACCTTCTTCACACTCCAAAGCCACCTTACGACTCCCATGCACAGTGATCGTGCCCTTGTAACCCGGCATCTTGAGCTGTAAGTAAACATAACACGGCCGCGCCATGAACTTGGCGTAAGCCGGACGCCCAAATAAAGCATGATACGGGCTCTTGATTTTAACCACCTCAAAAGTTAACTTCTCAGCCATGTGATCATAATCATCACCAAAGGCCACCTCCAGCTCAATCTTACCAACTGGGTACGCCGACTTACCAGGCACAACCCCATGGAACACCGTGTTAGACGGCCGGAGGTCTTTATCAGTCAACCCCATGCGGCAGAAGGTCTCATAATAAAGGATATTGATACTGCTCCCTCCATCCATGAGCACCTTAGTAAATTTATACCCCCCGACTTGGGGTGCCACCACAAGAGCCAGCTGACCCGGATTGTCAACCCGGGGAGGATGATCATCTCTGCTCCACACAATAGGCTGCTCCGTCCACCTGAGGTAACGCGGCACCGCCGGCTCAACAGAGTTTACAGCCCTCTTGCGTACTTTTTGGTCACGTTTGCACAAGCTTGTAGTGAATACATGGTACTGTCCACTATTCAAGTGCTTTGGCTGGCTTTGATAACCTGACTGTTGCTGCTGACCACCCTGGTGGGACTGCTGATTCCCCTGACCGCCACCACCAGAGCTACCACCCGGCCCATGACCACCATCACCCGGGTTATAATTTTTAAAGGCCTTCATGATTGCACAGTCCTTCACAGGTGCGTGGATGGCTTCTCCCGAGTTCCGTGCCTTGGACAGGGCTCGTTAAGCAATTGCTCAAGGCTAGGGCCGGACCCGCCAGACCGCTGAAACAGGTTTCCTCTGCGTCGCTGGTTTCTGGCTTGCGTATTTGCTACAAACTACGGGTTACCATCCGCCTTACGCTTTCCTCCACCTGCCGGGTTCTGTTGATGACCTTTTCCGTTGCCATTCTTCTTTCCCTTCCCGGTCCTTTCCTCATCAGACGCGGGGTCCTTGGTGTTATCGGAATCAGCATATTTAACCAAGGCGTTCATTAAAGTACCCATGTCAGTGCAATCACGCTTTAGACGCCCCAGCTTTTGTCTCAGCGGCTCAAAACGACAGTTTTTCTCTAACATGAGGACTGCCTGCCCAGCATCCATCTTATTAGATGAGTGTATGATCTCCTTGACCCGGCGTACCCAGCGGGTTGTAGATTCTCCCTCTTGCTGCTTGCAGTCAGTTAAGTCGACAATGGACATTGACTGTTTGCAAGTATCCTTAAAGTTTTTATGAACCGGGCCTTCAACTCTGCCCAAGATCCAATAGAATTCGGAGGAGGACCTTTCAGCCAAGCCCGGGCCGTTCCATCCAACATCATAGTGAAGTACTTGGCCATTGCATCATCGCTGACCTCTAGCAACTCCATAGCCATTTCATAACTTTCAATCCAAACTCCGGGTTGCAGATCGGCTGTGTAATTTGGCACCTTCCGAGGCCCCTTAAAATCCTTAGGGAGCCGTATGTTCCGCAGAGCCAGAACTAAACAGGGAACACCTCCGGTTCTAGTAGCCACTCCTAACTCCACAGAGGTCGCTGGATAGTCCGGAAAGGTCTGATGAGCCGCCTGCTGAGCTGCCAGCTGAGCTGCTCGCTGATCCTCCTGATTTATCCTGTCTTGCACCGGGTTATAGCCACCGGGTTGGTTTCGACGCTGGGCGTTGCTTGACAATGCCTCTGACTCCATGCGTCTACTGTAACTTGGGCTCTGATTCGGACGAGGCGTCGCATGAAGTCTATCTCGACTGTAGGAATAAGCCTCTTGCTGTGCCAGAGCGGTTTGAACAAGCTCCCTGATGCGCCGGGTCTCCACCGTTGTCGGGTCATCACCCTCCACTGGGAGAGACGCCAAACGTGCTGATGCTGCGATGAGGTTCTCCATAGGATTAGGAAAGTGACCCGGGGGTGTTGGTACATAACGCGGCGGGGCCATGCTGCCATGAGGAGGAGCCGTCATGTGAGGCTGAACCACTCCCGGTGCCCTGGCTGTCATAAACTGATTTACCCCTGGCGGGTTACTTGGGCCTGCCCCGGGTGTAGCGAACAGGTTCTGAGGCGTATAAACTTGTGGCACACGGGACTGATGCCTCCTCCGCATCACCTCATCTGATGCATGACGATTCATTGAAAGCTGGAAAGCCTCTGATTGGAGTTGCTGAGCCCGTGCATCTAAAGCCGCCCTCTCCGCAGCTAATCTGTTATCCTCAGCCGCCAGGGCCTCCTTGGCCCGGGCTATCTCATTGCGCACCAGTGCTACTTCCGCATCATGCACTTCCTTGTTAGCCTCAATGACAGTGGCAGTTAACAAAGCCGTCAGCCTGTCCATGAGGTCAATCAGCACCTGAGCCGGCGGGCGTTCGGGGCCTCCTGCCCTAACTGCTCCTGACCTGGAAGTGATGACTCCTGCCGTTGTGGAGTTGATGCCGTGTTGAGTACCTGCCATGAAAACTCCAGCCCTACTCGCCGGCTCATTGGGATCCGGAATAGTGCTGCCATCGGAATAGCCCCCAAGTATGCCTTCCTGCAATTCATATAACGAATCTGTCTCACCTGCAGCGGACTCATCCTCAAAGCCGGTGGCCGGCTCACCATCAGTAGCAGCCGGCTCACCGTCAGCCGTAGATCCTTCAGAAGATTCTTCATGAACGCATCCCACGAAGACGTGCTTTACTGCAGGTCGGACACGGGCGGGTTTCGCACGATGCGCCATCTCGATGATCTCGTTGGTGACGTCCGGCTCAGGGGCCGGCTCACCGATCCGGCCGATGAAGACATGGATTCCGCCAAAGGGGACCCGGTACCCGTACTCAATTGAGCCGGTCTCGGGACCCCAGCCTTCGTCGTCGATGTAGATCTTGCCGCGGCGACTCTTCGTCATCCGGCCCACCGCGTATCCCTTGAGCCCTTCGAAGTTGCCCTTTAAGAACTCAAATCCACCGTGCGCGGGCCCCACGGTGGGCACCAACTGTCGTGGAATTGTCACGGCAGATGTCCTCTTGCAAGGACTTAGTCGTAGAGCCATCGCAACTAGGAAGCTTAAAGGGGTTAAACGGGACAAAGGACACGAGGGTTTATACTAGTTCAGCCCCTTACGGTGAAGGAAGGCCTACGTCTAGTTGTGTTGGGATTATTGAGGTTTCGATGACCAGGGAGCGAAACACGCTATGCCTGGCTCTCGATCTATTGTTTCTTGCCCTAAGCCGCCGCCGGGTCGTCCCCTTATATACACGGGTTGACGCCCTGCGGCCTTCAGAGTCCCGGCCGGCTCATCAACAAGTCCGGCTCGGTGACTAGTTATTCTTGCCTTATGATACAAGTCACGCCCTGCGGCGGTTTACTATAAGCCTTAAACTACCTATGGGCCCTGACCTTTATTGAACCGCCATCTTCATGTCGTGGGCTTCTGGGCTTCATAAGATAAATTGCCTTCGTGTAACCCGGCCCTTTGGGGGCGGCTTACAAATAGTTATATCTCCAACACAAACGGAGTCCAATTGATGTGACAATTTTTGATGATTTTTTATGGACCAAAAGAAGCCCAGGAGTAAAAGAGTTGGGCCAGAAGAGTCCCACGCCATCGACGAGGGTGGGGGGTGCGCCCACCCCCCCTAGGCGTGGGCCCCTATCTCGTGGACGGCTCGGAGACCGCCCTGACGTGAGACCTACGCCAAAAATTCCTATAAATATAGAAACCTCCAGAAAATAACCAAGATCGGGAGTTCCGCCGCCGCAAGTGTAGCCACCAAAAACCAATCGGGGCCCTTTTCCGGCACCCTGCCGGAGGGGGGATACATCACCGGCGGCCATCTTCATCATCCCGGCGCTCTCCATGACGAGGAGGGAGTAGTTCACCCTTGGGGCTGAGGGTATGTACCAGTAGCTATGTGTTTGATCTCTCACTCTCTCTCGTGTTCTTAATTTGTCACGATCTTGATGTACCGCGAGCTTTGCTATTATAGTTGGATCTTATGATGTTTCTTCCCCTCTACTCTCTTGTAATGGATTGAGTTTTCCCTTCGAAGTTATCTTATCGGATTGAGTCTTTAAGGATTTGAGAACACTTGATGTATGTCTTGTGATACGTCCATTTTGCATCATGCTTTTATATCCATATTTATTGCATTATGGGCTGTTATTACACGTTATATCACAATACTTATGCCTATTCTCCCTTATTTTACAAGATTTACATAAGGAGGGAGAATGCCGGCAGCTGGAATTCTGGGCTGGAAAAGGAGCAAATATTAGAGACCTATTATGCACAACTCCAAAAGCCCAGAAACTCCACAGAAGTCATTTTCAGAATATATAAAAAATACTGAGCGGAAGAAGTACGTCAGAGGGGGCCCCACCTGGCCACGAGGGTGGAGGGCGCGCCCTACCCCCCAGGGCACACCCCCTGCCTCGTGGGCCTCCCGTTGGCTCTCCGGTGGCCATCTTCTGCTATATGAAGTCTTTCGTCAAGGAAAAAATCATAAGCAACCTTTCGGGACGATACTCCGCCGCCACGAGGCGGAACCTTGGCGGAACCAATCTAGGGCTCCGGCAGAGCTGTTCTGCCGGGGACACTTCGCTCCGGGAGGGGGAAATCATCGCCATCGTCATCACCAACGCTCCTCTCATCAGGAGAGGGCAATCTCCATCAACATCTTCACCAGCACCATCTCCTCTCAAAACCCTAGTTCATCTCTTGTATCCAATTCTTGTCTCCAAGTCTGGGATTGGTACTAGTAGGTTGCTAGTAGTGTTGATTACTCTTTGTAGTTGATGCTAGTTGGTTTATTTGGTGGAAGATCATATGTTCAGATCCTTTATGCATATTAATACCCCTCTGATTGTGAACATGAATATGCTTTGTGAGTAGTTACGTTTGTTCCTGAGGACATGGGAGAAGTCTTGCTATTAGTAGTCATGTGGGTTTGGTATTCGTTCGATATTTTGATGAGATGTATGTTGTCTAGACTCTAGTGGTGTTATGTGAATGTCGACTACATAACACTTCACCATTATTTGGGCCTAGAGGAAGGCATTGGGGAGTAGTAAGTAGATGATGGGTTTCTATAGTGATAGAAGCGTAAACCCTAGTTTATGCGTTGCTTCGTAAGGGGCTGATTTGGATCCATATGTTTCATGCTATGGTTAGGTTTACCTTAATACTTTTGTTGTAGTTGTGGATGCTTGCAATAGAGGTTAATCATAAGTGGGATGCTTGTTCAAGTAAGAACAGCACCCAAGCACCGGTCCACCCACATATCAAATTATCAAAGTACCAAACGCGAATCATATGAATGTGATGAAAACTAGCTTGATGATAATTCCCACGTGTCCTCGGGAGTGTTTTCCTTCATATAAGAAATTGTCCAGGCTTGTCCTTTGCTACAAAAGGATTGGGCCACCTTGCTGCACTTTATTTACTTTTGTTATTTGTTGCTCGTTACAAATTATCCTATCACAAAACTATCTGTCACCTACAATTTCAGTGCTTGCAAAAAATACCTTACTGAAAACCGCTTGTCATTTCCTTCTGCTCCTCGTTGGGTTCGACACTCTTACTTATCGAAAGGACTGCGATAGATCCCCTATACTTGTGGGTCATCAAGACTATTTTCTGGCACCGTTGCCGGGGAGTGAAGCGCCTTTGGTAAGGAAAAATTTATATAGTGTGCTGAAATTTAGTGTCACTTGTTACTATGGAAAGTAATCCTTTGAGGGGCTTGTTTGGGGTATCTTCACCCCGACCAGTTGAGCAAAGAGTTGCTCCTCAACCTAATGAATCTACTGAAATTGAAAATGAAATTGAAAATGTTTGCTTTAAGATTCCTTCAGGTATATTGGAAAAACTGCTAGCTAAACCTTTTACAGGAGATGGAACATCACACCCTGGTGAGCACCTATTATATGTGGATGAAGTTTGTGGGTTATTTAAGCTTGCAGGTATACCCGAGGATGTTGTTAAGAGGAAGGTCTTCCCTTCATCTTTGAGGGGAGACGCATTGACATGGTATAGGCTATGATACGAGATCATGGAACTATAAAAGACTGAAATTGGAATTTCATCAAAAGTATTATCCTATGCATTTGGTTCATCGTGATCGCAATTATATATATATAATTTCTGGCCTCGCAAAGGAGAAAGCATCGCTCAAGCTTGGGGGAGGCTTAAGTCAATGTTATATTCATGCCCCAATCATGAGCTCTCAAGAGAAGTTGTTATTCAAAACTTTTACGCTCGGCTTTCTCTCAATAATCGCACCATGCTCGATACTTCCTGTGTTGGCTCTTTTATGATGAAGACTATTGAATTCAAATGAGATTTATTGGAAAGAATTAAACGCAACTCTGAAAATTAGGACCTCGACGAAGGTAAGGAGCCAGGTATGACACCTAAGTTTGATTGTGTTAAAACTTTTATGGATACCGATGTTTTCCGTAAATTTAGCACTAAATATGGCCTTGACTCTGAAATGGTAGCTTCTTTCTGTGAATCATTTGCTACTTATGTTGATCTCCCTAAGGAGAAGTGGTTTAAATATCATCCTCCCATATAAGTAAAAGTAGTTGCACCTACTAAAGTTGAAGAAAAGACTGTCACTTATAATGATCCTATTGTTCCTACTTCTTATGTTGAGAAACCACCTTTCCCTGTTAGGATAAAGGATCATGCTAAAGCTTCAACTGTGGTTCGTAAAAGCAATATTAGAACTTATACACCTTCTGAGCAAGTTAAAATTGAACCTAATGTTGATATTGTTAAAGATCTCTTGGCTGATAATATCGATGGGTATGTTATTTATTTCTGCGGTGAAACTGCTAGAATTGCCAAACCTTGTGCTAAAGATAAAAATAGACCTGTGGTAGGCATGAATGTTATTTCTGTTAAAATAGGAGATCATTGTTATCATGGCTTATGTGATATGGGTGCTAGTGCTAGGGTTATACCTCGTGACTTGTAGCACCTGCTGAGTTAGAAGATATTGATGTTACTATTAAGCTTGCCAACAGAGATACTATTTCACCCATTGGGATTGTTAGAGATGTTGAAGTCTTGTGTGGGAAAACTAAATATCCCGCTGACTTTCTTATTCTTGCTTCCCCACAAGATAGCTTTTGTCCCGTTATATTTGGTAGACCCTTCTTAAACACTGTTAATGCTCGGATAGACTGCGAAAAGGATGTATTCACAATCAGACTAGGTGATATGACTCATGAGTTTAATTTCTCTAAATTTAGTAGACAACACCGTGAAGAAGAATAGCCTAGTAAGGACGAAATTATTGGTCTTGCTTCTATTGCCGTACCTCCTAGTGATCCTTTAGAACAATATTTGTTAGACCATGAAAATGATATGTTTATGAATGAAAGAAGGGAAATAGATGAAATATTCTTTAAACATGAACCTATTCTGAAACACAATTTTCCTGTTGAAATCTTAGGGGATCCTCCTCCACCCAAGGGTGATCCCGTGTTTGAACTCAAACCATTGCCTGGTACTCTTAAATATGCTTATCTTGATGAAAATAAGATATATCATGTTATTATTAGTGCTAACCTTTCAGAGAAGGAAGAAGAAAGATTATTGAAAACTCTGAAGAAGCACCGTGCTGCTATTGGATATACTCTTGATGATCTTAAGGGCATTAGTCCCACTCTATGTCAACATAAAATAAATTTGGAGAAAGATGCCAAACCTATTGTTGATCCTCAACGAAGGTTAAATCCTAAGATGAAGGAAGTGGTAAAGAAAGAAATAATGAAGCTTCTAGAGGTAGGTATAATCTATCCCGTTGCTGATAGTGAGTTGGCAAGTCCTGTCCATTGTGTCCCCAAGAAGGGAGGTATTACTATTGTTCCTAATGATAAAGATGAATTGATCCCACAAAGAATTATTACAGGTTATAGAATGGTAATTGATTTCCGCAAATTAAATAAAGCTACTAAAAAAGACCATTACCCCTTGCCTTTTATTGATCAATCGGACTAGGTGATATGACTAATGATTTTAACTTTTCTAAATTTTGTAGACAACACCGAGAAGAGGAATTGCCTAGTAAAGATGAAATTATTGGTCTTGCTTCTATTGTTGTGCCTCCTAATGATCCTTTAGAACAATATTTGTTAGACCATGAAAATGATATGTTTATGAATGAAAGAAGGGAAATAGATGAAATATTCTTTAAACATGGACCTATTCTGAAACACAACTTGCATGTTGAACTCCTAGGGGATCCCCCTCCACCCAAGGGTGATCCCGTGTTTGAGCTCAAACCATTGCCTGATACTCTTACATATGCTTATCTTGGTGAAAATAAGATATATCCTGTTATTATTTGTGCTAACCTTTCAGAGAAGGAAGAAGAAAAATTGTTGAAACTCTGAAGAAGCACTGTGCTGCTATTGGATATACTCTTGATGATCTTAAGGGCATTAGTCCCACTCTATGTCAACACAAAATAAATCTGGAGAAAGATGCCAAACCGATTGCTGATCCTCAACGACGGTTAAATCCTAAAATGAAGGAAGTGGTAAAGAAAGAAATAATGAAGCTTCTAGAGGTAGGTATAATCTATCCCGTTGCTGATAGTGAGTGGGTAAGTCCTATCCATTGTGTCCCCAAGAAGGGCGGTATTACCGTTGTTCCTAACAATAAAGATGAATTGATTCCACAAAGAATTATTACAGGTTATAGAATGGTAATTGATTTCCGCAAATTAAATAAAGCTACTAAAAAAGACCATTACCCGTTGCCTTTTATTGATCAAATGCTAGAAAGATTATCCAAACATACACATTTTTGCTTTCTAGATGGTTATTCTGGTTTCTCTCAAATTCCTGTGTCAGCTGATGATCAATCTAAGACCACTTTTACTTGCCCTTTCGGTACTTTTGCTTATAGACGTATGCCTTTTGGTTTATGTAATGCACCTGCTACCTTTCAAAGATGCATGATGGCTATATTCTTTGACTTTTGTGAAAAGATTTGTGAGGTCTTCATGGACGATTTCTCCGTTTATGGATCCTCATTTGATGATTGCTTGAGCAACCATGATCGAGTTTTGCAGAGATGTGAAGATACTAACCTTGTCTTGAATTGGGAGAAGTGCCACTTTATGGTTAATGAAGGTATTGTCTTGGGGCATAAAATTTCTGAAAAAGGTATTGAAGTTGATAAAGCTAAAGTTGATGCTATTGAAAAGATGCCGTGTCCCAAGGACATCAAAAGTATAAGAAGTTTCCTTGGTCATGCCGGTTTTTGTAGGAGGTTCATTAAGGACTTCTCAAAAATTTCTCGGCCTCTGACTAATTTATTACAAAAAGATATACCATTTGTCTTTGATGATGATTGTGTAGAAGCATTTGAAATACTTAAGAAAGCATTGATCTCTGCACCTATTGTTCAGCCACCTGATTGGAATTTACCCTTCGAAATTATGTGTGATGCTAGTGATTATGCTGTAGGTGTTGTGCTAGGGCAAAGAGTTGATAAGAAATTAAATGTTACTCATTATGCTAGTAAAACTCTAGATAATGCCCAGAGAAATTAAGCCACTACTAAAAAAGAATTCTTAGCAGTTGTATTTGCTTGTGATAAGTTCAGACCGTATATTGTTGATTCTAAAGTAACTATTCATACTGATCATGCTGCTATTAAATATCTTATGGAAAAGAAAGATGTTAAACCTAGACTTATTAGATGGGTTCTCTTGCTACAAGAATTTGATTCGCATATTATTGATAGAAAAGGAGCTGAGAACCCCGTTGCAGACAACTTGTCTAGGTTAGAAAATGTTCTTGATGACCCACTACCTATTGATGATAGCTTTCCTTATGAGCAATTAAATGTCATAAATGCTTCTCATAGTACTCCATGGTATGCTGATTATGCTAATTATATTGTTGCTAAATTTATACCACCAAGTTTCACATACCAACAAAAGAAAAAGTTCTTCTATGATTTGAGACATTACTTTTGCGATGACCCACACCTTTATAAAGAAGGAGTAGATGGTGTTATTTGACGTTGTGTACCTGAGCATGAACAGGAACAGATCCTACGCAAGTGCCACTCCGAGGCTTATGGAGGACACCACGCTGGAGATAGAACTGCACATAAGGTATTGCAATCCGGTTTTTATTGGCCTACTCTCTTCAAGGATGCCCGTAAGTTTGTCGTATCTAGTGATGAATGCCAAAGGATAGGTAATATTAGTAGACGTCAAGAAATGCCTATGAATTATTCACTTGTTATTGAACCATTTGATGTTTGGGGCTTTGATTATATGGGACCGTTTCCTGCCTCCAATGGATATACATATATTTTAGTTGATGTTGATTACGTTACTAAGTGGGTAGAAGCTATTCCAACTAGTAGTGATGATCATAACACCTCTATTAAGATTCTTAAAGAAGTTATTTTTCCGAGGTTTGGAGACCCTAGATATTTAATGACCGATGGTGGTTCACATTTTATTCATAGTGCTTTCCGTAAAATGCTTGCTAAATATGATGTTAATCATAGAATTGCATCTCCTTATCACCCACAGTCTAGTGGTCAAGTAGAATTGAGTAATAGAGAGCTCAAATTAATTTTGCAAAAGACTATTAATAGATCTAGAAAGAATTGGTCCAAGAAACTTGATGATGCATTATGGGCCTATAGAACTGCATATAAAAATCCTATGGGTATGTCTCCGTATAAAATGGTTTGTGGAAAAGCATGTCACTTACCTCTTGAACTAGAACATAAGGCATATTGGGCTATTAAAGAGCTCAATTATGATTTCAAACTTGCCGGTGAGAAGAGGTTATTTGATATTAGCTCCCTTGATGAATGGAGAACCCAAGCTTATGAAAATGCCAAGTTGTTTAAAGAAAAAGTTAAAAGATGGCATGACAAAAGAATACAAAAGCGTGAGTTTAATGTAGGTGATTATGTATTGCTATACAATTCTCGTTTAAGATTTTTTGCAGGAAAACTTCTCTCTAAATGGGAAGGCCCCTACGTTATGTGCCATAAAAATCAACAACTTCGAAGGCACAAATCCGAAGGTGGTAAACGGTCAAAGAATTAAACATTATATCTCAGGTAATCCCATAAATGTTGAAACTAATGTTATTGAAACCGCAACCCTGGAGGAATACATAAGGGACACTTTCCGGAATGTTTCAGACTCCGAAAAGGAATAGGTATGTGGTACGGTAAGTAAACCGACTCCAAAACAGTTTTTAAGGCAATATTTCTCCGTTTTGGAATATTTAGAAAAATAGAAAAATAAGAGGCAGTCCGGGAAGGACACGAGGCCTCCACGAGGGTGGAGGGTGCGCCCTACCCCCTGGGCGCGCCCCTTGCCTCGTGGGCACCTCGTGCGCTCTCCGGACTCCGTTTTCTTGCACCGTACGTATTTTGGTCAGGAAAAATTCATTATATAATCTCCCGGAGGTTTTGAGCACCGTATCACGAAAATCTCCTATGTTTTTGTTTCTTGCTGTTTTCTGACAGATATGAGAATATGTCGTCTCATGATTCAGAGGAGGATTGCCCAGTTTCTTACCAGCCTTTTGATAAAAACATATTCAAGGATACCTATCCCTATATATGGTACACCGATGAGGAAGATGAAGATGAACCAGTCCCTCCTCGCTTCAAGCAAGAAAGCAAAGATGCATTATGCAAAAGGATAATAAAGCTTTACATAGAGAATGATGAGTTGAGGATTGATAATTTCACCCTCGGACGCAAGTTGGAGAAAGAGAAGGACAAGTCCACCACTACTTCGTCAACAACTCCACCATCTTCTTCACCAGCAAAGGAAATATAATCATCTGGTATGGGCACTCCCCTTGGCAACTGCCAAGCTTGGGGGAGGTGCCTGGGTATCGTATCACCATCACACTCCTATCTTTACTGTTTTTTCTTAGTTCGATCCTATTAGTCTTATCATGATTTAGTAGAATGAAGTTTTTAGTATGATCTAGTTGTGAGTTTTGCTTTATGATTCCTCTATGTAATCGAGTATGTGAGCTATATAATTGTCACGACCGGTTTTCCAATAAAATATTTATTGAGAGACCGATCTTTGAGTCCAATATGAGGAAAAATCCTCCTTACTGGTAGACAAAATTCTTGATACAATAAGCCAGTAGTATAAACTATATTACAGGATCGAGCTAAGGCAGCTCAACAACTTATTACAGGCATACCATTAATTATACATAATGGCGGATATGGCACACTGGTGTGGCGGTGGCATACTACTGACTAAGTTAAAAGTGGGGTGGAAAAACAACACGGTGGAGTGGATAACATGACTCCTAAACTGGTAGCGCATCGAGCGTCGAGATGAGGATCGACGAATTTATTCGGGTAGCGGAAGCGGATATAATACAGTAACCAAATCCAGGATCTTTCGAGACTGACTGGGACTCCTCTAGGCTTCGGACTCACTATCGAACTCTTCATCCATGAGATCGCCTTCGTCAGCATCTGGCCAAATCAACAAGCCAGGTGAGTACTTTGAAAGTACTCACAAGACAGTTCGGACATGAGATATAACAAATGCATGCATGAATGCGCCATGAGTAATTCATAATGTAAGTTCAACTTAAATAATGGCATAACAGGGCAAGAAAAAGGGGAGTCGGGCGGTAGTCTTCTCGAAATGCAAAAAAAGAAAAATAACTGAAAGACCGATCGGGTGTCTGGAGCGACGCCTCGAAGGGTCAACGAATAAATAATTATACCGCAGTCGGGCGTCTAAGCGACACCGCGAAAAGGGCTTATACTGAAAAGTAAATGACAAGCGTGCCATAGTCGGACGTCGGAGCGACATCGCAGAAAGGGCTTATATAGAAGAAAAGTAACAATGCTGCCACAGTCGGACGTCTGAGCGACATCAAAAAAAGGGCTTATGTTTGAAAGTAAATAACAACAATGTCACAGTCGGACATCTGGGCGACATCACAGAAAGGGCTTATATTGAAAGTGAATAATAACAGTGCCACAGTCGGACGTCTGAGCGACATCACGGAAAGGGCTTATATTGAAAGTAAATAACAACAATGCCACAGTCGGACGTCTGAGCGGCATCGCAGAAAGGGCTTCCATCACAAGGTTTTAGTGCTCAAAATAAATATCCAACACATGATAATGAACGGGTTAGTCCATCCACAGGAATAACATTTAACCGGACTTAGCACTCAAGTGTTCCATCGGAGTTTCTGTCACCAAAATGACACTTGTCAGGATAAGAGAATATAGAACTTGGACATAGATAGGATGATTCAAGGATTTATGACTCTGCAGAGTTTGTACTAAAATTACCCACAGCCAACGGATTTCCGTAGTCCCGAAGGACTAGTTCCGTTTACGGTGTTTCGGAAGAAAACACAGCGATCCAGTACACACCCATACCCACTCACGATGTCAGGAATCACCCTAGACAACGTTCAAGAAAACTTTGAGAAGGGGAGATCACAATCTCGAATAGCATGGGATCAAATTTATATACGCGCGCTCTAAGGGGTGCCCCCCTCTCGGTCCCAACCGGAAACACCCATGCCCCCTGACCGGATGTCTAGCTTTAATCCAGGGCCATGGAACCAGCATCACGGCTTCTCCATTTGGTGTGTACAAGGAAAGCGGTTTGCAACTTACTAAGCCATATCCCTTGCGGAAAACATGTGGTAGTACGGGAAGGGAAATGGATAGGAACCGACCGATACGGTCGACACTGAAGTCAAATATTATGGCATAAGACTGGCATGCTACAACACTGCCATCTTACCCATCCTCATGCCAACACATGGCCATGCACATTCACATCCAACACGTATGGATTATCGAACTCACTTGCCTCAACATTGCATGAAAATAACATTCATCGGTTTGCTAAAAAACATGCCATGAAACTACTTAATGTAAACATGCCAAAACACTCATCATATCAAAAGTTCAAACATGCTTGCCTGGTTCAGAGTAGTCGGAGCCTAGCTCGGTGAAGTTCGCGGCTCCGTCACCTCCTTCGGTATCTACGGTATAAAGAAACATACGTGCTAACGTAAATACCATGAGGTGCACAAAAATTAGAACAAATATTTTTCAAATAAATCTGATAAAATACTAGACAGAATTCTAAAGAGGACAGAAAAAGAATCAATCAAAAATACTTTTTTGTTTAAAAGTTATAAAGGTTTTAGTCCAAGGACTCATCTGTAATGAAACAGAAAGTTCTCAGGGGCTAACTTATAAAAACAGAAAATGCTTCGATTGAGAATACGCCGGCCCAGAGGGGAGACGCATTTTTGCAGAAGGCGCCTTCAGAAAACGGTTCGTTTAAAAGATCAGAGAGGCTGACAGGCGGGTCCCGCCCGTCAGATTTGAAATTCAAAAGAGGCGGCAGAACTCGACGGTGCCCGAGAGCCGCGGTGGTCGCCGGCGGCGATCCACGGCAAGGCAGGGGGATCAGAGGTTACCAACGTGTTCACCATGTCCTTCCGCATTGGTGGGTGGTGGAGTTGGTCGTCGGTGAGCACCACGTCGACGGCGGTCTCAACTCCGGCGGACGGTGGTTCGGGATTTGATGGATCTCGCCGAGGAGGGCTGCAAGGATCGAATTAAAGTGGGGGTTAGCTCTCTGGTTGCTCGAGGAGGTTACTGACGAAGTTTGGGCGCCGGGGATGGTCTCACCGGAGTGGATCAAGACGGAGGCCGAGGCGGAACGAGGCGGCCGGAGTCGAGGAAGAAGGGCCCCTCGAGGCTCTTCTAGTTGCTGGGCGGGGTCTAGTGAGGTCGTGGAGGTGTGCGGGGCCGAGAGCGAGCTTGGAGACGCTATATATAGCCGGCCCGAGGCGGTTGCCGTGAACGGGATAAGTTCGGCGAGTGATTACGGCGGCGCTGTGGTTGGGCAGTTGGTTTAGGGGCTTGAGCATCGACTAGATGGAGTAACGAGTCCATCCCGGTGCCTAACTCAGCAAGGTGGAGGTGGTTACGGCTTGTCCCCAACAGAACGGCCGTGCGGCACGTCGGCGGCAGGGAGCGCGCCCTGTGCGTGCCAGGCCACGGCGACGGTGCTGCATGCGTGCGCTGGCAAGGGAGACGGCCACGCGGAGCTCCCAGGTGGCTTGGGCGGTGCCGAACGGCGTTGTGCCGTAGGGTGCCTTCTGTCGGCCGCCACGGGAGGTCCCGATGCCGCAGAAAACGCCGGCGAGGGTGGGCCAGAGTGCCACCGACACCAGGAACCGGCCAAGCGTGCGTGCGGCATTCTGGACAGGGAGGAGGGGCTGGGCGCAACGCGCCAGGCGCACTGTCGGCGCGTGGCTGAACTCTGACGAAGGAAAAACGACACTGAAACTCTGAATCTCTGAACATTTCTGAAAATGCAGGGAAACAGTGCCGGCCAGGTGTTCGACAGAATGATTTTGGTATGTAGGGGGTTCTCCTTGAGCTGGAACTTGGTGGGGTGGCCTCTCATTGCACCAGGAGGCTGCCTGAATTTTGGTAGAATTTTTGGAGAAGGGGAGATATGAATTTCACCAAATTTGGCAAATCTGGTCCAAACTTGCAGAGGCTGAAATTTGAAAATTTTGAAAAGAGGAAGAGTGGATCAAGATGGTTATAGGTTGTGGATGCTAAGGACAATCCAGAGGAGTTGGTTTGAGATCAGAACTCAAAGGCAATAAGGTACTTGCTTTGAAAATTACTTAGGCTCATAATAAAAGACAGAATTGTTTTGGGAGATAAAATAAATGAAATAAAATTCAAAAATGGTTTGGACTTGTTGGAACAGAGAACTTAGGTTGCTCCAAGGAAGAAGAAGGGGTCTTGAGAGGTTTTACCACATGAGGCAAGATAACAATCATGGGTGGTTTCAAAATGAGAGAAGTCCCAAAACTCCTAGGGTTTTCTTTTTAAATAAAAATAATAATCAAATTCAAAAAAATACATTTGAGACTGACAAAAAAATCAGAAGAAAAGTTTCCATAATTTAAACACCAAATTTGCAAAGGATGTAAATAAAAATCCTTGCCAAGGGTGAAAGCTTTTTAGAGAGAGGTTTTCTGGAAAAAATTTAAATGGTCTCTTTTCAAAAACCAACAAAGTTTTTGCTGAAAACCAAAAGAAATTTTTTGGAATGTCACAACACCTACCCCCTTAGGAAAAATCTCGTCCCCGAGATTTCAGCTGATCCTCAAATAAGTGTGGATGTTCTGCCTGAAGAAAATCCTCTCTTTCCCAAGTTGCTTCACTTTCGGTGTGATTGCTCCACTGAACTTTGAAAAACTTGATGGTTTTCTGTCGGGTCCTCCTTTCAGACTCCTCTAATATTTTTACTGGACGTTCCCGATAGGTGAGGTCTGGCTGCACGTCAATGTTCTCATGGGATACTTGCTTCTCTGGGTTGCTTACGCACTTCCTCAACTGCGAGACATGGAACACGTCGTGGACATCGGATAATTCATCGGATAATTCATCGGGTAAGTCTAGCTGGTAGGCTACCATGCCTCTTCGTGCCACTATACAGAATGGTCCGATGAATCTTGGTGCTAGCTTTCCTTTAATCTTGAATCATTGCAATCCCCTCATAGGGGATACTCATAGGTACACGAACTCACCAGGTTCGAATCTGACCCCACGATGTTTCTGATCGTAATAACTCTTCTGTCGACTTTGAGCGGTCTTGAGTCGGTCTCTGATTAGCTTGACCTTCTCCTCGGCTTCCTTGAGCAAGTCTGGGCCGAAGATACGGCTGTCTCCGGTCTCTGACCAATTTAATGGGGTGCGACACCTCCGTCCGTATAGGGCTTCAAAAGGTGCCATTTGTAGGCTAGATTGGTAACTGTTGTTGTATGCAAACTCGGCATATGGCAGGCTTTCTTCCCAACTGGTTCCATAGGTGAGAACACATGCCCTCAGCATGTCCTCTAGAATTTGGTTCACACGCTCAGTTTGCCCATCAGTCTGGGGGTGGTATGCTGTACTGAATACTAGTTGAGTTCCCAGCGCTTGTTGTAAATGATCCCAGAATCTCGAGACGAATTGAGTGCCTCTATCGGATATTATCGTCTTCGGAACTCCATGAAGACAAACGATATGGGAGAGATAAACCTTAGCAAGTTTCTGAGTGGTGTGGGTTGTCTTCACTGGAATGAAATGTGCCACCTTGGTTAATCTATCGGTGATGACCCATATGGCATCATTCCCGCGTTGTGACCGAGGTAGACCGATAATGAAATCCATCCCTATTTCGTCCCATTTCCATTCTGGTATTCTGTTCGGTTGCAGTAGTCCGGCTGGTCTTTGATGCTCAGCTTTTATGCGTTGGCAAGAATCGCAACATGCAATGAAGGTGGCTATATCCCTCTTCATACCGTGCCACCAAAATCTCTCCTGAATGTCTCTATACATTTTGGTTCCTCCAGGGTGGATTGAATATGGAGCGGTGTGGGCTTCAGCTAGAATTTGTTGTTTGAGGTCCTCTATATTTGGCACGCAGAGTCTGTCTCTGTACCATAATATTTTCTCATCGTCTATGACGAATTCTGAGGCCTTGCCCATACTCACCTTTCTTTTAATGCCTTCGATGCCGGGGTGACCAGGCTGAGCTTCTTTAATTCTCTCCACAAGGTTGGGTTATATTTCCAAGTTTGTTATGGTGCCTTCTGCGACCATTATCAAGTTAAGTTTGGCAAATTCTTGTTGGAATTCAGGTCTCAAGCTTTGCAGACTGTTGTCGTCTGAGCTGGGGTTCCGACTAAGAGCATCTGCTACTACATTTGCTTTACCTGGATGATAGTGGATACCAAGATCATAATCCTTGACCAATTCCAACCAGCATCGTTGTCATAAATTGAGTTCTGGCTGTGTGAAAATATACTTGAGACTTTTATGGTCTGTATATATTTCACAACGATTTCCAAGCTAGAAATGCCTCCATTCCTTGAGTGCATGAATGACTGCTGCCAACTCTAAGTCATGGGTGGGATAATTTTCTTCATGCTTGCGAAGTTGCCTTGAAGCGTACGCGACAACCTTGCCTTCTTGCATCAATACGCATCCGAGGCCTTTTCGGGATGCGTCACAATACACTTCAAAATTCTTGTGTATGTCTGGCACAATTAGTACTGGTGCTGTCGTTAATTTCCTTTTTAGTTCTTGAAAACTTTTCTCGCAAGCTTCCGTCCAATCAAACTTCTTGTCTTTCTTGAGTAACTGCGTCATTGGCTTGGCTATGGTGGAGAATCCTTCAATAAATCTTCGGTAGTATCCTGCCATTCCCAAGAAACTTCGCACGTATGTTACACTGGCTGGTGGTTTCCAGCCAAGTACGGCCTTGACCTTTTCTGGGTCTACGGCAATACCTTCTTGGGTCAGTACGTGGCCCAGAAAACCTACCTATCTTAGCCAAAATTCACACTTGCTGAACTTGGCGTACAATTGATGTTTCCTGAGTTCTCCTAGTACCATTCGGAGATGTTCAGCGTGCTCTTCTGGTGTCTTGGAGTATATCAGAATATCGTCGATGAATACCACAACAAACTTGTCCATAAACTTCATAAATATTTTGTTCATGAGGTGAACAAAATATGCGGGGGCGTTTGTTAGTCCAAATGGCATTACTATGAACTCATACAGTCCGTATCTGGAGGTCAAAGCTGTCTTGGGGATATCCTCTGTTCGCACTTTTAATTGATGGTACCCCGACCTTAAGTCAATTTTTGAGAAAACCTTGGCACGAGCGAGCTGATCAAATAAATTGTTTATCCGTGGCATCGGGTATTTGTTCTTGATTGTGACCATGTTAAGTGCTCGGTAGTCTATACACAGTCTAAGTGTTCCATCCTTCTTTTTGGCAAATAGTATTGGCGAACCCCAAGGTGAGGAGCTGGCTCAAATATATCCTTTATCCAGCAATTCCTTTATTTTCTTCTTTAATTCTACCAACTCGGATGGCGCCATTCTGTATGGTTTCTTGTATATGGGGGTGGTTCCGGGTGCTAGCTCAATGCTGAATTCTATCTCTCGGTCTGGTGGCAAGCCTGGTAGTTCTTCGGGGAATACGTCTGGAAATTCACACACTACTGGAACCTTGCTTAATTCAGAAACGTCCACCTTGTTCAATCTCGGTTGCCGGGATATTGTTCTTTCCTTGGCTGAAACTCTTATTGTCTTCCCGTGGTGGTGGGTGAGAATTACGATCCAGTTGAAGCAGTCAATAAAACCTTTGTTGGTGGTTAACCAATCCATCCCTAGGACGACATCCAGTCCTCTATTTTCCAATACGATAAGGTTGGCGTGAAACTTCAATCCTTCAAACTCAATAACCACACCTTGGTAGTAACTCTGAGAAACTTGCTTAATCCCGGGGGACTTGATGATCATGGATCTTTCCAAAGGAAGCATCGAAAAATTATTTTGCAAAGCAAAACTTTTCGAAATGAATGAGTGAGAAGCTCCAGAATCGAACAAAACCATGGCAGGTATTGTGTTGACAGGAAACGTACCGAGTACGATATCCGGGGCATTCTGTGCTTCTTCTTTGGTCACGTGGTTCAGACAACCCTTCCTGTGGCTGTTATTGGGGTTGAAATTGTTTCGCTTGGGCGCTGAATTATTGCCATCGTTGTTCGGCTTTGGGGTAGAGTTCCTTGGCTTGGGGCACTGCTTGGCATAGTGCCCTTCTTCTCCACATGCATAGCAAGTAACGCCTGGGCGATATGTGAACTCCTTGTCCCTTGTATGAAAGTTTTTGACTTGGCGGGAGACGTTCGTCGTGGGTTTGTGTGTCCTACCTTTCTGAAAATCCGTCTTGCTTCGGTGGTTGCGAGCAATAGTAGTCTGGTCCCTTTTCCGCTTGTGGAAATCCTCCAAGCTGCGTCTCTCATTTTCCAAGGTAATGGCCTTATCCACCAGTGTTTTGAAATCTAGAAAAGTGTGCACAACCAGCTGGCATTTAAGCGCGGGCGCCAGACCGTCTAGGAATTTCTCCATCTTCTTGCTTTCAGTCATACGCTCTTCGTTGGCGTAGCGAGACAACAGAGTAAACTGACCGTTGTATTCTGACACCGTCATGGTCCTTTGTTTGAGGTCATCAAACTCTCTTTTCTTGATTTTCATAAAACTTTTAGGAATGTGCGCCCCGCGGAAACCTTCTTTGAACTCCTCCCAGGTTATATTATTTTTGTTAGGGTGCATGTGTAGGAAATTTTCCCACCATGACGCAGCTACTCCTGTGAGATAGTGCGGAGCATACAGTACTTTCTCAAGATCTGAACACTGTGCAATAACTAATTTCCTTTCCATGTCTCGAAGCCAGTCCTCGGCCTCAAGAGGTTTGTCAGTATGAGAAAATGTTTGGGGACGCGTCATCTGTAGCTCAGCTAACTTGGATTGTTGATGATACTGTCCACGGTGATTTCCCATATTGATGACTTGGTTCATCATTTCCTGATGTTGTTGCTGACTCTGCTCATAAAGGCGGCATATTTGGGAAAATGCTGTTTCACTGTCCTGCTGACTTGACTGCCCCTGTGTGAAATTGTTGCTTGGCTGTGTGCCATAATTTTCCTCTGGTTGGGTTGGCATGGAGCGCGTCCAAGGACGAGACATTTTTCTCTCTGGGGATATATATTTTTGTAAAACTCATAAGAAAGGGAAAAGAGTCGCAAAAATCAATAAATGCACAAAGATAGGAAATAAATTAAATGCTCCAGGAATTTTCAAGAAAACAAATTGATTGCGCACGGAGAAGGACTGCTCATTACATATCTTACACGCAGGTAGTAGTTATACAATACGTCACTCAGGATATGCGTACATATTCCTGACATGTTATTTATGCTAGTGCACTTCTCTCAGTTCCTACATGATGCGCAAACAAGCTACTCCTCACAACTTATGTACATATAAACATATCGTACAAAGCGGTTCATCGCATGGCGGCTCGGCGTACTCAGTCGGAGATGTTGACTATCTCCTTTGCCCTGCCGAGGGTGAGGCGCAGTGAGGCTGGGGACTCGACCTCCTCCTCGCTAATGGGTTACAGACGCGAAAAGCTGCGCCGAGTAGATGGAGCGGGCGTCTGAGGTGGAGCAACACGAACAGGGGTGGGCGCGAAGGGTGGTGTAGTGCGGGCTGGAGTGGGAGCAATGACTTGGTTGAACTCTTCGGTGGATGGCAGGCGACGAGCAGTGGCGAGAGTGGTAGGTGCATAGGAGGCTGAGGACGAGACGAAAGTCAGTGGCGGTGCGGTGTGTAGGAGTTCCCTCCTGTTGGCAGCACAGCCATGGACTGAGTCCATGCGGGCAGCCACGAAGTCGTCCACCAGGTTGTCGAAGGCTGCCTCCAAAGCCCGGAGGTACTCAATAAGCATCTCAAAAGCCTCGTCTCGTTCTCCTCTGGGGCAAGAGAACGCGTAGTGACAGGTGTATGGCACGTGACAGGGAAGGTAGCGGTAATGACGAGTCTTCATCGAGGGAAGGACATCCCTGAGACGAGCTATCGCCTCGCGGGCTGCCATCTGCATAGCATGCTTCTCCGTAGGCATGGCTCTTCCCAGGTACCGGAAGCGACATAACTCACTACGCCCTCCCTTGAATTGCACCGCGACCTGGTGCATGGTCAGACTGTCGTTGACCTTGTGCTGGTAGAGTATGAAGACTGGGCGCATAGATGGCCCCATCGCGACCTGAACGATGAAGGAGAGGAGCTTGACGAACCCATCGGGCACGTTGGCGAACATCTGATACTCGCAGCCGTTGTCAACCATCTACAAAAGTAGGCAAAAATTCTGCATGGTCAGATCATAAATTTATGTTGACTGTCAGAAAATGACTACATTTGCACAAATAATATGAATTAGCTCTATTATGCTAATAACCGATTAGCGATCGCACCTAGTGGCTTCCTACAGTCAGCCTGGCTCTGGTACCAAGCTTGTCACGACCGG
Organism: Aegilops umbellulata; assembly: GCA_032464435.1. Classification (NCBI taxonomy): domain Eukaryota; kingdom Viridiplantae; phylum Streptophyta; class Magnoliopsida; order Poales; family Poaceae; genus Aegilops; species Aegilops umbellulata. Next base: position 27,015,389 of record CP136058.1, on the reverse strand, counting down.
TTTTCCAATAAAATGTTTATTGAGAGACCGATCTTTGAGTCCAATATGAGGAAAAATCCTCCTTACTGGTAGACAAAATTCTTGATACAATAAGCCAGTAGTATAAACTATATTACAGGATCGAGCTAAGGCAGCTCAACAACTTATTACAAGCATACCATTAATTATACATAATGGCGGATATGGCACACTGGTGTGGCGGTGGCATACTACTGACTCAGTTAAAAGTGGGGTGGAAAAACAACACGGGGGAGTGGATAACATGACTCCTAAACTGGTAGCGCATCGAGCGTCGAGATGAGGCTCGATGAATTTATTCGGGTAGCGGAAGCGGATATAATACAGTAACCAAATCCAGGATCTTTCGATACTAACTGGGACTCCCCTAGGCGTCGGACTCGCTATCGAACTCTTCATCCATGAGATCGCCTCCGTCAGCATCTGGCCAAATCAACAAGCCAGGTGAGTACTTTGAAAGTACTCGCAAGACAGTTCGGACATGAGATATAACAAATGCATGCATGAATGTGCCATGAGTAATTCGTAAAGTAAGTTCAACTTAAATAATGGCATAACAGGGCAAGAAAAAGGGGAGTCGGGCGGTAGTCTTCCCGAAATGCAAAAAAAGAAAAATAACTGAAAGACCGATCGGGTGTCTGGAGCGACGCCTCGAAGGGTGAACGAATAAATAATTATACCGCAGTCGGGCGTCTAAGCGACACCGCGAAAAGGGCATATACTGAAAAGTAAATGACAAGCGTGCCACAGTCGGACGTCGGAGCGACATCACAGAAAGGGCTTATATAGAAGAAAAGTAACAATGCTGCCACAGTCGGACGTCTGAGCGACATCACAAAAAGGGCTTATGTTTGAAAGTAAATAACAACAATGCCACAGTCGGACGTCTGGGCGACATCGCAGAAAGGGCTTATATTGAAAGTGAATAATAACAGTGCCACAGTCGGACGTCTGAGCGACATCACGAAAAGGGCTTATATTGAGAGTAAATAACAACAATGCCACAGTCGGATGTCTGAGCGACATCGCAGAAAGGGCTTCCATCACAAGGTTTTAGTGCTCAAAATAAATATCCAACACATGATAATGAACGGGTTAGTCCATCCACAGGAATAACATTTAACCGGACTTAGCACTCAAGTGTTCCATCGGAGTTTCTGTCACCAAAATGACACTTTTCAGGATAAGAGAATATAGAACTTGGACATAGATAGGATGATTCAAGGACTTATGACTCTGCAGAGTTTGTACTAAAATTACCCACAGCCAACGGATTTCCGTAGTCCCGAAGGACTAGTTCCGTTTACGGTGTTTCGGAAGAAAACACAGCGATCCAGTACACACCCATACCCACTCACGATGTCAGGAATCACCCTAGACAATGTTCAAGAAAACTTTGAGACGGGGAGATCACAATCTCGAATAGCATGGGATCAAATTTATATACGCGCGCTCTAAGGGGTGCCCCCCTCTCGGTCCCAACCGGAAACACCCATGCCCCCTGACCGGATGTCTAGCTTTAATCCAGGGCCATGGAACCAGCATCACGGCTTCTCCATTTGGTGTGTACCAGGAAAGCGGTTTGCAACGTACTAAGCCATATCCCTTGCGGAAAACATGTGGTAGTACGGGAAGGGAAATGGATAGGAACCGACTGATACGGTCGACACTGAAGTCAAATATTCTGGCATAAGACTGGCATGCTACAACACTGCCATCTTACCCATCCTCATGCCAACACATGGCCATGCACATTCACATCCAACACGTATGGATTATCGAACTCACTTGCCTCAACATTGCATGAAAATAACATTCATCGGTGTGCTAAAAAACATGCCATGAAACTACTTAATGCAAACATGCCAAAACACTCATCATATCAAAAGTTCAAACATGCTTGCCTGGTTCAGAGTAGTCGGAGCCTAGCTCGGTGAAGTTCGCGGCTCCGTCACCTCCTTCGGTATCTACGGTATAAAGAAACATACGTGCTAACGTAAATACCATGAGGTGCACAAAAAGTATTCCAAATATTTTTCAAATAAATCTGATAAAAAACTAGACAGAATTCTAAAGAGGACAGAAAAAGAATCAATCAAAAATACTTTTTTGTTTAAAAGTTATAAAGGTTTTAGTCCAGGGACTCATCTGTAATGAAACAGAAAGTTCTCAGGGGCTAACTTATAAAAACAGAAAACGCTTCGATTGAGAGTACGCCGGCCCAGAGGGGAGAGGCATTTTGGCAGAAGGCGCCTTTATAAAACGGTTCGTTTAAAAGATCAGAGAGGCTGACAGGCAGGTCCCGCCCGTCAGGTTTGAAATTCAAAAGAGGCGGCAGAACTCGACGGTGCCCGAGAGCCGCGGTGGTCGCCGGCGGCGATCCACGGCGAGGCAGGGGGATCGGAGGTTACCAACGTGTTCACGGTGTCCTTCCGCGTCGGTGGGTGGTGGAGTTGGTCGTCGGTGAGCACCACGTCGACGGCGGTCTCAACTCCGGCGGACGATGGTTCGGGCGTTGATGGATCTCGCCGAGGAGGGCTGCAAGGATCGAATTGAAGTAGGGGTTAGCTCTCTGGTTGCTCGAGGAGGTTACTGACGAAGTTTGGGCGCCGGGGATGGTCTCATCAGAGTGGATCAACACGGAGGCCGAGGCGGAACAAGGCGGCCGGAGTCGAGGAAGAAGGGCCCCTCGAGGCTCTTCCAGTTGCTGGGCGGGGTCTAGTGAGGTCGTGGAGGTGTGCGGGGGCGAGAGCGAGCTTGGAGACGCTATATATAGCCGGCCCGAGGCGGTTGCCATGAACGGGATAAGTCCGGCGAGTGATTACGGCGGCGCTGTGGTTGGGCAGTTGGTTTAGGGGCTTGAGCATCGACTAGATGGAGTAACGAGTCCATCCCGGTGCCTAACTCAGCAAGGTGGAGGTGGTTACGGCCAGTCCCCAACAGAACGGCCGTACGGCACGTCGGCGGCAGGGAGCGTGCCCTGTGCGTGCCAGGCCACGGCGATGGTGCTGCATGCGTGCGCTGGCAAGGGAGACGGCCACGCGGAGCTCCTAGGTGGCTTGGGCGGTGCCGAACGGCGTTGTGCCGTAGGGTGCCTTTTGTCGGCCGCCACGGGAGGTCCCGACGCCGCAGAAAACGCCGGCGAGGGCGGGCCAGAGTGCCACCGACGCCAGGAACCGGCCAAGCGTGCGTGCGGCGCTCTGGACAGGGAGGAGGGGCTGGGTGCAACGCGCCAAGCGCACTGTCGACGCGTGACTGAACTCTGACGAAGGAAAAACGACACTGAAACTCTGAATCTCTGAACATTTCTGAAAATGCAGGGAAACAGTGCCGGCCAGGTGTTCGACAGAATGATTTTGGTATGTAGGGGTTCTCCTTGAGCTGGAACTTGGTGGGGTGGCCTCTCATTGCACCAGGACGCTGCCTGAATTTTGGTAGAATTTTTGGAGAAGGGGAGATATGAATTTCACCAAATTTGGCAAATCTGGTCCAAACTTGCAGAGGCTGAAATTTGAAACTTTTGAAAAGAGGAAGAATGGATCAAGATGGTTCTAGGTTGTGGATGCTAAGGACAATCCAGAGGAATTGGTTTGAGATCAAAACTCATAGGCAATAAGGTACTTGCTTTGAAAATTACTTAGGCTCATAATAAAAGACAGAATTGTTTTGGGAGATAAAATAAATGAAATAAAATTCAAAAATGGTTTGGACTTGTTGGAACAGAGAACTTAGGTTGCTCCAAGGAGGAAGAAGGGGTCTTGAGAGGTTTTACCACATGAGGCAAGATAAAAATCATGGGTGGTTTCAAAACGAGAGAAGTCCCAAAACTCCTAGGGTTTTCTTTTTAAATAAAAAAACAATCAAATTCAAAAAAATACATTTGAGAAGGACAAAAAATCAGCAGAAAAGTTTCCATAATTCAAACACCAAATTTGCAAAGGATGTAAATAAACATCCTTGCCAAGGGTGAAAGTTTTTAAGAGAGAGGTTTTCTGGAAAAAAATTAAATGGCCTCTTTTCAAAAACCAACAAAGTTTTTGCTGAAAACCAAAAGAATTTTTTTGGAATGTCACAATAATAAAGATTAGTGTTGAGTCGAGGGCTTGGTTATCTTTCTATGATCTTGAATAAAGAAAAGAAAAAGAAAGAATAAAAATAAACAAAAGAGATCATATTGATCTTATGAATAGTAATGACTTCACATATAAAGAGTATGATGATTAAAAGTTGCTGAGAGTTGACAAACATAGTTTTGGTCATCATGGCAATTAATAGGAAGTAATAAAGAAAGAGAGGTTGCACATATAAATATATTATCATGGACATCTTTTATGATTGGGAGCACTCATTAAAATATGGCATGCTAAAGAGTTGATGTTGGACAAGGAAGACAACGTAATGGCTTATGTTTTCTTATATCTGAGATAAAGTATGTTGTTATGGATCACCCACCATATTGAGCTTGCCTTTCCCCCTCATGCTAGCCAATTCCTTGCACTAAGTAGAGATACTACTTGTGCTTCCAAACTCTTTTAAACCAGTTTTTCCATGAGAGTCCACCATATCTACCTATGGATTGAGTAAGATCCTTCAAGTAAGTTGTCATCGGTGCAAGCAATAAAAATTTCTCTCTAAATATGTATGATTGATTGGTGTGGGAGAAATAAGCTTTATACGATCTTATGATGTGGAAGAAATAAAAGTGACGAACTGCATAATAAAGATCCATATCATAAGTGGCAATATAAAGTGACGTTCTTTCGCATTGAGATTTTGTGCATCCAATTCTAAAAGCGCATGACAACCTCTGCTTCTCTCTGCGAAGGGCCTATCTATTACTATTATCTTTCTTATGCAAGAGTCAAGGTGATTTTCACCTTTCCCTTTTTATATTTTATCCTTTGGCAAGCACAATATGTTGGAATGATTCTGATATATATATTTAATTGGGTGTAAGTTAGCATGAGTTATTATTGTTGACATTACCCTTGCGGTAAAAGGTTGGGAGGGGAAACTATAAGCCCCTATCTTTCTCTGTGTCCGATTAAAACTCCGTAACCACAAGTATTGCGTGAGTGTTAGCAATTATGAAGGATTAAGTGATAGTTGAGTATGTGGACTTGCTGAAAAGCTGTGACATAGACTCTTTCTGATGTTATGAAAAATTGCAATTGCTTCAATGACTGAGATTTAGTTAGTTAGTCCTCAATAAAGTTTCTGATTCATACTTCACATTGTGGATAGATTATTACTTAAGCATAAGAAATCATATGACAATATTCATATATGTTGCTGTTATAAGAATGATCATGATGCCCTCATGTCCGTATTTTATTTTATTGACACCTCTACCTCTAAACATGTGGACATATTTATCGTTATCGGCTTCCGCTTGAGGACAAGCGACATTCTAAGCTTGGGGGAGCTGATACGTCCATTTTGCATCATGCTTTTATATTGATATTTATTGCATTATGGGCTATTATTACACGTTATATAACAATACTTATGCCTATTCTCTCTTATTTTACAAGATTTACATAAGGAGGGAGAATGCCGACGGCTGGAATTCTGGGCTGGAAAAGGAGAAAATATTACAGACCTATTCTGCACAACTTCAAAAGTCCTGAAACTCCACGGAAGTCATTTTCAGAATATATAAAAAATACTGAGCGGAAGAAGTACGTCAGAGGGGGCCCCACCTGGCCACGAGGGTGGAGGGCGCGCCCTACCCCACAGGGCGCGCCCCCTGCCTCGTGGGCCCTCTGTTGGCTCTCCGGTGGCCATCTTCTCCTATATGAAGTCTTTCGTCAAGGAAAAAATCATAAGCAACCTTTCGGGACAAGACTCCGTTGCCACGAAGCGGAACCTTGGCGGAACCAATCTAGGGCTCCGGCAGAGCTTTTCTGCCGAGGACACTTCCCTCCGAGAGGGGGAAATCATCGCCATCGTCATCACCAACGCTCCTCTCATCGGGAGAGGGCAATCTCCATCAACATCTTCACCAGCACCATCTCCTCTCAAAACCCTAGTTCATCTCTTGTATCCCATTCTTGTCTCCAAGTCCGGGGTTGGTACTAGTAGGTTGCTAGTAGTGTTGATTACTCTTCGTAGTTGATGCTAGTTGGTTTATTCGGTGGAAGATCATATGTTCAGATCCTTTATGCATATTAATACCCCTATGATTATGAACATGAATATGATTTATGAGTAGTTACGTTTGTTCCTGAGGACATGGGAGAAGTATTGCTATTAGTAGTCATGTGAATTTGGTATTCGTTCGATATTTTGATGAGATGTATGTTGTCTAGCCTCTAGTGGTGTTATGTGAACGTCGACTACATAACACTTCACCATTATTTGGGCCTAGAGGAAGGCATTGGGGAGTAATAAGTAGATGATGGGTTGCTAGAGTGACAGAAGCTTAAACCCTAGTTTATGCGTTTCTTCGTAAGGGGCTGATTTGGATCCATATGTTTCATTCTATGGTTAGGTTTATCTTAATAATTTTGTTGTAGTTGCGGATGCTTGCAATAGAGGTTGATCATAAGTGGGATGTTTGTTCAAGTAAGAACAGCACCCAAGCACCGGTCCACCCACATATCAAATTATCAAAATACCAAACGCGAATCATATGAACGTGATGAAAACTAGCTTGACGATAATTCCCATGTGTCCTCGGGAGCATTTTCCTTCATATAAGAAATTGTCCAGGCTTGTCCTTTGCTACAAAAGGATTGGGCCACCTTGCGACACTTTATTTACTTTTGTTATTTGTTGCTCGTTACAAATTATCCTATCACAAAACTATCTGTCACCTACAATTTCAGTGCATGCAGAAAATACCTTACTGAAAACCTCTTGTCATTTCCTTCTGCTCCTCGTTGGGTTTGACACTCTTACTAATAGAAAGGACTACGATAGATCCCCTATACTTGTGGGTCATCATCTTGCATGTGCTTATCTGTGGTGACAATGGGATATTCACGTGATCTACTTGATGTATGTTTTGGTGATCAACTTGCGGGTTCAGTGACCTTGTGAACTTATGCATAGGGGTTGGCACACGTTTTCGTCTTGACTCTCCGGTAGAAACTTTGGGGCACTCTTTGAAGTTCTTTGAGTTGGTTGATAGATGAATCTGAGATTGTGTGATGCATATCGTATAATCATACCCACGGATACTTGACGTGACATTGGAGTATCTAGGTGACATGAGGGTTTTGGTTGATTTGTGACTTAAGGTGTTATTCTAGTACGAACTCTATGATAGATCGAACGGAAAGAATAGCTTCGTGTTATTTTACTACAGACTCTTGAATAGATCGATCAGACAGAATAACTTTGAGGTGGTTTCATACCCTATTATAATCTCTTCGTTTGTTCTCCGCTATTAGTGACTTTGGAGTGACTCTTTGTTGCATGTTGAAGGATAGTTATATGATCCAATCATGTTATTATTGTTGAGAGAACTTGCACTAGTGAAAGTATGAACCCTAGGCCTTGTTTTCTAGCATTGCAATACCATTTGCGCTCACTTTTATCATTATTTACCTTGCTGTTTTTATATTTTTAGATTACAAAAACCTTTATCTACCATCCATATTGCACTTGTATCACCATCTCTTTGCCGAACTAGTGCACCTATACAATTTACCATTGTATTGGGTGTGTTGGGGACACATGAGACTCTTTTTTATTTGGTTGCAGGGTTGTTTGAGAGAGACCATCTTCATCCTATGCCTCCCACGGATTGAAAAACCTTATGTCATCCACTTGAGGGAAATTTTGCTACTGTCCTACAAACCTCCGCACTTGGAGGCCCAGCAACGTCTACAAGAAGAAGGTTGCGTAGTAGACATCAGTAGACAACTTGTCTAGGTTAGAAAATGTTCTTGATGACCCACTATCTATTGATGATAGCTTTCCTGATGAGCAATTAAATGTCATAAATGCTTCTCATAATACTCCTTGGTATGCTGATTATGCTAATTATATTGTTGCTAAATTTATACCACCTAGTTTCACATACGAGCAAAAGAAAAAGTTTTTCTATGATTTAAGACATTACTTTTGGGATGATCCACACCTTTATAAAGAAGGAGTAGATGGTGTTATTAGACATTGTGTACCTGAGCATGAACAGGAACAGATCCTACGCAAGTGCTACTCCGAGTCTTATGGGGGACGCCACGCTGGAGATAGAACTACACATAAGGTATTGCAATCCGGTTTCTATTGGCTCACTCTCTTTAAGGATGCCCGTAAGTTTGTCTTGTCTTGTGATCAATGTCAAAGAATTGGTAATATTAGTAGACGTCAGGAAATACCTATGAACTATTCACTTGTTATTGGCCCATTTGATGTTTGGGGCTTTGACTATATGGGACCTTTTCCTACCTCTAATGGGTATACACATATTTTAGTTGTTGTTGATTACATTACTAAGTGGGTAGAAGCTATTCCAACTAGTAGTGCTGATCATAACACTTCTATTAAGATTCTTAAAGAAGTTACTTTTCCGAGGTTTGGAGTCCCTAGATATTTAATGACTAATGGTGGTTCACATTTTATTCATGGTGCTTTCCGTAAATTTCTTGCTAAGTATGATGTTAATCATAGAATTGCATCTCCATATCATCCTCAGTCTAGTGGTCAAGTAGAATTGAGCAATAGAGAGATTAAATTAATTTTGCAAAAGACTGTTAATAGATCTAGAAAGAATTGGTCTAATAAACTTGATGATGCATTATGGGCTTATAGAACTGCTTATAAGAATCATATGGCCTGTCTCCATGTAAAATGGTTTATGGAAAAGCATGTCACTTACCTCTTGAACTAGAACATAAGGCATATTGGGCTATCAAAGAGCTCAACTATGATTTCAAACTTGCCAGTGAGAATAGGTTATTTTGACATTAGCTCGCTTGATGAATGGAGAACCCAAGCCTATGAGAATGCCAAGTTGTTTAAAGAAAAAGTTAAAAGATGACACGATAGTAGGATACAAAAGCGCGAGTTTAATGTAGGTGATCATGTTTTGCTATACAACTCTCGTTTTAAGATTTTCTGCAGGAAAGCTTCTCTCTAAATGGGAAGGCCCTTACATTATCGAGGAGGTCTATCGTTCCGGTGCCATCAAAATCAACAATGCCAAAGGCACAAATCCGAAGGTGGTAAATGGTCAAAGAATTAAATATTATATCTTAGATACTCCCATAAATGTTGAGACCAATATTATTGACACTGTAACACTGGAGGAGTACATGAGGGACACTTTCCAGAATGTTTCAGACTCCGAAAAGGAATAGGTATGTGGTACGGTAAATAAACCGACTCCAAAACATTTCCAATGATAAATTTTCTCTATTTTGGAATATTTAAAAAAATAGAAAAATTAAAAGTAGTTTGAAGGAGACACGAGGCCACCACAAGGGTGGAGGGCGCGCCCTACCCCCTGGGCGCGCCCCCATCCTTGTGGCCACCTCGTGTACCCTCCGGACTCCGTTTTCTTGCACAATACTTCTTATGGTCGGTAAAAAAATCATTATATAATCTCCTGAAGGTTTTGACCACCGTACCATGACAAAATCCTATGTTTTTGTTTTGAGTTGTTCCTGCAACAGATTTGGAGCAAGATGTCTTCGCAAGAGTCGGTCGGGGATAGTCGGGTGTCTCACCCGGCACCAGGCCCAAGAGCATACAGTCATGCTGACCACTTTGGGCCAGCAACGGAGGAAGAGATGGAGGCTGACTTGTGATGTCTACTATGCAACTTTATTCTTTTAGACACATGTTGGTCCTCCAAGCGCAGAGTTTTGTAGGACAATAGCAATTTTCTCTCAAGTGGATGACCTAAGGTTTATCAATCCGTGAGAGGTGTAGGATGAATATGGTCTCTCTCAAACGACCCTGCAACCAAATATAAAAAATCTCTTGTGTCCCCAACACACCCAATACAACAGCAAATTGTATAGGTGCACTAGTTCAGCGAAGGGATGGTGATAAAAGTGTGATATTGATGGTAGAAATATGTTTTTATAATCTAAATAAATAAAAACAGCAAGGTAGCAAATAGTAAACGGGCACAAAAACGGTATTGCAATGCTTGAAAATGAGGCCTAGGGTCTGTACTTTCGCTAGTGCAATCTCTGAACAACGCTAACATAGTTGGGTCATATGATTATCCCTCAAAGTGCAATAAAGAATCACTCCCGAGTTCCTATTAGCGGATAACAAAAGATCGAAATTGTTTGTAGGATACGAAACCACCTCAAAGCTATTCTTTCCGATCAATCTATCCTAGAGTTCGTACTAAAATAACGCAAGCTATTCTTTCCGATCAATCTAATCAAGAGTTTGTACTAAAATAACACCATATGACACATATCAACCAACTCTAATGTCACCTAGATACTCCAACGTCACCAAGAGTATCCATGAGTTCATTCTACGATATGCATCAAACAACTTCATGGTCATAATATTCAATCCACACAAAGAACTATAAGGACGCCCCAAAGTTTCTATCGGAGAAAAGATAATAATAACGTGCATCAACCCCTATGCATAGATTACCCCAATGTCACCTCGGGAATCCGCAAGTTGAATGCCATAACATACATCAAGTAAATCAATATGATACCCCATTGTCACCTCAAGTATTCATACCGCAAGACATACACCATGTATTCTCAGATCTGAACATTCAATCCGACAAGACAAAACTTCAAAGGGTAAAGACCCAATTCATCACAATAAGAGTATACAGGGGAGAAACATCATATGATCCATCTATATTAACAAAGCCCATGATATATCAAGATCGTAACCTCTCAAGATCACGAGAGAGAGATTAAACACATAGCTACTGGTACAAACCCTCAGCCCCAAGGGTGGACTACTCCCTCCTCATCGTCGTGGCCGCCGGGATGATGAAGATGGTCACCGGAGATGATTCCCCCCTCCGGCAGGGTGCCGGAACGGGGTCTAGATTTGTTTTCGGTGTCTACAGAGCCTTGCGGCGGCGGAACTTCTGATCTAGGTTAACCCCAAAGGGTTTCGGAATGTTTGGGAATTTATAGTGCAAAGAGGGGGTGCGGGAGGCCACCGAGGTGGGCACAACCCACCTGGGCGCGCCCTGGTCGGTTGTGCCCCCCTTGGGGCACCCCCGAGGTGCTGCTCTAGCCCATCGGGAGTCTTCTGGTCCATAAAAAATCCACAAACAGTTTCATGATGTTTGGACTCCGTTTGATATTGATTTCTTGCGATGTAAAAAACAAGCAAAAAGCAGAAACTGGCACTGGGCACTGGGCACTGGGTCAATAGGTTAGTCCCGAAAAAATATATAAAGTTGCTATAAAATGATTGTAAAACATCCAAGAATGATAATATAACAGCATGAATACTTCATAAAATATAGATACATTGGAGATGTATCAACATGAAAAGAGTGGATGCCATGGTGGAGGATCAAGAAGTTACCTCTCGCCTTCAAACCAGATTCATGCTGGAGGAACTCTAGAGCTCAGCAATACCAAATTCGGTTATTCCTCCCAATGCTAGATTTCTCGCTTATGAAAATATGGAAAAGAGTGTTGCTTTTTCTCCCACGGCAAGGAAACATCCATGGGTGGATGGAGCTCTAGCCATCACGGGTAAAATTCGCGAGGAAGTAATGGATCTTAAGCAACAAATTAATAATCTCGAGGAAGAGAATCAGATCCTAAGGGGCATCATCGTCAAGAATATCACCTCACCACCTTCGAAGAAAGAGATCTAATTACATGGGTATGGGCACTCCCTTTGACAACTGCCAAGCTTGGGGGAGTGCCCTAGTATCGTATCACCATCACATCTTTATCTTTATCTCTTTTTTTAGTTCGATCCTTTTGGTTATATCTTGATATAGTAGAATAAAGTTTTAGTATGATCTAGCTTTGATTTTTGCTTTATGCTCTATCTATGTAATCGAGTTTGTGAGATATATAATAAAGAGTAGTTTGAGATAAGGGCTTTGCTTTCTTGCTATGGTCTTGAGGGAATTAAATAAAAAGAAAGAAATAAAAATTTCATATACTTATCTTATGGAGAGTAATGACTTCACATATAAAGAGAATGATGAATAAAAGTTGTTGAGAGTTGACAAACATAGTTTTGGTCATTGTTGCAATTAATAGGAAGTAATAAAGAAAGAGAGGCTTCACATATAAATATACTATCTTGGACATCTTTTGTAATTGTGAGCACTCATTAAAATATGACATGCTAAAAAGTTGATATTGGACAAGGAAGACAACATAATGGGTTATGTTTTCTTATATCTGAATAGAAGTTATATTGTCATGGATCATTCAACATGTTGAGCTTGCCTTTCCCTCTCATGCTAGCCAAATTCTTTGCACCAAGTAGAAATACTACTTGTGCTTCCAAACATCCCTAAACCCTGTTTTGCCATGAGAGTCCACCATACCTACCTATGGATTGAGTAAGATTCTTCAAATAAGTTGTCATCGGTGCAAGCAATAAGAATTAATCTCTAAATATGCATGATCTCTCAGTGTGAAGAAAATAAGCTTTATATGAACTTGTGATATGGAAGAAGAAAAAGCGACGGACTGCATAATAAAGGTCCTTATCACAAGCGGCAATATAAAGTGACGTTCTATTGCACTAAGATTTTATACATCCAACCATAAAAGCGCATGACAACCTCTGCTTCCCTCTGCGAAGGGCCTATCTTTTACTTTTATCATCTACCCTTATACAAGAGTCATCAGTGATCTTCACCTTTCCTTTTTACACTTTTTCTTTTGGCAAGCACTATGTGTTGGAGAGATCCGGATATATTTATCCACTCAGATGTAAGTTATCATAAAGTATTATTGTTTGCATTACCCTTGAGGTAAAAGGTTGGGAGGCGAAACTATAAGCCCATATCTTTCTCTGTGTCCGGTTGAAACTTTATACCCATAAGTATTGTGTCAGTGTTAGCAATTGTGAAAGATTATATGATAGTTGAGTATGTGGACTTGCTGAAAAGCTCTTATTTGAATCTTTCCAATGTTATGATAAATTGCAATTGCTTCAATGACTGAGATCATAGTTTGTTAGTTTTCAATGAAGTTTCTGATTCATACTTTACCTTGTGAACGAATTGTTACTTTGAGCATAAGAAATTATATGGCATTATATGTTGCTATTCTAAAGATGATCATGATGCCCCCATGTTCGTATTTTATTTTATCGACACCTCTATCTCTAAACATGTGGACATATTTATCGATATCCGCTTTCGCTTGAGGACAAGCGAGGTCTAAGCTTGGGGGAGTTGATACATTGCATCATGCTTTTATATTGATATTTAATGCATTATGGGCTACTATTACACATATATCACAATACTTATGCCTATTCACTCTTATTTTATAAGGTTTACATGAAGAGGGAGAATGTCGGCAACTGAAATTCTGGACTAGAAAAGGAGCAAATATTAGAGACCTATTCTACACGACTCCAAAAGTCCCGAAACTTCATGGAGCATGTTTTTGGAATATATAAAAATATTGGGCGAAGAAAGTACAAAAGGGGGCCACCAGCCAGCCACAAGGGTGGAGGGCGCGCCCTACCCCCTGGGCGCCCCCCGACCTTGTGGGCCCCCTCGCGGGCCTCCGGTGCCCATCTTTGGCTATATGGTGTCTTTTACCCTGGAAAAAATCAAGAGAAAGCTTTCGGGATGAAGCGCCGCCGTCTCGAGGCGTAACCTGGGTAGAACCAATCTAGGGTTCCGGCGGAGCTGTTCTGACGGGGAAACATCCCTCCGGGAGGGGGAAATCGTCTCCATCGCCATCACCATCGATCCTCTCATCGAGAGGGGTTCAATGTCCATCAACATCTTCACCAGCACCATCTCCTGTCAAACCCTAGTTCATCTCTTGTATCCGATCTTTGTCACAAAATCTTAGATTGGTACCTGTGGGTTGCTAGTAGTGTTGATTACTCCTTGTAGCTGATAATAGTTGGTTTATTCGGTGGAAGATCATATGTTCAGATCCTTAATGATAATTAATACTCCTCTGATTTGAACATGAATATGTTTTGTGAGTAGTTACGTTTGTTCCTCAGGACATGCGGGAGAAGTCTTGTTATAAGTAATCATGTGAATTTGGTATTCGTTTGATATTTTGATGAGATGTATGTTGTCTCTCCTCCAGTGGTGTTATGTGAACGTTGACTACATGACACTTCACCATTATTTGGGCCTAGGGGAAGGCATTAGGGAGTAATAAGTAGATGATGGGTTGCTAGAGTGGCAGAAGGTTAAACCCTAGTTTATGCGTTGCTTCGTAAGGGGCTGATTTGGATCCATATGTTTCATGCTATGGTTAGGTTTACCTTAATACTTCTTTTGTAGTTGCGGATTGATACGTCCATTTCGCATCATGCTTTTATATCGATATTTATTGCATTATGGGCTGTTATTACACGTTATGTCACAATACTTATGCCTATTCTCTCTTATTTTACAAGGTTTACATAAGGAGGGAGAGTGCCGGTAGCTGGAATTCTGGGCTTGAAAAGGAGCAAATATTAGAGACCTATTCTGCACAACTCCAAAAGTCCTGAAACTCCACGAAACTCATTTTTGGAATATATAAAAAATAGTGAGCGTAAGAAATACACCAGAGGGGGCCCACCTATCCACGAGGGTAGGGGGCGTGCCCTACCCCCTGGGCGCGCCCCCTACCTCGTGGGCCCCCTGTTGGCTCTCCGATGCCCATCTTCTGCTATATGGAGTCTCTCATCAAGGGAAAAATCAGAAGCCACCTTTCGGGACGAGACTCCGCCGCCACGAGGCGGAACCTTGGCGGAACCAATCTAGGGCTCCGGCAGAGCTGTTCTGCCGGGGAAACTTCCCTCCGGGAGGGGGAAATCATCGCCATTCATCACCAACGCTCCTCTCATCGGGAGAGGGCAATCTCCATCAACATCTTCATCAGCACCATCTCCTCTCAAAACCCTAGTTCATCTCTTGTATCCAATTCTTGTCTCCTAGTCCGGTATTGGTGCTAGTAGGTTGCTAGTAGTGTTAATTACTTCTTGTAGTTGATGCTAGTTGGTTTATTTGGTGGAAGATCATATGTTCAGATCCTATATGCATATTATTACCCCTCTGATTATGAACATGAATATGCTTTGTGAGTAGTTACGTTTGTTCCTGAGGACACGGGAGAAGTCTTGCTATTAGTAGTCATGTGAATTTGGTATTCGTTCGATATTTTGATGAGATGTATGTTGTCTATCCTCTAGTGGTGTTATGTGAACGTCGACTACATAACACTTCGCCATTATTTGGGCCTAGAGGAAGGCATTTGGAAGTAATAAGTAGATGATGGGTTGCTAGAGTGACAGAAGGTTAAACCCTAGTTTATGCGTTGCTTCGTAAGGGGCTGATTTGGATCCATATGTTTCATGCTATGGTTAGGTTTACCTTAATACTTTTGTTGTAGTTGCGGATGCTTGCAATAGAGGTTAATCATAAGTGGGATGCTTGTTCAAGTAAGAACAGCACCCAAGCACCGGTCCACCCACATATCAAATTATCAAAGTACCGAACACGAATCATATGAACGTGATGAAAACTAGCTTGACGATATTCCCATGTGTCCTCGGGAGTGCTTTCCTTATATAAGAGTTTATCCAGGATTGTCCTTTGCTAAAAAGGATTGGGCCACCTTGCTGCACTTTATTTACTTTTGCTACTTGTTGCTCGTTACAAATTATCCTATCACAAAACTATCTGTTACCACTATTTCAGTACTTGCAGAGAATACCTTGCTGAAAACCGCTTATCATTTCCTCTACTCCTCGTTGGGTTCGACACTCTTACTTATCGAAAGGACTACGATAGATACCCTATACTTGTTTTTATCAAGACTCTTTTCTGGCGCCGTTGCCGGGGAGTGAAGCGCCTTTGGTAGGTGGAATTTGGTAAGGAAAAAATTATATAGTGTGCTGAAATTTACTGTCACTTGTTACTATGGAAAGTAATCCTCTGAGGGGCTTGTTCGGGGTATCTTCACCCTGACCATTAGAGCAAAGAGTTGCTCCTCAACCTAATGAACCTACTGAATATGAAAATGTTCCCTTTGAAGTTCCTTCGGGTATGTTCGGAAAATTGCTAGCTAATACTTTTACAGGAGATGGAACAAAGCATCCTGATGAACACCTTATATGTGTGGATGAAGTTTGTGGATTATTTAAGCTTGCAGGTATACCCGATGATGTTGTTAAGAAGAAGGTCTTCCCTTTATCTTTGAAGGGAGATGCATTGACATGGTATAGGCTATGTGATGATACGAGATCTTGGAATTATAAAAGGCTGAAATTGGAATTTCATCAGAAGTATTATCCTATGCATCTTGTTCATCGTGATCGCAATTATATATATAATTTTTGGCCTCGCGAAGGATAAAGCATCGCTCAAGCTTGGGGGAGGCTTAGATCAATGTTATATTCATGCCCCAATCATGAGCTCTCAAGAGAAATAATTCTTCAAAAAATTTATGCTCGGCTTTCTGAAAATAATCGCACCATGCTCGATACTTCTTTTGCTGGCTCTTTTATGATGAAGACTATTGAATTCAAATGGAATTTATTGGATAGAATTAAACGCAACTCTGAAGATTGGGACCTCGACGAAGGTAAGGAGTCAGGTATGACACCTAAGTTTGATTGTTTTAAATCTTTTATGGATACCGATATTTTCCGTAAATTTAGCACTAAATATGGCCTTGACTCCGATATAGTAGCTTCTTTCTGTGAATCATTTGCTGCTTATGTTGATCTCCCTAAGGAGAAGTGGTTTAAATATCATCCTCCCATAGAAGTAAAAGTAGCCACACCCACTAAAGTTGAAGAAAAGACTGTCACCTACAATGATCCTGTGACGCCCCCAATTCAATCATACACTAATCATGCACGCAAAGGTGTACGATCAAGATCAGGGACTCACGGGAAGATATCACAACACAACTCTACAAATAAAATAAGTCATACAAACATCATAATACAAGCCAGGGGCCTCGAGGGCTCGAATACAAGTGCTCGATCATAGACGAGTCAGCGGAAGCAACAACATCTGAGTACAGACATAAGTTAAACAAGTTTGCCATAAGATGGCTAGCACAAACTGAGATACAGATCGAAAGAGGCGCAAGCCTCCTGCCTGGGATCCTCCTAAGCTACTCCTGGTCGTCGTCAGCGGGCTGCACGTAGTAGTAGGCACCTCCAGTGTAGTAGGAGTCGTCGTCGACGGTGGCGTCTGGCTCCTGGACTCCAGCATCTGGTTGCGACAACCAGAAGAAAGGAAAGGGGGGAAAAGGGGAGAAAGCAACCGTGAGTACTCATCCAAAGTACTCGCAAGCAAGGAGCTACACTACATATGCATGGGTATATGTGTAAAGGGCCATATCGGTGGACTGAACTGCAAAATGCCGGAATAAGAGGGGGATAGCTAATCATGTCGAAGACTACACTTCTGGCAGCCTCCGTCTTGCAGCATGTAGAAGAGAGTAGATTGAAGTCCTCCAAGTAGCGTCGTATAGCATAATCCTACCCGGCGATCCCCTCCTCGTCGCCCTGTTAGAGAGCGATCACCGGGTTTGTATCTGGCACTTGGAAGGGTGTGTTTTATTAAGTATCCGGTTCTAGTTGTCATAAGGTCAAGGTACAACTCCAAGTCGTCCTATTACCGAAGATCACGGCTATTCGAATAGATTAACTTCCCTGCGGGGGTGCACCACATAACCCAACACGCTTGATCCCGTTTGGCCGGACACACTTTCCTGGGTCATGCCCGGCCGCGGAAGATCAACACGTCGCAGCCCCACCTAGGCACAATAGAGAGGTCAGCACGTCAGTCTAAACCTAAGCGCACAGGGGTCTGGGCCCATCGCCCTTAGCACACCTGCACGTTGCGAACGCGGCCGACGAGCAGACCTAGCAACCTCCATTACAAAGGAAGTCACGTTACGCGGTCCAACCCGGCGCGCGCCGCTCAGTCGCTGACGTCACGAAGGCTTCGGCTGATACCACGATGTCGAGTGCCCATAACTTTCTCACGTAGTTGGTTAGTGCGTATAGACCAAATGGCCAGACTCAGATCAAATACCAAGAACTCGTTAAGCATGTTATTTAGTAACCACGGACGTCGACCAGGGCCAGGCCCACCATTCACATAGGTAGTCTCAACCTGCCCTGTCGCTCTAACACAAAGATCCACACAGAGGGTCGTTGGGACAAAGGTCCTTTCAGCCCCCAATCCGTGAATCACTCGCGGGTACTCCTCGAGCCGACCCGACTTTAGTCTCCACATGTATCATGTATAAGTATATAATATATACCCGTGATCACCTCCCGAGTGATCACGGCCTGATAGTATAGCATGGCAGACAGACAAGAATGTAGGGCCACTGATGGAAAACTAGCATCCTATACTAAGCATGTAGGATTGCAGGTAGAGGTAACAACAGTAGGAGCAAAGACAGGCTATGCATCAGAATAGGATTAACGGAAAGCAGTAACATTGCTACACTACTCTAATGCAAGCAGTATAGAGAAGAGTAGGCAATATCTGGTGATCAAGGGGGGGCTTGCCTAGTTGCTCTGGCAAGAGAGAGGGGTCGTCAACACCGTAGTCGAACGGGGCACCAGCAGCGGCGTCGGTCTCGTAGTCTACCGGAGAGAGGAGGGGGAAGAAACAATGAATACAATGCAAACAGATGCATAACGATGCATGACAAAGCAAACGCGGTGTTAGGTGTGCCCTAACGCGGTAAGGGGTGATACCGCGCGGCGAAGGGGGAAAACATCCGGGAAAGTATTCCCGGTGTTTCGCGTTTCCGGGCAGAGGTGCCGGAAGTGAAATGTTGCAGGTTCACTATGCTAGGGACGCGTGGCAGACGAACTTGCTGCGTACCCGGATTCGTCTCGTCGTTCTGAGCAACTTTCATGTTGAAAATAATTTAATCTGAGTTACGGATTAAAAGATATGATTTTCTAAAGATTTTAATAATTTCTGGAATTTAATTAATTAATTAATTTAATTCGAAAATGCATTTATGACATCAGCATGATGTCATGCTGACGTCAGCAGTCAACCGGGGTTGACTGGTCAACCTGACCAGTGGGTCCCACTGGTCAATGACACATGTTAATTAAACATACTAATTAACCTAATCAGGATTAATTAGTTTAGCTATTTGATTAGTTTAATTAATCAAAATTAATTAAGTTAATTAATTCTTTAATTAAATAATTCTGTTATTATTATTTTTTAATTCTTTTTAAACGTTCTCAGGGGCTGGGCCCCGGCTGTCATTGGCCAGGGCCTTAGCGGGTGTGGGGTTTACGGGTGCCGGGCGTGGGCACCGGCCTGTTTGGGCGCACACCCGGGCCAACGGTGGGGGGAACGGGCGCCAGCGCTGGGCGACGACCGGGAGCCGGTCGGGAACGGCACCGGTGAGGCCGTGCGAGGGGGTTTCAGGCCGTGCGCGGCACAGGGATAGCGGCAGCAGTAGGGGAGGCAGTGCAGCGGCGAGAAACGCGGCAGGAGGACGGGGCGCGACGGGCGCGGTGTGCGCGATGGGACCATGGGCGCGGCGACTAGAGGCGAACGAGGTCGCGGTAGCAGGTTTGGCGGCCGGCGCAGCGCCGTGCGGATGGCGCGAGCGAGCAGCGCCGCAGGTGAGCGGGGCGGAGGCGCACTGGCTGGCGCGTGAGGTGGGCTGCGGGGTGCGCGCGGGTGTGAGAGAAGGAGAGGCTAGGGGCGACCGGGCGAGGCCACGGCGGGCGCGGGCCTCAACGACCAGAGCGGGGGGGCGCGCGTAGCGCTTGGTGCGGTGGTGCGCGTGCGCGCGGGGAGGGGCACGACGGGCGCGGTGCAGTGCACGGGCGAGGCGGAGGAGAAGAACGGGGGCTCACATGGGGTTCGTGGGGTTCGGGCAGTGGAGGTCGAGGAGGGGGATGAGGACGACGCGCGGCGGGGAAGCCAGCCGACGGGGGAGGGGCTCCGGGCGGCGGTGAGGGGCTCCGGGCGGCGGCGAGGCGATGGCGTCGGTGGCCTCCTCCTCGATCCCGATCCAATCGAGGGAGAGGGGGGCGAGATATTTTGCCGGGGGGGGGGGTAAGTGGGGGTGTCGGTGGAGGAGTGGGGCGACGGGGAGTGGATAAGGAGTGGGGTACTGCGAGCATTAGTAAGGTACACATCAATAACATGTATATCATATATACCTTTGTTCACCTTGCCATCCTTCTTATCCGCCAAATACTTGGGGCAGTTCCACTTCCAGTGACCAGCCTGCTTGCAGTAGAAACACTCAGTCTCAGGTTTAGGTCCAGACTTGGGTTTCTTCTCTTGAGCAACAACTTGCTTGCTGTTCTTCTTGAAGTTCCCCTTCTTGTTCCCTTTACCCTTCTTGAAACTGGTGGTCTTGGTGACCATCAACACTTGATGCTCCTTTTTGATTTCTACCTCCGCAGCCTTTAGCATCGCGAAGAGCTCAGGAATTGTCTTATCCATCTCTTGCATATTATAGTTCATCACGAAGCTCTTGTAGCATGGTGGCGGTGATTGGAGAATTCTGTCAATGACGCTATCATCCGGAAGATTAACTCCCAGTTGAATCAAGTGATTATTATACCTAGACATCTTGAGTATATGCTCACTGACAGAACTATTCTCCTCCATCTTGCAACTACAGAACTTATTGGAGACTTCATATCTCTCAATCCGGGCATTTTCTTGAAATATTAACTTCAACTCCTGGAACATCTCATATGCTCCATGACGTTCAAAACGTCGTTGAAGTCCCGGTTCTAAGCCGTAAAGGATGGCACACTGAACTATCGAGTAGTCATCAGCTTTGCTTTGCCGGACGTTCATAACATCTGGTTCAGCCCCTGCAGCAGGTTTGTCCTCTAGCGGTGCTTCCAGGACGTAATTCTTCTGTGCAGCAATGAGGATAATCCTCAAGTTACGGACCCACTCCGTGTAATTGCTACCATCATCTTTCAATTTAGCTTTCTCAAGGAACGCATTAAAATTCAACGGAACAATAGCACGGGCCATCTATCTCAACAACATAGACAAGCAAGATACTATCAGGTACTAAGTTCATGATAAATTTAAGTTCAATTAATCATATTACTTAAGAACTCCCACTTAGAAAGACATCCCTCTAATCCTCCAAGTGATCACGTGATCGAAATCAACTAAACCATGTCCGATCATCACGTGAGATGGAGTAGTTTCAATGGTAAACATCACTATGTTGATCATATCTACTATATGATTCACGCTCGACCTTTCGGTCTCCCTGTTCCGAGGCCATATCTATTATATGCTAGGCTCGTCAAGTTTAACCTGAGTATTCCGTGTGTGCAACTGTTTTGCACCCATTGTATTTGAACGTAGATCCTATCACACCCGATCATCACGTGGTGTCTCAGCACGAAGAACTTTAGCAACGGTGCATACTCAGGGAGAACACTTATCTTGATAATTTAGTGAGAGATCATCTTATAATGCTACCGTCAATCAAAGCAATATAAGATGCATAAAAAGATAAACATCACATGCAATCAATATAAGTCATATGATATGGCCATCATCATCTTGTGCTTGTGATCTCCATCTCCGAAGCACCGTCATGATCACCATCGTCACCGGCGCGACACCTTGATCTCCATTGTAGCATCGTTGTTGTCTCGCCAACTTATGCTTCTACGACTATCGCTACCATGTAGTGATAAAGTAAAGCATTACAGGGCGATTGCATTGCATACAATAAAGCGACAACCATATGGCTCCTGCCAGTTACCGATAACTCGGTTACAAAACATGATCATCTCATACAATAAAATATAGCATCATGTCTTGACCATATCACATCACAACATGCCCTGCAAAAACAAGTTAGACGTCCTCTACTTTGTTGTTGCAAGTTTTACGTGGCTGCTAGGGCTGAGCAAGAACCGTTCTTACCTACGCATCAAAACCACAACGATAGTTCGTCAAGTTAGTGTTGTTTTAACCTTCGCAAGGACCGGGCGGAGCCACACTCGGTTCGACTAAAGTGAGAGAGACAGACACCCGCCGGTCACCTTTAAGCAACGAGTGCTCGCAATGGTGAAACCAGTCTCGCGTAAGCGTACGCGTAATGTCGGTCCAGGCCACTTCATCTCACAATACCGCCGAACCAAAGTATGACATGCTGGTAAGCAGTATGACTTGTATCGCCCACAACTCACTTGTGTTCTACTCGTGCATAACATCAACGCATAAAACCTGGCTCGGATGCCACTGTTGGGGAACGTAGTAATTTCAAAAAAAAAATCCTACGCCCACGCAAGATCATGGTCATGCATAGCAACGAGAGGGGAGAGTGTTGTCTACGTACCCTCGTAGACCGTCAACGGAAGCGTTGACGCAACATAGAGGAAGTAGTCATACGTCTTCCCGATCAGACCGATCCAAGCACCGAACGCACGGCACCTCCAAGTTCTGCACACGTTCAACTCGATGACGTCCTTCTAGCTCCGATCCAGCCGAGCGTCGAAGGAGAGTTTCGTCAGCACGATGGTGTGATGACGGTGATGATGTTGCTACCAACGCAGGGCTTCGACTAAGCACCGCTACGATATGACCGAGGTGGAATATGGTGGAGGGGGCACCCCACACGGCTAAGGAACGATCACGATGATCAACTTGTGTGTCTTGGGGTGCCCCCTGCCCCCGTATATAAAGGAGGGAGGGGGAGGTGCGGCCAGCCCTAGGGGGTGCGCCTGGAGGAGTCCTACTCCCACCGGGAGTAGGACTCCCCCCCTCTCCAAGTTGGAATAGGATTGGGGAAGGGGGAAGAGAGGGAAGGGGGCGCCGCCCCCCTCTCCTTGTCCTATTCAGACTAGGGGAAGGGGGCGCGCAGCCTGCCCTAGCCGGCCCTCCTCTTCTCCCTTAGGGCCCATGTAGGCCCATTAACCCCCGGGGGGTTCCGGTAACCCCCCGATACTCCGGTAAAATCCCGATTTTACCCGGATCACTTCCGATATCCAAACATAGGCTTCCAATATATCAATCTTTATGTGTCGACCATTTCGAGACTCCTTGTCATGTCCGTGATCACATTCGGGACTCCGAACAACCTCCGGTATATCAAAACACAAAAACCCTAATTACGATCGTCACCGACCTTTAAGCGTGCGGACCCTATGGGTTCGAGAACTATGTAGACATGACCGAGACACGTCTCCGGTCAATAACCAATAGCGGAACCTGGATGCTCATATTGGCTCCCACATATTCTACGAAGATCTTTATCGGTCAGACCGCATAACAACATACGTTGTTCCCTTTGTCATCGGTATGTTACTTGCCCGAGATTCGATCGTCGGTATCTCAATACCTAGTTCAATCTCGTTACCGGCAAGTCTCTTTACTCGTTCCGTAATACATCATCTCGCAACTAACTCATTAGTTACAATGCTTGCAAGGCTTATGTGATGTGCATTACCGAGAGGGCCCAGAGATACCTCTCCGACAATCGGAGTGACAAATCCTAATCTCGAAATACGCCAACCCAACAAGTACCTTCGGAGACACCTGTAGAGCACCTTTATAATCACCCACTTACGTTGTGACGTTTGGTAGCACACAAAGTGTTCCTCCGGTAAACGGGAGTTGCATAATCTCATAGTCATAGGAACATGTATAAGTCATGAAGAAAGGTTAGCAATATACTAAACGATTGAGTGCTAAGGTAACTGAATGGGTCAAGTCAATCACATCATTCTCGTAATGATGTGATCCCGTTAATCAAATGACAACTCATATCTATGGCTAGGAAACATAACCATCTTTGATCAACGACCTAGCCAAGTAGAGGCATACTAGTGACACTCTGTATGTCTATGTATTCACACAAGTATTATGTTTCCAGTTAATACAATTCTAGCATGAATAATAAACATTTATCATGATATAAGGAAATAAATAATAACTTTATTATTGCCTCTAGGGCATATTTCCTTCAGTTGCAGCTAGTCTTTTTGTTTGTTGGAAAGTGGGAGTTGCATGTGTCATACTAGGCATGCAACTGTAGTCGTCACCCCCGACTGCGAACTGCATGCTTTTCAAAGTGGTCGCAACTGGTCCTTTTATTTTGTTGGAAGGTGGGAGTTGCATGTCTGATACTAGGCATGCAACTGCAGCTGTCACCCCCACCCTGCAACTGCATGCCTTCCAACATGTTTGCAACTGCATGTCCGACAGTAGGCTTTCAACTACTAGTGCCCCCAACTGCATTTGCATGTCTCCCTACCAATCCGAATCGGCCTTGCGTTTTTGTTGGAGGGCGGCGGGGGTGAGGTAGTTGCAAGTCCAGTACTAGGCATGCAACTGCAACTGTCACCCCCGATTGCACCTAAAATCTCCCAACATGGTCGCACTGGTCTATTTGTTTGTGGGAAGGTGGGAGTTGCAAGTCTGATACTAGGCATGCAATTGCAACTGTCACCACTGGACTGCAACTGCATGCCTTCCAACATGGTTGCAACTAGTCGTTTTGTTTTTGTTGGAAGGTGGGAGTTGCATGTCCAATATTAGGCATGCAACTACATGCTTTCCAACATGGTTGCAACTGCATGTTCTACAGTAGGCTTGCAACTGTAGGTGTCGCCCCCAACTGCATTTGCATGTCTCCCTACCGACCGCAACTAGTCTTGTGTTTTTTAGGAGGGCGGCGGGGTGAGGTAGTTGCAAGTCGGGGGGTTACAAGTTGAGTACTAAGTATGCAACTCCAACATTATACCTCCGACTGCAACTCTCCCAACATGGTCGCAACTAGTCTTTTTGTATTGTGGGATGGTGGGAGTTGCATGTACGATTCTAGGCATCCAATTGCAATTGCCACCATGGACTGCTACTGCATGCCTTGCAACGTGGTTGCAAGTGGTCCTTTTTGTTTGTGGGGAGGTGGGAGTTGCACGTAGGCATGCAATAGCAATTGTTAGCCCGACTGCAAATGCATGCCTTCCAACATGGTTGCAATTGCATGCCTGATAGTAGGCTTGCAACTACAAGTGTCGCCCCAACTGCATTTGCATGTCTCCCTACCGACCACAACCGGCCTTGTTTTTTTGTCGGAGGGCAGCGGTCGGTGAGGTAGTCGTAAGTAGGGGGCGGGGGGTAGTTGCATGTCCAGTAATAGGCATGCAACTAAACTGTTACCCCCGGCCACAACTCTCCAACGTGATCGCAACTGGTCTTCTTGTTTTGTGGGAAAGTGGGAGTTGCATGTTCGATTCTAGGCATCCAACTGCAATTGCGAACCCCGGACTACAACTGTATGCCTTCCAATGTGGTCGCAACTGGCCTTTTTGTTTTGATGGAATGTGTAAGTTGCATCTCCGACACTAGGCATGCAACTGCAAGTGTCGCCTCTGACTGCAACTACATGTCTTCCAACATGGTTGCAACTGGGTTTTGTTGGAGGGGACGACGGTGAGAGGGGGGATAGTTGCATGAGGGGGGATAGTTGCATGTCCGACACTAGTTATGCAACTGCAAGCGTCAACCCCGATTGCAATTGCATGTCTTCCAACATGGCTGCGACTAGGTATTGTTTTGTCAGAGGGGCGGCAGGGAGATGGGGGCAGTTACATGTCTGACGCTAGCCAGTAACTGCAAGCGACACCCCCAACCACATCTGCATGTTTTCTAACCTGGTTGCAACTCGCCTTTGTTTTGTCGGGAGGAGGGGGCGACGAGGAGAAGGGGGACAGCTGCATGTCCGACATTAGTCATGCAAAAAAGGTGAGACCATTGTTGTACTAACCTAAGCAGCTAGAGGTGAGACTAGCTTTTGATTTCGAATTTCAAATCCATCCAAAACCTGATGCATGTAAGCATGATGTTTATTCAGAGTAGCTCACGCATTGTTTTTTTGGATCCGCACCTTACTTCCGTTTTGATTTTGTTTTCCCAATATCCTAATTGCAAGTGTACTGCTAGAGATGGGTTCATTAAGTACAGATAGTTCCTCTTTTGATTATTTTTAGGTCGAGAGGTCCCTGGTGAAGCTGGATTTTGCAGAGAGTTCTTTTCACCTGAGTTAACCTGAATGTGTGTTCGTTTGTCATTTTTTTAGTTCTCTGAATCCGTGTAATAGTTTTTGCAGGAATAGTCTTGTTGAGTTTGTAGCTGAATTAGAGGGATTGTTAGCAGTGGTATTTGGTAGGCAGGCTTTTGTTTAAAGAATGAAAATGGACCAAAATATATCTGCATGGTGCGTATTGCTTCAGTTTAACTTGGCATCAACCTTATGTGCTTTCACAACACACTTTTTTTCAAACGGACACTTGCTAACTACAGTAGCACTAAGTCCTCTCTTTTTTCTGCAGTCAACATGGATGTGATGTCATGTGTGCTGACGGGGGCTGTAACTTTTTGTGACTGTTTTCGCTGTGCGTGGATGCATGCTTACATTTTCAAATACTAGGAGCAGATCAGTTGCTTGGGGGAGTGAGGGGTGGACATGATTTGGGAGATGTTTGAGGGGCGATGACATTGTGGGATCCCGGGGGAATGATTATATATTTTTTGTCTTGTTTTTTTTAACTCAAGCAATCACTAAAGTTTGTATATTCCTGAAGTAGAGTCGAGACAATGTGTATGCCTTTTCCAGGTTCAGTTTTTGTTTACTATAATGACAACGATGGTGTCTTTGTTACGCTAGCCAGATTTTTTGTAGGCTTGGCAATGCCCTGCTTGAGATAACAAACATCAAATCATTTGTAAAAGCTGGCTACCCAATCCTGGGCTTTGCGCGTGTGTGTGTGTTGGGATGAATGTTTTACATAAAAGATATCACAACTAGTAGCTGCTGGATATATGTTCAGATTGTTTCTTTTTCTGTTCAGATTTTTTTAAACTAGCGGGGTGACCCGCGCATTTGCGCGGCTAGACCCTTTCATGTATCTAAAATGTGTAGTATAGTTCCAGCTTTAGAATTTTGAGAAACTTATAATAAAAATATTTCATATTTTTATAATATAAAAAATATAGATAAAAAATGCAGACTCATAAAAAATTATTCTTAAGTCATTTGTTTTTTAAAGTGAACATATATTTTGTTTAAAAAATTTATTTGATCCTTACCACCAAGATGTCATTAACATATAGAAAAATAGCATAACTAACATTTACATCTTTCAAATATTAGTCAATGATTTGTGGACGTTTTCACAAAATCTAAATTACTTTCATTGGCTTGTTCCTAAATCCCATGTTATTTTCTTTTTAACCCACCACGTCATTACTGCCTTGAGATGCTTCCTGGCATGCTAATGCTTAGCTATTTGTAAGTCAATACCATTATCTGTTTATATTCACCACTGCCACTAAAACATGCACTCTCTCCAACTCTTATCTCTGCTATGCTTTGATGAAGAATTAATTTAATCTTGCATCCCTGGTGCTCTAAATTTTTGCATCACTTGCAGTATTCTATTTTGTACATAATTGTTTGATGCGTTTTAATGTTTTATCTTGGTCATTTATTTTTTCTAAAGTGTATTTATTAGCTGGCTCAGTGTTATGACATATACGGTCCTTATAAAAAGATTAATGCATAGTGTCCTTGTACTAATCTTCACTGGTCATCCCTATAAAGTTAATTTTTTTGCAGATGCAATATGCGATGAATAATTATCTCATATTACTATGTATCATCCATAGAATTATCCCAAAAAAATTGAATTGGTTATTGGTTGTTTGACACAATGATTAGCGTTACTTATTCTTTGCAGAACATGGCTTCCAGTCTCGATTTACCTTTTTCTTCGCAAGGATCTCGTGACGGATAGTGCTTGAAAATCTATGATGTTCCAGTCGGTCGCAAACTCCATAACATGTCTTGACCAAAAGAATTTAATAGTTGAACTTAAATATCTCAGCAAAATCGCATGCAAGAGATGTAGAAAGAAGCCAAAATTGGCAGGGCAAACTGTGCATGTATCCTTGGCAGAGTTACCTGTGTATGTTTTCTGTTTTAATTCCATCTGTTCAGCACACACAAATCGGGATTGGACTCCAGCTCCTCTCTCTATCCAATTCGAGACACATGGTGTAAGCTCTGTGTCTCTGCAGCACCGCTCGCCAACCTTGCTTTAGGCTGCTCGCTCCCCGTGCTATGTTGCCTTCACACGATGCTCTCGATCTCATCTATGTCAACCAATTGCTGGCGCTGCACATTGGAAACACCGAGCTACCCGCGGAGGCGAGAACGTTGACTGAATATTCATGCATGCTTGCAGCAGGAAATTCAACCGGAAACCTGCGCGTCGTCGCCGTCCGACATGGTTGCTTCTTGATATATGAAGCTCACTCGTATTACACCGCACCGTAGATTCCACACTCTAGGGGCATGTATTCGTTAGAGGCCTCCATTGGCCATCGTCGCATCGAGCTGCATGTGATAGGTAAATATTCAAGCCCGGCTGGTGAAAATTGTGGTGGCACGGTCGTCACCAGATCCTGTACAGTCGTCCGACGTCACACCTCTGATTCCACATTGGGGTTGCCACCGATTCAAACCTCCTCATGGATTTCAGATATCGATGCTTCTCGCCGGACTGATATTGCCATACGGACTTGTCAAATTACCTTGAGGTATCCATTGAGCGATGGATTTGAACTCTAAACTCGAAACCAACCTTGTTGCAGCCGTATTATGTCTGCGATTGGAGTCGCCAAATCACCATCGATCGCAGCCACCACATAGGCTGCAGGCGCCGTCACTTATAGCCAGATCGATATCGCGTTGTCCGGCTCATCGTCATCGGAGACCGGGCTCTCTTGTCAACATGTTATGTCTGCTGTATATATATGCATGTCATTGTAGGTTTTTGCTTGCGTATATAACTGATGCAATCTCTTTTCTTTGGAAAAGGGAAGGGAAGCCTTTCCGTCCGGCCGGCTTGGTATTTAATCTAGAATACATGGAATATCTCTGTATATAACAGCTCCTATGTACGACCGATTGCGTTTTCTTTCCAACTTGCATGTGCGTGTTGATGCTGGATACGTTTCCGGCCGTGTTTTTTCTAAGAGGAGCTGTGATAATCTAGGCCGTTAATATTTCTTAACTTTTCAGCGGTTAATCTCTGCCGTTCCTTTTCTTTCCAACTTGCATGTGCGTGTTGATGCTGGATACGTTTCCGGCTTTGTTTTTTCTAAGAGGAGCTGTGATAATCTAGGCCGTTAATATTTCTTAACTTTTCAGCGGTTAATCTCTGCCGTTCCTTTTCTATCCAACTTGCATGTGCGTGTTGATGCTGGATACGTTTCCGGCCGTGTTTTTTCTAAGAGGAGCTGTGATAATCTAGGCCGTTAATATTTCTTAACTTTTCAGCGGTTAATCTCTGCCGATGCTGGATACGTTTCCGGCCGTGTTTTTTCTAAGAGGAGCTGTGATAATCTAGGCCGTTAATATTTCTTAACTTTTCAGCGGTTAATCTCTGCCGTTCCTTTTCTATCGTTTTAAGTATATAATAGATAGATAGATAGATAGATAATAGATAGAAGATAGATAGATAGATAGATAGATAGATAGATAATAGAAGAATAATAGATAGATAGATAGATAGATAGATGCGCATGTGTTCAATCTCCGAGATAGTGTCGCTAGCATTTTTTTCTGCACCGGGGGGGCATGATATGCTGATTTACAAACTAGTAGTAGAAATTCTCTTCTAGCTAGTGCCATGATTTTAGCTTCTTCTTTGTCATACTTTGTCCTACCCCCACTTTTTTTAACTTTTTTTCAACACTAATGTATCATATACATTTATAAATACAACAATGCACAGACACTGACATGGATGACGAAGGATGCGACCCTGAGCAAAAGAAATGCAAAAGGCAAAGAGCAGTGTGTTGAAGATATAGAGTCAGAAGAGGGAGGATATCATGTAGAAATCACGTACAAGGAAGTGTCGGAGGGCTTGCCTACACTGGTTTGTAACCTCTAAATATATTCATATTTTTTCTAGAGTTTTAGCAGTTGATACAAGACGTTAACTAGGAAACACATGATCTTTAACTTGTTGTGTTGCCTTGTCTCCATGCTTTTTGCTGTAGTTTTAAAATAGCTAATGCATGAATTTTGTTAACTAGCTACTTGATGCCTATGTAAGTTGCCAGTTGACTTGCTGAAAAAACATCCATAAGTTCCTGTGATCAACTCCATGAACCATGGACAGCACCGTTCAATTTAGCATACAGTTTCTTGTCTATATCTGCTGGGCTTTATTTTGTTCCTTTTTTTTGTCAATAGCTTTTTTCATATGTGTTGGTAAAAAATATTTTCATAGGCCAGCCCGACCCAATCAGAACAAACAAATTAAGAAAGCCCAGCCAAAAAAAAAACAGGAAAATAAAGAAAAAAGCCCAGAAGCCAGGTCGGATATAGTCCAGGCGAGGGAAAGCTAGTCAACAGGCATAATCTGCATGGGTGACGTCAGCCGACTGAAACTTCGCGAAGTCTCAGTCGACTGATACGTAGACAAACCCGTTTGTAAATGACTTGCCTCTGAAACTGCATCGATACGCACGAGCTTTACAGACTGCTTGTGTTGACCACATCAGTTTAGAACGACGGAGCAAACGGAAGGTATAATTTTTAACAAAAAGACTAGTAGCGAAAACTAGTAGGACGAGAAAGACATGTAGAGTGCGAAAGCTTCTTCCATACCCCAACAACGTTCGCCACACTGCAGGCCAATCTCACAATGAAGACTCTGCATGCAGACGTCGAGGTCGCACTTGTCAGTTCACCAATTCCCTATCCCCGGCTGAATTACCTGGCCCCTCCCATCCCTGGTAATAGAGCAGCCAGAGTTGAGGTCCTTAATTCCGTTTCCCTTTGCCCCCTTAAACTCGCAAGCGGCAACTACACGATCCTTCCTAGTAACAAATACTGGCAATGCAATGTATTCATCAAATATTATATGAAGTATACGCACATTTTATGATGCAATAATGTAAATAACATTGGAAATGCAATACCGCCAGATTCAAATTAGGAGTACAGGAAAATAAGATATAACCACATGCAAAGAAGAATGTCCTCAACATTATTACAACCCCATACGAGCGAGCATACAAAGTGTCCCCGTAAAACACTCGGATTAACTATTATAAACCTTAACCTTCACCAAATTTGGTAGACGCAGTTCATTCCCCGCAATCAGCCGCAGTTTGTTCCCCAAGCATCAGTGTACCAGGAGTTACTTCATTCATGGAAACAGAGAGTAAACAAATCAGCTCTTTGACAAGACAAATAGTATAAAAAGATCACATTAGAAATGCTACAGAATGTAGTTGCATCTTCTACCAATTCAAACAGCAACAGGGAAAAATCTTCAGGTTTAATTATCACACGCTAAGATATGGTGCTAGAATATATAAAACAAGATACAAATTAGGGGAGGAATCAACACAAGTTAAGTTTCATTTTATTCACTTGTTAAATATTAACGTTTACTCATTTCACTGCAAATAAAAAGAGTAAATTTCACTCGACTCGCTGCAAAAAGAATTAACCATCACTCCAATCACGTCCCTGTTAAATCAAGAGATCCAATATTCCCTAAATTATGGCAACGCAAAGCCAGAAATTTCATGGGAATGACCTTCTTGTGGCATCTCATTCCAATCGTTTGTTCTCAGGTGGACCCCAACCATATGTTCTCTACTCCACTATCGCTTCTGACCAGTTCTGACATGACACTGGACAATTGTCATGTACTCCACTTGTAATTGAGAGTGAAGTTCAGTAGGTAAATAAACTCAAGTGTTTGACTGGTTTCTTGGAATAATGATACACTTGAGGCACTACAACAATCTTCAAGCGAGGCAGAACTTAGGACATGACCGACAAAAACACTACATAGTTGATTTCACATCAGTATATCACTACAATGTTAATTCTCCTGGGTTAGCATTCTAAGGAAATTCATTGTCACATTGGGCTCAGTAGTTAACAATTGCAAGTCTTGCAGATTTGGCAAAAAAACAAATATCTCAGCGGTTTGCAGCTTATACAAGTAATCACAGGACATGGCATTTGACAACACTATAGTATTAGTATAATTACCTGGCATAGTCGTCCCATTCAGGCAGGTAGCTGGAGATGAGATCCTACAAGGAAAATAGTTGAGCGACAAGGCGGTGCTCCTTTCAGCTTCAATCTTAGCCATTGCTCGTACTTGGTTGTTGGCCATGTCAACAGCAAGAAGCCATGCCTTAGGGTGCCGGAATTTGACCCTGGTGATGAGGTAAACAACAGTACCTTGATCATTCAGGCTGAGAAGAGGCTGACATGTCCAGAGATTTTGCAAGTTTCTCTCTGCAGCCTCAGTGTTACGCAGCATTCCACAGCGAACCAATCCAGACCGCATTGCTGTGTCAATTCGGATGGCAGATGCCTTGACATTGAAGTCGGGTTTCCAATCCTTGGGATTGCCGGTGATGTCGCAGTTGGTATATGTGGTGAGTGCCCAGTCATCAATTCTGATATTGGGGCCCCTGGTTTCAGGGTCTTTACCAGGAAGACGATCGCCGGAGACTTCCAACTCGACAAACTTGAGGCAATCCCCCAGGACAGCAACGCTTCGGTAAGGCTTTGGACAGCAAGCAAGCGCATTGCCGCCATGGCTTCCCAGCCTTACCGGCAGCGGCACAAGGCGTACTTTGTCGTTGTCGTCACGGAGCACGTCGTAGAGCAGTATTCCGTGCCAGAGATCAACCCAGCCGACGAGTCCCCTGCTCCCGATGGTGATGACCGAGTTGGTATGATGCTGAAAGTGGCCATGGATGTCGTCGGGGGGGAGCGGCATGGGAAAGGGTATCCGCGGCGAGTCCACTAGCACCTTCTTGGAGGTCCAATACCAGTCCTCGGATTTGAAGAGGTAGAGCAGGAAATTGTAATATGAGGTTTGAGACAGCACGGCGATCGTAAATTCGTTGCCGCGGGGGAGGACGCCAACATTATTGTCTCTGAACAAGTGAGGGTGAGGGTGCGGGAGGAGCTTGAGCGACGGACCTGTGGAGCTAGCTGACTGGTAGATGAAGTAGTCGCTCACCTTCTGTGTGATGTTTATGGGTGGGGGGCTGCGGCCCATGGCGATGCGGAGGACAAAGAAGCAGTCCACCGCGCAAAGGATCTTGGGTTCCTGGAAGAAGACATGGCCGGGACGCATCCTCTTGCAGTGCACGGACAGACGGGAGGGGATCGGCGGGTGAGCAGGCCATAAGGAAACCACCATCTGATTGCCTGTATTAGTATACTCTTGGGCCGTGCTGTCGTTGGTGCTGTCGTTGGTGTCGTCGATGTACGCCCCGGAATCGACGAGGACGCAGCAGCCGGACGCCATGGATGGCAATTTCTTTGGATTTCTCTTCTCTTTCTCTCTCTCTCTCTCTCTCTCTCTCTCTCAGGTCAAGGGTTGGGGACGGGTGGGGGCTTGAAGCAAGAACAAGGACGGGAGGCGGCGCATCAGTTGGTGGGAGGGAGGGATGGGAGGAAACCCTAGCTAGTAGTATATATATCCAGGCCTCAAATCTTTTTTTTTTTGAGGTGTTCCAGGCCTCAAATCTAATCTATAAACAGCCGAATGGGCTAATGGCGCGACATGGGCTTGCAGCCTGCTAGATTGTTTTTCTCTTTTTTTCATTTTTCTGTTGATTTTTTCCTTTCATGTTTCTTTTTTAGTTTCTTTTTATTTTCCAAGTTCATTTTTTTTAAGTCATGTTTCAAAAAATTGTTTGGAAACTTTAAAAACTTCGTACTTTTAAAAAAGTTCATTTAAAAAAATGGTGATGTTTTCAAAGATTGTTCATGCATTCAAAAAAATGTTTCCATTTTTCAAAAATCATTTGGAATGGTTTTGTTCATTTTTTCAAAAATGTTCAGGAAATTTTAAAAAATTGTTTTGTATATTTGTTCACAATGTCAAGCAATGTTCGCGTTTCAAAAAACGTTCAGAAATTTCAAAAAAAATTGTTTTCGAAATTTGTTCACAGTTTCATAAAATGTTCCGACATTTCAAAAAATGTTAATTTTTTCACAATTCAGAAAATGTTCACGAATTTTCAAAGAATATTCTCCTTTTCAAAATTTGTTCAATAATTAAAAAATTTCATGTTTTCATAATTTGTTCTCAACTTCGAAATTTTTTCAGGAATTTCTTAAAATGTTCATGTTTTTTAAAACAATGTTTGCCTTTTTCGAATTTGTTGTTGTTTCAAAAAGTGTTCATATTTTTTCAAAAATTTCTCATGTTTCAACATTTTTCCTGTTTTTCTGAAGTGAGATTTCCAAAAAAAAATTGAGTCTTTATAAATTTAATTACTTATCTGAAAATTGTTCATTTTTTCAAAAAAGATACTTTTGTGAGAAGAAAATCACATTCTTCTGGTCACAGATACTTTTATAATTTGATTACTTATCTGAAAAAAAGTTGTAACCTTGTCTTTTGTGTTTTGCCTTGCTGTCTGTTTCTTTAGAAATCACGCTGTAGATAGTCAACATAAGTCATCTGGTCAGAGTGGCAAGTGACGCGTGCTTGTCTGCGTCAGATCGTGGGTTCGATTCCCACAAGGGGTCGTGTTGATTGTTAACCGCGCGTCACCCAAATGGGCCTGTCCAGGTCAGCTACCTCATGTGCGAATCCTCGATTGTTTGCCGCAGTAAGCGCAATATAGGAGGTACCCTTGAACCCTTTCTCCCCGTCTTCTCCTTCCCTCCCACCTCCCCACGCGAAGAAGGCCCACGATCAAGCACATAGTCAAGTACATTTATGTTGTCGGGATTCGTGACTTGGGATCTCGCTTCCCACAAAGGAAAGCAGGAGAAGCAGCGCTTCTCGGCTACAGCGACAACGACATGTTCGACGACATCGACGATCGCAAGAGCACATCTGTGGCCATTTTCTTCCTCAGGGATAGCCCCCCTTGTTGGTTGTCATAAGCAGGGGGGGTGCCCCTCTCATCCTGCCAAGCTGAGTACATCGCGGCCACAACGGCCGCTTGCCAGGGCGCGTGAGTGGCATGCCTGTTGGCTGAGATCACCAGCAAGGAACTACAAACGCCACTGCTTCAGGTGGACAACAAGTCAACGGATCACACTATGCAAGAATCCAGTGCTCCATGACAGAAGCAAGCACATCGACCTCCACTACAACTACATCAGAGAGTGCGTGGAAGAAGGGAGGATGACTGTTGATTTTTTCATCAGGACTGATATTCTGACCAAGCCTTCAGGACGCATCAGATTCATCCAGACATAGGCAGACTAGGGTTAGGGGGTGAATGTTGAAATAAACCCAAGCCTTCCTGCTTTGCTGATGTGGCAACGCTTTTAGCTAGTATTAATTTTCAGTTGCATCAGGTTAGTTGTGTTCCTTTGTTAGCAAGGATAGCTCAAGCAATTAGCCAGGACCCGAGGCTGGCGTCCCTCTGATCACTGGTGGGATGGCATGACGCGTAGTTAGGGGGCCACAACCCGTTCTTCAGTTGTACTCCAATAAGTACCTTGAATAGAAACCAGAAAAGCTGGAAGTGGTAGCAGCATGACGGGCACACCTCCATCGAGGTGAGCACCTCCTTCTACGCGCAAAGATGGTACTGCACCTCGACTGGCATGGCACATTCCCCAGCTACAGCAAGCCCAGCTGCACTTGGCTCCCAGGGCAGGGCCATGGCTTTGCCCAGACGGGGCTCTTGACTTGCTCCTTCTCCGTGCGGTAGCCCTCAGGGATACGGTCGTTTCGATCTGCAGCAGCACAAGCCCTCTGGGATATGATCGTTTCGATCGGCAGGCACAACTGTTTATGGTGTGCTGCTTGATCTTGGGTATCAGGTCTGGGTGAGTGGTTTTATTCATGATCGGGACAGGAGATGCTCAATGTACCAACGAACCACTTTCTCTTTAATACTAGAGATACATGAAGAATAAATTACAGCACAACATTTCTAAAAAGAACCGACTTCCAACCATCTAATGACAAACGACCCACAATTTCATTTTAGAAACTGGATTTCCTCCATGTGTGCCGCAGAGATGTGCTCCGCAGTCCACACCGCAAGGATGGACAACACCATCCCACTCCTGCTGGACTGACAACGGATGTGGTATCATAGTTCTGCAAGTCACGGAGCACCCGTGAGATTGTGCAGCCACCGGAGAGCCCAAATAAGAGGGGCCCCCACAGATTCGCTAGACTACAAAAAAACAGCCCGACTCCCATCAAAAAACCTCAAATGGTGTTTCAATCTAGCACAACAGAGGGCTGAATTCATGCATAGCCACACAGCTTGGTCCAGTCCTATCCATAAGCATGATCGTCGTGCTGAACAAAAACAAGGTTCGGCGGGGCATGCATCCACAAATCATGGTGAATTTCCGCAGTCCTTGCCCGCAGAGCTGTAGTGTTGCCTGCAAGCACAGGTTCAGCAGGGCATGCATCTCCAGATGCTTTGAAGCCTGCGAAACAGGCAAGTATTGTAAGTCAGTTATAGTAGAGACATTATATGGAAAAATGAATGGCAGAAATTAGTTCATTGAAGTTGCGACATCAACTGAAAACCAAAGTTGCATGTTGACTTGGAGATACACATTTGGCAAAACAAATGAATGTACATCCGAGAGCCATAATCACCACATTCACAAGAAAGATAGAAATGCATGTTCCAGTTGACAAATCAACCACCAGCTGCTTGGCGGACCTTTGTGGATTGGTGGCAGCAAACAGTCCACACCACCCCACCCCCGCGAGAGGAGGAACCCGGCCATTGATTACGCTCATATCTCAATAACTCAAGACATAATCATCAAAAGAGCACAGCCCTATAGCATTAGCCGACTCGACACGATCAGGGCTAACGCGTTTAGGGTGCGTTTATATATTACCTTGTTTCTTTCCAGGAATAGCATTCCTTGTCACTCTTCATCCTCAGATTTGAACTGCAGTATCTTCATCCTCAAGTTTGCCGCTGTACAATTATCACATATATCACATTACATATCAGATTTTGTTTTCCTAGTGCTAACAGAAATTTAGATGTATATATATATTAAATACAAATTAAAACTCAGAGCCTCTTTGATTCGTAGGATGTTCAAAACATAGGAATAGAAAAAGTGTAGGGTTGGAGTGGCATGTCCACTTGAATCCTATAGGGTATAACAATGAAGTGTTTGATGCCACAGAAAAAACAAAGAAATTGTAAAAAGAGGTTGAAGTGGATGTTAGATTTCCTATGAAATGTAGTACAAAAGATTCCATAGGAAAAATTCCTATGGGATGCAATCCTATGAATCAAAGGACCAACATAGGGAAAAATCCTAAGGATTTCAATCCTCCAGAAATCCTATAAAATTATCTATGTAGTACAACATAGCAAGATGAACAAAATATATTAAATCATCTAATCACAGTTCTTGTTTTCCAGATTGTTACCTTGAATCTTCAACAGCAATGTCACTTTCTTCATCCTCAGATTCAGATACTTCAAGATTTTCTAACATATCCTCCTCCTCAGTTTTATCACTTCACATTTATATATTTTGCGTACATGATACAAGAAATAAAATTAAATGATCCCATCATTACATGTAGAGCAAAAAACTTAATTACAATATGCAATATAATGTGAAGGAAACTCACTCTGAAGCTAAGAGCGCTTGCCATGCACGAAAAAATCTACAATGACATATAATACATTAACTGAGAAGAAAAATATGCTATAAGATAAAACAAGAAACACAAATACTTACAGTCCATCCATGTTTGTTTCATTAACAACATATCGAACTAGTGATGCCAAATCTTGATCAAGACGGCAGGCAAGCATTAAATGTATTAAGATCAGATCCTGGACGTCTTGACCATGAATTTTCTTCACAAGAACAAAACAAAATTCAGAACAAGCAGACAATATCACAAATCATTTCGATGCAACAACTGAGCAAAACTAGCTAAACAGAATGTATGTTGAGGCCTTGAGAACAGAATAAACTAATAGAATTATTACAAATACCTTTGTCAGTCTTAGAATATGCGAAGAGAAATGTCTACTAAACTGTAGCAGATGCCAGTATGAATCACTGTACACATTGACAAGGGCACCATTCCTTGAATAGCAGAAGACATCTTCAAACAGAAATACTTTAATGACCTTGACTGTCCAACCATCAATAACGTTCTCCGGCACAAAGTTCAATGGTTGATATTCTCTATCGCTGTTTGCCTTTAGTCCATCACAAATGCTATATAGCAGGCAAAGAA
The DNA here is from genome assembly GCA_032464435.1 of Aegilops umbellulata. Taxonomy (NCBI): domain Eukaryota; kingdom Viridiplantae; phylum Streptophyta; class Magnoliopsida; order Poales; family Poaceae; genus Aegilops; species Aegilops umbellulata. The sequence continues at coordinate 26,976,965 of CP136058.1, read as the reverse complement.
ACTGATATATGCTAACTGGCGGCATGAATGCAAAGTGTGCAGACATGTACTTCAGAAATCTGCGAAATGCCTCTGGGTCCTTTAACGGATCTGGTATCACCATTGTGTCAGTTTGAAGAATTTCCCAATATGGTGGACTTTTGGAGGAGGATTGTTCAACTATGACATAGTAGGGATTCAGGAGTTCAATGTACTTCTTGAAATCTTCAGCCATCCCATCGACATCCGCGCCATACAATGCTTCTTTGTCAATACAAAACAATCCATCTTTGATTCGCATGTCAGACAAATTCCATTCACCTCTCCAACAGAGTCTTTGCTTGTGCATCTCAAGGATGTAGTTCATTAACCCACGAGCAGCTTTTCTACCAGCATATGTCATCAAGTACAATCTTCCTTTCCAGCGAAGTGAAAAAAGTCGACGAAACTTCTTTGGAAGTTTAAAAGGCCTTATCAGTTTGTTTAGCCTAGCATATTTCTTAAAAGACATGTTACTGCATTTGAGAAAAGAAAGACAATTGTCAATATCAGACAAATAGGGTTCTCTTATTTGGGGCATTATTAAAAACTGACCTTGTTGGTGAGGGCAGACCCACAATCATCACAGATATACCCTCTCTCTTGCTCAGATTTTCCGATATCATGCTCGATGAGGTATTGAGCAGCAGCACATGATATATCAGCTTTAACCCTGAAATAAGATATAAATAGCGTTAGAACAGAGACAATCAGTAACTGATGAGGTGCTAGTCCAAAGATAGTAAAATGGGGTAATTTAAGGTAGGTGTGTACTATTAACTACAAACAATTGACATTTACTAAGCAGCTTAGGGAGGTTTAGTGGAGAAAATAACTTATAATTGATGCAGGGACCAGGCTAAACAAACTTGAAACTACTACTCCCTCCATTCGGAATTACTTGTCGTAGAAATGAATGTATCTAGACATTTTTTAGTTCTAGATACATCCATTTCTGCGACAAGTAATTCGGAACGGAGTAGATAAGAATGACAGTAGGTTGTTTAGTAGGATATAACTAGAATGAGATACAAATGTTAAATATGACAAGAATTGTATCAACAAGTGCGCAAAACATATAGCATTAGGATGAATCTATGTAACTTTCGAACATACTTACATACCTGTCACTGTCATGATAATGATCAATAATATATGCAGCAAGTTCTGCAGAATATTCTTCAATGTGCTGAAAAATAATGTGCATATGCAAATTGTTCATATATTTAATCGCTTCAATTATGCCTCTGTAGAATTTTTTGGGTTCATTGTTCCTAAACCTGCGTAAACATATGAAACATAGCACTTGTGTTCAACACAAAACGAAAAAGCCTGATCCACACCACCATGGCCAACATGGCCACTGCTGCGTTACTCATGATATAAAAACATGTCTCAAACTTCAGGAAGGAGCAAACAAACAACATATAATACATATAATACAAGTACATCAGAAAAAATAACACTATTCACTACACTTCATAGCACCCAAAAGTCACCCGTCCAGATTACCATACAAGATAAAAATGAAATACCACTTGTGCAAATGCATTACCATCTTTATTCTTAATTCCATAAACTAAAACTTAGAGATAGCTAGATGTTACAAACATTGATAAAGCGGGATGAATGAGGAAATATCAGCAACGCGTTGGACATAAAAAAATCAACATGACATGGATCCAAGTACTGACAAAAATATAGCATGGATTCCGGAAACTAGTAAAATGTTATACACTTGGATCCTGGCGACAAACAAGACAGTGACATGATATGCAACCCAATAGTGACAAAAACAAAGCATGGATTACAATGGTTAAGTACTAAAAAAGGTAAAGATAGGACAAATCAACAACTATGTTGAAATCATTTGAAGCGGCAGTCCAGTACACAAGCAGATTTATTTCCAATCATATATGTGCATTAACATAGGAACTGAAACCAAAATAAAACAGCAGATGTTCTTCTCTTCACCAAACAAGAATCAACAACCAACATAAAATAAACACTTGTTCTAACAGCAGACGAGTCAGAAGGAAAATGAATAAGCAGTACCTCTTGAGGAATTCAAGAACCAAATCATACAGATTGCCAATGGTTTCGTCTTCAGGATGTTTTAACGATTGGCTACTTTGAACCCTGGAAGTTTCCGCTCCAAAGTTAGAAATTGACATCATAATAATTTCTTAGCAATAACAGACTCAATGTTATTAACCAATAATATAACCTGTTATTTCTTGGATCCTCTGCAGTGCCTTCTAAAGGTTGGTCATCACGTTGGCCAGTAGAAGTAGAACTATGGTTTCCGGTAGAATGAGAAGAAGTATCCAGCTCTCCCTGTTTGTCGTTATCTCTTGTATCCTCTCCAGTGCCTTCTAAAGATTGGTCATCACATTGGCCAGTAGAAGTAGAACTATGATTTCCGGTAGAATGAGCAGAAATATCTAGCTCTCCCTGTTTGTTTTGGTCGTTGGCCTTTTTCTTTCCCCTACTGGATATTTCACTTCTAAGTTACGAAATGATAATAAACAGTAATTTTTATCTCAGTAATGTGTTAATGCTAGTGATACCTTTTCTCCGCTTTCTCCGCGGCAATAAGATCTTCCCCAACTTTATTTGCTAGTGCATCCCTGTGTTCTAACCATTTGTTCACCTGTTATTTATATAAAGTAAGCTTGTGTATGTCCAATGTTGAAACCATATTGTGACAATACATCATCTCTTGCACAATAAAGTACAAACCTACCAATGCTTTCTCAACCAAGTAGCTGTAACATGCAAGCAATGAGTTCATGTCAGTTATGATGCCACTCGGACTGCCGTCCCATATTCTTCCCTCTTCACAATTACGAATATCAAAGCTTAACAAAGTTTTCTCGCTGGCTTCATCGAGAACAGCAAACAGAACTGCTGACGTTATCTTTTCTCCTTTCATGAAACGACTCCTAAAGCCCTATAAGAACACAAAAAAAGGAATAAAAACTATTTACTGATTTCATACTTAAGAGAACATGGTATAGAAGTCATGCAAAATAACATACCGACAACGTCATAGCAATGCTGTCCCTTTCAAAAGATCGCTGTTCTAATATTCGCACAATGAGTTTTCCCTCAAGATTCTGAAAATATATTTCAATTTCAGATAATTTTCTTACAAAATAGTGTAGTTACTGGTCATGTTGAGTAAAATACCTTAAATTTCATATCCTTTAAAGACAATATCTCCTCAGACTCTTCAGATGAGAGCTGAACAGCATAAGAAAAGGAAGAAAAGAGTTATTATATCTAAACCTAATTTACAATGCGTGAGCAAACTATGAAAACAAGCATAAATAATTTGTTCAAAATAACTTACACTATCCCAACAATTACTAAATTCAGTTCTGTGTTGCAAAATGTCCTGCAGAACATTGGCAAATGGGGTTAACTGTGCGGAGTTTGACACACAAGTAAATATATAAAAACAATAAATAGATGGAAAGAAAAGGAAAAAAGACAGACCAATTCTTTGCTGCCAGAACTTGTATGATGAACATATTTATGCCGTCGAAGATTAAATGGTGAATTAAATGCCAATAGACACTCTGGACTGATGCATTTATGTTCGCCTGACTTCTGCAGGATTAATCAAGAAAATAGTGAAAATCTTTACGAGCACTCAAGCAACAAAGGGTTAATCCACTAAATATCTAGATACAGGCCTGCTGGTTGGTAGCATTTGTGTCCTAACACAATATAATAGTGTGTAGCCGAGCCAACAAAAAATCCAGTGACAAGCACTACTAGTAATAGAGCATACTCAACTAGTCACTACTATTACTACACCTAATCAATAGTAGCAGTTTGTTCTTACACAATATAGTGAAAAAGTATGGTGTAGAAGATCAATACGAGCACCCGAACAAACAAAGATTTGTATTAGCTTCTTCCAGATAATTATTATCAGTTAGCATTATATCTCATTTATGATGCACTTACAGGGTAGGGAACACTGGCCAAAGTTGCTCCAGCACCATCCACCTAAAAAATGAACGAGTGTGAAGTATAATCATATACTCAAAGAAAAACAATCAAGTGACAAGTAATTCACTAGTCACTAAAATTAGTACACCTAATCAATATGAACGGTGGTAGTGATATAAGAGATGTGACGATTATATTACACTGTCTAAACTTCTCCATATTTTGCCAGCATCAAATGAACTCAAACTTGGATCCAAAACAAAGATGCGGTTATTGCACTGCACGAAAGAAGGATAAAGAGGACATAACATATCAGGAAGGTTATTAAATAAAATCTGAGACAATAACCTAACAAAGTATGATACCTTGATAGCTGTATGGAACTGTTTGTTCCAGAATATAACATGGATTTTTGTTTCAGACAATTCCTCTTGTAAACTTTGCAAACTGACAAGTTGAAAAAAACAACAAATTAGGTTTACTGGGGTGAGAAAAACATGTGTAAACACAGTGTAGATATATTGTACCCATGAGGTGTTAGTTCGGTATCATGATCTTTTAGGAACTTATCAAGTAACTCTCCTGCAAATGAATTACCTTTGTCACAATCTAAGGGATCAACACATACAAAGAATTTTGAATAATGAATAAACAAAGTTCTCACTATGATCTTCTGCCTTCAAATGAGAAGGTGGGCTCTCAGTTGTACAATCATAATACCTTTGTCCAATTGCATTGCAAAGATTGAGATCCTAAACATTTAAACAAACATAAATAGTAAATCATAGGCTAAAAGTATTTGTTAGTAACAAAATAACAAGAAATGTAAGATTATTCCTGTGTCAAGTCTAAAGTGGTTATGCGTATACAAATTATTTATCTAGCTTCAGAAGTAGAGCATGTTGGAAGTTCTTTCTTCCTCGCGTACACAGTTATGTGGCTAGAAGGTTTAGTGTGCACAGCTACAACAGCTTGTGATGTATAGAGATATATAGAAGTACTTAAACAAATACCCACCTAAGGACATGTGTCAAAAAATGTGAAATGAGAAATATCATACAGCAACACCGATATAAAATCATACAAGGAAGGCTGAACCTAATTCCAAAGACTAGAAAAGGTCAAGAAACAGTAGCTAGAACAACGACTCATGCCATATTGGATTAAGTGCATACCTCCGGATCAGCGATGAAACCATGGTATAAATCAAAGCCAAAGTTCTCAAAAATCTTAAAGTCTTTCGTGATTTCTATGTTACGGATGCTGCAATATTACCACACAAGAGGTTATCAGAATATAAACCGCGTGAAGAAACTACAGATAAGCAAACTAACCTTTTGAAGTTCATTTTAACTTCGACAGGTTGATGAAGGCATCCTACTGCCACAACCCATTCTTCTGGCCTCATGGTATAGGATTTAGTCTGTAAATTAAAACAGCCCATTAACACATTAACATCATATACCCAAGACAATGTACAGAAGTAGAAACGATTCGATTAAACCTTGGAGGCCTCAAAAACAACTTGATGAAGATGGCCAAGATTTAGACTCAAGTTACAATCGAGTATTTTACTCAGGTCCACATCTCCTCTTAGAAGTATGGCATTGCCTGCAAAAACACAAGATTGACTAAAAGTAGCCCTTCAACAGGAGCTAAAATTGCATCACAATTGAGACACACTTACATAGTGCTACCAGCGCGGATGAGCCAGGCATATTTGGATAAATAATGAACCTCCGGCAGCCTTTAAAATCCACAGATTTTGCGACATAGTCATTCCCTTGTGTCCATGAGCTGTCCAAAACCTTTGTGAAAAAGTGAATCCGTAGTCAATTTAATTCGCCCATGCAAGCATCACATGACATTAATGACTTAAAAAAATGAGGAAATATATGATTGTCAAATAGGTTTCTAGAAAGGGCATTCAAACAGGAAGAACTGTAACTAGGGAAAGAAAACAAATTCAAAATAAATAGCATAACATACATCATTGAAATGCTTCCATACAATAGGCTTGTCAACCTGATCTGCATTATTTTGTAACAGAAGCAAAGTTCCATGTAGCTGCATAAGAAAGCATGGAAGTTATTAAACATACAGATTTATTGAAGTACATGTGCAGAAAGTAACATAATAAAAAAAACCACCTGCGACACCACGTGAAACTGATTATTCCAGAACAGAGCACATATGGTTGTATTATTATCTATCATCTGTTGTTTTATAGACTGGATACTGCCACTCAAAACAACATCCACATATTAATCAGTAACATGAATAGAGACATATTAACATAAACAAAGCATCAATTCATACCCATATGCTGTTAACTGAGTGTGGTTCTTAGTAAGGAAGTCATCAATCAATTCCCCTGAAATACAATTTTTTAGAAACACTGCAGTGAACATCATTTGCTAAAACAATTTACAAATCCATAATACGAATAACAAGACCAAAAATGCTCACAATTGACTGCCTCCAAATGCGATGTTGCACTCCCATCCACCTTTGAAGAACCGGGAGAACGACTCTGCACATCTGTCTTGGCTTTATGTGAAGCAAGACCAGCCAAAAGGGTGTCAAATGTATTTGTCCCTATGGCTCTAACAAGTTCTTCCTCCTAGACATCAACGTGAATTAAATAAATCACAAGGTTCTAGTAAAAACGTGAGCAAGAGAAGGTAATCACACATAATCAGTACAATCAATCATCATGCTCCAATATCAACAATCAGCAAATTAAACAAAATAAAGCAATAAAATTTTGTTGTGAAGCAAGCATAAAAGTAGGTGATATAGCAAAAAAAACAGTTCGCACTTAATATTTACCTTGGGATCAACAACATTAGCATGATAAACTTTAATACCCAATTTCTCAAATAACTGGAGTTCGTCGCTGGTCTCCATATGCTCAACACTACAACATCAACATGACATTAGAACACAAAAGTACAAATCCACATAAAAGGAACAAATTAACAAGTAACCAACTGTACCTTGTGAGCATCATTTTACACTGAATGGGTTGTGCCAAACGTTTGAGGGTTTTATTTGCAGTTCTCCTAGTTTTCGTCCCCTGTGAATTGCATTACACATTAGCAGCCCAACCACCAACCATAAAACTATTCGATTGCACGAGATTGAAAACAAACCTTGTGAGTGGCCTTAGTCATAAAATAATCACAGACACAGTCAATAAGTTTCTTCTCTGATATAGTACAGACACCATACCGTAAATTTAAGTTGAACTCGCCCAATAGAATTAATGAATTACCTGTGAAGACAATCTCATTCTTAATTCAAAGTAATAATAATCATTCAAATGTAGAAGAATGTGCAGGTGATAAACTAATACTGACATAAAGCTAACAGTGGGGATGAGTTATTGTCTCTCTGACAGACAATAGTGGGAAACAGTCCATTGAAGGCAATGGTCCTCGTTGTATAATCCATGGCGGGCGGGGAGGGAGCAGCTGTGTAGAAATAACAAACACAAACTAACCCCGGTTAATTTACGCTAATCCACGGCACATACGAAACATGAATCACGATAACAACTTGAGGAGGAGGGATTAGGACGAATCGTTTGGTCTTACCGGTCAGATAGTGCAGATGGGAATGGAAGGCGATGGTCGAGGCAGATCGTGGAGGTCTTGAGGTCGAGGCAGATCGCGGAGGTCGTCGAGCTCGAGGTCGAGGCAGATCGCGGAGGTCGTCGAGCTCGAGGTCGAGGCAGATCGCGGAGGTCGAGGCAGATCGTGGAGGTCTTGAGGTCGAGGCAGATCGCGGAGGAAGCGGCCGGGTCGCCGGCGTGCGGACTGCGCCAGAAGCGAGCTAGATGGAAATGTGGGTCGTCGGAAGGGTGAACGGGGGTCCGGCAAGGGAGGGAGGGGAAGGGGAGGGGAGGGGAGGGAGCGAAAGCTAGAGGCGGCGGAGACGGAACCCTAGGTCCTGTAGGCGATTGTAAACTCAGGCCAACCAACCGAGGAGTCGAGAACTTTTTTTTTTTTTTTGAGGGGTGGTCGAGATTCGAGAACTATCGATCGATCGACTGGGATGGACTTCTTTTTATGCTCGTGCTGGGCTGTGGTTACAGTCGTTTCTTTTTAGATTATTCATACTAGCAAAAGGGTTCGTATGGCAAATTGAACTTAGCACCTATTGGTGTCCCTTTTCGCTAGGGTTCCTATCCTCTCGACGGTGCCTGGCTCCGACGTGGAGAAAATCGATGCCCTACCCTCTTCGTTCGCTGCTGCAGCCGGTGTCTTCGAACTTGCGGCTAACGCGACAGGGAGAGGTGTGTCTAGGGTTCTTCACGGGCTAGATATCTCATGGAGGACGCGACACCGGCATTTGGATCGGCGGTCAACGACATGGAAGCTATGATGAAGGAGTTAGGTCTCAAGGAGGATGATCTGGTGGACTTGTAGTTGAGGACGGGCCGGAGGATGCGGCGCGTTGGATGGCGATAGCTCGAGCTCATATGGAGAAGCCGTATAGTCAGTACTGGTTCTTCAGAAACATGTCTGTTGTTTGGGATCTGGCGCAAGAAGTCAAATTTTGGCCACTCAGCGACAACCTATACACATTGCATTTTTCATGTCTTGACAATTGGGAGCAAGTAATGGAGGATGGACCATGGACCTTCAAAGGTAAAGCTATCGTTATCGAGCTGTATGATGGATTTACTAGACCATCAACAATCAAGCTGGACAAGATAGAGATGTGGATCCAAATTCACGACCTGTCAGAGCTCTTCCTCCACTTAATAAAATCCCTTGCAGCCATGGTAGGCGAGTTTATGTATGCAGAGCCTAAATCCCAAGATTTTGAAGAATTTTTTTTCAGGGTCAGAGTTAAGGTGGATGTCACTGGACCCTTGAAGAATGTTGTGTCTTTGGTTATCAAGAAGAAGAGGGAAATATTCCGGGTACAAGAGGTTACAAGAGGTTGCCTGATTGATATGCCATGTGCGGCCACTTGGTTTATCAACACAAGGAATGTGGAAACGACACCCATCCACCATCAGCACTTGTCTTCAAGAACCTCCATGCAAACTGGTTCAGGGGCCCTGGGCGTGGCCCTGGAGCCGGAAGAGGCTTGGGAGGAGGCCGTGGCAGAGGTCGCGGGGGGCCGCGGTGCAAATCAGAAACAACAATATGAATGGATGGAACAAGAAGATCCAAGTTCAGAACATCGGGATACTACTATGGTCGAGGCAGAGGGCAACAGAAAGAGGGGCATGTCCCAGGTCGACGACAACTCTTCGGCACTTCTAGTAACTTCACATCCGTTGCTCGTGGTGCTAGCAAGTCCATCGTCCATGCAAGAACCAAAGAGGAACATGCCTACGCCGAATGCACCTCATGAAGGAAACAGAAAGAATATCATGGGAAACAAAACCAATGCGCATTTGGCGGGCTCCCATGAGGAGCCGCACCTAGCGCAATGAGTCTGTTATGCTGAAATAGCTGTGAGGCTGGCAAACCCGCGACGGTTCGAGAGCTTCGAGACCTTTCGAAGCAATTCGCCCCCTCTATTCTTTGTATTCTCTAAACTCAAATTAAGGGTACCCGTGTGGAAAACTTAGTAGGCACTCTAGATTACAATAAGAGTTATGTTGTAAGTAGTTCTGGTCGTAGTGGTGGTATTGGAATTTTTTGGAAAGATAAAATAAGACTTGAGGTTGTGGGTTACTCCAAACAGGGAGGGACTTTTTCTAGTCTCAACTAAAAAGTCCCTAGTCCCTAAAAAGTCCCTCCCTGTTTGTTTCCAGAGACTAAAAAGTCCCTAGTCCCTTCCTAGAGGTTATTAAATGACCATGTTGCCCCTGGTATATAGAAAAATAACAATCAAACAACATCATGGGGTGGCGGGCCAATGAATGCATGGAGGGGCATTGTTGGAAAAGTCTCAAAAAGTCCCAAAAAAGACTCTTCTTGAGAGTCTTCTTCATTTAGTCCCAAATGCCTAGTTTAGTCCCTCAAAAGTCCCTTCCGTTTGGTAAAAAAGTCTCTAGAAGGGACTTTTTCTAGTCCCTACACAAAAAAGTCCCTGGAAACAAACACCCCCTGAGATTACGTGATGTGCATGCATGCAATGTGGGTCCCAGGCGATTTAAATACGAACTAATGTGGGAAAGGGACGAGATGCTGCTGCCTGCATGCGGTGGTTGGCGTTGGCTGGAACGCGCATACAGGAGATTCGGTGGAGGGGCTCCGTGACAAGCTTTGCAGGCTGGCGGGCGACTTGTCATCTTGGGATAGGAATCAGTTCGGGAATGTGCGGACTGAAATCACCCGATTAACTAGCCGTACGTTACTAGTCTATGTTAGGGTCTGTTTGGTTTCAATAAGTCACCTGACCACATCTTCACATTTTTTTATGTAAAGTTGGTGGGACTCATGCAAAAGGGGGTGACTTATAAGTTTTAAGTTGGGATGGAGCAACTTATGACTTATAAGTTGAGGTGACTTATAAGTTGGATCTGTTTGATAAAATAAATCATTTTTTTCACTTTTCGACTTATAAGTTGGTGACTTATTTGAAAACAAACATGCCCTTACTGCATTCATAGTGGAGAGTAATATATGTGTGATAACATGTAACACTTCATTTATTATGCTATAGACAATCTTGTCTTGATATGTGTGATGTTACTCATACTATTAGTAACTAGCTATGTTACCACTTTCCTCTCTTTCTTCATTTATTGCTTGCCACATCATCTATTTTGCCTAGATAAATGTGATGTTACCACCTATGTTACTCCCACTGTAGGTAGTAACATAGGTAGTAACATCACACATATCTAGATAAAATAGATGATGTGGCATGTAATTAATGAAGAAAGAGAGGCATGTGGTAACATAGCTAGTTACTGTAACATCACACATCTCTACTCCTATGAAGCAGTTGGTGAATAGTCTCCACGGTCTTGTTTCGCCATCCTCCCACCTTCCGGTTTTTTCGTCATCCTCCCATCTCCGTTAACTCGCAACCCTCCCGCGAAAAAACCCGTGACAAAAATACGATCGATGCCTCGTGCCCACAGCAGATCGTTCTCCGCCGCCAACCAGCCCTTCGCACGCCCGATCCACCCCTTCGCCCCCGCCGGACATCCATCGCTGTGCCGCGGCCGATCCTAACCTTCGCCGGACATCCATTGCACATCAAAGCCGCCGCCCGTCCATCGTACGATCTGCTGCAGGACCGCTTCAGGAGACGGCGCCGCGATCCCGTTTAGGAGACGCCGGCGATCACAACCAGGATCCGACGGCGATCAAAGCCGCCGCCCGTCCATCGTACGATCTGCTTCAGGACCGCTTCAGAAGACGGCGCCACGATCCCGTTTAGGAGACGCCAGCGATCACGCCCATGATCCGACGGCGACCCCTTTCTGGACACGCACATCCTCTCAGCCGGCGCTGATCCCCGTTCAGAGTACGTATTGCAAGTTCATTGCAAGTTCATACAGAATAATCGCATTACGTCATCCTCTCAGCCGGCAGTACCTATCTTCAAAAACCTGGCACTAGATCAGGAATAGAGTTCAGAATAATCACACAGTACCTATTTTCAAAAACCTGGCACTACATACAGAATATAGTTCCAAATAGGGATCCAACAGATCCGCTTATTGTGCATATACATCAACCTCATGACTTCCTTTCCTGGTGCATGGTAGGCCAGACACCCAGTCTGAAATTGACAATAAAGAACTGTTTAAGAAACTTGGCACAGAATCGCTTAGGAGCTGCTAATTCCATACATCAACTTCATGACGGACTGTTTATGCAAGTTGTCATACAACTTCATGCACGCTATCACCGACACGAGCATATATTATTTGCAAAACTGAATGTGTTGCTTGTACTTACTTGGATTGCTCACTGTCGGCATTCACAACCTCTAATCTTCTCACTAGACCTGCTTAGTGTGCCGCTTGTTCTTCTTACTTTGCCAGAAGTGTAGGTCTGCAGCCTGTCCAAGAAGCAGATTCCAATAGATCAAAGTGCAGAAAACCTCAAAACAGCTTGGTGGCAGTGATTGGAGAATTCTGTCAATGACGCAATCATCCGGAAGATTAACTCCTAGTTGAATCAAGTGATTATTATACCCAGACATTTTGAGTATATGCTCACTGACAGAACCATTCTCCTCCATCTTGCAGCTATAGAACTTATTGGAGACTTCATATCTCTCAATCCGGGCATTTGCTTGAAATATTAACTTCAACTCCTGGAACATCTCATATGCTCCATGGTGTTCAAAACATCGTTGAAGCCCCGGTTCTAAGCCGTAAAGCATGGCACACTGAACTATTGAGTGGCCATCAGCTTTGCTCTGCCAGACGTTCATAACTCCTGGCGTAGCTCCAGCAGCAGGCCTGGCACCTAGCGGTGCTTCCAGGACATAATTCTTCTGTGCAGCAATGAGGATAATCCTCAAGTTACGGACCCAGTCCGTGTAATTGCTACCATCATCTTTCAACTTTGCTTTCTCAAGGAACGCATTAAAATTCAACGGAACAACAACACGAGCCATCTATCTACAAACAATATAGACAAGTAAGATACTATCAGGTACTAAGGTCATGATAAATTTAAGTTCAATTAATCAAATTATTAAGAACTCCCACTGAGATAGACATCCCTTCTGATCCTCCAAGTGATTACGTGATCCATATCAACTACACCATGACCGATCATCACGTGAGATGGAGTAGTTTCAACGGTAAACATCAATATGTTGATCATATCTACTATATGATTCACGCTCGACCTTTTGGTCTCCGTGTTCCGAGGCCATATCTGTTATATGCTAGGCTCGTCAAGTTTAACCCGAGTATTCCGCGTGTGCAACTGTTTTGCACCCGTTGTATTTGAACGTAGAGCCTATCACACCCGATCATCACGTGGTGTCTCAGCACGAAGAACTTTCGCAACGGTGCATACTCAGGGAGAACACTTATCTTGATAATTTAGTAAGGGATCATCTTATAATGCTACCGTCAATCAAAGCAAGATAAGATGCATAAAAGATAAACATCACATGCAATCAATATAAGTGATATGATATGGCCATCATCATCTTGTGCTTGTGATCTCCATCTTCGAAGCACCATCATGATCACCATCGTCACCGGCGCGACACCTTGATCTCCATCGTAGTATCGTTGTCGTTCGCCAATCTTATGCTTCTACGACTATCGCTACCGCTTAGTGATAAAGTAAAGCATTACAGGGAGATTGCATTGCATACAATAAAGCGACAACCATATGGCTCCTGCCAGTTGCCGATAACTTCTGTTACAAAACATGATCATCTCATACAATAAAATTTAGCATCATGTCTTGACCATATCACATCACAACATGCCCTGCAAAAACAAGTTAGACGACCTCTACTTTGTTGTTGCAAATTTTACGTGGCTGCTATGGGCTTTAGCAAGAACCGTTCTTACCTACGCATCAAAACCACAACGATAGTTTGTCAAGTTGGTGCTGTTTTAACCTTCGCAAGGACCGGGCGTAGCCACACTCGGTTCAACTAAAGTGAGAGAGACAGACACCCGCCAGTCACCTTTAAGCAACGAGTGCTCGTAACGGTGAAACCAGTCTCGCGTAAGCGTACGCGCAATGTCGGTCTGGGCCGCTTCATCTCACAATACCGCTGAACCAAAGTATGACATGTTGGTAGGCAGTATGACTTATATCGCCCACAACTCACTTGTGTTCTACTCGTGCACAACATCAACGCATAAAACCAGGCTCGGATGCCACTGTTGGGGAACGTAGTAATTTCAAAAAAATTCCTACGCACACGCAAGATCATGGTGATGCATAGCAACGAGAGGAAAGTGTTGCCTACGTACCCTCGTAGACCAGCAACGGAAGTGTTGACACAACATAGAGGAAGTAGTCGTACGTCTCCCCGCTCCGACCGATCAAGCACCGAAACTACGGCACCTCCGAGTTCGAGCACAAGTTCAGCTCGATGACGATCCCTGGACTCCGATCCAGCAAAGTGTCGGGGATGAGTTCCGTCAGCACGACGGCGTGATAACGATCTTGATGTTCTACCGTCGCAGGGCTTCGCCTAAACACTGCTACAATATTATCGAGGAGTATCGTGGGGGGTGGGGGCACTGCACACGGCTAAGAGATCGATCACGAGGATCAACTTGTGTGTTCTAGGGTGCCCCCTTGCCCCCGTATATAAAGGAGGGAGGGGGAGGTGCGGCCTGTTGGGGAACGTAGTAATTTCAAAAAATTTCCTACGATCACGCAAGATCATGGTGATGCATAGCAACGAGATGGGAGTGCTGTCTACGTACCCTCGTAGACCGGCAACGGAAGCGTTGACACAACGTAGAGGAAGTAGTCGTACTTCTTCACGATCCAACCGATCCAAGCACCGAACGTACGGCACCTCCGAGTTCTGCACACGTTCAGCTCGATGACGTCCCTCGAACTCCGATCCAGCTGAGTGTCGAGGGAGAGTTCCGTCAGCACGACAGCGTGGTGACGATGATGATGTTCCACCGACGCAGGGCTTCGCCTAAGCACCACTATGATATATTCGAGGTGTAATCTGGTGGAGGGGGGCACCGCACACGGCTAAGGAACGATCTCAAGGATCAACTTGTGTGTCTTGGGGTGCCCCCTGCCTCCGTATATAAAGGAGGGAAGGCAGAGGTGGCCGGCCAGCCTTAGGGCTGCGCCTGGGGTGTCCTACTCCCACCGGGAGTAGGATTCCCCCCCCCCCAATCCTAGTTGGACTAGGAGTGGAAGAGAGGGAGAGAGAGGGGAAGGGGGGGCGCCGCCCCCCTCTCCTTGTCCTATTCGGACTAGGGGGGAAAGGGGGCGCCGGCCAGCCCTAGGCCTCCTCTCTACTCTTCCACCTAGGCCCATGTATATGTAGAGGTAGCGTGCCGACCGCGATCACATCGACTTTGGAACCATTTCCCACGCGCATCGTCACCTCGTCCTTAGCCAATCTTCGCTTAATCCGTAGTCCCTGTTTCGAGTTGCAAATATTAGCAACAGAACCAGTATCAAATACCCAGGTGCTACTGCGAGAATTAGTAAGGTACACATCAATAACATGTATATCATATATACCTTTGTTAACCTTGCCATCCTTCTTATCCGCCAAATACTTGGGGCAGTTCCGCTTCCAGTGACCAGTCTGCTTGCAATACAAGCACTCAGTTTCAGGCTTAGGTCCAGACTTGGGTTTCTTCTCTTGATTAGCAACTTGCTTGCTGTTCTTTTTGAAGTTCCCCTTTTTCTTCCCTTTGCCCTTTTTCTTGAAACTAGTGGTTTTATTAACCATCAACACTTAATGCTCCTTTTTGATTTCTACCTTCGCAGCTTTTAGCATCGCGAAGAGCTCGGGCATAGTTTTGGTCATCCCTTGCATATTATAGTTCATCATGAAGCTCTTGTAGCTTGGTGGCAGTGATTGGAGAATTCTGTCAATGACGCAATCATCCGGAAGATTAACTCCCAGTTGAATCAAGTGATTGTTATACCCAGACATTCTGAGTATATGCTCACTGACAGAACCGTTCTCCTCCATCTTGCAGCTATAGAACTTATTGGAGACTTCATATCTCTCAATCCGGGCATTTGCTTGAAATATTAACTTCAACTCCTGGAACATCTCATATGCTCCATGGTGTTCAAAACGTCGTTGAAGTCCCGGTTCTAAGCCGTAAAGCATGGCACACTGAACTATAGAGTAGTCATCAGCTTTGCTTTGCCAGACGTTCACAACATCTGGCGCAGCCCTTGCACCAGGCCTGGCACCCAGCGGTGCTTCCAGGACGTAATTCTTCTGTGCAGCAATGAGGATAATCCTCAAGTTACGGACCCAGTCCGTGTAATTGCTACCATCATCTTTCAACTTAGCTTTCTCAAGGAACGCATTAAAATTCAACGGAACAACAACACGAGCCATCTATCTACACAACATAGACAAGCAAGATACTATCAGGTACTAAGTTCATGATAAATTTAAGTTCAATTAATCATATTACTTAAGAACTCCCACTTAGAAAGACATCCCTCTAATCCTCTAAGTGATCACGTGATCCATATCAATTAAACCATGTCCGATCATCACGTGAGATGGAGTAGTTTCAATGGTGAACATCAATATGTTGATCATATCTACTATATGATTCACGCTTGACCTTTCGGTCTCCGTGTTCCGAGGCCATATCTGTTATATGCTAGGCTCGTCAAGTTTAACCTGAGTATTCCGCGTGCGCAACTGTTTTGCACCCGCTGTATTTGAACGTAGAGCCTATCACACCCGATCATCACGTGGTGTCTCAGCACGAAGAACTTTCGCAGCGGTGCATACTCAGGGAGAACACTTATTTTGATAATTTAGTAAGGGATCATCTTATAATGCTACCGTCAATCAAAGCAAGATAAGATGCATAAAGGATTAACATCACATGCAATCAATATAAGTGATATGATATGGCCATCATCATCTTGTGCTTGTGATCTTCATCTCCAAAGCACCGTCATGATCACCATCGTCACCGGCGCGACACCTTTGATCTCCATCGTAGCATCGTTGTCGTCTCGCCAAACTTATGCTTCTACGACTATCGCTACTACTTAGTGATAAAGTAAAGCATTACAGGGCGATTGCATTGCATACAATAAAGCGACAACCATATGGCTCCTGCCAGTTGCCGATAACTTCGGTTACAAAACATGATCATCTCATACAATAAAAATATAGCATCATGTCTTGACCATATCACATCACAACATGCCCTGCAAAAACAAGTTAGACGTCCTCTACTTTGTTGTTGCAAATTTTACGTGGCTGCTACGGGCTTTAACAAGAACCGTTCTTACCTACGCATCAAAACCACAACGATAGTTTGTCAAGTTGATGCCGTTTTAACCTTCGCAAGGACCGGGCGTAGCCACACTCGGTTCAACTAAAGTGAGAGAGACAGACACCCACCAGTCACCTTTAAGCAACGAGTGCTCGTGGCGGTGAAACCAGTCTCGCGTAAGCGTACGCGTAATGTCGGTCTGGGCCGCTTCATCTCACAATACCGCTGAATCAAAGTATGACATGCTGGTAGGCAGTATGACTTATATCGCCCACAACTCACTTGTGTTCTACTCGTGCACAACATCAACGCATAAAACCTGGCTCTGATACCACTGTTGGGGAACGTAGTAATTTCAAAAAAATTCCTACGATCACGCAAGATCATGGTGATGCATAGCAACGAGATGGGAGTGCTGTCTACGTACCCTCGTAGACCGGCAACGGAAGCGTTGACACAACGTAGAGGAAGTAGTCGTACTTCTTCACGATCCAACCGATCCAAGCACCGAACGTACGGCACCTCCGAGTTCTGCACACGTTCAGCTCGATGACGTCCCTCGTACTCCGATCCAGCCGAGTGTCGAGGGAGAGTTCCGTCAGGACGACGGCGTGATGACGATGATGATGTTCCACCGACGCAGGGCTTCGCCTAAGGACCACTACGATATATTCGAGATGTAATCTGGTGGAGGGGGGCACCGCACACGGCTAAGGACTTATCTCAAGGATCAACTTGTGTGTCTTGGGGTGCCCCCTGCCTCCGTATATAAAGGAGGGAAGGGGGAGGTGGCCGGCCAGCCTTAGGGCTGCGCCTGGGGTGTCCTACTCCCACCGGGAGTAGGATTCCCCCCCAATCCTAGTTGGACTAGGAGTGGAAGAGAGGGAGAGAGAGGGGAAGGGGGGGGCGCCGCCCCCCTCTCCTTGTCCTATTCGGACTAGGGGGGAGAGGGGGCGCCGGCCAGCCCTAGGCCTCCTCTCTACTCTTCCACCTAGGCCCATGTGGCCCATTAAGTCCCCGGGGGGTTCCGGTAACCCCTCCGGTACTCCGGTTTTATCCGAAACTTCACCGGAACACTTCCGGTGTTCGAATATAGCTGTCCAATATATCAATCTTTATGTCTCGACCATTTCGAGACTCCTCGTCATGTCCGTGATCACATCCGGGACTCCGAACAACCTTCGGTACATCAAAATCATATAAACTCATAATAACTGTCATCGAAACGTTAAGCGTGCGGACCCTACGGGTTCGAGAACAATGTAGACATGACCGAGACACATCTCCGGTCAATAACCAATAGCGGGACCTGGATGCCCATATTGGCTCCTACATATTCTACGAAGATCTTTATCGGTCAGACCGCATAACAACATACGTTGTTCCCTTTGTCATCGGTATGTTACTTGCCCGAGATTCGATCGTCGGTATCCAATACCTAGTTCAATCTCGTTACCTGGCAAGTCTCTTTACTCGTTCCGTAATACATCATCTCACAACTAACACATTAGTTGTAATGCTTGCAAGGCTTATGTGATGTGCATTACCGAGAGGGCCCAGAGATACCTCTCCGACAATCAGAGTGACAAATCCTAATCTCGAAATACGCCAACCCAACATGTACCATTGGAGACACCTGTAATGCTCCTTTATAATCACCCAGTTACGTTGTGACGTTTGGTAGCACCCAAAGTGTTCCTCCGGCAAACGGGAGTTGCATAATCTCATAGTCATAGGAACATGTATAAGTCATGAAGAAAGCAATAGCAACATACTAAACGATCGGGTGCTAAGCTTATGGAATGGGTCAAGTCAATCAGATCATTTAACCAATGATGTGATCCCATTAATCAAATAACAACTCTTTGTTCATGGTTAGGAAACATAACCATCTTTGATTAACGAGCTAGTCAAGTAGAGGCATACTAGTGACACTCTGTTTGTCTAGTATTCACACATGTATTATGTTTCCGGTTAATACAATTCTAGCATGAATAATAAACATTTATCATGATATAAGGAAATAAATAATAACTTTATTATTGCCTCTAGGGCATATTTCCTTCACGGCCGGCCCAAGGGAGGCGCGCCTGGAGGAGTCCTACTCCCACCGGGAGTAGGACTCCCCCCTTTTCCTAGTTGGAGTAGGAGAGGGAGGGGGAAAGAGAGGGAAGGGGGGGCATCGCCCCTCTCTCCTTGTCCTATTCGGACTAGGTGGAGGGGGGGGGGGGCGGCCAGCCCTGGCCGTCCCTCCTCTTGTCCCTCATGGCCCATGTAGGCCCATGTATCCCCGGGGGGTTCCGGTAACTCCCCGGTACTCCGGTAAAATCCCGATTTCACCCGGAACGATTCCGATATCCAAATATAGGCTTCCAATATATCAATCTTTATGTCTCGAACATTTCGAGTCTGCTCATCATGTCCGTGATCATATCCGGGACTCCGAACAACCTTCGGTACATCAAAACATATAAACTCATAATGAAACTATCATCGTAACGTTAAGCGTGCGGACCCTACGGGTTCGAGAACAATGTAGACATGACCGACACACGTCTCCGGTCAATAACCAATAGCGGGACCTGGATGCCCATATTGGCTCCCACATATTCTACGAAGATCTTTGTCGGTCAGACCGCATAACAACATACGTTGTTCCCTTTGTCATCGGTATGTTACTTGCCCGAGATTCGATCGTCGGTATCTCAATACCTATTTCAATCTCGTTACCGGCAAGTCTCTTTACTCGTTCCGTAATACATCATCTCGCAACCAACTTATTAGTTGCAGTGCTTGCAAGGCTTAGGTGATGTGTATTACCGAGAGGGCCCAGAGATACCTCTCCGACAATCGGAGTGACAAATCCTAATCTCGAAATACGCCAACCCAACATGTACCTTTGGAGACACCTGTAATGCTCCTTTATAATCACCCAGTTATGTTGTGACATTCGGTAGCACCCAAAGTGTTCCTCCGGCAAACGGGAGTTGCATAATCTCATAGTCATAGGAACATGTATAAGTCATGAAGAAAGCAATAGCAACATACTAAACGATCAAGTGCTAAGCTAGTGGAATGGGTCAAGTCAATCACATCATTCTCCTAATGATGTGATCCTATTAATCAAATGACAACTCATGTCTATGGTTAGGAAACATAACCATCTTTGATTATCGAGCTAGTCAAGTAGAGACATACTAGTGACACTCTGTTTGTCTATGTATTCACACAAGTATTATGTTTCCGGTTAATACAATTCTAGCATGAATAATAAACATTTATCATGATATAAGGAAATAAATAATAACTTTATTATTGCCTCTAGGGAATATTTCCTTCAGAAGTTAGTAGACATACTCAAAGAATACCCGTACTCCCAGCAATTTAGGAGTTTGGGTGCACACAAGGACAACCTCGATGATTATAGGATAGACCTAAACACCGATAAGAGGCTTGACCAAAGAAAATATAATAGACCGTTGTCATCTGAGGTCGCCGCAATTTGGGTTGAGGGCAACGACCTAGCAAAAAGGTTTGACCGGAGGATAACACTTTGTGGTAACAACAACGAAAGGCACAGTATACATGTGACCTCCGGAGCATATGGCCCGTTGTCTTATCCCCTATTCTATCCAAGGGGGAACTAGGTTGGCGTCCGAAGCTACCTAAACGTAATGTTCCTTGGGAGGTTGTACTACATCCTCAACTGGTTCATGATGATGATGAGGATGCAGGTATGCCGTCTACGTCCCATTTTGCTACAAATAATAACTTATTTATCGAATATATCCTCATTTTGATGGTACTCAATCATGTGCAGAGGGCAACAACAGGTTGTGCGTCTTTGTCAGAGACTACTATTGTTACATGCTGCAGACACGGCCTGCGATCTTCAATCCCATACTCTGTGGAGCACGTCTGTTGCAGCAATGGGCGGTCGACATGTACGTCAAGATTGAAAGTTCCTGGTTGAGGTGGTACAGGAAGAACCAGACGCAAATTCGTGCCGACTTGTATAAAGGAGTTGTTGATGCGATCACATCGGGCGAGACGCGAGCAAGCAGTGTTGAGGTAAGAATAGTGCTCCCTAGAACATACCCTGGTGGCGACCGCGACATGAAGAAGAGGCATATGGATGCCATGGCAATTATCCATACATACGGGAAGCCTGACATCTTCTTGACCATGACCTGCAATCCTAAATGGGAAGAGATAACGAATGAGTTGCTGCCTAGTCAGACGGCGCAAGACCGACCTGATATTGTGGCTCGCGTGTTCTACGGCAAACTAGAGGCTATGAAAGACATGTTGTTCAAGAAGCAGATCTTGGGTGTTGTTGTCGCTTATGTATACGTAGTCGAGTTCCAAAAAAGGGGCCTCCCCCACGCACATTTTTTGTTGATCATGGACTCAACATATAAGGTCATCGTCCCGGAGCAGTATGACCGACTCATTTCCGCAGAGCTCCCAGACAAGAATAAGTATCCAGAATTGTATGCAATGGTGGTAAAACACATGATGCACGAATCATGCGGTGCTCTCAACCCGAAGAATGTTTGCATGCAAGAAAAACGGATGCAAGTGCAGATACCCGCGGCCGTTCAATGAAAACACAGCACAGGGGAAGGACTCATACCCAGTTTATCAGCTTAGAGACGATGGAAGACGTGCTAAGGTCCGAGGGAAGATGTTGGACAACAGATGGGTTCTGCCTTATATAACCCATACCTTCTGCGGATGTTCAATTTCCACATCAATGTTGAGGTCTGCTCTAGCATAAAGGTCGTCAAATATCTTTACAAGTACATTTACAAGGGCCATGATAAGGCTTCTTTCAGCATCGACCAGCCCGACGCTGATGGTAACATTGATGAGATCAAGAGATACGTTGACGCAAGGTGGGTCACCCCTCCGGAGGCTATGTTGAGGATATTTGGCTTCCCACTTTGCGCCAATTACCTGCCTGTCTTGCAGTTGCCTCTTCATCTCCCGAATATGCAAAGGTTTGCATTCAATGCACAGACTGACTTGAAGAATGTTGTCGCCTCCGAAAATGCTTCAAAATCCATGTTAACGGAGTATTTCAAGGCTAACCAGGAACACCCTCAGGCTAGGCATATATTGTACAAGGATTTTCCCGGAAGCTTCACATGGCAGAAGAAAAAGAAGTTTTGGAAGCCGCGGGTTGAGCGTTTTCAAATAGGTCGCATCGTGTCTGCCAATCCTGCCGAGGGGGAGTGATACTACCTGCGTGTGTTGCTAAACCATGTTATGGGCAAAACATCCTTCGACGACTTGCTCACCGTGGACGGCGTGCTATGTGGGAGCTTTAGAGAGGCTGCTGAAAGGTTGGGACTCATCGAGGCAGACAACACGCTCGAGACTGTCTTAATGAGGCTGAGCAGTGGTGTAGGATCGAAAGTATGTCTAGAGGGGGGTGATTAGACTACTTGACCAATTAAAAATCTATCCTTTTCCCAATTTTAGTCTTTGGCAGATTTTAGCTATCTTAGCACAAGTCAAGCAATCTTAACACAATTCAAACAAGCATGCAAAGAGTATATGAGCAGCGGAAAGTAAAGCATGCAACTTGCAAGAATGTAAAGGGAAGGGTTTGGAGAATTCAAACGCAATTGGAGACACGGATGTTTTTGCCGTGGTTCCGATAGGTGGTGCTATCGTACATCCACGTTGATGGAGACTTCAACCCACGAAGGGTAAAGGTTGCACGAGTCCACGAAGGGCTCCACCCACGAAGGTGTTGGGGAACGTAGTAATAATTCAAAATTTTCCTACGTGTCACCAAGATCAATCTAGGAGATGCTAGCAACGAGAGAGAGGGAGTGCATCTTCATACCCTTGAAGATCGATAAACGGAAGCGTTACAAGAACACGGTTGATGGAGTCGTACTCGCGGCGATTTAAACCACGGAAGATCCGATCCAAGTGCCGAAAAGACGACACCTCCGCGTTCAACACACGTACAGCTCGGGGACGTCTCCTCCTTCTTGATCTAGCAAGGGGAGAGGAGAAGTTGAGGGAGAGCTCCGTCAGCATGACGGTGTGGTGGTGGTGGAGCTCGTGGTTCTCCAGCAGGGCTTCGCCAAGCACCATGGAGGAGGAGGAGAACGTAGGAGGAGGGAGGGCTGCGCCAGGGAAGAGGTCACGGCTTCCCTCCCACCCCTCCACTATATATAGGGGCAAGGGGATAGGGGGAGGCGCCCTAGGGTTTCCCCTATGGGGCGGCGGCTAGGCAGATTGGATCTCCCTAAGGAAAATCCTAGGGAGACTTGCCCCCCAAGCCAAGCAGGTGGAGGCTTGCCTCCCAAGCCAGGTGGAGACGCCCCACCTCCCCAAGTAACGTGGGAAAGGGTGTGGGACGCGCACCAACCCTTAGTGGGCTGGTTTGCCCCTTCCCCTTTGGCCCATGAGGCCCTCCAACACTTGCTGGGGCTCCCGAAACACCTTTCAGTCATGCTGGCCATAGCCTGGTACCTCCGGAACACTTCCGGACTCCAATACCCTTCGTCCAATATATCAATCTTCACCGCCGGACCATTACGGAACTCCTCGTGATGTACGGGATCTCATCCGGGACTCCAATCTACCTTCGGTAACCACATACTATTTCCCATAACAACTCTAGCGTCATCGAACCTTAAGTGTGTAGACCCTACGGGTTCGGGAACCATGCAGACATGACCGAGACACCTCTCCGGCCAATAACCAATAGCGGGATCTGGATACCCATATTTGCTCCCACATGTTCCACGATGATCTCATCGGATGAACCACAATGTCGGGGATTCAATCAATCTCGTATACAATTCCCTTTGTCAATCAGTATGTTACTTGCCCGAGATTCGATCGTCGGTATCCCAATACCTCGTTCAATCTCGTTACCGGCAAGTCACTTTTACTCGTTTCGTAACGCATGATCCCGTGGCTAACTCCTTAGTCACATTGAGCTCATTATGATGATGCATTACGGAGTGGGCCCAGAGATACCTCTCCGTCATACGGAGTGACAAATCCTAGTCTCGATTCGTGCCAACCCAACAGAAACTTTCGGAGATACCTGTAGTGCACCTTTATAGCCACCCAGTTACGTTGTGACGTTTGGTACACCCAAAGCATTCCTACGGTATCCGGGAGTTGCACAATCTCATGGTCTAAGGAAATGATACTTGACATAAGAAAAGCTCTAGCAAACAAACTACACGATCTTGTGCTATGCTTAGGATTGGGTCTTGTCCATCACATCATTCTCCTAATGATGTGAGCCCATTATCAACGACATCCAATGTCCATGGTCAGGAAACCACAACCATCTATTGATCAACGAGCTAGTCAACTAGAGGCTCACTAGGGACATGTTGTGGTCTACGTATTCACACATGTATTACGGTTTCCGGTTAATACAATTATAGCATGAATAATAGACAATTATCATAAACAAGGAAATATAATAATAACCATTTTATTATTGCCTCTAGGGCATATTTCCAACAGTCTCCCACTTGCACTAGAGTCAATAATCTAGTTCACATTGCCATGTGATTAACACCCATAGTCCACATCGCCATGTGACTACACCCAAAGAGTATACTAGAGTAAATAGTCTAGTTCACATCATCATGTGATTAAGACTCAATGAGTTCTGGGGTTTGATCATGTTCTACTTGTGAGAGAGTTTTAGTCAATGGGTCTGCAACATTCGGATCCATATGTACTTCGCGAATCTCTATGTCATATTAAAATGCTGCTTCCACGCTCCACTTGGAGCTATTCCAAATGGTTGCTCACTATACGTATCTGGTTTGCTACTCAGAGTCATCTGGATAGGTGTTAAAGCTTGCATCGACGTAACCCTTTATGCTGAACTCTTTATCACCTCCAAAACTGAGAAACATTTCCTTATTACTCTAAGGACAATTTTGACTGCTGCCTAATGATCCATTCTTGGATCACTCTTGTACCCCCTTTGCCAAACTCGTGGCAAGGCACATATCACGTGCGGTACACAGCATGGCATATCGTATAGAGCCTATGGCTAAGGCATAGGGGATGACCTTCGTCCTTTCTCTTTCTTCTGCCGTGGTCGAGCTCTAAGTCTTAACTTCACACCTTACAACTCAGGCAAGAACTCCCTTCTTTGTCTGATCCATCTTGAACTCCTTCAAGATCATGTCAAGGTATGTGCTCTGTGAAAGTCTTATCAGGCATCTTGATCTATCTCTATAGATCTTGATACCCAATATGTAAGCAGTTTTACCCAGGTCTTCCTTTGAAAAACTCCATTCAAACAACCCTTTATGCTTTCCAGAAATTCTACATCATTTCTGATCAACAATATGTCATCCACATATATTTCTCAAAATGTTGTAGTGCTCCCACTCACTTTCTTGCAAATACAAGTTCCTCGCAAACTTTGTATAAACCCAAATGCTTTGATCACCTCATCAAAGTGTTTGTTCCAACTCCGAGATGCTTGCTCCAGTCCATAGAAGGATCGCTGGAGTTTGCATACCTTTTAGCATCCTTAGGATTGACAAAATCTTCTAGTTGTATCACATAAAACCTTTCCTCACGTTAACCGTCAAGGCAACTTTGTTTTGACATCCATCTGCAACATTTCGTAAATGAAAATGCAGCAACTGCTAACAAAATTCTAACAGACTTTAGCATCGCTATGATTGAGAGAGAGTCTCATCACAGTCAACTCCTTGAACTTGTCGGAAACTTCTTTGAGACAAGTCGAGCTTCATAAATGGTGACATTACCATCATAGTCTGTCTTCTTCTTAAAGATCCATTTATTCTCAATGGCTTGCCGATCATCGGGCAAGTCCACCAAAGTCCATACTTTGTTCTCATACATGGATCCTATCTCGGATTTCATGGCTTCCAGCCATTTGTTGGAATCCGGGCCCACCATCGCTTCTCCATAGCTCATAGGTTCATCGTTGTCCAACAACATGACCTTTAAGACAGGGTTACTACTCAGAAGTTGTACACACCCTTGTCGACCTATGAGGTTCGATAGTAACTTGATCTAAAGCTCCATGATCATCATCATTAGCTTTCTCTTCAACTGAGGCAAGTGCCACAGAAACATCTTTCTGTGCTACGCTACTCTCTGATTGAAGTGAAGGTTCAACAACCTCATCAAGTTCTATCTTCCTCCCACTCAATTCTTTCGAGAGAAACTCTTTCTCGAGAAAGGACCTGTTCATAGCGACAAACAATTTACCCTCAGATCTGAGATAGAAGGTATACCCAATCGTCTTGTTTGGGTATTCTACGAAGACACAATTTTCCGCTTTGGGTTCGAGCTTTTCTGGCCGAAGCCTATCGATATAAGCATCATAGCCCCAAACCTTAAGAAACAACAACTTAGGTTTCTTGCCAAACCATATATAGTTCGTACATTGTCATCTCCACGGACTTAGATGGTGCCCTATTTAAAGTGAATGTAATTGTCTCTAATGCATAACCCCAAAATGACAACGGTAGATCGGTAATAGACATCATAGATCGTACCATATCCAATAGGGTGTGACTACGACGCTCGGACACACCATTACGCTATGGTGTTCTAGGTGGCGTCAACTGTGAAACGATTCCACCTTGTCTTTAGTGATTGCCAAACTCATAACTCAGATACTTTTCCCTTGATCAGATCGCAGGAACTTGATCTTCTTGTTATGATGATTCTCAACTTCACTCTGAAATTGCTTGAACTGTTCAAACATTTCAGACTTATGCTTCATTAAGTAAATATACCCATATCTACTCAATTCATCGGTGAAGGTGAGAAAATAACGATATCCACCGCACGCGTCAACACTCATCGGATCGCACACATCAGCATGTATGATTTCCAACAAGTCACTTGCCCATTCCATTGTTCCAGAAAACGGGGTTTTAGTCATCTTGCCAATGAGGCATGGCTCTCATGTGTCAAGTGATTCAAAATCAAGTGACTCCAAAAGTCCATCGGCATGGAGGTTCTTCATGCGCTTTGCACCAATATGACCTAAGCGGCAGTGCCACAAGAAAGTGGTACCATCAATATCAACTCTACATCTTTTGGCATCAATGTTATGAACATGTGTATCACTACGACCGAGATTCAATAAACCATTCACATTGGGTGCATGACCATAGAAGGTGTTACTCATGTAAACAGAATAACCATTATTCTCTGACTTAAATGAATAACCGTATTGCAATAAACATGATCTAATCATGTTCATGCTCAACGCAAACACGAATGCAAACAACATTTTTCTAGGTTCATCACTAATCCCGAAGGTAGAGGGAGCGTGCGATGGTGATCATATCATCCTTGGAAATACTTCCAACACACATCGTCACCTCGCCCTTAGCTAGTCTCCGTTTATTCCGTAGCTTTTATTTCGAGTTACCAATCTTAGCAACTGAACCGGTATCTAATACCCATGTGCTACTAGGAGTACTAGTAAGGTACACATCAATAACACATATATCAAATATACTTTTGTTGAAGTTGCCAGCCTTCTTATCTACCAAGTATTTGAGGCAGTTCCGCTACCAGTGACAGTTCCCCTAATAGAAGCACTGTTGGGGAACGTAGTAATTTCAAAAAATTTCCTACGATCACGCAAGATCATGGTGATGCATAGCAACGAGATGAGAGTGTTGTCCACGTACCCTCGTAGACCCGCAACGGAAGCGTTGACACAACGTAGAGGAAGTAGTCATACTTCTTCCCGATTCAACCGATCCAAGTACCGAACATACGACACCTCCGAGTTCTGCACACGTTCAGCTCGATGACGTCCCTCGTACTCCGATCCAGCCGAGTGTCGAGGGAGAGTTCCGTCAGCACGACGGCGTGGTGATGATGATGATGTTCCACTGACGCAGGGCTTCGCCTAAGCACCGCTACGATGTTATCGAGGTGTAATCTGGTGGAAGGGGGCACCGCACACGGCTAAGGAACGATCTCAATGATCAACTTGTGTGTCTTGGGGTGCCCTCTGCCTCTGTATATAAAGGAGGAAAGGGGGAGGGGCTGGCCGGCCATGAGGGCTGCGCCTGGGGAGTCCTACTCCCACCGGGAGTAGGATTCCCCCCCCCCCCCAATCCTATTCCAACTAGGATTCCCCAAGGGGGAAGAGAGAGAGAGAGAGAGAGAGAGAGGGGGCCGGCCCCTTCTCCTAGTCCTAATAGGACTAGGGGAGGGGGGAAGCTGCGCCAGCTATGGAAGCCCCCTTTTCTCTTTTCCACCAAGGCCCATGTTGGCCCATTTGCATTCCGGGGGGTTCCGGTAACCTCCCGGTACTCCGGTAAAATTCCCAATTTCACCCAGAACACTTCCGATGTCCAAACATAGGCTTCCAATATATCAATCTTTATGTCTCGACCATTTCGAGACTCCTCGTCATGTCCGTGATCACATCCGGGACTCCGAACAACCTTCGGTACATCAAAATCATATAAACTCATAATAACTGTCATCGAAACGTTAAGCGTGCGGACCCTACGGGTTCGAGAACAATGTAGACATGACCGAGACACCTCTCTGGTCAATAACCAATAGCGGGACCTGGATGCCCATATTGGCTCCTACATATTCTACAAAGATCTTTATCGGTCAGACCGCATAACAACATATGTTGTTCCCTTTGTCATCGGTATGTTACTTGCCCGAGATTTGATCGTCGGTATCCAATACCTAGTTCAATCTCGTTACCGGCAAGTCTCTTTACTCGTTCCGTAATACATCATCTCACAACTAACACATTAGTTGCAATGCTTGCAAGGCTTATGTGATGTGCATTACCGAGAGGGCCCAGAGATACCTCTCCGACAATCGGAGTGACAAATCCTAATCTCGAAATACGCCAACCCAACATGTACCTTCGGAGACACCTGTAATGCTCCTTTATAATCACCCAGTTATGTTGTGACGTTTGGTAGCACCCAAAGTGTTCCTCAGGCAAACGGGAGTTGCATAATCTCATAGTCATAGGAACATGTATAAGTTATGAAGAATAGCAACAGCAACAAACTAAACGATCAGGTGCTATGCTAATGAAATGGGTCATGTCAATCAGATCATTCAACTAATGATGTGACCCCGTTAATCAAATAACAACTCCTTGTTTATGGTTAGGAAACATAACCATCTTTGATTAATGAGCTAGTCAAGTAGAGGCATACTAGTGACACTCTGTTTGTCTATGTATTCACACATGTATTATGTTTCCGGTTAATACAATTCTAGCATGAATAATAAACATTTATCATGATATAAGGAAATAAATAATAACTTTATTATTGCCTCTAGGGCATATTTCCTTCAGTCTCCCACTTGCACTAGAGTCAATAATCTAGATTACAAAGTAATGATTCTAACACCCATGGAGTCTTGGTGCTGATCATGTTTTGCTCGTGGAAGAGGCTTAGTCAACGGGTCTGCAACATTCAGATCCGTATGTATCTTGCAAATCTCTATGTCTCCCACCTGGACTAAATCCCGGATGGAGTTGAAGCGTCTTTTGATGTGTTTGGTTCTCTTGTGAAATCTGGATTCCTTTGCCAGGGCAATTGCACCAGTATTGTCACAAAAGATTTTCATTGGACCCGATGCACTAGGTACAACACCTAGATCGGATATGAACTCCTCCATCCAGACTCCTTCATTAGTTGCTTCCGAAGCAGCTATGTACTCAGCTTCACATGTAGACCCCGCCACGACGCTTTGTTTAGAACTGCACCAACTGACAACTCCACCGTTTAATGTAAATACGTATCCGGTTTGCGATTTAGAATCGTCCGGATCAGTGTCAAAGCTTGCATCGACGTAACCGTTTACGACGAGCTCTTTGTCACCTCCATAAATGAGAAACATATCCTTAGTCCTTTTCAGGTATTTAAGGATGTTCTTGACCGCTGTCCAGTGATCCACTCCTGGATTACTTTGGTACCTCCCTGCTAAACTTATAGCAAGGGACACATCAGGTCTGGTACATAGCATTGCATACATGATAGAGCCTATGGCTGAAGCATAGGGAACATCTTTCATTTTCTCTCTATCTTCTGCGGTGGTCGGGCATTGAGTCTTACTCAACTTCACACCTTGTAACACAGGCAAGAACCCTTTCTTTGCTTGACCCATTTTGAACCTCTTCAAAACTTTGTCAAGGTATGTGCTTTGTGAAAGTCCAATTAAGCGTCTTGATCTATCTCTATAGATCTTAATGCCCAATATGTAAGCAGCTTCACCGAGGTCTTTCATTGAAAAACTCTTATTCAAGTATCCCTTTATGCTGTCCAGAAATCTTATATTATTTCCGATCAGTAATATGTCATCCACATATAATATCAGAAATGCTACAGAGCTCCCACTCACTTTCTTGTAAATACAGGCTTCTCCAAAAGTCTGTATGAAACCAAATGCTTTGATCACACTATCAAAGCGTCTATTCCAACTCCGAGAGGCTTGCACCAGTCCATAAATGGATCGCTGGAGCTTGCACACTTTGTTAGCTCCCTTTGGATCGACAAAACCTTCTGGTTGCATCATATACAACTCTTCTTCCAGAAATCCATTCAGGAATGCAGTTTTGACATCCATTTGCCAAATTTCATAATCATAAAATGCGGCAACTGCTAACATGATTCGGACAGACTTAAGCATCGCTACGGGTGAGAAGGTCTCATCGTAGTCAATCCCTTGAACTTGTCGAAAACCTTTTGCAACAAGTCGAGCTTTATAGACAGTAACATTACCATCAGTGTCAGTCTTCTTCTTAAAGATCCATTTATTCTCAATTGCCTGCCGATCATCGGGCAAGTCAACCAAAGTCCACACTTTGTTCTCATACATGGATCCCATCTCAGATTTCATGGCCTCAAGCCATTTTGCGGAATCTGGGCTCACCATCGCTTCTTCATAGTTCGTAGGTTCATCATGGTCTAGTAACATGACTTCCAGAATAGGATTACCATACCACTCTGGTGCGGATCTTGCTCTGGTTGATCTACGAGGTTTGGTAGAAACTTGATCTGAAGTTTCATGATCATTATCACTAGCTTCCTCCCTATTTGGTGTAGGTGTCACAGAAACTGATTTCTGTGATGTACTACTTCTCAATAAGGGAGTAGATACAGTTATCTCATCAAGTTCTACTTTCCTCCCACTCACTTCTTTCGAGAGAAACTCCTTCTCTAGAAAGTTTCCGAATTTAGCAACAAAAATGTTGCCTTCGGATTTGTGATAGAAGGTGTACCCAACAGTCTCTTTTGGGTATCCTATGAAGACACATTTTTCCGATTTGGGTTCGAGCTTATCAGGTTGAAGCTTTTTCACATAAGCATCGCAGCCCCAAATTTTAAGAAACGACAACTTTGGTTTCTTGCCAAACCACAGTTCATAAGGCGTCGTCTCAACGGATTTCGATGGTGCCCTATTTAACGTGAATGCGGCCGTCTCTAAAGCATAACCCCAAAATGATAGCGGTAAATCGGTAAGAGACATCATAGATCGCACCATATCTAGTAAAGTACGATTACGACGTTCGGACACACCATTACGCTGTGGTGTTCCGGGTGGCGTGAGTTGCGAAACTATTCCGCATTGTTTCAAATGTAGACCAAACTCGTAACTCAAATATTCTCCTCCACGATCAGATCGTAGAAACTTTATTTTCTTGTTACGATGATTTTCCACTTCACTCTGAAATTCTTTGAACTTTTCAAATGTTTCAGACTTGTGTTTCATTAAGTAGATATACCCATATTTGCTTAAATCATCAGTGAAGGTGAGAAAATAACGATATCCGCCACGAGCCTCAACATTCATTGGACCACATACATCAGTATGTATGATTTCAAATAAATCTGTTGCTCTCTCCATCGTACCGGAGAACGACGTTTTAGTCATCTTGCCCTTGAGGCACGGTTCGCAAGTGCCAAGTGATTCATAATCAAGTGACTCCAAAAGTCCATCAGTATGGAGTTTCTTCATGCGTTTTACACCGATATGACCTAAACGGCAGTGCCACAAATAAGTTGCACTATCATTATCAACTCTGCATCTTTTGGTTTCAACATTATGAATATGTGTATCACTACTATCGAGATTAAGTAAGAACAAACCATTCTTTAATGGTGCATGACCATAAAAGATATTACTCATATAAATAGAACAGCCATTATTCTCTGATTTAAATGAATAACCGTCTCGCATCAAACAAGATCCAGATATAATGTTCATGCTCAACGCTGGTACTAAATAACAATTATTTAGGTCTAATACTAATCCCGAAGGTAGATGTAGAGGTAGCGTGCCGACCGCGATCACATCGACTTTGGAACCATTTCCCACGCGCATCGTCACCTCGTCCTTAGCCAATCTTTGCTTAATCCGTAGTCCTGTTTCGAGTTGCAAATATTAGCAACAGAACCAGTATCAAATACCCAGGTGCTACTGTGAGAATTAGTAAGGTACACATCAATAACATGTATATCATATATACCTTTGTTAACCTTGCCATCCTTCTTATCCGCCAAATACTTGGGGCAGTTCCGCTTCCAGTGACCAGTCTGTTTGCAATAGAAGCACTCAGTTTCAGGCTTAGGTCCAGACTTGGGTTTCTTCTCTTGATCAGCAACTTGCTTGCTGTTCTTTTTGAAGTTCCCCTTTTTCTTCCCTTTGCCCTTTTTCTTGAAACTAGTGGTTTTGTTAACCATCAACACTTGATGCTCCTTTTGATTTCTACCTCCGCAGCTTTAAGCATCGCGAAGAGCTCGGGCATAGTTTTGGTCATCCCTTGCATATTATAGTTCATCACGAAGCTCTTGTAGCTTGGTGGCAGTGATTGGAGAATTCTGTCAATGACGCAATCATCCGGAAGATTAACTCCCAGTTGAATCAAGTGATTGTTATACCCAGACATTTTGAGTATATGCTCACTGACAGAACCGTTCTCCTCCATCTTGCAGCTATAGAACTTATTGGAGACTTCATATCTCTCAATCCGGGCATTTGCTTGAAATATTAACTTCAACTCCTGGAACATCTCATATGCTCCATGGTGTTCAAAACGTCGTTGAAGTCCCGGTTCTAAGCCGTAAAGCATGGCACACTGAACTATAGAGTAGTCATCAGCTTTGCTTTGCCAGACGTTCACAACATCTGGCACAGCCCTTGCACCAGGCCTGGCACCTAGCGGTGCTTCCAGGACGTAATTCTTCTGTGCAGCAATGAGGATAATCCTCAAGTTACGGACCCAGTCCGTGTAATTGCTACCATCATCTTTCAACTTAGCTTTCTCTAGGAACGCATTAAAATTCAACGGAACAACAGCACGAGCCATCTATCTACACAACATAGACAAGCAAGATACTATCAGGTACTAAGTTCATGATAAATTTAAGTTCAATTAATCATATTACTTAAGAACTCCCACTTAGAAAAACATCCCTCAAATTCTCTAAGTGATTACGTGATCCATATCAACTACTCCATGACCGATCATCACGTGAGATGAAGTAGTTTCAACGGTGAACATCAATATGTTGATCATATCTACTATATGATTCACGCTCGACCTTTCGGTCTCCGTGTTCCGAGGCCATATCTGTTATATGCTAGGCTCGTCAAGTTTAACCTGAGTATTCCGCGTGCGCAACTGTTTTGCACCCGCTGTATTTGAACGTAGAACCTATCACACCCGATCATCACGTGGTGTCTCAGCACGAAGAACTTTCGCAGCGGTGCATACTCAGGGAGAACACTTATCTTGATAATTTAGTAAGGGATCATCTTATAATGCTACCGTCAATCAAAGCAAGATAAGATGCATAATGGATTAACATCACATGCAATTTATATAAGTGATATGATATGGCCATCATCATCTTGTGCTTGTGATCTCCATCTCGAAACACCGTCATGATCACCATCGTCACCGGCGCGACACCTTGATCTCCATCGTAGCATCGTTGTCGTCTCGCCAATCTAATGCTACTACGACTATCACTACTGCTTAGTAATAAAGTAAAGCTTTACAGGGCGATTGTATTGCATACAATAAAGCGACAACCATATGGCTCCTGCCAGTTGCCGATAACTTCGGTTACAAAACATGATCATCTCATACAACAAAATATATCATCATGTCTTGACCATATGACATCACAACATGCCCTGCAAAAACAAGTTAGACGTCCTCTACTTTGTTGTTGCATATTTTACGTGGCTGCTACGGGCTTAAGCAAGAACCGTTCTTACCTACGCATCAAAACCACAACGATAGTTTGTGAAATAGACTCCGTTTTAACCTTCTCAAGGACCGGGCGTAGCCACACTCGGTTCAACTAAAGTTGGAGAGACAGTCTTCCGCAAGCCATCTATGTGCAAAGCACGTCGAGGGAACCGGTCTCGCGTAAGCGTACGCGTAAGGTTGGTCCGGATCGTCTCGTCCAACAATACCGCTGAACCAAAGTATGACATGCTGGTAGGCAGTATGACTTGTATCGTCCACAACTCACTTGTGTTCTACTCGTGCACAACATCAACGCATAAAACAAGGCTCGGATGCCACTGTTGGGGAACGTAGTAATTTCAAAAAATTTCCTACGATCACGCAAGATCATGGTGATGCATAGCAACGAGATGAGAGTGTTGTCCACGTACCCTCGTAGACCCGCAACGGAAGCGTTGACACAACGTAGAGGAAGTAGTCGTACTTCTTCCCGATTCAACTGATCCAAGTACCGAACGTACGGCACCTCCGAGTTCTGCACACGTTCAGCTCGATGACATCCCTCGTACTCCGATCCAGCCGAGTGTCAAGGGAGAGTTCTGTCAGCACGACGGCGTGGTGATGATGATGATGTTCCACCGACGCAGGGCTTCGCCTAAGCACCGCTACGATGTTATCGAGGTGTAATCTGGTGGAAGGGGGCACCGCACACGGCTAAGGAACGATCTCAATGATCAACTTGTGTGTCTTGGGGTGCCCTCTGCCTCTGTATATAAAGGAGGAAAGGGGGAGGGGCTGGCCGGCCATGAGGGCTGCGCCTGGGGAGTCCTACTCCCACCGGGAGTAGGATTCCCCCCCCAATCCTAGTCCAACTAGGATTCCCCAAGGGGGAAGAGAGAGAGAGGGGGCCGACCCCTTCTCCTAGTCCTAATAGGACTAGGGGAGGGGGGAAGCTGCGCCAGCTATGGCAGCCCCCTTTTCTCTTTTCCACCAAGGCCCATGTTGGCCCATTTGCATTCCGGGGGGTTCCGGTAACCTCCCGGTACTCCGGTAAAATTCCCAATTTCATCCGGAACACTTCCGATGTCCAAACATAGGCTTCCAATATATCAATCTTTATGTCTCGACCATTTCGAGACTCCTCGTCATGTCCGTGATCACATCCGGGACTCCGAACAACCTTCGATACATCAAAATCATATAAACTCATAATAACTGTCATCGAAACGTTAAGCGTGCGGACCCTACGGGTTCGAGAACAATGTAGACATGACCGAGACACCTCTCTGGTCAATAACCAATAGCGGGACCTGGATGCCCATATTGGCTCCTACATATTCTACAAAGATCTTTATCGGTCAGACCGCATAACAACATACGTTGTTCCCTTTGTCATCGGTATGTTACTTGCCCGAGATTCGATCGTCGGTATCCAATACCTAGTTCAATCTCGTTACCGACAAGTCTCTTTACTCGTTCCGTAATACATCATCTCACAACTAACACATTAGTTGCAATGCTTGCAAGGCTTATGTGATGTGCATTACCGAGAGGGCCCAGAGATACCTCTCCGACAATCGGAGTGACAAATCCTAATCTCGAAATACGCCAACCCAACATGTACCTTCGGAGACACCTGTAATGCTCCTTTATAATCACCCAGTTACGTTGTGACGTTTGGTAGCACCCAAAGTGTTCCTCAGGCAAACGGGAGTTGCATAATCTCATAGTCATAGGAACATGTATAAGTTATGAAGAATAGCAACAGCAACAAACTAAACGATCAGGTGCTATGCTAATGAAATGGGTCATGTCAATCAGATCATTCAACTAATGATGTGACCCCGTTAATCAAATAACAACTCCTTGTTTATGGTTAGGAAAGATAACCATCTTTGATTAATGAGCTAGTCAAGTAGAGGCATACTAGTGACACTCTGTTTGTCTATGTATTCACACATGTATTATGTTTCCGGTTAATACAATTCTAGCATGAATAATAAACATTTATCATGATATAAGGAAATAAATAATAACTTTATTATTGCCTCTAGGGCATATTTCCTTCAAGTACTTCGTCTCGGGTTTGGGTTCTTGGGTTTCTTCACTGGAGCGGCAACTGGCTTGCCATTCATGAAGTTTCCCTTCTTGCCCTTACCCTTGTTTGAAACTAGTGTTCTTGTTAACCATCAACACTTGATGCTCCTTCTTGACTTCTACCTTTACGGCCTTAAGCACGACGAACAGCTCTGGGATCAACTTCCCTTGCATGTTATAGTTCATCACGAAGCTCTAGTTAGCTTGGTGATAGTGACTGGAGAACTACGTCAGTCGCTTCTCTTATCTGGAAGATTAACTCCCACTTGATTCAAGCGATTGAAGTACCCAGATATTTTGAGCACATGCTCACTGTCTGAGCTATTCTCCTCCATCTTGTAGGCAAAGATCTTGTCAGAGGTCTCAAACCTCTCAACACGGGCATGAGCCTGAAATACCAATTTCAACTCTTGGAACATCTCATATGTTCCATGGCGTTAAAAACACTTTTGGAGCCCCAACTCTAAGCCGTAAAGCATGGTGCACTAAACTATCAGGTAGTCATCAGAACGTGTCTGCCAAATGTTTACAACATCCACAGACGGCGCCAGAGGGGTTGGCACACCGAGCGGTGGATCAAGGACAGAAGCCTTCTGTGTAGCAGTGAGGACAATCCTCAGATTACGGCCCTAGTCCGCACAATTGCTTACAATATCTTTCAATTTAGTCTTTCTCAAGGAACGTATTAAAATAGGGAGCTAAAAGCGTGAGCTATTAATCTACAACATATTTGCAAAGACAATTTAGACTATGTTCATGATAATTCAGTTCATCTAATCAAATTATTTAATGAACTCCCACTTAGATAGACATCCCTCTAGTCATCCAAGTGATACATGATCCGAATCAACTAGGCCGTGTCCGATCATCACGTGAGACGGACTAGTCATCAACGGTGAACATCTCCATGTTGATCGTATCTTCTATACGACTCATGTTCGACCTTTCGGTCTCTCGTGTTCTGTTGAGGATATTACTATTGGGCGTAAACCGGCCCGCCAGGGTCGGGTTAGCTTTGTCAATAATTCCAAGGTGTTAAAGCCCAAGAGGCTATTGAAGGCCCAAGACCGTTGTCGGTTTGCCCGTTGTAACCATACCTTAGATTGTATGTAAACTTGTACTATAAGTTAGGAAGAAAGAAGAGACCGACCCGGTATGAATATGAACCGGGATCGGGACTCTGGAAACCGACGGGCGTCACCCGTGTATATAAGGGGACGACCCGATAGCGGTTCAAGGAGAGACAACCACAACTCGAGGCCTAGGAGAAGCAATTTGCTCCCTAGTCACCGAGAATTCATAATCCCATCACAAACTAGACGTAGGCTTTTACCTTCATCGAAGGGGCCGAACTAGTATAACTCCTCGTGTCCTTTGTGTTCGTTTTAACCCCTTCGAGTTAACCCGTTGCGATGGCTCCGCGACTAAGTCCTTCAGCTAGGACATCTGCCGTGACAAACCCACGACAGTTGGCGCCCACCGTGGGGCTATCGCACGATGGTTTCGGATTCTCGGAGGGCTGCTTCAAAGAGCTCAAGGGATACGCCGTGGGCCGGATGACCAAGAGTCGTCGCGGCAAGATCTACATCGACGACGCAGGCTGGGGCCCGGAGGCCGGCTCAATCGAGTACGGGTACCGGGTCCCCTTTGGTGGCATACACGTCTTCATTGGCAAGATCGGTGAACCGGGCCCTGAGCTGGACATCTGCACCAACCTCATCGAGACAGCTCAGCGTGCGCGGCCAGCCCGGGTTAAGCCGGCCATGAAGCGTGCCTTCGTGGGGGTTATCCACGGAGGAAGTCATGAGGAGGAATCGGTCTACGACGAAACCGTTGTTTACTCTGGTGATGAATCATCAACCGGGGAAACTGAATCTCTTTATCAAGTGCAAGAGGGTCGGATCGGGGGAGGTTCCGATGGCGATAGTATTCCGGACCTTCCTGATC
Source organism: Aegilops umbellulata (assembly GCA_032464435.1). NCBI lineage: Eukaryota > Viridiplantae > Streptophyta > Magnoliopsida > Poales > Poaceae > Aegilops > Aegilops umbellulata. The sequence continues at coordinate 26,938,806 of CP136058.1, read as the reverse complement.
TGCCAAGCCGTGTCGGTATTTTCATGGCCGGCACTCAGGCAGCTCCTCATTCGTCAGCAACCGCGGCCATAGTCTCCGGTTCAACGGCTGCCGGAGCAGGGGGCTCCGTGCGCCCGCCGGCCCAAGTGCTGTCCGATCTATTTGATGCGCTAGCGGTTCTTATGGCTGAAATTAACCCGACGGATCGGGATGCTCACAATGCAGAAATCGTAAAAGTAAGGGAACAGATTCAACAGGCTAAAGCGGATCTAGCAGCTGAGGAAACCAGGATGGCCGCCGAGCGGGCCGCTTTGGATGCCCAGGCTTACAAACTCATGCTGGATCAGAATGCATCGCAAGAAGTACTGAGAAGGAAATATCGGTCCCGCTTACCACCAGTCTTCGAGGGAAGGGATCTTTTTAATACCCCTGGAGCAGGTACCAGTAATCCGCCAGTGGTAAACCGATCTGCGGTGCCCGGCACGGGAGCGCCAGTTCAGCCCCGTGAGGCAGATTTGCCCCCTCCTAACCCGGAACCGCGGGTTGTGAACGTTCCATCGGATCACTATTCCAATCCCCTGGATAACTTGGTGGCGGCAGCAGCGCGCTTGGAGGCTATTCCAATCGAAGGGGACTCGTTACAGGCGGTAGAGACACGCCGAGTCAAGGAACTTCTTAGAACAGCGCTGGCCCAGCAGGAGACGTACTCGTATAGCCGCGAGCGAATTCATTCAACTCCGCGTCCAAACCGGAGTTATAGCAGGCATATGGAGGAGCAAGCCGAATCCAGCAATGCGCGGCGTGGAATGCCCCGTGATCATAATCCGGCCCCAGATGCCCAAGAATTGGTGGATCGGGCTCGTGCGCGCAGAGAAGCCGGTTTAGCAGCGCAGCATCAACCTAATCTGCATACGCCGGTTCGTCCTACCACCATGGTTGAACCAGGGCTTACTTCCAGTGCTTTGGGGGTGCCGTGCCTTGTTCCAGCTTTGCGCAATGTGCGCCTTCCCAAGGATTTCAAAGGGCCGCGCAAGGTGCCGAATTACACGGCGGATCAACCCCCGGAGGCGTGGGTGGAAAGCTATGAGATGGCTATGGAGATGCTTGACGTGGATCAGGATGCTTGTGCAAAATATTTTCCTATGATGCTCGAGGGAACAGCCCGCACTTGGTTAAAGGGCCTGCCGCCTAATACCATCGGTTCATGGGCCCAGTTGCGAGCTCGGTTTATCAATAATTTCAAGGACACATGCGAGCAGCCCATGTCAATCGTAGACTTGACCGCCTGCGTCCAGGCGGAAGGTGAATCGACCACCCATTGGGTGCGACGCGTGTCACAAATCTTGCATTCATCGGATCGTATCAATGCAGACACTGCGGTGGTGATGTTGGAAGGAAATTGTCGGTTTGGGCCCCTAAAGCTGAAATTAGGACGAATGAAGCGCCACTGCACCGATATGGGAACTCTCATGGCCGCTTTGGTCAAGTATGCTGACTCTGATAGTACCAAGGATCCCGTGTCTGATGATGAAAAGGCAGGGAAGGGAAAAAAGAACGGCAACTTCAAAGGTCAGCAGTATCACTCAGGGAATGGCAGTGGTGGCAAACGCAAGGCAGATGGTGGCACAGATTTTGTGGCCAATACCAGCGTACCGAACCGAGGACGACAGCGTAGAGGCCGAGGCCGCGGGGGAGGGCCTAGTCCCAACCCGGAGCGTCTGAATATTTTATTAAACCAACCTTGCCCAAAGCACGGAACAATAGAGGAGCCAGCGAACCATCTATGGAAAGACTGTTACATCATGCGAGAGTTCAAGAACTCCAACACTTTTCGGTATGATTATAACCCTGGCGGCGGCTCCGGTTCAGGGTCGAACCATGGTGGAGGAAACAACGGTTCAGGTTTCAATGGTGATCCGAACGGGCATGGTGACCCGAGCGGGCATGGTAATTCGAACGGGCAGAACAATCAGCATAACCACAATGGTCAGGGAGGCAACAGGCAGCAGCAGCAGTCGGGTTATCAAAGCCATCCGAAGCAGTTGAATAGTGGCCAATACCATGTGTTTACCACTAGCTTGGACAAACGGGACCAGAAGGTCCGGAAAAGGGCTGTTAACAGTGTTGAACCGGCCACGCCTCGGTATCTGCGGTGGTCGGAACAACCGATCACATGGAGTAGGGAGGATCACCCTCCTCTGGTGTATAATCCGGGTCAACTGGCTCTGGTGGTGGCACCTCAGGTTGGAGGTTATAAGCTCACCAAAGTCCTCATGGACGGGGGTAGCAGCATCAATATACTGTATTATGACACTTTTCGTCGTATGGGACTCACGGACAAGGATCTTCGGCCTTCCAATACAGTTTTTCATGGCGTAGTACCAGGCAAATCCGCATATCCTGTGGGCAAGATAGCATTGGAGGTGGTTTTTGGAGATGATCATGATTCCAGATCGGAGACAATAACTCTTGAAGTGGTAAAGATTCAAAGCCCGTACCATGCCTTGTTCGGTCGGCCGGTTTATGCCAAGTTCATGGCACGGCCCTGTTATGTGTATTTACAGCTCAAGATGCCGGGTCACAAAGGAACCATCACGGTTCACGGAAGCCGCAGGATCGCTTTGGAGTGTGAAGAAGGAGACGCAGCCTATGCGGAATCGGTTTGTGCCACCGAGGAACTTAAATATTACAAGGACAATGTTGATCCGACTGATATGACCCCCTTGAAGAAGCCTACTATGGAGCATGATCCAGCTTTAAAATTTACATCGGCGGCAGAGACCAAACTGGTGGAGTTCGTGGCCGGTGATCCATCCAAGCGGTTCAGCATCAGTGCCAATTTGGATCCGAAATAGGAAAGCGCGCTCATCGAGTGCATCCGTGAGAATCGGGACGTCTTTGCATGGAAACCCTCTGACATGCCTGGTGTACCGAGGCAACTCGCTGAGCACACACTTAATGTGGATCCTAAGTATAAACCGGTGAAACAGTACCTCCGTCGGTTCAACGAGGAGAGAAGAAAAGCTATTGGAGAAGAAGTGGCCAGGCTTTTAGCGGCTGGTTTCATCATAGAAGTTTTTCATCCCGAGTGGCTTGCTAATCCGGTGCTAGTTCTCAAGAAGAACGGCACTTGGCGCATGTGTGTGGATTACACGGATTTAAATAAAGCTTGCCCTGCAGATCCTTTCGCCCTACCCCGTATTGATCAGATCATTGATGCCACGGCAGGTTGCGAGCGTTTGTGTTTTCTGGATGCTTATTCCGGCTATCATCAGATAAAAATGGCAGTTAAGGACCAGGAGAAGACGGCGTTCATTACTCCCTTTGGAGCCTTCTGCTACGTTTCTATGCCTTTTGGTCTCAAGAGTGCCCAAGCGACATATCAACGGTGTGTACAAAACTGCCTCCATAAGCAGATTGGCCGTAACGTGCATGCCTATGTGGATGATATTGTGGTCAAGTCCAGGGAGAAAGAGACTTTGGTGGCTGACTTGAAGGAGACCTTTGATAATCTCAGGACGTATAAGATGATGCTTAATCCGGACAAGTGTGTTTTTGGTGTTCCAGCTGGCAAGTTGTTGGGTTTCCTGGTATCCAACAGAGGGATAGAGGCTAATCCGGATAAAATCACCGCAATTATCTCCCTGGCTAAACCGAAGTGCATCAACGACGTCCAACGCCTGGCAGGCCGGATTGCTGCGCTGAGTCGGTTTATCAGCCGCCTTGGGGAAAAGGCAATTCCTTTGTATCAACTGTTGAAGAAGACGGATCAGTTTGTCTGGAGTTCCGCAGCGGATCAGGCATTGGAGGACCTAAAGCGACAGTTGGCCAATCCGCCCGTGCTCGCCGCTCCCATTGAAAAGGAACCTTTGTTGTTATATGTTGCTGCTAATGCGCGCGCGGTCAGCGTGGCCATTGTGGTGGAAAGGAAGGAGACAGGTAAAGAGTACCCGGTTCAGCGTCCGGTCTACTATATCAGCGAAGTGCTCATCGAGTCCAAGCAGCGATACCCGCATTGGCAGAAGCTGGTGTATGGAGTTTTTATGGCAAGTCGAAAGTTGAAGCATTATTTCTTAGGGCACCATATCACGGTGGTCAGTTCTGCTCCTTTGGGGGACATTATCCAAAACCGGGAAGCAATGGGTCGCATTGCCAAGTGGGCTATCGAGCTTAGCCCGCACGGTTTAAAATATGTGCCTCGCACAGCAATCAAGTCTCAGGCGTTGGTGGACTTCATCAATGATTGGACTGAGCTGCAGATCCCGGAAGAAAAGCCGGACAACACGTATTGGACCATTCATTTTGACGGATCACGTCAATTGGAAGGCTCGGGGGCTGGAGTCGTATTAACTTCCCCACGAGGTGACAAGTTTTGTTATGTTCTCCGATTAATGTTCCCTTGTACTAACAATGGAGCAGAGTACGAGGCCTTGCTTCATGGTCTCCGGATGGCTAAAGAGATGAATTTAAGCCGGGTTAAGTGCTTTGGCGATTCGGATTTGGTAGCGCAACAGGTGTCAGGAACATGGGACTCCAAAGATCCGCTCATGGCGGCTTACCGCCGTGAAGTTGATATGGTTGCAGGTCACTTCAAAGGGTATCAGGTGGACCACGTGGACCGACGAAAGAACGAGGCGGCGGACGCTTTAAGCCGACTCGGTTCACAGCGTAAACCGGTGCCGCCTAATGTGTTTCTGGATGTGCTGTATAAGCCATCGGTTCAGCTTCCTGGTGAGGCAGAGTTGGCGGTTCCTGACCCGGAGGCTCAGTTGGTGGCGGCGTTACGCGCCATCCCGGATTGGACGCTTCCTTATCTGGCGTACATGAACCGGGGTGAGTTACCAGAGGATGAGACTTTGTCCAGGCAAATTGTGCGGCGGTCCAAGTCCATGATAATTGAGAACGGTGAGCTACATCATCGTAGTGTGACGGGGGTGTTTCAACGGTGTGTATCTTCAGAGGAAGGCCGTGAAATATTACGGGAAATCCACGAAGGAGATTGTGGTCACCACGCCGGTTCAAAGTCGCTTGTGGCAAAAGCGTTTCGTCACGGTTTTTATTGGTTGACAGCTCATGCTGATGCGGAGGATCTGGTTAGACGGTGCGATGGCTGTCAAAGGTTTTCAAGACGCGCTCATGTTCCGGCTCAAGAACTGAGGATGATTCCAATTACTTGGCCGTTTGCAACTTGGGGGCTAGATATGGTCGGGCCTTTCAAAAGGTCTAAGGACAAGAAGACCCACCTATTGGTGGCGGTTGATAAATTTACAAAATGGGTGGAAGCAGAACCAGTGAGCAGGTGTGATGCGGCCACCGCGGTTCAGTTCATCAAAAAAGTGATTTTCCGGTTTGGGTTTCCACATAGCATCATCACAGATAATGGCACCAATTTATCTAAAGGTGTCATGAGGGAGTTCTGCGAACGCGAACACATCCGCCTTGATGTATCGTCAGTGGCGCACCCACAGTCCAATGGACAAGCAGAAAGAGCTAATCAGGAGATCTTGCGAGGTATTAAACCGCGGCTTCTGGTCCCCTTACAGCGCACCCCGGGTTGTTGGGTCGAGGAGTTACCTTCTGTGTTATGGAGCATCAACACTACTCCAAACCGATCAACAGGTTATACACCGTTCTTCATGGTTTATGGGGCAGAAGCAGTCCTTCCTAGCGATATCCGTCATGATTCACCTCGGGTTGCGGCATATGTTGAAACGGATAATGAGAGTTCTCGACAGGACGCTTTGGACCGGCTCGATGAAGAGCGAGACGTAGCAGCTGCTCGCTCGGCGATTTACCAACAAGATCTTCGTCGCTACCACAGTCGCCGGATCAGGACCAGAACCTTTCAAGAGGGAGATTTGGTGCTTCGACTCATTCAAGATCAAACCGAGATGCATAAATTATCCCCGCCTTGGGAAGGGCCTTTCATCGTCAGCAAGAATCTGCATAACGGGTCGTACTACCTGATAGATGTTCGAGAGCATAAGGACTCACGCAAATTAGGGCAGGAGACTGATAGGCCTTGGAATATAGCTCATCTGCGGCCCTATTATGTTTGAGCCATCGGCTCCACTTATGTATATATTTTGACAATGTATATATTATAATAAACCGGATCCTCAGCTAAAGCGGGGTATCTGATTTTTTCTTTATATTATGTGTGGTTACACGGAGCTGTTCTCAAGTAACGCCCGGTTTACCCCTTTGCGTCTTAATAAGATCGCTTGAAAGCTCCCTGTTCAAACATAGGTCGTATTCGAACCAAAGAGAACATAGCTGAAAGGTCACTTGGGGGCTCGGTCGTGTCCGAACCGATGCAATGCCACTTGGCCGGCGAAAGCCATTAGAATCATTTGGGGACACGGTCACGTCTGAACCGGTCACGCCACTTGGTCGGCCTCCGGGCCTAGAGTCATTTGGGGGCTTTGGTCGAACCCGAACCATCGCAATGCCACTTGGCCGGCGTAACGCCACGCGTCATTTTGGGGTCCTGGCTGACCAGCACCATCGCTACGCCTTAGGGGGGCTTGGTTGCGTCTGACCATGGTAATTCCATTTGACCAAGCTTAAAGAGCTATTTTTTGCAGAAAGGTTCACCAGTGAACCTAACGAGTTTTTATTCTTGGTTTTTACTATTTTGTTCTTGATTCGATACTTTGTCATTGTTTTCTTTTGCACTATGGTATTTGTGTCGGTTCAACATAGCCAAATATTGGCGGAACACGACAAGCCTTTTCAAACGTCGAGATCATTGATTCGGTTTGATTTTTTGTGCTCAAGATTTCTATCTTTTTAACAAGTAACCACAGGTTACTCAATCTCGGTTTACATTATAAACCAGAGTTATATACCCAGGAGATGAGTTCTCCCATGACGGTGTAAAGAGTTATTAACTCCCGTTTCTACATCGGTTTACAACCGTCTATTCTACGCCCGTTATATGGCAAGTATTTGTATCATATAAATTGATCATATTGGCAAAGCTTTCTCCGCATAGCTGTATATATATAGATTCACAAACCGGATGGTGGTATAACCACCCTGGTAGATTTCAATTTTGTGATTGCAGGCTAGATAAATTTGGGAATGCTAATATTTCCAAGGAGGATAAAGGTACTGCTGAACAAAGGTGTATCACAAAGCATAAAGTGCGATCTATTCTATTACAAGGCAACATGGTGCCTGAATAAGGTGATTGTTCTTCACAAAATCAAAAGGAAGCCGGTTTAGACTGCCTTCGGTTCACGCTTGAGGGCCATCCCGGTTTGATGGTTCCGGATCATCCTGTGTCAGCTCAGCGTCCCCTTCCCTAGCCAGCGATTGGAAGTCAACAGTGGTCCAGTCGATTCCCATTAGTGCTTGAAAGACAGCTTCTTCATGAATCAGGGAAGACGGTTCAAGATCAGGAGCATAAGTGTGCTTACGGATTGGAGGGATTAGATTCTCCGCTTCAGGAATTGGCGCGGCCACCCGTTTGTTCTGGTCATCATATTGAGCTTGATAGTGGTTTAAGTTTGCTTCTTCCACCAGCTGACAGGCTAAGGGGCGCACTTCTCGGTTTATCCTTCTCAATTCTGCTTCGTCAAATTCAGAGCCGTCTTCCTTCAGGCTTGGGTAGCCTTGAGCCGCTTCCACAGGGTCAAAGTCAGGTACCCATGCCTTGGCCCGGATTAAAGCATTTATGGCCCCGGTTCGAGCAGCAGACTTTTTCAGTTCCCCAATCCGAGCAGGAAGCATTGACAGCCTCTTCAATGTATCTTGGATCAACGTCGGTGCAGGGTTGTTGTGGGAAGCAACGGTGATAATCCGCTGAGCACCTGTATACAGTTGTTCAACTAAAGTATAGACGGCCTTCAGCTTCATACGAACGTCTGATCCTAGATGGTGAACACGAGTGCCTGCAAAACATTCAGCGAATCATAAACCGAGCTGCGATACAGAAGGCTCAACGGTATTACACAATTCACTGAAGACTTACCAAAGATAGCTGCAGTCATCGCATGAACTTGTCGCTTTACGCTAGCCAGCTCGTCTGTTATCGGCTTAAGGGCGGCTTCGGCATTTTCAATTTTCTTGGTTAAAGTGGTTTTCTCAGTAGCCCAGTCAGCTCGCTCCTTCTTGAAGCCTTCTTTCAGTTGTTCTATGCTGTTTAAAGCGGCGGTCAGCTCTTCTTTCGCTTTGGAAGCTTCTAATTGTTGCGTCTTCACATTTTCCTGAAGATCAGCGATTTGGCTCGCTCGAGCGTTCAGTTCAGCCTGAAATTAGAAGCAAGTTCTGCGGTTTAAAACAAGGAAAGTACCAACCATAATACAAGTATTCTGCTTGATACTTGGGGGCTAATGCCTATTTGGTTTTCAGAATAAGATTCATCATTAAAGTCCCAAGATCAATACAAGTATTCAGCTTGGCACTTGGGGGCTAATGGCAATTTGTTCTTCTAATGGTTGAGCACTATGATCCGAAAAATTATAAGTCTCGGTTTAAATTATGCTAAAATTAAACCGACCCTTGGGGGCTACGGTGGTAAAGAATCAAGCATGAAGACAAAGAAGTTACCTCGAGCTTATCCTTCATCATTTTCACAAGATTGGCTTCATAATCACGGCTAGTGTAAAGCCGGTTTAAGTAGCCAGAATGAATGTCTTGGGCGCTGAGAGCGGAGTAAATGGCCAGATCTACATCCCACTTCCCTTTGTTTAAAGCGGACATTTCTTCCTTGGCAGTGTGCTTCGCCAGAGCGACAGGATTGCCCGGTTCAGTACGGCCTTCACCTGTGATTACAACTTCATCATCTTTGGGATCATTAGCTTGAGCCGACCCAGAGGGGTTATTTTCATCATCTTTAGTATAAGTTGTGACAACGAATTGATCCGTAGGCCCGGAGGGGTTAACAAAGTCCTCTTCGGGGGCAACCACTTCATCTCGGATGGGAGGATCGTCTACCAAGTCTTCAAGGATAGTTGCGTCCACATTTAGGGCAGCATCCGGTTCAGAAGGGGCATTTTCCTCAGCTGTGTTCTCTTGGCGGGCCTTCTTGCTCGGCCTCGGTTTAGCCCTAGAAAGCAGCAACATTGAAATTCAAGTGTGAGGAAAGGTTGTAAGAAAATAATAAGCTTAAGTAAAGGTAAACACATACCCAAGCACGGTCTTCAGTGGAGGAAGTTGAGTGCCAGTAGACTCGCCAGAAGATGAGTGTGAAGTGACCTGATAATCAGAATCAGACGGATTAAGCGGTTGACGAAAGCAGCCCGCTTTGGGACAAGTACTGACAGGCAAATTAGAGACCTCTGAGCGACGTTTTCGAACCGGACTATTCGGTAAACCGGTGGAGGTGACTACCTGACCACTGTGTCGGGTTGTGCGTCGTACTTCATGCTGATGGGTCTTCATAAGAAAATTGGGATCCAAGTAAGCAAGAGGATGAGCAAATTTAACTTTGCGAGGGGTTCGACGGATTTTGGGCGAAGGAGGAAGGCTTGAATCGGAAGAAAAGATAGTTACCTCTACATTATCAGCCTGGCTCGCTTCAGCATCATCCTGACAAGTTGTATCATCAATAAGTTGCATAAATAGCAAACCGAGAGAATCAAGTTCAACTTCAGAGTTCGGTTTACCCACATCATCATCACCAGGGTCGGAAGAGGCCGTGGTCTTTCTCTTATGAACAGTTTTCTTGACAGCTTTTGTTTTCTGTCGGGTTGGCTTCTCCGGTTTGTCGGCCTTCTCCTGAGGAAGCTTTTTGCTCCAAAACGGATCATCACCCTATACCGACAGAAGCGGAGATCAGTTATACGTATAAGATAATGATAATTTCAAACAAGAAATTTCGGTTTACCGCTGGAGGTTTGTTGATGGCACAGAAAGGAAGTAAGCCGGTTTGAGCACAGACGCGAGTCGGTTCATTCAGAATCTTTTTGACGGCTTCAGTAATTTCATCATCGGTGAGCTGAATGTTGCAATGACGTAACGGATCGTCGACATCGCCTGTGTATTCGCACATCAAACCGGAGCGTCGGCTTAGCGGCAATACACTCCATCCGATCCAACAGCGGGCCAGATCAACCCCGGTTAGACCATTAGCCATAAAAGCTCTAAGCTTGGAGAGTTGGGGAGCGTATTTGCTTCTCTCTTTAGCAGTCAATCTTTGAGGGAACGGATGAGTGTTGCTGAGCCGATCTGGGCGGAAACCGGGCAGGATATTCTCGCCCTCTGGAGAAGTGTCTTTACAATAAAACCAAGTGTTGTTCCATTCTTGGGGGTGACTATGCAGCTTAGCGTGAGGATAAGTGACCTCTTTCCTCTTCTGGATGGACACGCCTCCCAATTCCATGTTAGAGCCATCAGTAAACTCAGTACGACGGTTTAAATGAAAACAATCCCGGAACAACTCCACGGTAGGTTCCTCTTGGAAGAAGACTTCACAGAGTACTTGGAAGTGGCATATGTTGGTGACAGAGTTAGGACCGATATCTTGCGGATGAAGCTGGAAATCAGCCAAAACGTCGCGGTAAAATTTTGAACCGGGCGGGTTGAAACCGCGAGCTAGGTGGTTTGCAAACACAACAACCTCTCCCTCCCGAGGTGTAGGGGGGCATTCCTTGCCTGGCACTCTCCAATGAACAACATCTTTTCTGCTTAAAGCGCCGGTCAGAACCAGGTTGTTCAGTTGGGTCTCAGTGACCCGAGATGGAGCCCAGCTACATTCATACACTTGCTTGGCCATCTACATAGCAGAAACAACTCCGGTTTCAAGATGGTGTTATGCACAGGTTTTAAATATTAGTACTACCAGAGTCAAACCGAAGGAAATCAACTACAAACCGATGTTGGTGAAATACGGTTCATCAAGAATGTATTGGCGGTTCAACAAGGGGACTAATGGTATGTACCGATTGGGTGATCTATTCTAAAGCAAAGTTAAACCGCTGGAGTTAAACCGTGAGGCAGTGGAAAAAAGTAAGTGTACTACAACAGGTATCGCAATACTCCAGTATAATATTGGATCTGAGCAAAGTGGTAAAAAGAATGAGCAATTGTGATTAAGGGTACCCTGGGCAGTAACAGAAAGGTCAGGTGTGGATCAGATCTATGGGCCGATTATATGTATGAAAACCTGCTATTTGGCGGAGTAAAAAACTGCGGGGTCATCTGAAGATGCATCCTAGTTCAGATTCAAGGCATGCAAAGAGCATGAAGAACACGAAGAACACCACGAGCGCCATGAACAGGAAGAAACCCTAGAGAACAGATCTGAGATCAAGGACGGAGGTATTACCGGAGTTAGAGGTGATGCGGAAGTCCGCCGCGTTTCTCTGGTCTGAACAAGTCGATGCAGCGGCCAGGGTGATGCAGGAGTCGGCGACGGTGGCGGAGCTCCAAGGTAGGCGGCGCAAAGAAGATGAAGAGGGAGGAAAGGAAGAAGAAAGGAAAATGACCCCGCCCCCCTATTTATAAGGTAAGGCGCAGGCGTCAGGCGCGCAAATCCAGGAGCCGCAGGTTTCGGAGACAGAGCTGTCGCCTCGATTGTCGCTGGTCTGTTAAATAAAGGAGGTATTAATTCACAGTGACAGGTGACGTCATCCCGGTTTACAACAATCAGAGAGCGTGACGACACAACGGTTCAACAACTATGAAGGAAGCTGAAGATGAAGATTTCTGTTAAGGGTTGACATGAATTCATTCAAATCAACCTGGGGCCTAATGTTGAGGATATTACTATTGGGCGTAAACCGGCCCGCCAGGGTCGGGTTAGCTTCGTCAATAATTCCAAGGTGTTAAAGCCCAAGAGGCTATTGAAGGCCCAAGACCGTTGTCGGTTTGCCCGTTGTAACCATACCTTAGATTGTATGTAAACTTGTACTATAAGTTAGGAAGAAAGAAGAGACCGACCCGGTATGAATATGAACCGGGATCGGGACTCTGGAAACCGACGGGCGTCACCCGTGTATATAAGGGGACGACCCGATAGCGGTTCAAGGAGAGACAACCACAACTCGAGGCCTAGGAGAAGCAATTTGCTCCCTAGTCACCGAGAATTCATAATCCCATCACAAACTAGACGTAGGCTTTTACCTTCATCGAAGGGGCCGAACTAGTATAACTCCTCGTGTCCTTTGTGTTCGTTTTAACCCCTTCGAGTTAACCCGTTGCGATGGCTCCGCGACTAAGTCCTTCAGCTAGGACATCTGCCGTGACAAACCCACGACATGTTCCGAGGCCATGTTTGTACATGCTAGGCTCGTCAAGTCAACCTAAGTGTTTCGCATGTGTTCCGAGGCCATGTCTGTACATGCTAGGCTTGTCAACACCCGTTGTATGCGAACGTTAGAATCTATCACACCCGATCATCACATGGTGCTTCGAAACAACGAACCTTCGCAACGGCGCACAGTTAGGGGGAACACATTCTTGGAATTTTAGAGAGGGATCATCTTATTTATGCTACCGTCGTTCTAAGCAAATAAGATGTAAACATGACAGACATCACATGCAAATCATAAAGTGACATGATATGGCCAATATCATCTTCGCCTTTTGATCTCCATCTTCGAGGCACGACATGATCACCTTTGTCACCGGCATGACACCATGATCTCCATCATCGTGTCTTCATGAAGTTGTCTCGCCAACTATTACTTCTACTACTATGGCTAACCGTTAGTAATAAAGTAAAGTAATTACATGGCGTTTTCATTGACACGTAGGTCATACAATAAATTAAGACAACTCCTATGGCTCCTGCCGGTTGTCATACTCATCGACATGCAAGTCGTGATTCCTATTACAAGAACATGATCAATCTCATACACCACATATATCATTCATCACATCCTTTTGGCCATATCACATCACATAGCATACCCTGCAAAAACAAGTTAGACGTCCTCTAATTGTTGTTGCATGTTTTACGTGGCTGCTATGGGTTTCTAGCAAGAACGTTTCTTACCTACGCAAAAGCCACAACAGTGATATGCCAATTGCTATTTACCCTTTGTAAGGACCCTCTTCATCGAATTCGATCCGACTAAAGTGGGAGAGACAGACACCCGCTAGCCACCTTATGCAACAAGTGCATGTTAGTCGGTGGAACCTGTCTCACGTAAGCGTACGTGTAAGGTCGGTCCGGGCCGCTTCATCCCACGATGCCACCGAATCAAGATAAGACTAGTAACGGCAAGCAAATTGAACAAATCATCGCCCACAACTACTTGTGTTCTACTCGTGCATAGAATCTACGCATAGACCTAGCTCTGATACCACTGTTGGGGAACGTAGTAATAATTCAAAATTTTCCTACGTGTCACCAAGATCAATCTAGGAGATGCTAGCAACGAGAGAGAGGGAGTGCATCTTCATACCCTTGAAGATCGCTAAATGGAAGTGTTACAAGAACGCGGTTGATGGAGTCATACTCGCGGAGATTCAAATCGCGGAAGATCCGATCCAAGTGCCGAACAGATGGCACCTCCGCGTTCAACACACGTACAACCCGGGGACGTCTCCTCCTTCTTGATCCAGCAAGGGGAGAGGAGAAGTTGAGGGAGAGCTCCGTCAACACGACGACGTGGTGGTGGTAGAGCTCGTGGTTCTCCAGCAGGGCTTCGCCAAGCACCATGGAGGAGGAGGAGAAGGTAGGAAGAGGGAGGGCTGCGCTAGGGAAGAGGTCACGGCTTCCCTCCCACCCCTCCACTATATATAGGGGCAAGGGGATAGGGGGAGGCGCCCTAGGGTTTCCCCTAGGGGGCAGCGGCTAGGCAGATTGGATCTCCCTAGGGAAAATCCTAGGGAGACTTGCCCCCCAAGCCAAGCAGGTGGAGGCTTGCCTCCCAAGCCAGGTGGAGGCGCCCCACCTCCCCAAGTAACATGGGAAAGGGTGTGGGGGCGCACCAACCCTTAGTGGGCTGGTTTTCCCCTTCCCCTTTGGCCCATGAGGCCCTCCAACACTTGCTGGGGCTCCCGAAACACCTTTCGGTCATGCTGGCCATAGCCTGGTACCTCCGGAACACTTCCGAACTCCAATACCCTTCGTCCAATATATCGATCTTCACCGCCGGACCATTCCGGAACTCCTCGTGGCGTCCGGGATCTCATCCAGGACTCCAAACTACCTTCGGTAACCACATACTATTTCCCATAACAACTCTAGCATCACCGACGGGTTCAGGAACCATGCAGACATGACCGAGACACCTCTCCGGCCAATAACCAATAACGGGATCTGGATACCCATATTGGCTCCCACATGTTCCACGATGATCTCATCGGATGAACCACGATGTCGGGGATTCAATCAATCCCGTATACAATTCCCTTTGTCAATCAGTACATTACTTGCCCGAGATTCGATTGTCGGTATCCCAATACCTCGTTCAATCTCGTTACCGGCAAGTCACTTTTACTCGTTCCGTAACGCATGATCCCGTGGCTAACTCCTTAGTCACATTGAGCTCATTATGATGATGCATTACCGAGTGGGCCCAGAGATACCTCTCCGTCATACGGAGTGACAAATCCCAGTCTCGATTCGTGCCAACCCAACAGAAACTTTCGGAGATACCTGTAGTGCACCTTTACAGCCACCCAGTTACGTTGTGACGTTTGGTACACCCAAAGCATTCGTACGGTATCCGGGAGTTGCACAATCTCATGGTCTAAGGAAATGATACTAGACATAAGAAAAGCTCTAGCAAACGAACTACACGATCTTGTGCTATGCTTAGGATTGGGTCTTGTCCATCACATCATTCTCCTAATGACGTGATCCCATTATCAACGACATCCAATGTCCATGGCCAGGAAACCACAACCATCTATTGATCAACTAGCTAGTCAACTAGAGGCTCACTAGGGACATGTTGTGGTCTACGTATTCACACATGTATTACGGTTTCCGGTTAATACAATTATATCATGAATAATAGACAATTATCATAAACAAGGAAATATAATAATAACCATTTTATTATTGCCTCTAGGGCATATTTCCAACAGAAGGGTCCACAAAGAAGCAACCTTGTCTATCCCACCATGGCCGTCGCCCACGAAGGACTTGCGTCACTAGCGGTAGATCTTCACGAAGTAGGCGATCTCCTTGCCCTTACAAACTCCTTGGTTCAACTCCACAATCTTGTTGGAGGCTCCCAAGTGACACCTAGCCAATCTAGGAGACACCACCCTCCAAGAAGTAACAAATGGTGTGTTGATGATGAACACCTTGCTCTTGTGCTTCAAATGTAGTCTCCCCAACACTCAACTCTCTCTCACAGGATTTGGATTTTGTGGAAAGAAGATTTGAGTGGAAAGCAACTTGGGGAAGGCTAGAGATCAAGATTCATATGGTAGGAATGGAATATCTTGGCCTCAACACATGAGTAGGTGGTTCTCTCTCAGAAAATGTGTATTGGAAGTGTAGGTTTGTTCTGATGGCTCTCTGCACGAATGATGAGTGGGTGGAGGGGTATATATAGCCTCCACACAAAAACTAACTGGTACACACAATTTACCAATCTCGGTGAGACCGAATTGAGAAACTCGGTCGGACCGATTTAGCAAACCTAGTGACCGTTAGGATTTTCGGTGGGACTGACATGCAACTTGATAGGACCGATATGGTTAGGGTTAGGGCATAACCTAATCTCGGTGAGACCGATTACATAAACTCGGTGGGACCGATTTTGGTAATAAGCTAACCAGAGAGTTGGTCAGGCAAACTTGGTGGGACCGATTTGCTCATTTCGGTGAGACCGAAATGTTACAAAAGGGAAACAGAGAGTTTACATTGCAATCTCGGTGGGACCGATCGCTCATCTCGGTAGGACCGAAACGTTACGAAGGGAAACAGAGAGATTACAACCCCATCTCGGTGAGACCGAGATCCCTATTGGTGATACCGATTTGCCTAGGGTTTGTGGCAGTGGCTATGACATCTGAACTCGGTGGCGCCGGATATAAAGAATCGGTGGGGCCTAGTTTGACTTTGGGTTTAGGTCATAAGTGGATGTGGGAAGGTAGTTGAAGGTTTTGGAGCATATCACTAAGCACTATGAAGAAAGAACCTCATCAGGCAACACCTCATCCCTCCTTGATAGTATTGGCTTTTCCTATAGACTCAATGTGATCTTGGATCACTAAAATATAAAATGTAGAGTCTTGAGCTTTGAGCTTGAGCCAATCCTTTTGTCCTTAGTATTTTGAGGGGTCCACTTTCCTCATCCATGCCATGCCATTCATTGAGCTTTTCCTGAAATATTAATCTTGGAATAATGTTAGCTCAATGAGCTATATGTTGTTGGGAATTACCAAAACCACCCAGGGATAGTTGCACTTTCAATCTCCCCCTTTATGGTAATTGATGACAACATATAGATCAAAGCTTCGACAAATGATAATAAGAGTGAACAACATTGTCTCTTTGAGAAGTGTGTGAAAAGCAAGAGCCCCCCCTAAATTTGTGCATAGTTTAAGATTTGCTTTGGACTGCAAATGCACAGAGAGTTAGGCTCATGGGTTACTCTTCCATGTCACATACATCTTGGTGGAGCGCTCAAAATGATAATAATTAAATATATGCACTCATCACCAAGCAAAGTGAATGATCATATAGAGATAAAAAGATAATGTCATCCAACAAGCATTAATTTAGCATATGATCAAACACACATGATCATCCAAGTATCACACAGACAAAAAGTATCTCCATCAAGCAAATAAAGTTCAACCACCAAAGCAAGAGAGAATAAAAAGCAACGCTCTCTCTCGAAGCCTATGATCTATACATTTTTCTCCCCCTTAGGCAACAAGTTACCAAAAAGTTCATAGAAAATGCATAGCACTAAACCGTGTCTCAGGCTTGGTCTTCAGGTGGTGGTGTCCACAGAACTCCAAGGACGAAGGCTTCCGTTGATGTAGATGGAGCTGGTGGCACTAAAGCTGTAGCTGGTGCAAATGAAGTGACTCTGGTGTCTGTAACTGGCACTGCAGTTGACCTCTGAGCTCTAGGCACTCTGGCAAATGCCTCAGTGGTTGTCTTGCCCTTCCTCTCCTGCATATCATCCTGAAGTTGCTCCACAATAGACTGGATCTCAATAACCTTCATATCCATGTCATAAAACTTCTGCTCCATGATCCTTTCCAGGCTCTCCTGGTTTTGAGTCAGGGTGGCCAGCCCCTTCTCAATCCTTAGAGTGGATGCAATCAAGTAGCCAAGCTGATCTTGCTTGCTCTTTAGAAGATACTGAGATGCCTCTTCCATGGTTGGCATCTTTGCAGCTTTCTTAGCCTTTGCATTCTCCCTCTTTGTTTGAACTTGCACAGAAGATGGTTCATCTTCATTCATAACCACTTGGTTTTCCTCAAAATCTGGATAGATAGGCATGTGCTCCTTGTCCAATAAGTATGTGCCAGTGCCCATCTTGGAGTTAATCAACTCCTGGATCTGTGGGGCATACCCACAACTTCTCTTTTGGTCAGCAGCTGTCCTCTTGATAGTTTCAACTATAAGACTCATGACCTTGAACTTTTGTGGCACATCAAATATATGTAGCAGATTGATGGAGTGACCTCTGATCATTCTGTGATCTCCAGACTTGGGTAGAAGATTGTGCCTGAGGATCCAATTGATAGTAGGCAGTCCTGACAGCAGGTGTTTCACTGATCCAAGCTGGTGAGTCTCAAGATCTGCATCAGGAATCTCCTTGTACATGCTAGCCATGGAGTTGTGATCTTCTTCTTAGCATAGACATCCAAGTCATCTTCATTCTCTTTAGGAGCATTGATCAATAGAGCCCATTCTACTACTGTTGACTGGTATCTAGTGCCTTCAGACATCCAGACTATCTTGCCATCTGGGTAGAAGTGAGCTGTGGAGTAGAACTGCATGAGAAGCTCATCATTCCACTTTGTGAGCTTCTGAGCCACAAACTCATCAACTCCACATGCTTTGAAACTGTCATATACTCCTGGATAGTGTTCTTTATTCTCCTTGATGTACTCCTAGTTGACCCATCTCATGTCACATACTATTGGTTTCTTGTCAAGCAACACTGTCTCATAGGAATCCTGCCGTTCCTTTGTATGGAACCTGTAGTCTACAACAGTTCTCCTCCTGGTGGCATATGGATCTGACTCTCTCCATAGCCTCAATCATGAGTCCTTCCTGATCTTCATGTTTTCTGCTACAGGATGAGTATCATTATGCTCTGGAATTTTTGGCTTCAACTTCCTTAAAACTTGTGTCTCATCATCTTTTTCTTCAGCAACAGTTTCAGGCACTAGGGCCTTGTTCTTCTCAGTAACTGGAATGTTCCTGGTACTCCTCTTGGGTGCAGTTTTGGGTTTTGGAGCAGCTGGCTTGGGAGCTTCTTTGGGCTTAGATGAAGCAACCCCTGATCTTATGGCATCTCCTATAAGCTTCTGTGCCTTAGGTGCTGGTGCAGCATCCTCTTCCTCTTCTTCTTCAGAGTCTCTCATCATAGATGGCTTTCCAATAACTATGGCCATGGTCTTCTTGACCCTCTCTTTCCTCTTCTTGCCATCTCCAGCTTCTTCAGCAACTAGTTTTGAAGTTTTAGCAGTTGATTTTCTAGCTTTGGACATGGGTTGTCTCTTTGCTACCATCTTGGTCTTCAGACCTAGCTTTGTTGCAACAGTAGTGCTATATTCCTTTTTGAGCACTTTCTTCTTTGAGGTAGCTTCTTCTTCCTCAGCCACATAGTCCTCATCCTCTGATTCAGAGGTTCTTTTCTTGCTGGCTCTAGTGGCAGCCTTTGGTAAGTTGCTGGGTGTGCTTCTGCTTCCATCATCTGAGCTACTAGAGGGACTAGTGCCCTCACTCATGTGAACCTGCTCCTCAGACTTGTTCTGACTGTCACTTTGATCAGACATGATGTAAACACTGACAGCTGACCCTGTGAATAGATTATAGATGAGGTAGAGTGGATGAGCATCACAAAATACAGAGGTTTTTGCAAATGAATGTAAAAACTTAGTTTTAGTTTTCCTCGGAGAGCATTTTGGATCGACCAATTTGTAAACTCAGTGATACCAAAGCAGCTGTTGGAACCTAAACTAGTGAACTTGGTCAGACCGAGTCACGGTTCGGTGGCACCGAGACTGCTAGGGTTTCACAAAGTCTTGAACTCGGTCACACCGATTTGCAATTCTCGGCCGGACCGAGAGTTACATGTGCAATGGCCTGAGCCGAATCGGGGGTACCGAGTTCCACAACTCGGTTGGTCCGAGATGGTTTCGGTGAAAACCTAACCCTAAATTTTCAAATCATCTCTAATCTACGAAGTGTTTTTGACTGGATAAGATAGTTTCAATCGTGGCAAGATTCATGGCGAACACAATGTGCTAGGAATCAGATAGGGATAACACAATGATCAAGTTCATACCCTAGTTTGGTGATGAACTCGCTACGGCGGCAACAGCGGGGATGATTTCCGTTGACGGCGGCGGAGACCAGTGGCAGGAGGCAACTGGCGACAAGGAGGACGATCCGTAGACCCTGGAGGCAGAGCGGGCTAAGCGCGGGTGAAAGAGTTCAGAGAAAATTTCCAAAATTTTGCCCGTGGATATATATATAGCCCTACCCTGTCGGTGTGACCGAGTGGAACAACTCGGTGGCACCGAGATGCATAACTGCAAGCAATTACTGCAACTCGGTTTGACCGAAAACTTCAAATCGGTTGCACCAAGATTGAAAACCTAGATCGACATAGTGATCTCGGTATGACCGAAATGGGTGAATCGGTCAGACCGAAACGCACAAAGAAGTTTTGGAAGTTTAAGTCTATGACGAATCGGGGACTCCGAGTGCTCCTCACACAGAGTGGTTCGAATCTGACTTGATCAAATTTTGTGATGTAGCATGAATAGAGTTTGAGACGAGAAAAGCATAGATAGCTAGAGAAGGTTCTTAGGCATTCTTGTCCATCCACTTGGTAAGAGAAAAGAAACCAATCAATCAAAACAACAAGTGGACGTCCTCGAATGAGTAAATTATGCAACCAACATGCTCACACAATAAAATGGCAAACAAAATATGTGGCAAAGCATGCTCAACCAATTCTAGCATCTATCAAGCAATTGGCGATGACTAGGTCATCTATATATGAGTATATTGACTTAGGAGTCAAATGAGAACATTTGATCATAGGTCATACTCATCGTTTAAGCACAAGTGGGGTTACCACTTTTATGTAAAGCGTTGTTGTGTTCACACCATTAGAGTTGCTTTAACTCAATTCTTAGAGTAAAGCTCCCCCTAGATGTGAGATTCCCCCTAAGAGGGATGAACTAACCTTGGGTTTTGTCGATGATGACTTCATATAGATGTCGAAGATGTGGATGCTCAATGTTGATGTAGATCATTTGAAGCAATCCTTTGGAGTGAGTTGCACTTTCAATACCTACATGGGTTAGTCCCACAAGGAACAAACAAGGATATCCATAGACATAGAGTGATGCACACACAAGATGATGTCTATGAAAGCATTAGATTACCTTGTCCCTTGTCTTACCAACAAGAGGGTTTGTGACTCCTTGAACTAGTGCAAGATGTGGAAGTTGATTGCACTCGTTCTTGCCAAAATGATATGAGTGAAATATGTTGGCGGAGTCACCCTCAAGAACTTTCTAGTTCTTCTTCTTCGGGATCCACACCATCTTGATGGGAATCCTCGGAGTTGTAGTTGTACTTGATGAAGTGGAACTTGATGTAGTCTTGGGAACCCACTTAACCAAGGCCTTAGGAGCTTCTTCAAATTCATCAATTTCGTCTTGAAGCTTGTCCTTGCCTTTTTGCTTGTGGTCTTGTGGTGGAAGATCATCTTGAGCTTGTGTCCCTTTGAAAGAAGTAGGATCATACTTCTCTTGTTGAGGAACAAACTTCGTCTTGGGATATTGATCTTCTTCCCACTCAACTCCATTGGCATTGAACTTTCATTCAAAACCAACACCTTGATTCTTCCGGTGCCTTCCTTGCTTGCGTACAATTTCCTCGAATTGCTTACTCCCGACAAGGCTCTTGTAAACACCTTTCTCTATAATTTCCTTCAATAAGCTATTTTCTTGCTCAAGTGTAACTTGGCTAAGAGAATCATTAGTGGGATCAAGAGAACTACTAGAAGCAACAACATTGGATTTAGCATGATTATTGTTACTACTAGAGGAAGAATCTTTCGTGTTCTTGTTACTAGTCTTGACTTGAGGCATGTAAGTGGATAAGGGTAAACGCTTGGCAATGTAAGAAGAACTTTTCTTGCGAAGATCATCATTGATTGCCTTTAAGAACTCTTGCTCTTGCTCAAGGTTGAGCTTTTCAAAACGTAATTTCTCATGAGTCCTCAAGAGTTCTCGATGATCTCCTAAGATAGTTTCATGAGCTAACTTAAGAGTGTTTAGTTATTTAGTTAAAGACTCAATCTTCTCCTTATCATTGTTATTTGTTTCATCTTGATTAGCATGATTAATTGACGTTTCATCATAGTATTCATCACTAGAGTTGTCAACAAGTAGGTCATCATCACCTAACAAGTCATCTTCATCACTATTGAAATCAACATACTCGGGGTGTGATACCTTTGGACCTTTGGCCATGAAGCATCTTCCAATTCCTTCATTTGGTGAATCAAATATGTCGTAGGAGTTGGTTGACACAAGTGCTAGACCGGCAACACCTTCATCTTGAGTATATTCGGAGTCGGAGTGATTGTCGGAGTCGGAGCCGGATACCCATTCACCAACATGAGCTTGATCTCTTCGTTTTGTGTAGCTCCTTGATGATTTGTCCTTCCTTTCTGAATCCTTGCTTCTCCGTGAGGGTCTTCGTTCATAACGATCATCTCTACTCCTTCTTTCTCTAGGTGGTGATTCTTCTCTTCTACTTCTTCTTTTTGGAGAGTCTTCTCTTCTTTTGTGGGGTGCCGTACACTCATTGGAATAGTGTCCGGGTCTTCCACAATTGTAACAATCTCGCTCTCGACTAGAAGATCTTTTGTCAATGTAGGACCTTGACTTAGAGCTTCTCTCTTTGCTTCTACTCTTGTAGAATTTGTTGAAGTTCTTCACCATTAAGCCCAATTCTTCATTGAAGGTGTGTTTCTCACTTGATGACGTGGGGGCTTCACATGAGGCTTTGTAAGCATCACTTGATTTGTTGCGAAGTTCCTCCTTATCCTTGAGTGACATCTCACGAGCAACAATCCTTCCAATGACTTCCGTTGGCTTGAGATCTTTGTAATTGGGCATTATTTGGATCAATGTGCATACGGTATCATATTTTCCATCCAAGGCTCTTAGGATCTTCTTGATGATGAATGTGTCAGTCATCTCTTCACTTCCTAAGCCGGCAATCTCATTTGTGATAAGAGCAAGCCTAGAGTACATTTCAGCGACACCTTCACCATCCTTCATTTTGAACTTGTCAAGTTGACTTTGAAGCACATCCAACTTGGATTCCTTGACGGAGTCGGTACCTTCATGCATATCAATCAAAGTATCCCAAATTTCCTTTGCATTCTCAAGGCGGCTGATTTTGTTGAATTCTTCGGGGCACAATCCGTTGAAGAGGATATCACAAGCTTGAGCGTTGTATTACAGCATCTTCAACTCTTCTGCGGTGGCTTCACGATTCGGTTCTCTCCCATCAAAGAATTCACCTTGAAAGCCAATACACACAATAGCCCAAACGACGGGGTTATGTCCAAGAATATGCATTTTCATCTTATGCTTCCAACTAGCAAAATTAGTACCATCAAAGTAAGGACCTCTATGGTGATAATTTCCCTCGCTAGACGCCATACTCTCCTAGGTTGTGAAACCAAGGCTATGACCACCAAAAGCTATGGAAATCAAAGCAAATGGAGACCAAAGCTCTGATACCACTTGTAGGATCGAAAGTATGTCTAGAGGGGGGGGGGTGATTAGACTACTTGACCAATTAAAAATCTATCCTTTTCCCAATTTTAGTCTTTGGAAGATTTTAGCTATCTTAGCACAAGTCAAGCAATCTTAACACAATTCAAGCAAGCATGCAAAGAGTATATGAGCAGCGGAAAGTAAAGCATGCAACTTGCAAGAATGTAAAGGGAAGGGTTTGGAGAATTCAAACGCAATTGGAGACACAAATGTTTTTGTCGTGGTTCCGATAGGTGGTGCTATCGTACATCCACATTGATGGAGACTTCAGCCCACGAAGGGTAATGGTTGCGCGAGTCCATGGAGGGCTCCACCCACGAAGGGTCCACGAAGAAGCAACCTTGTCTATCCCACCATGGCCGTCGCCCACGAAGGACTTGCCTCACTAGCGGTAGATCTTCATGAAGTAGGCGATCTCCTTGCCCTTACAAACTCCTTGGTTCAACTCCACAATCTTGTCGGAGGCTCCCAAGTGACACCTAGCCAATCTAGGAGACACCACTCTCCAAGAAGTAACAAATGGTGTGTTGATGATGAACTCCTTGCTCTTGTGCTTCAAATGATAGTCTCCCCAACTGTCACGCCCAAGATGCGACCCTATCCTAAAGGAACTCGAAGGTCCCACCAAAGGATAGAAGCGCATCTTGAAGACGCTTTTGCAAGGTGGATATCATTACATCAACATTACATAATACATGGGGATACATACAACGCATACAAATGCCGCAAGAATACATCATACATGAGAACAACATCTGACTACGGATGCAACATAAACAGAAACTCAAACAATATCCACCCTGCTAGCCCAGGCTGCCGACCTGGAGCCTAGCCCCTGATCGAAGAAGAAGCAGAAGAAGAACTCCAAAACAGGTAAACATCGCTCTCGCATCATGATCATCGCAAAACCTGTACCTACAACTGGTGGTGTAGTAATCTGTGAGCCACGAGGACTCAGCAATCCCATTACCATGGGTATCAAGACTAGCAAAGCTTAATGGGAAAGGAAGGGGTAAAGTGGTGAGGTTGCAGCAGCGGCTAAGCATGTATGGTGGCTAGCATACGCAAATAAGAGCGAGAAGAGGAGCAAAGCAAACGGTCGTCAACTAGTAATGATCAAGAAGTGATCCTGAACTCCTACTTATGTCAAACATGTTGGGGAACGTAGCAGAAATTCAAAATTTTCCTACGTATCACCAAGATCCATCTATGGAGAGACTAGCAACGAGGGGAAGGAGAGTGCATCTACATACCCTTGTAGATCGCTAAGCGGAAGCGTTCAAGTGAACGGGGTTGATGGAGTCGTACTCGTCGTGATCCAAATCACCGATGATCCTAGTGCCGAACGGACGGCACCTCCGCGTTCAACACACGTACAGCCCGGTGACGTCTCCCATGCCTTGATCCAGCAAGGAGAGAGGGAGAGGTTGAGGAAGACTCCATCCAACAGCAGCACAACGGCGTGGTGGTGATGGAGGAGCGTGGCAATCTCGCAGGGCTTCGCCAAGCACTACGGAGAAGAAGGAGGTGTTGGAGAGGGAGAGGGAGGCGCCAGGGCTCATGTGCTGCTGCCCCCTCCCCTCCCCCCTTTATATAGGTGCCAAAGAGGGGGGGAGGGTGCAGGCTTGTCCCCTCCTCCAATGGAGGGGTGCGGCCAAGAGGGGGGGAGGAGTCCATCCTCCCCAAGGCACCTCGGAGGTGCCTTCCCCTCTATGGACTCTTCCTCTCCAAGTGTTTCATGCGCATGGGCCTCTTGGGGCTGGTGCCCTTGGCCCATATAGGCCAAGGCGCACCCCCTACAGCCCATGTGGCCCCCTGGGGCAGGTGGCCCCACCCGGTGGGCCCCCGGGACCCCTCCGGTGGTCCCGGTACAATACCGATAACCCCGAAACTTGTCCCGATGGCCGAAACAGCACTTCCCATATATAAATCTTTACCTCCGGACCATTCCGGAACTCCTCGTGACGTCCGAGATCTCATCCGGGACTCCGAACAACATTCGGTAACCACATACAAGCTTCCTTTATAACCCTAGCGTCATCGAACCTTAAGTGTGTAGACCCTACGGGTTCGGGAGACATGCAGACATGACCGAGACGTTCTCCGGTCAATAACCAATAGCGGGATCTGGATACCCATGTTGGCTCCCACATGTTCCACGATGATCTCATCGGATGAGCCACGATGTCAAGGACTTAATCAATCCCGTATACAATTCCCTTTGTCCATCGGTATGATACTTGCCCGAGAATCGATCGTCTCCCGATACCTTGTTCAATCTCGTTACCGGCAAGTCTCTTTACTCGTTCCGTAACACATCATCCCGTGATCAACTCCTTGATCACATTGTGCACATTATGATGATGTCCTACCGAGTGGACCCAGAGATACCTCTCCGTCACACGGAGTGACAAATCCCTGTCTCGATTCGTGCCAACCCAACAGACACTTTCGGAGATACCTGTAGTGCACCTTTATAGTCACCCAGTTACGTTGTGACGTTTGGTACACCCAAAGCATTCCTACGGTATCCGGGAGTTGCACAATCTCATGGTCTAAGGAAATGATACTTGACATTAGAAAAGCTTTAGCATACGAACTACAGATCTTTGTGCTAGGCTTAGGATTGGGTCTTGTCCATCACATCATTCTCCTAATGATGTGATCCCGTTGTCAACGACATCCAATGTCCATGGTCAGGAAACCGTGACCATCTATTGATCAACGAGCTAGTCAACCAGAGGCTTACTAGGGACATGGTGTTGTCTATGTATCCACACATGTATCTGAGTTTCCTATCAATACAATTATAGCATGGATAATAAACGATTATCGTGAACAAGGAAATATAATAACAACTAATTTATTATTGCCTCTAGGGCATATTTCCAACAGTCTCCCACTTGCACTAGAGTCAATAATCTAGTTCACATTGCCATGTGATTAACACTCACAGGTCACATCGCCATGTAACAAACATCCAAAGAGTTTACTAGAGTCAATAATCTAGTTCACATCACCATGTGATTAACACTCAATGAGTTCTGGATTTGATCATGTTGCTTGTGAGAGTGGTTTTAGTCAACGGGTCTGAACCTTTCAGATCCGTGTGTGCTTTACAAATCTCTATGTCATCTCCTAGATGTAGCTACCACGTTCTATTTGGAGCTATTCCAAATAACTGTTCTACTTGGAGCTATTCTTAACTGTTGCTCCATTATACGTATCCGGTATCTCTACTCAGAGCTATCCGTATAGGTGTTAAGCTTGCATCGACGTAACCTTTTACGACGAACTCTTCTACCACCTCCATAATTGAGAAAATTCCTTAGTCCACTAGTTACTAAGGATAACTTTGACCGCTGTCCTGTGATCCATTCTTGGATCACTCTTGTACCCCTTGACTTACTCATGGCAAGGCACACATCAGGTGCGGTACATAGCATAGCATACTATGGAGCCTATGTCTAAGCATAGGGGACGACCTTCGTCCTTTCTCTCTCTGTTCTGCCGTGGTCGAGCTTTAAGTCTTAACTTCGTACCTTACAACTCAGGCAAGAACTCCTTCTTTGGCTGATCCATCTTGAACACCTTCAAGATCATGTCAAGGTATGTGCTCATTTGAAAGTACCATTAAGCGGTTTTTGATCTATCCTTATAGAACTTGATGCTCAATGTTCAAGTAGCTTAATCCAGGTTTTCCATTGAAAAACACCTTTCAAATAACCCTATATGCTTTCCAGAAATTCTACGTCATTTCTGATCAACAATATGTCAACAACATATATTCATCAAAAATTCTATAGTGCTCCCACTCACTTCTTTGGAAATACAAGTTTCTCATAAACTTTGTATACACCCAAAACTTTGATCATCTCATCAAAGTGTACATTCCAACTCCGAGATGCTTACTCCAGTCCTCAAAAGGATTGCTGGAGCTTTGCATACTTATTAGCATTTTTCCAGGATTTGACAAAACCTTCCGGTTGTATCACATACAACCTTTCCTCAAGAAACGTCGAGGAAACAATGTTTTGACATCCTATCTGCAAGATTTCATAAATAGTGCAGTAATCGCTAATATAATTCCAACAGACTCTTAGCATCGCTACGAGTGAGAGAGTCTCACCATAGTCAACTCCTTGAACTTGTCATAAAACATCTTAACGACAAGTCGAGCTTTCTTAATGGTGATACTTACCATCATTGTCCGTCTTCCTTTTAAAATCCATCTGTACTCAACAGCCTTACGACCATAAAGTAGTTCTTCCAAAGTCTACACTTTGTTTTCATACATGGATCCTTCTCTCGGATTATATGGCCTTGAGCCATCTATCAGAATCCAGGCCCACCATCGCTTCTCCATAGCTCGTAGGTTCATTGTTGTCTAGCAACATGACTTTCAAGACAGGATTACGTACCACTCTGAAGTAGTACACATCCTTGTCATCCTACGAGGTTTAGTAGTGACTTGATCTGAAGTTTCATGATCACTATCATAAGCTTCCACTTCAATTGGTGTAGGTGCCACAGGAACAACTCTTTGTGCCCTGCTATACACTAGTTGAAGTAACGGTTCATTAACCTCATCAAGTCTCCACCATCCTCCCACTCAATTCTTTCGAGAGAAACTTTTCCTCGAGAAAGGACCCGATTCTAGAAACAATCCCTTATTGCTTTCGGATCTGAGATAGGAGGTATACCCAACTGTTTTGGGTGTCCTATGAAGATGCATTTATCCGCTTTGGGTTCGAGCTTTATCAACCTGAAACTTTTTCACATAAGCGTCACAGCCCCAAACTTTTAAGAAATGACAGCTTAGGTTTCTCTAAACCATAGTTCATACGATGTCATCTCATCGGAATTACGTGGTGCCCCTTTTAAAGTGAATGTGGTTGTCTCTAATTCCTAACCCATAAACTATTGTGGTAATTTGATAAGAGACATCATGGTATGCATTATATCCAATATGGTGCAGTTATGATGTTCGGACACACCATCACACTATGGTGTTCCAGGCTGTATCAGTTGTGAAACAATTTCCACAATGTCTTAACTCTGTGCCAAAACTCGTAATTCAGATATTCATCTCTATGATCATATCATAGATCTTTTTATCCTCTTGTCACGACGATCTTTCAACTTCACCCTGAAATTACTTGAACCTTTCAATAATTCAGACTCGTGATTCATCAAGTAAATATACTCAACATCCACTCAAATCATCTGTGAAGTAAGACGATAACGATATCCACTACACGCCTCAGCACTCATTGGACTGCACACATAAAAAATGTATTACATCCAACAAGTTGCTTTCAAGTTCCATTTTACTGAAACCGAGGTTTTCAGTCATCTTGCCCATGTGGTATGTCTCAAGTGATTCAAAAATCAAGTGAGTCCAAACGATCCATTTGCATGGAGTTTCTTCATGCATATACACCAATAGACATGGTTCGCATGTCTCAAACCTTTCAAAAACGTGTGAGTCCAAAGATCCATCAACATGGAGCTTCTTCATGCGTTTTATACCGATATGACTTACGTGGCAGTGCCACAAGTAGGTGGTACTATCATTACTATCTTTTGGCATGAACATGTGTATCACTACGATCGAGATTCAATAAACCATTCATTTTAGGTGTAAGACCATTGAAGGTATTATTCAAATAAACAGAGTAACCATTATTCTCCTTAAATGAATAACCGTATTGCGACAGACATAATCCAATCATGTCTACGCTCAACGCAAACACCGATCTCGATGGTAGAGGGAGCGTGCGATGCTTGATCATATCAACATTGGAAACACTTCCAACACATACCGTCAGCTCACCTTTAGCTAGTCTCCGTTTATTCCGTAGCCTTTTGTTTTGAGTTACTAACACTTAGCAACCGAACCGGTATCTAATACCTTGGTGCTACTAGGAGTACTAGCAATCAACAGAATGTATATCCAATATACTTCTATCGACCTTGCCAGCCTTCTAATCTACCAAGTATCTAGGGTAATTCTGCTCCAGTGGCTGTTCCCCTTATAACAGAAGCACTTAGTCTCGGGTTTGGGTCCAACCTTGGGTTTCTTCACTATAGCAGCAGCTGAATTGCCGTTTCATGAAGTATCCCTTCTTGCCCTTGCCCTTCTTGAAACTAGTGGTTTCACTAACCATCAACAATTGATGCTCCTTCTTGATTTCTACTTTCGCGGTGTCAAACATCACGAATACCTCAAGGATCATCATATCCATCCCTGATATGTTATAGTTCATCACGAAGCTCTAGCAGCATGGTGGCAATGACTTTGGAGAAACATCACTATTTCATCTGGAAGATCAACTCCCACTTGATTCAAATGATTGTTGTACTCAGACAATCTGAGCACAAGCTCAACAATTGAGCTTTTCTCCCTTAGTTTGCAGGCTAAGAAAATCGTCGGAGGTCTTATACCTCTTGACGTGGGCACGAGCCTAAAATCCCAATTTCAGCCCTCAAAACATCTCATATGTTTCGCGACGTTTCAAAAACGTCTTCGGTGCCTCAATTCTAAACCGTTTAACTGAACTATCACGTAGTTATCAAAATGTGTATGCCAGATGTTCGCAACATCCACAGACGACGTTTGAGGTTCAGCACACTGAGCGGTGCATTAAGGACATAAGCCTTCTATGAAGCAATGAGGACTATCCTCAGTTTACGGACCTAGTCCGCATAATTGCTACTATCAACTTTCAACTAATTTTTCTCTAGGAACATATCTAAACAGTAGAACTGAAGCGCGAGCTACGACATAATTTGCGAAGATCTTTTGACTATGTTCAGGATAATTAAGTTCATCTTATGAACTCCCACTCAGATAGACATCCCTCTAGTCATCTAAGTGATTACATGATCCGAGTCAACTAGGCCGTGTCCGATCATCACGTGAGACGGACTAGTCAACGTCGGTGAACATCTTCATGTTGATCGTATCTTCTATACGACTCATGCTCGACCTTTCGGTCTTCTGTGTTCCGAGGCCATGTCTGTACATGCTAGGCTCGTCAAGTTAACCCTAAGTGTTTTGCATGTGTTTCGAGGCCATGTCTGTACATGCTAGGCTCGTCAACACCCATTGTATTTGAACGTAAGAATCTATCACACCCGATCATCACGTGGTGCTTCGAAACGACGAACTTTAGCAACGGTGCACAGTTAGGGGAGAACACTTCTTGAAATTGTTGTAAGGGATCATCTTATTTACTACCGTCGTTCTAAGTAAACAAGATGCATAAATATGATAAACATCACATGCAATCAAAAGGTGACATGATATGGGCAATATTATTTTGCTCCTTTTGATCTCCATCTTCGGGGCTCCATGATCATCATTGTCACCGGCATGACACCATGATCTCCATCATCATGATCTCCATCATCGTGTCTCCATGAAGTTGTCACGCCAACTATTACTTCTACTACTATGGCTACCGTTTAGCAATAAAGTAAAGTAATTACATGGCGTTGTTCAATGACTCGCAGGTCATACAATAAATAAAGACAACTCCTATGGCTCCTGCCGGTTGTCATACTCATCGACATGCTAGTCGTGAATCCTATTACAAGAACATGATCAATCTCATACATATCATTCATCACATTCTTCTTGGCCATATCACATCACATAGCATACCCTGCAAAAACAAGTTAGACGTCCTCTAATTGTTGTTTGCATGTTTTACGTGGCTGCTATGGGTATCTAGCAAGAACGTTTCTTACCTACGCAAAAACCACAACGTGATTTGCCAATTGCTATTTACCCTTCATAAGGACCCTTTTCATCGAATCCGATCCGACTAAAGTGGGAGAGACAGACACCCACCAGCCACCTTATGCAACTAGTGCATGTCAGTCGGTGGAACCGGTCTCACGTAAGCGTACGTGTAAGGTTGGTCCGGGCCGCTTCATCCCACAATGCCGTCGAATCAAGATAAGACTAGTAACAGCAAGCATATTGAACAAAATCAACGCCCACAACTACTTTGTGTTCTACTCGTGCAAAGAATCTACGCAATAGACCTAGCTCTGATACCACTGTTGGGGAACGTAGCAGAAATTCAAAATTTTCCTACGTATCACCAAGATCCATCTATGGAGAGACTAGCAACGAGGGGAAGGAGAGTGCATCTACATACCCTTGTAGATCGCTAAGCGGAAGCGTTCAAGTGAACGGGGTTGATGGAGTCGTACTCGTCGTGATCCAAATCACCGATGATCCTAGTGCCGAACGGACGGCACCTCCGCGTTCAACACACGTACAGCCCGGTGACGTCTCCCACGCCTTGATCCAGCAAGGAGAGAGGGAGAGGTTGAGGAAGACTCCATCCAACAGCAGCACAACGGCGTGGTGGTGATGGAGGAGCGTGGCAATCTCGCAGGGCTTCGCCAAGCACTACGGAGAAGAAGGAGGTGTTGGAGAGGGAGAGGGAGGCGCCAGGGCTCATGTGCTGCTGCCCCCTCCCCTCCCCCCTTTATATAGGTGCCAAAGAGGGGGGGAGGGCGCAGCCTTGCCCCCTCCTCCAAGGGAGGGGTGCGGCCAAGAGGGGGGGAGGAGTCCATCCTCCCCAAGGCACCTCGGAGGTGCCTTCCCCTCTATGGACTCTTCCTCTCCAAGTGTTTCATGCGCATGGGCCTCTTGGGGCTGGTGCCCTTGGCCCATATAGGCCAAGGCGCACCCCCTACAGCCCATGTGGCCCCCCGGGGCAGGTGGCCCCACCCGGTGGGCCCCCGGGACCCCTCCGGTGGTCCCGGTACAATACCGATAACCCCGAAACTTGTCCCGATGGCCGAAACAACACTTCCCATATATAAATCTTTACCTCCGGACCATTCCGGAACTCCTCGTGACGTCCGGGATCTCATACGGGACTCCGAACAACATTCGGTAACCACATACAAGCTTCCTTTATAACCCTAGCGTCATCGAACCTTAAGTGTGTAGACCCTACGGGTTCGGGAGACATGCAGACATGACCGAGACGTTCTCCGGTCAATAACCAACAGCGGGATCTGGATACCCATGTTGGCTCCCACATGTTCCACGATGATCTCATCGGATGAACCACGATGTCAAGGACTTAATCAATCCCGTATACAATTCCCTTTGTCCATCGGTATGATACTTGCCCGAGATTCGATCGTCGGTATCCCGATACCTTGTTCAATCTCGTTACCGGCAAGTCTCTTTACTCGTTCCGTAACACATCATCCCGTGATCAACTCCTTGATCACATTGTGCACATTATGATGATGTCCTACCAAGTGGGCCCAGAGATACCTCTCCGTCACACGGAGTGACAAATCCCAGTCTCGATTCGTGCCAACCCAACAGACACTTTCGGAGATACCTATAGTGCACCTTTATAGTCACCCAGTTACATTGTGACGTTTGGTACACCCAAAGCATTCCTACGGTATCCGGGAGTTGCACAATCTCATGGTCTAAGGAAATGATACTTGACATTAGAAAAGCTTTAGCATACGAACTACAGATCTTTGTGCTAGGCTTAGGATTGGGTCTTGTCCATCACATCATTCTCCTAATGATGTGATCCCGTTGTCAACGACATCCAATGTCCATGGTCAGGAAACCGTGACCATCTATTGATCAACGAGCTACTCAACCAGAGGCTTACTAGGGACATGGTGTTGTCTATGTATCCACACATGTATCTGAGTTTCCTATCAATACAATTACAGCATGGATAATAAACGATTATCGTGAACAAGGAAATATAATAATAACTAATTTATTATTGCCTCTAGGGCATATTTCCAACAAAACATAACCCAGAAACCATGTTCTCCTCTCGATCAACCCCGAGAAGAAACAATCACGGTTACGCACACGGTTGGTGTATTTTAAAAGAGTCAACTTCAAGTTTTCTACAACCGGACATTAACAAGTTCCCATCTGCCACATATCCGCGGGCACAACTTTCGAAAGTTCAAAACCCTGCAGGGGTGTCCCAATTTAGCCCATTATAAACTCTCGCGATCAACGAAGGATATTCCTTCTCCCCGGGAAGACCCGATCAGTCTCGGAATCCCGGCTACAAGACATTTCGACAAGTAAAACTAGATCAGCAAAGCCGCCCGGATGTGCCGACAAATCCTGATAGGAGCTGCACATATCTCGGTCTCAGGGCACACCGGATTGTCCAAACTTCCGATAGGCGAACCCAGAGTTGCCCCTGGTGGCCACCGGCGGTTGACAGGTTGGACCAGCACTCACGACGAGCACTGGCCCGGGGGGCTAAAATAAAGATGACCCTCGGGCTCCGGAAACCCAAGGGAAAAAGGGCATAGGTGAGGCAAATGGTAAAACCAATGTTGGGCCTTGCTGGAGGAGCTTTGTTCAAGGCGAACTGTCAAGGGGGTCCCATAAATCACCCAACCGCGTTAGGGACACAAAATCCGGGAACATAATACCGATATGACAGAAACTAGGGTGGCAAGAGTGGAACAAAACACCAGGCATAAGGCCGAGCCTTCCACCCTTTACCAAGTATATAGATGCATTAATAATATAAGAGATATTGTGATATCCCAAAACATAATCCAACATGGAGCAATCTTCATCTTCACCTGCAACTAGCAACGCTATAAGAGGGGCTGAGCAAATGCGGTAACATAGCCAAACAACGGTTTGCTAGGAAGGGTGACAAAGGTTAGAGGTTCATGGCAATTTAGGGAGGTTTGATGAGCAAGTGGTAGGTATCGCGGCATAGCAAAAGAGCGAAGCAACTAGCATGGTAATGATAGTAATGAGATCCAAGGTGACGGTCATCTTGCCTGAAATCCCGCAAGGAAGAAGAACGAGTCCATGAAGAAGATGAAGCCACGAAGACGAACCAAGCGTAGATGAACGAATCCTCACGATCGCAACGAAACGGGAACTATCGAGAAGAAGCACACAACACGGTAAACACACCACACATGAACAAGGCATAATGCTCAATCAAGTATGATGCATGACAAGGCTATATGAAGCTACTCATGGCAAGAGATGATGCATACAAGAGCAACACATCAAAGTAAGTTTAAATGAGGCCGGAAACAACATATAACAATTCCGGTAAGTCCTCATGTGCATATTTCGAAATTGGTCCAGATCTGAATAAACCTTATGTTCAAGTTGTTAAACAACAAGTTAAGATACACCAAGATGATCTACACGAAATTCTAGTCAATTTACATATAAAGTTCCTTAGATTCGGAGCTACGGCCTAGAAGATATGAGCAAAACAAGTTAAACATGGCATAGATGCAAAATGCATACAAACATCAAGCAAACACCTCAAATCAAGGATGCAACATGATATTATGAATCTACATGCAAAACTAAGCAAGTTTCATATAGAGCACACTCAAAACGGAGCAACGGTTCAACACATACACCATATACAAGTTATAACAACAATCTGTCCAAAACAGCAAGTAGGCGTCTTGCAAGCATCAAAATGACATCCTACAGCAACTCGTCATGAAAACAAAAGGCATGGGCATGATGTACAGGTAAAGCATAACAAAACATGAACACTGAACTATCTCCAGAAATTACTAGATCACGCTCGAAATGACATGGCAAGATAGCAAATAATAACAGGTTCACAGACTTAGTGGAATTCACAGGACATGGCAGAAATAACATCAGGTTGCAATATGTAGAGCTATCAAACAACATGTTACAGCAAGCTATCATGTCAAACTAGAGCATGGTATGAATCAAAGCATATAACAAAAGTCCCTTAGCGACCATGAGCCAAAAGTTATCAGAAAATACAATTGCAAGCATGTGAACATAGCAAAAACATAAACAGATTCAGACTTAATGAAAAACTGTGAGCATGGCAAAACAGATAACAAGTAGGCATGTTTGCAAGCATAGAACAGAGGCATATGATATCTAAAATTAGCAAACATGGCATGGGGACAATGTACTCATAGCATATTACAAATCATGTAATTGGAGCAACTCCAAAAGAGGCATAGATCAATCAATATCAAGCTCACAACATGGCATCATGAAGTTAACAGAAATCTGGAACATTATTTAGGCATGTTCATGGCAATGAAAACATATGCTACAGTACATATATGAGGCATCAAAAGGCATGTAATGGTAAAGCATAACATAGGCAACAAAACATGTCAACTAAGCATCTCCAGATTATGCATGGATTAATTGGTAGCTCCAAGTAAACATAGCAACATGATATAACAGTTTCAGCATAGCAAAACAGTAACAGCAAGTAGCCCACTTTACAAGCTTGATGCACTCACTAAGAGGCATTGCATGACAAACCAAGCATACAACCAGCAACTAGACATGGCATAGAAGCTAGACATGGCAAGAACAACAATATAGCATGCACGGATCAACAACAACAACCTTGGCCAAATTGAATAACATGTAAACAATCTGCCAGGAACATTTTATAGCAAAAGAAGAGCAAGATTGAGTCATGCTATAGCACTCCTTAATTGCAACAAGAGACATGAATGGATAGAGCATAACCATATGAACAAAATATCCTCACTGAACATACTCAAAAGAGGCATGGATCTCTCTTAAACAACATGAACACATGGCATAAAAATAACAGCAGGAAGTGACTTGGTGAAATAACTAAGTCCCTGAAATCAGCAACATCACGGAGGCTACTTTGCATGCTTGTTCTAGTCACCACATAGATCACAAAAATACATGGCATACACCCCTGTAAAGATGGCATGACATATAACAAAACACATGTAGAACTCAAGTTCATAGGATGCACACATCAATCATGGCAAAAATGACAAAAGTCCAAATACTGATAAGAATCTGAAACTAACATCACATAGCACTCTTGCAACAGAATTTAGGACATCAAGATGAACTCAAATGAAAATGGTGCAATGGAACAAAATGAAGAGCACAACCAGATGAACATTTCGATATATCATATACGCAAAACGGAGCAGTATTCTAGGAGATATGACATCGCAAACAAGGCACCAGAATGTAGTAAATCGGGGACTTAGGGAAAATTTCACCTCGCGGAAAAAAAACAGGCAGGTCGGGGGTTGAAGAAGACCGAGGCATACGACGGGCTCGGGCTCCGGCGTCATGGGGAGATGGCGGGGAGGCGCAGATCCGGGTGTGGGGACTCCATTCCCGGCGACGAGGTTGCTTGGGGCGGCCCGGGCGCGGAGATCCATGGTGGCCATGGAGGACGGCTCCCTGTGGACAACGGGAGAGAGAGAGAGAGTTCGTGAGGGAGAGGGAGACGCACAGGAAGGACGGAGGGGGAAGAGGCAGGGGCACTGGCCTGGCGGCGGAGCGCCCGTGGTCGACGGCCGGCGCGAGGAACGGCGACATTCCGGTGGCCTCGGGCGACGGGGACAGACGAGAGGTGCACGATGACGAGCTTGGGGACGAGCGGATGAGCTCGGGGATGAGCCGCGGGCTGCGGCGGCGGGATCCGGGCCGAGCGGGCCCGCGCGATGGGAGGCGCGGCTGGGGCGACGGGGAGCCAGGTGGCGGCCTGTGGTAGGCCGATCCGGCGGCTAGGTGGCGACGCAGCCACTGGGACACTGCCAAGTGGCGCTGGTGAGGTGGCTGGCGCCGGATTTGGAGGGGGGAGGCGGCGGCGCAGCCCCTGAGGTGGGAGGAGGCAGCAAAAACGAGGAGGAGAGGGGTAGGTTTAGGGGCTAGGGATGCCCAAAATTAGAAGGAGGGGTCTATATATAGCAAAAAGGGGTTAGGGTTGGGGGGTTTCACCCATTTTCGGACCCTCGGATCACGATCGGACGGCTCCGGACAGAGGGGGGACTAGGTGGGCTGAGAAGAGAGGCCTCGGGCTGAGAGGAGAGAAGAGAAGTGAGGCCCGGCGACTGTTCCGGAGACCGAAACGTCCGGCAAAAATACCGGCAACGGTGCCGCTATATGTTTAACGGTTGGGCTATCAAACGGACTCCGAATGCGATGAAATTTGGCAGGCGGTCTGTCTACGCTATAATAAGACCGCTCGACAAGTTTCATCCCATTCCGAGAAGATTTTTATGCCACTTATAAAATAATATTCAGAGGTGCCGCGGGCGCGTGCGAGTGTGGTTGGGCTCCGAACGAACAACGGAGAGAACCGGGAGGACCCGAACGGATGCAAGTTTTGAAAAACATGCTGATGAAATGCAGATGATGACATGGCAAAGTGCAACGCAAGCAAATGACATGGCAACGGCGACGAATAACTGGCATACACCTGGCGCATCGAATCCGGGGCGTTACACCAACACTCAACTCTCTCTCACAGGATTTGGATTTTG
Organism: Aegilops umbellulata; assembly: GCA_032464435.1. Lineage (NCBI taxonomy): Eukaryota > Viridiplantae > Streptophyta > Magnoliopsida > Poales > Poaceae > Aegilops > Aegilops umbellulata. The sequence goes on along the minus strand of CP136058.1, from coordinate 26,901,558 downwards.
TGGAAAGAAGATTTGAGTGGAAAGCAACTTGGGGAAGGCTAGAGATCAAGATTCATATGGTAGGAATGGAATATCTTGGCCTCAACACATGAGTAGGTGGTTCTCTCTCAGAAAATGTGTATTGGAAGTGTAGGTTTGTTCTGATGGCTCTCTGCACGAATGAAGAGTGGGTGGAGGTGTATATATAGCCTCCACACAAAAACTAACCGTTACACACAATTTACCAATCTCGGTGAGACTGAATTGAGAAACTCGGTCGGACCGATTTAGCAAACCTAGTGACCATTAGGACTTTCGGTGGGACTGACATGCAACTCGGTAGGACCGATATGGTTAGGGTTAGGGCATAACGCAATCTCGGTAAGACCGATTACATAAACTCGGTGGGACCGATTTTGGTAATAAGCTAACCAGAGAATTGGTCAGGCAAACTTGGTGGGACCGATTTGCTCGTTTCGGTGAGACCGAAATGTTACAAAAGGGAAACAGAGAGTTTACATGGCAATCTCGGTGGGACCGATCGCTCATCTCAGTAGGACCGAAACGTTACGAAGGGAAACAGAGAGATTACAACCCAATCTCGGTGAGACCGAGATCCCTATCGGTGAGACCGATTTGCCTAGGGTTTGTGGCAGTGGCTATGACATCTGAACTCGGTGGCGCCGGATAGAAAGAATCGGTGGGGCCGAGTTTGACTTTGGGTTTAGGTCATAAGTGGATGTGGGAAGGTAGTTGAAGGTTTTGGAGCATATCACTAAGCACTATGAAGCAAGAACCTCATCAGGCAACACCTCATCCCTCCTTGATAGTATTGGCTTTTCCTATAGACTCAATGTGATCTTGGATCACTAAAATATAAAATATAGAGTCTAGAGCTTTGAGCTTGAGCCAATCCTTTTGTCCTTAGTATTTTGAGGGGTCCACTTTCCTCATCCATGCCATGCCATTCATTGAGCTTTTCCTGAAATATTAATCTTGGAATAATGTTAGCTCAATGAGCTATATGTTGTTGGGAATTACCAAAACCACCCAGGGATAGTTGCACTTTCAATCTCCCCCTTTTTGGTAATTGATGACAACATATAGATCAAAGCTTCGACAAATGATAATAAGAGTGAAAAACATTGTCGCTTTGAGAAGTGTGTGAAAAGCAAGAGCCCCCCCTAAATTTGTGCATAGTTTAAGATTTTCTTTGGACTGCAAATGCACAGAGAGTTAGGCTCATGGTTTACTCTTCCATGTCACATACATCTTGGTGGAGCGCTCAAAATGATAATAATTAAATACATGAACTCATCACCAAGCGAAGTGAATGATCATATAGAGATAAAAAGATAATGTCATCCAACAAGCATTAATGTAGCATATGATCAAACACACATGATCATCCAAGTATCACACAGACAAAAAGTATCTCAATCAAGCAAATAAAGTTCAACCACCAAAGCAAGAGAGAATAAAAAGCAACATTCTCTCTCGAAGCCTATGATCTATACATTTTTCTCCCCCTTTGGCAACAAGTTACCAAAAAGTTCATAGAAAATGCATAGCACTAAACCGTGTCTCAGGCTTGGTCTTCAGGTGGTGGTGTCCGGAGAACTCCAAGGATGAAGGCTTCAGTTGATGTAGATGGAGCTGGTGGAGTAGGTGCTGGAGCTGGTGGCACTGAAGCTGTAGCTGGTGCAGATGAAGTGACTCTGGTATCTGTAACTGGCACTGCAGTTGACCTCTGAGCTCTAGGCACTCTGGAAAATGCCTCAGTGATTGTCTTGCCCTTCCTCTCCTGCATATCATCTTGAAGTTGCTCCACAACAGACTGGATCTCAGTAACCTTCACATCCATGTCATAGAACTTCTGCTCCATGATCCTTTCCAGGCTCTCCTGGATTTAAATTAGGGTGGCCAGCCCCTTCTCAATCCTTAGAGTGGATGCAATCAAGTAGCCAAGTTGATCTTGCTTGCTCTTTAGAAGATACTGAGATGCCTCTTCCATGGTTGGCATCTTTGCAACTTTCTCAGCCTTTGCCTTCTCCCTCTTTGTTTGAACTTGCACAGAAGATGGTTCATCTTCATTCATAACCACTTGGTTGTCCTCAAAATCTGGATAGATAGGCATGTGCTCCTTGTCCAATAAGTATGTGCCAGTGCCCATCTTGGAGTTAATCAACTCCTGGATCTGTGGGGCATACCCACAACTTCTCTTTTGGTCAGCAGCTGTCCTCTTGATAGTTTCAACTATAAGACTCATGACCTTGAACTTTTGTGGCACATCAAATATATGTAGCAGATTGATGGAGTGACCTCTGATCATTCTGTGATCTCCAGACTTGGGCAGAAGAGTGTGCCTGAGGATCCAATTGATAGTAGGTAGTCCTGACAGCAGGTGTTTCACTGATCCAAGCTGGTGAGTCTCAAGATCTGCATCAGGAATATCCTTGTACATGCTAGCCATGGTGTTGTGATCCTTCTTCTTCTTGGCATAGACATCCAAGTCATCTTCATTCTCCTCAGGAGCATTGATCAATAGAGCCCATTCTGCTACTGTTGACTGGTATCTAGTGCCTTCAGACATCCAGACTATCTTGCCATCTTGGTAGAAGTGAGCTGTGGAGTAGAACTACATGATAAGCTCATCATTCCACTTTGTGAGCTTCTGAGCCACAAAGTCATCAACTCCACAAGCTTTGAAACTGTCATATACTCCTGGATAGTGTTCTTCATTCTCCTTGATGTACTCCCAGTTGACCCATCTCATGTCACATACTATTGGTTTCTTGTCAAGCAACACTGCCTCATAGAAATCCTGATGTTCCTTTGTATGGAACCTGTAGTCTACAACAGTTCTCCTCCTGGTGGCATATGGATCTGACTCTCTCCATAGCCTCAATCATGAGTCCTTCCCGATTTTCATGTTTTCTGCTACAGGATGAGTATCATTATGATCTGGAATTTTTGGCTTCAACTTCCTCAAAACTTGTGTCTCATCTTCTTCTTCTTCAGCAACAGTTTCAGGCACTGGGGCCTTGTTCTTCTCAGCAGCTGGAATGTTCCTGGTACTCCTCTTGGGTGCACTTTTGGGTTTTGGAGCAGCTGGCTTGGGAGCTTCTTTGGGCTTAGATGAAGCAGCCCCTGATCTTATGGCATCTCCCATAAGCTTCTGTGCCTTAGGTGCTGGTGCAGCATCCTCTTCCTCTTCCTCTTCAGAGTCTGTCATCATAGATGGCTTTCCAATAACTATGGCCATGGTCTTCTTGACCCTCTCTTTCCTCTTCTTGCCATCTCCAGCTTCTTTAGTAGCTAGTTTTGAAGTTTCAGCAGTTGATTTTCTAGCTTTGGACATGGGCTGTCTCTTTGCTAGCATCTTGGTCTTCAGACCTGGCTTTGTTGCAGCAACAGTGCTATATTCCTTTTTGAGCACTTTCTTCTTTGAGGTAGCTTCTTCTTCCTCAGCCACATAGTCCTCATCCTCTGATTCAGAGGTTCTTTTCTTGCTGGCTCTAGTGGCAGCCTTAGGGCATAACGTAATCTCGGTGAGACCGATTACACAAACTCGGTGGGATCGATTTTGGTAATAAGCTAACCAGAGAGTTGGTCAGGCAAACTCGGTGGGACCGATTTGCTCATTTCGGTGAGACCGAAATGTTACAAAAGGGAAACAGAGAGTTTACATTGCAATCTCGGTGGGACCGATCGCTCATCTCGGTAGGACCGAAACGTTATGAAGGGAAACAGAGAGATTACAACCCCATCTCGGTGAGACCGAGATCCCTATCGGTGAGGCCGATTTGCCTAGGGTTTGTGGCAGTGGCTATGACATCTGAACTCGGTGGCGCTGGATAGAAAGAATCGGTGGGGCCGAGTTTGACTTTGGGTTTAGGTCATAAGTGGATGTGGGAAGGTAGTTGAAGGTTTTGGAGCATATCAGTAAGCACTATGAAGCAAGAACCTCATCAGGCAACACCTCATCCCTCCTTGATAGTATTGGCATTTCCTATAGACTCAATGTGATCTTGGATCACTAAAATATAAAATGTAGAGTCTTGAGCTTTGAGCTTGAGCCAATCCTTTTGCCCTTTGTATTTTGAGGGGTCCACTTTCCTCATCCATGCCATGCCATTCATTGAGCTTTTCCTGAAATATTAATCTTGGAATAATGTTAGCTCAATGAGCTATATGTTGTTGGGAATTACCAAAACCACCCAGGGATAGTTGCACATTCAAGTGGGTGATGCCATGTTCTCTTAGGAGGCTCTTCGCAACCATCTTGGTGCACTGCGAGCCAGGCGACGTGCGTGGTTTATGGGATCGACACTTCGAGCCTATGTCCGATGACTATCGTCGATCACGCACGTCCCCTGAAGAGGTGGAGCAGATGGTGTTGCTTGACATTAGGGGTATGTTGTAGTCCATGGGTAAAGACATTGTTGATTTTGCTCTTCCAAGCATAGATGATGCGTTTGACCCAACCGAGGGCGAGGCAAGAGAGGTCATCGAGGAATCAACCGTTGAGGTTGACGTGGATGACACTAAATTGGCATCTTCCCTGAACTTGGAGCAGAGGGCGGCATACAACGAGATACTAGGGGCTGTTGAACGCGGTGATGGGGTTGTATTCTTTGTTGATGGCCCTGGAGGTACAGGGAAGACCTTCCTATACAGGGCAATGCTTGCCAAGGTGAGGAGTGAGGGCAAGATTGGTATCGCTACCGCGATGTCGGGCGTCGCCGCTTCTATCATGCTTGGCGGCAGGACTGCCCACTCGAGGTTCAACATCCCATTGAGTTGTGATGATGGAGCTTCGTGCAGCTTCACCAAGCAGAGTGGGACCTCCAAGCTGCTAAGGATGGCCTAATTGATAATATGGGACGAGGCCAGCATGACGAAGCGACAAGCGATCGAGGCATTGGACAATAACATGTGCGACATCATGGGAATACGCGACCGACCCTTTGGAGGAAAGACTGTTGTTTTTGGCGGGGACTTTAGGCAGGTGCTTCCGGTCGTGAGAAGGGGGTCGCGGGGCTAGATAATTGATGCAACCCTCCGAAGTTCTCATTTATGGAAGGGTATGCGGCAGCTTCGGCTCATCACCAACATGAGGGCTCATAATGACACGTGATTTGCCGATTACTTGCTAAGGGTCGGCAATGGCACTAAGGATGTCGACGACCAAGGCAACATACTACTCCCTGAAGACATTTGTCTGCCGTCTACAAGCGAGGTTGACGACCCGGAGAAGCTTATTGACCACGTGTTTCCGAGTCTATATGACAACATGTCTGATTCGAATTACATGACATCTCGAGCAATCCTTTCCACGACAAACGACAATGTAGACAAGATAAACATCCACATGACAGAGCGTTTTCATGGAGATGAAGTAATCTACCATAGCTTTGACAGTGCGGAGGACGACCCATATGGCTACTACGCTCAGGAGTTTCTGAATGGATTGACTCCTAACGGTCTTCCTCCGCATGCACTCAAGCTAAAGTTGAATTGCCCTGTCATACTTCTAAGGAACATTGACCCAGCTAATGGACTGTGTAACAGCACTAGGCTTGTTGTTAGAGGTTTTGAGAGGAACACCATTGATGCAGAAATCGTGATTGGATAACACGCTGGCAGGAGGGTCTTCCTTCCTCGAATACCTCTCTGCCCATCTCAAAACGACATGTTTCCGTTCAAGTTTAAGAGGAAGCAATTTCCTATAAGGCTTAGCTTTGCTATGACCATTAACAAGGCTCAAAGGTAGACCATCCCGATTGTTGGTGTCTACCTACCCAATCCCGTGTTCTCTCATGGTTAGCTCTATGTTGCTTTGTCTCGAGCCACCGCGAAGAGAAACATAAAGATACTCATTCAGAAGGGGAAGCCGAAGGAGAAGGCCAACACGCAAAAGGACAATCCAAAGAAGAGAAAAAGACCGACCGTGTCCTTATTGGCCTCGATGAAGAACATCGTCTACAAGGAAGTCCTTACAGGCTGAAGTCCGGTCTTAATAGACCGGTGATACGTCTCCAACGTATCTATAATGTTTGATTGCTTCATGCTATATTATATCCTGTTTAGAATGATTATTGGGCTTTATTATACACTTTTATATTATTTTTGGGACTAACCTATTAACCAGAGGCCCAACCCAAATTGCTGTTTTTTTGCCTATTTTAGGGTTTCGCAGAAAAAGGATATCAAACGGAATCCAAACGGAATGAAACCTTCGGGAACGTGATTTTTGGAACAAATGTGAGCCAGGAGACTTGGAGTCCACGCCAGGGCATCAACCAGGGGGGACGAGGTAGGGGGCGCGCCTACCCCCCAGGCGCACCCACCACCCTCGTGGGGCCCCTGTTGCTCCACCGACATACTTCTTCCTCCTATATATACCTACGTACCCCCAAACTACCAGATACGGAGCCAAAAACCTAATTCCACCGCCGCAACCTTTTGTACCCGTGAGATCCCATCTTGGGGCCTTTTCCGGCGCTCCGCCGGAGGGGGCATTGATCACGGAGGGCTTCTACATCAATACCATAGCCTCTCCAATGATGTGTGAGTAGTTTACATCAGACCTTTGGGTCCATAGTTATTATCTAGATGGCTTCTTCTCTCTTTTTGGATCTCAATACAAAGTTCTCCCCCTCTCTTGTGGAGATCTATTCGATGTAATCTTCTTTTGCGGTGTGTTTGTTGAGACCAATGAATTGTGGGTTTGTGATCAAGTTTATCTATGAACAATATTTGAATCTTCTCTGAATTCTGTTATGTATGATTGGTTATCTTTGCAAGTCTCTTCGAATTATCGGTTTAGTTTGGCCTACTAGATTGATCTTTCTTGCAATGGGAGAAGTGCTTAGCTTTGGGTTCAATCTTGCGGTGTCCTTTCCCACTGACAGTAGGGGCAGCAAGGCACGTATAGTATTGTTGCCATCGAGGATAACAAGATGGGGTTTATTTCATATTGCATGAGTTTATCCCTCTACATCATGTCATCTTGCTTAAGGCATTACTCTGTTCTTATGAACTTAATACTCTAGATGCATGCTGGAGCAGTCGATGTGTGGAGTAATAGTAGTAGATGCAAGCAGAAGTCGGTCTACTTGTCTCGGACGTGATGCCTATATACGTGATCATACCTAGATATTCTCATAACTATGCTCAATTCTATCAATTGCTCAACAGTAATTTGTTCACCCACCGTAAATACTTATGCTCTCGAGAGAAGCCACTAGTGAAACCTATGGCCCCCGAGTCTATTTTCCGTCATATTAATCTTCCAACGCTTTGTTATTATCATTGCCTTTTATTTTACTTTGCATCTTTATTATAAAAATACCAAAAATATTATCTTATCATATCTATCAGATTTCACCTTCGTAAGTGGCCGTGAAGGGATTGACAACCCCTTTATCACGTTGGTTGCGAGGAGTTTGTTTACTTGTGTAGGTACGAGGGACTCGTGCGTGGCCTCCTACTGGATTGATACCTTGGTTCTAAAAAACCGAGGGAAATACTTACGCTACTTTACTGCATCATCATTTCCTCTTCAAGGAAAACCAACGCAGTGCTCAAGAGGTAGCAAGAATATTTCTGGCGCCGTTGCCGAGGAGTCTACGCAAGAGTCAACATACCAAGTACCCATCACAAACTCATCTCTCGTATTACATTATTTGCCATTTGCCTCTCGTTTTCCTCTCCCCCACTTCACCCTTGCTGTTTTATTCGCCTTCTTCTGCTCGTCTTTTCGTTTGCCTTGATGCCTTACTTGGCTCGTTTGCTTGTTTGGTTGGAATAATTGTGTATTTATTACTAAACAGAGAAGCTAAGATCTATGGATCCTCATCCGCTTGCTAATCTTTTTAAGAGATCTAATTATGATGAACCAATTGCTAGTGAGTTTTATGCACTAGATTATCTTTATGAAGTTTTGCTTGAAATTCGTGAATCTAAAAAGTGTGATGAAGAAATTTATGAGGTGATTCACGATACATCCTTGAATAAAAAGCATGATTGCAATGATTTTACTATAAATTCTCTTGATGTCAATTGTGCTAATAATATGCAAAACCCTAAGCTTGGGGATGCTAGTTTTGCTATGTCTACTGTTTATGATTGGGGTGATTCTTCTTATGATCTTGAAAATTTATTTAATCCCCATGATAAATATGAGATTGATAATAACGTTTGCAATAATATTGAAAGTGGGTTTGGAAGAGTGTCAACTTTAGATCCCACATATTTGGAGCATGATCAATCTTATGAAATTTTTGATAAAAGTGGGTTTGGAGAGGTCATGACTTCATTTAATGTTAATCCCACTATTTTGGAAGAGTGTCAACTTTGCATGCATGTGGATCATGTTGAAAATATTTTATGTGATAGCTATTTTGTTGAATTTGCTTATGATCCCACATGTAATTACTATGAGAGAGGAAAATATGATTGTAGAAATTTTCATGTTACTAAATTACCTCTCGTTATGTTGAGATTGCCATTGTTTCTTTCCTCTTCCTTGCATATGCTAGTTTTTGCTTGCTATGATAATTTGCTTGCCTATAAGATGCCTATGCATAGGAAGCATGTTAGACTTAGATTTGTTTGTCACGTGTTTTATGATGCTCTCTTTGCGCTTCAATTCTTGTCTTTCATGTGAGCATCATCGATATCTCAATGCCTAGCTAGAAAGGCTTTAAAGAAAAGTGCTTGTTGGGAGATAACCCAATGTTTTTTATTGTTGTTATTCAATAAATATTTTGTTTAGTCTCTGGTTAGATTTGTTTTTATGCTTTAATTAGTGTTTTTGCCAAGTTAAACCTATAGGATGTTCTTGGATTAGAGTTATTCGATCTTGCTGTAATTTCCAGAAACTTTGCGCTCAGTGCCAGAATTGTTAAAAATCACCAGAACATGATAAAATACTGATTCCAATTTCTTCTGATCAATAAAAAAATTATCTAGGTCTTCCTATTTTGGTAATTTTTTTCGAGTTCCAGAAGTTTGCGTTAGTTACAGATTACTACAGACTGTTCTGTTTTTGACAGATTCTGTTTTTTCGTGTGTTGTTTGCTTATTTTGATGAATCTATGGCTAGTAAAATAGTTTATAAACCATATACAAGTCGGAATACAGTAGGTTTAACACCAATATAAATAAATAATGAGTTCATTACAGTACCTTGAAGTGGTGTTTTGTTTTCTTTCGCTAACGGAGCTCACGAGATTTTCTACTAAGTTTTGTGTTGTGAAGTTTTCAAGTTTTTGGGTAAAGATTTGATGGATTATGGAACAAGGAGTGGCAAGAGCCTAAGCTTGGGTATGCCCATGGCACCCCAAGATAATCTAAGGACACCAAAAAGCCAAAGCTTGGGGATGCCCCGGAAGACATTCCTCTTTTCATCTACTTCCATCGGTAACTTTACTTGGAGCTATATTTTTATTTACCACATGATATGTGTTTTTCTTGGAGCGTCTTGTATGATTTGAGTCTTTGCTTTTTAGTTTACCACAATCATCCTTGCTGTACACACCTTTTGAGAGAGACACACATTAATCGGAATTTATTAGAATACTCTATGTGCTTCACTTATATCTTTTGAGCTATATAGTTTTTGCTCTAGTGCTTCACTTATATCTTTTAGAGCACGGTGGTGGATTTGTTTTACAGAAACTATTATTCTCTCATGCTTCACTTATACTATTTTGAGAGTCCTACAAAATAGCATGGCAATTTGCTTTAATTATAATATCATGATAGATTTGATGCTTGATAAATGTTTTGAGATATAAAGGTGGTAATATCATAGTTGTGCTAGTTGAGTAATTGTGAAATTGAGAAATACTTGTGTTGAAGTTTGTGAATCCCATAGCATGCATGTATGGTGAACCGTTATGTAATGAAGTCAAAGCATGAAATATTTGTTGATTGTCATCCTTTGTGTGGCGGCCGGGATCGCGAGATGGTTAACTCCTACCAACCCTTCCCCTAGGAGCATGCGTAGTAGTACTTTGCTTCGAGGGCAAGTAAATTTTTGCAATAAGTATATGAGTTCTTTATGACTAATGTGAGTCCATGGATTATACGCACATTTACCTTTAGGCAATTTTCTAGCCTCTACGGTACCGTGCATTGCCCTTTCTCACCTTGAGAGTTGGTGCAAACTTCGCCGGTGCATCCAAACCCCATGATATGATACGCTCTATCACACATAAACCTCCTTATATCCTCCTCAAAATAGCCACCATACCTACCTATTATGTCATTTCCATAGCCATTCCGAGATATATTGCCATGCAACTTTCCACCGTTTCATTCATCATGACACGTTCCATCATTGTCATACTGCTTTGCATGACCATGTAGTTGACATCGTATTTGTGGCAAAGCCACCGTTCATAATTTTTTCATACATGTCACTCTTGATTCATTGCATATCCCGGTACACCGCCGGAGGCATTCACATAGAGTCATATGTTGTTCTAAGTATTGAGTTGTAATTCATGAGTTGTAAGAAAATAAAAGTGTGATGATCATCATTTTTAGAGCATTGTCCCAAGTGAGGAAAGGATGATGAAGACTATGATTCCCCCACAAGTTGGGATGAGACTCTGGACAAAAATAAAATAAAATAAAATAAGAGGCCAAAAAAAAAAAGAAAAGAGAAAAGACCCAAATAAAAAAAAGAGAGAAAAAGAGAGAAGGGACAATGTTACTATCCTTTTACCACACTTGTGCTTCAAAGTAGCACCATGATCCTTATGATAGAGAGTCCCTCATTTTGTCACTTTCATATACTAGTGGGAAATTTCGTTATAGAACTTGGCTTGTATATTCCAATGATGGGCTTCCTCAAATGCCCGAGGTCTTCATGAGCAAGCAAATTGGATGCACACCCACTTAGTTTCTTTTGTTGAGCTTTCATATACTTATAGCTCTAGTGCATCCGTTGCATGGCAATCCCTACTCCTCGCATTGACATCAATTGATGGGCATCTCCATAGCCCGTTGATTAGCCTCGTCGATGTGAGATTTTCTCTTTTTTTGTCTTCCTTTATAACCCCTATCATTATACCACACTCCACCATAGTGCTATATCCATGGCTTGCAGTCATGTATTGCGTAAAGATTGAAAATGCTGAAGCGCATTAAAAAGTATGAACCAATTGCTTGGCTAAAACCGGGGTTGTACATGATATGAATGTTTTGTGTGGGGAAGATGGAGCATAGCCAGACTATATGATTTTGTAGGGATAACTTGCTTTGGCTATTTTATTTTGATAAGACATAATTGCTTGGTTAGCATGCTTGAAGTATTATTATTTTTATGTCAACATGAACTTTTGTCTTGAATCATATTGAATCTTAATAATCATGCCACAATTAAGAGAATTACATTGAAAATTATGCCAAGTAGCATTCCGCATCAAAAATTCTGTTTTTGTCATTTACCTACTCGAGGACGAACATGAATTAAGCAAGGGGATGCTTCATACGTCTCCAATGTATCTATAATTTTTGATTGCATCATGCTATACTATATCCTATTTAGAATGATTATTGGGCTTTATTATACACTTTTATATTATTTTTGGGACTAACCTATTAACCGGAGGCCTAGCCCAAATTGCTGTTTTTTTGCCTATTTTAGGGTTTCACAGAAAAAGGATATCAAACGGAATCCAAACGGAATGAAACCTTTGGGAACGTGATTTTTGGAACAAATGTGAGCCAGGAGACTTAGAGTCCACGTCAGGGCATCAGCCCGGGGGGGGGGGGGGGGCGAGGTAGGGGCGCGCCTACCCCCCGCCAGGCGCGCCCTCCACCCTCGTGGGGCCCCTGTTGCTCCACCGACATACTTCTTCCTCCTATATATACCTACGTACCCCCAAACTACCAGATACTGAGCCAAAAAACCTAATTCCACCGCCGCAACCTTCTGTACCCGTGAGATCCCATCTTGGGGCCTTTTCCGGCGCTCCGTCGGAGGGGGCATTGATCATGGAGGGCTTCTACATCAACACCATAGCCTCTCCGATGATGTGTGAGTAGTTTACTTTAGACCTTCGGGTCCATAGTTATTAGATAGATGACTTCTTCTCTCTTTTTGGATCTCAATACAAAGTTCTCCCCCTCTCTTGCGGAGGTCTATTCGATGTAATCTTGTTTTGCAGTGTGTTTGTTGAGACCGATGAATTGTGGGTTTATGATCAAGTTTATCTATGGACAATATTTGAATCTTCTCTGAATTCTTTTATGTATGATTGGTTATCTTTGCAAGTCTCTTCGAATTATCGGTTTAGTTTGGCCTACTAGATTGATCTTTCTTGCAATGGGAGAAGTGCTTAGCTTTGGGTTCAATCTTGCAGTGTCCTTTCCCAGTGACAGTAGGGGTAGCAAGGCACGTATAGTATTGTTGTCATCGAGGATAACACGATGGGGTTTATTTCATATTGCATGAGTTTATCCCTCTACATCATGTCATCTTGCTTAAGGCGTTACTCTGTTCTTATGAACTTAATACTCTAGATGCATGCTGGATAGCGGTCGATGTGTGGAGTAATAGTAGTAGATGCAGGCAGGAGTTGGTCTACTTGTCTCAGACATGATGCCTATATACATGATCATACCTAGATATTACCATAACTATGCTCACTTCTATCAATTGCTCAACAGTTATTTGTTCACCCATCGTAAATACTTATGCTCTCGAGAGAAGCCACTAGTGAAACCTATGGCTCCCGGGTCTATTTTCCGTCACATTAATCTTCCAACACTTTGTTATTTTCATTGCCTTTTATTTTACTTTGCATCTTTATTATAAAAATACCAAAAATATTATCTTATCATATCTATCAGATTTCACCTTCGTAAGTGGCCGTGAAGGGATTGACAACCCCTTTATCGCGTTGGTTGTGAGGAGTTTGTTTACTTGTGTAGGTACAAGGGACTCACGCATGGCCTCCTACTAGATTGATACCTTGGTTCTCAAAAACTGAGGGAAATACTTACGCTACTTTACTGCATCATCCTTTCCTCTTCAAGGAAAACCAACGCAGTGCTCAGAAGGTAGCAACCGGCAGGTTTTGTAATGACAGAGCATTTACGCTTGCGATGGTCAAGATATGCTGTAATTCGTTTTTTTACATATATCTTTTTATTTGGTATTTTGATAGTTGGAGGTATACTCTATTTAGTTGAGCTACTAATTGCATTTCAATCATATTGGCACCATCATCGCTGTTATCTGTTTTCTACTATCGCAATGTTTCTGGCAATGTACATGTCACACAGTGTAGTATTTCATGTGTAATGAAACTTTTGTATTACGGCAAGTGATCATACCCGTTGTTATTATTTTGGTATTTTGATAGTATGCTTGAATGTAAATTTATTGGCGTCCTTATTATCCCTGTATTATTCTGATATGTCAGAACTATAAGATTCTGATTAGTCTGAATTATAAGACCAACACACGCAGAAGGGAAGTTTGTGTAGCTTTTGAAGATATATTTTGCATATGTACTTCTAATAAATAATAAAATGCTAGCGTGCGTACTTGCAAATAAGTTTAAATGCCCGTGCGACTTCCGAGAATGTGAAAATGCACATGTCTGATCGCTGAAGTGTGCAATCTTTGGAAAAAAGTTATATTACTTGTACTTTCACGCATCTAAGTCAATTATTTAACAGTTCAGTTCAAGTTACATTTTTTTCTTACATTGGTTCATTTACCTTCATGAATTTACTGCGGATCTGAAAGAGTTCTAACCTAAAAAATTGTACAAGGCTGCATTAATCTAGGACCTGGCGAGGATTGGTTCAGCGAGCAAGCATCGTTTCATGGATTTCTGGTCCATGAGAATTTGTGTTCGGCTGATATCGACCATCCTGTGTTGTGGTGCCGTAGTGGGACAACAAGGATTCGACTTAGAAGGAAAGCAGTGTCAGGTGGCTATCAGCGTCAGGAGGATTTGATATTTCATTTCTAATTTCATTGTTTTTTGAACCAGTATCTTAAGGAGGCTGGTTGGGCTGAGGGTGGTCGACTTATAGGTTGCACTCAGCCAACACTATTGGCTGTGCAGGTATCAAATGTTTAAATGTTCATCAAAATGTGTATCCTTCTCTAGATGCCATGTAATACTAGGTTTTTTATTTTACCTTGTGATGAGAGCATGCACCAGATTATTCTTTTGGGCACATCACTAGCAACTAGCATGGCGAGTAAGGCTCTTAGCTAATTATGTAGAGCAAGTTTCTGTATTACTTATTGATATTTTCCTATCACATTCTACATCTCATTGTATATAGCTCCAAGTCCATGCTAAATAATCAAACCCTATCAACATGAATCTAAGAAATAAATTATTAGAGATAGATAACTCCTAAAAGATAAGCTTGGAGGACTTTCTCAGGCCTCAGCCACGGAGATTTATACAGCTTCCCCTTTGTGACCTAGCCGTTTGTGATAGGGTTGCCATGTGGTAGTGGCCATAGTGCCCAATAGTGTGTCTGTAACAGGAGACTGCATCCTGCAAAATTATGTATCTTAACATTGGACAGATGGTTGACAATCCAACATTGAAATGCATTTAGCTGAAAACTTTATTCATGTGGTCCGGCAGTGATTTCTGACATCCTATACGGAGCATTCAGCTGATAGAACCATATCTGTACTACTTAGAAGATGGTAGCTGAACATTTTTTTACTGCATTGGTATTACTAATTTCCATATGTTTCAATTTTTTTTCTGTTCTTAGACTACATTTGTAGATGCCTATCCTTTTGTGATCACTTACCTTTTCAACCCATCTTAATAATTTGAACAGACGGTTGCATCAATAGTAGCTGAAGAAGTTGGTGTGAAACTTGGAGAAGAAGTAGGATATACAATAACATTTGAGGATGAAACAAACCCCCCGTATGATATAAGTTTTTCTCCTTGCACTGATTTTCTTTGTCTGAATTCTACAACATGAAACAAATGTTCGGTCTAATGAGTTTCATGTCCTATGTACTCTGCTTATGCCTACATCGTTTGACACGGCATGACCATGATCAATTTTTTTTACAGATGGAGTACTGATTAGGGAAATGATGGAAGATCCTCACCTAAGCAAATATAGGTGCCATGTTATGACCCTCAACATTAGTGATATTGTGTAAAAGGCGAGAGAAATAACATCCATATTTTAGCAATAAATAAAATATAATTTATTGCACAAAATGATCCATCTGGAAACGGTTGAATGCGAAGTAGCAACGCACAGGCCTTCCAAAGTCAATGCCATTAGTTGAATATTAAGTTTTTGTCCTACTATTTAGCATGCAGGTTATATTTTAATGGCATGTTTAAAACATAACCTCAAACCGAAAAAGGAAATAACATAATTTTAATATCTGCATACTTGTTATTATATATCCAAAATAAAAGAAGCCAAAATCCAGATATAATATCCGGAAACAAATAATATATTATCGGCAGGTGATCATATCCGGTGTTTATATAATGGCATGTTCGGTGTTTTTCCTTGTAAACTACTACTGGGTTGATCACGCCGAATCACAACTTTGATTCCATTAAATATTTTGTGATTGTGATCAACTGAGTTGATTCATTTTCCAATTTTATAATTATTGTTTCCTTATAAACATCTATAAAATACTACACCCTTGAATCGCCCAAACCCAAACCAGACCGCTCTAACACCCTTGCCACTCCAGCTTACTTTGAAATGTCATTATCCAACAGCATCGATGGGGCTGATGATAACCATCAAGATCAGGAAGAAATGAGGGAGCTGCACCCTGATGATCTTGGTCAACTGGAACAAGATGAGGAAGAACCGCACCGAGATGGGAATGTTGGTGAGGGATCCGCACCAAAGTGTAAGAAACTAAAGATGCATGATCATAACCTACCTGTTCAATTCCCATCCATGATATCCTCAAACCACTTTGATAACCTAATCCTACGTCGTGAGGTGCATCACATCCCTCATGCACATCTCCCCTCAGGCTGGGATATCCAGCGTGACACGGGGTCAAATGCAGAGAGGAAAGACGTTTGGGGTAGCAACAACTATGAAATTCTGCAAGCACAAAAGCATACTAGCATGTTGGTGCAGGTTTTGATTGACCATATAAACCAGTTGACGAAGGTGGTCGAGAAGAATATCCAAGCATGCGACAAGAAGCCACCACCACCTTCAAAGGACCAAGCATGAGGAGGTCTACAATAGTGTTGAGATGATAGATTGTTTTGATTTTTCATCGTGTGTAACCGTTCGGAATTGCAAAATAATAAAGTTTGATTTTTAGAGTATTTATCCATGCTACGTGTCTGCTAAATATGCTCAATGACAAATTGATTTTCCCTTATCTCTTATTTATCACCCTAATTACGCTCTAATTTGTCACCCTAATTCTACATGATGGTAGCGTGTCTAAAAAAACAGCCTCAAATGACGCTCTAATTTGTAACCCTAATTCTCAGACGGAAGTCCTCCGTGCAGGCATGCACACGATCTCTCCCATCTCTCTTTGTATTCCTGATGCATACTAGGGTTCCTCGCTGCCGTCCACCTGGCTCCTGGTGCCGCCACGCCTTTGATCTCCTCCGCCAATCCACTACGATCCTTCTCATCCGCGTTACAGGTTCGTTCCCTTCCCTCCATTGTTTTTCTCAAATTGAGCAGAACAGAGTGTCTTTTCTGGATCCGCGCGTTTGCGTGGCCGCTGAGGCTGGATACCGAGATGAGCCAAAAGGAAGGTGCTATCGGCCGCTACTCGAGGGGATCAGTTCTTTTCGAGTTGTAGGGAGAGAAGAGAGGGACGGGCAGGGGGACGACACTGGCGTGGGCTTGTCGGCTTCTGTTGCTCCATATGGGAGAGAGAGCGTGTGTGTGTGAGAAAGGCGCAAGGGCCGAAGCAGTTTTACCCAGGCGCAAAATTGTGATGGCGACGAGCAGCAGGAACCATGCCTCACACGTTGAGAGAGAGAGAGAGTGAGAGAGATGAGCGATTATTTTTTCTGACCGAATGATGCCGCTGATGTGCTGGTTCTACTAATGCATAAACAGAGAGGGGCATGTGTCTAATACCATTGTTGCTAATGCATACGCATAGATAGACAAAATTATGTTGTGTGCTAGCTATGGGAGCGTGTACTTCTACTACTTACCTTAGGTGCTCTACTATTTTTTTTCTCATTTGTACGTATGTGTGTTATACAGATTATTGTGATGAAAAAGAATAAACAATATGATCTTTTGCAAAGCTGTGTTGGACTGAATGATTTGTAGTCAAATTATATTTTTTGATATACACGAGGATCGTAAAATTATGTGTTAGACATGATTTATGTGAAAATACTAAAAGTGTCTATTGTCCCGTAGCTACTCAGGGGCAATTACCTATAACATAATTAAAGATATCATCAAGGTAATGGAAAATAACATAGTAAAAGGGAAAAAATAAATTAATTAATGTGAATATCAGAAAGGTTAAGAAATATCCATAAAGAAGAAACTCAATTTTTCATAGGCAAGTGATAAATCAGATACGTTTTCATAAGCAAGTGATCATAAATCACAAATTTGCATTAATTAAATATAATGTGAATCAATTCGGTGGATCATGGACCGGTTTTGAGATGTCCGTTTCCTTGATTAATAAACAATTTTTAATAGGTTGCCGAATATTAAATATCTGAATATAGATATGTCACCCACGGGGGCCTAGCCAGCCAAAAACAAATTTTTGTACGTCTTTCCCGCCGCCCACTATGCTTATATAAAAAAGCCCCGCTGCACCATATTTGTCTCCATCTTTCTATAGAGGAAAAGTCATCTCCTCCACGACGACCATGGTAATCTCATACGGATCGATCACCTCTAAGAGGGTGATGGCGTCGCCGCCAGTTCCTGTCATCAGTCAACTCATCACCCCTCCGATGAATAGGCAAGATAGAATAATCTTTTTGTACATCTATTTGCCATCACTAGATAATGTGTTATTTTCTTCAAATAATCACCATTGTTTTGCCACTTGGTATTTATCTTAAAAGATGGAGCACATGGCATACACTAGAACATAGTAATAGGCTTGGCGATCAAAACATCTATTGTTGGCTTGTTCATCTTGTATATTAGTTAAAACCAGATGGACAGTGAGTCTGAAATACATAATCGTTTTTTTCAGCGTGTAGAAACCATATGTACCAAGCACTATCACAATCACCTGAGTATATTACTATTTGATTAGCATCAATTTATATAGTTTTTGAAGGTAAGAGATTCAAGGTCTGGCTGTAATCTCATTGGGGCCGTTTCTTATAATCATTGGGGACTGCATGTTTTCAACACCATTTTTATTCCATATGCAATAGTTCTGATGGCAAGAAGAAAATAAATAAGAAAAACAAGAATAATATGTATAAATTTGACATGATTAGTGTTGGGCCACTAGAATGTTATGCTCCTTGTGTGTTTAATTTTATGCTCCCCTTGCAAAATAATTTTACCTCATCCTTTTGTTTTATTCTACGCACAGGAACTTGAATTTTCATCTCGTCCAAATGGAGCACATATATCAGAATTGCTGGATTATTCAAGCTAGGGTCATGTGGAAGGCTCACATCAAAGAGAATGGCATGAGAAACTTGTACCTTCAGTGCATACTACTCGATCGGCATGTAAGGAATTAATCATCTACTTTATAGCCCGCATTTTCAAAATACAATTTTGATAAACATGTATTTTTGCTCATTGTTGTTATGATTCATAAAAATATATTAGGGAACAAAGATGGAAGCGATTGCGTACAACAGCCAGGCAATCCGTTTCAACAGCATGCTACAAACCGGTAGGACCTATGATTTCAATCGCGTCGGGTTCAACCCCACAGAAATGCCAGATGGACATTTCTGGTACCTAGCCATGGACTTTGTCACCACACTAAGTTCTACGACCGAGGTTAGGATGTAGACACAGCAGATAACGTCGACAATTTGCCCACCGTGCTTCCCACAGTTTGGAGAAATATTTGAGCTATGGGAGAAAACCATCACTGGTGCATCATCTTTATGTTTGTTCTTGCATATTACTCCGTACAGCGCAGAGTCTCATTGTGATTTCAAATTGGCAGATATGGTTGCTATCCTTGCCTATGTTGGTCAGATAGAATATAAGTGGGATTCAGTATATAAACGCCGCATCCCTTCCCTCGAGATTGGCCTCATGAACTTTCAGTAAGCGCCATCTCATCATATGCTTCTTTTTGTAATTTTATTGTTGCAATGATAGACTCACATTTGTATTTGTTTGTAGATGGCAGATAATTTTCTTACGTGCACGTGAAGAGCACGTTGGGCCTCACTTCTGCCATTTGCAATGCACTGACAATCTGTTCGAGAAGCTTGTTGTTACTTACATACAGGTAAATCGGAGGCAGTGATGCTTGCAAACTATGAGGGAGAGCACATTCTTCTTCTCTCCTAACATTAATGATGATCATCATTATCTACAAGGTAGGGGTTGCGTTCTATTTTAAATTTGTTTTGAATGTATTTTTCTGTAATACTATGTCACTACTATATAACACTGATTTTTATCCTAGATATCCATGAAGCCAACCTCATGACACTTGATAAAACACGTGCGTATGTCAATGGTGTTGTTCAAGCTAGGAACAATGGACGCTAGAAGTATCCCAACTGAAATTAGAGCGGCCTTGAGGGTTTTGGACGACTGACTATGTACTGATGCATATTCAAATGTTGCAAATAAATGGCTACTATAGTTTTGTTAGGGATCGAATTGAGAATTATCATTTTGGCAATATGAATAATGTATTCAACATCTACAGTACCTTAAAAAACATAGTGTTCCGTCTTTCGTCTTACGTCGTCGTCCTAAGTCTGTCTCTCCCCCACCCTTCCTTTTTTCACGCGAGCCAGAAAAGGAAACATCACACGCACACAGCAGATTTTTTTTGGAAAAACTAACTAAGCCCTCTTCCCCTCGTGCGATCCCAACGCATGCATGATCCGGGTATAACACACGCGCACCCACGCCTCCGCCGCCACATGCTTGCACCCACCAGATGAGGATACTTACCTAGGATAGGGTAACAGACCTGACCCAAAGTACGTAATCAAGGATACCACTCCTACAATAGAAGACATTCCAAGAAGAATCACCTTTTCAATCGACCCCGATGTGTTCCACTCGACAGACACGAAGGGACTCGACCATGAGCACAAGCACTCGACCATGAAGACAACCACTCGACTACCAGGAGACCTAAAGCCACTCTGTATGCAAACGGTCCGTTCATAAGTAGCTTTAATGGCCTTCATGGCTCTTTATTAGTGGCGTTACCAGTAACGCCACGCCTTAATGTACATTGAACTCCCTGTTACGTGGGATGGCTGGAGTCCTGGCGCACTCTATATAAGCCACCCCCTCCACAGGCAGAAGGGTTCGCACCCCTGTAACACACGCACATATAATCCAGTCGACCGCCTCAGGGCACTCGAGACGTAGGGCTATTACTTCCTCCGAGAAGGGCCTGAACTCGTAAACTCGTCCGTACAACTACTCCATAGCTAGGACCTTGCCTCCTCATACCTACCCCCTTTCTACTGTCAGGCATAGAACCATGACAGTTGGCGCCCACCTTGGGGCTGGCGTCTTAGCGACTTATTGGAGGAGTTGTGATTTTCCCGATTTTGATCATCATGGTTTCAGGTGGAGTTCTGGCCACAGGACACGAGATCCGTCTCAGTGCGCTTACATTCATCGCCGACGACTCCGCTTGGCTTCAGGAGGCTACCCTCGACATCGACGCTCTTCCCGCCCGCGGGGTGACGCACTTTCGCGCGTGCATTCGTGGAGTCCTTCTGCGGCAGCCGTCGACTCAGTATCGACAGGCTTATGTTGCGTCTTCGCTCCCCACTGCCCGCCGGCGCAGGCGCTCCGGTCGGTCGAGGCTGCAGCGGTGGGTGAGGAATGCTGTGGCTCGCCAGTCGACCACTTCGCAAGTCGCAGCAATCGAGCCCGACGAATCTCTCTACGGCTTGTTCGACCTGTCGACTTGCTCCGTAGAGACTGCGTCCGAGTGCGACAGCAGTGACCCCGCGGCTGAAGTATTGATGGTTGATGGTCCTCACAGCCCCCGGGCTTCCCTCGCGGTGAGGGTGGCAACGGCGGAGGTGACTCGCCACGCGACCACGAAGAGTACCGCCCCGAACCCCTCTCTTCTCAGCAAAGGGAGGAGCTTCGCCGCCGCAACATGGATGCACTTCATACTCCCATCGTCGGAGAGACCCCCGAAGCTCGGGCCTTGGAGGAGGCGCGCCTGGCGAACCTGGCCGAGCGCACTCGACTGGAGAATCTCCAGCGTGCACTCGACGAACGCGCTTGTCAGCGGATTCCTGAATCCAGTCGACGTCAGCTCTTTCGACCTCCTTCCACACAGGTATACCGAACCCCAGTTCAAAATTTGGCAGCGGCAGCCCGCATAGCGGAATCAATTCAGCCCTCCCAGTCGGAAGCTGGTAGAGGCTTGTTGCAGATCAGAGCGTTGCTCCGAGCAGCGGGAGATCAAAACTCTGCTGTGTCTCAGTCGCGGAACAGGATCCACAGCAGATCCGTGGCTGCGGATATACACCAATCGGCTCACAGCCCAAGATCGCCTCCGAGGCGTGAGGGACGTGGAGACCGGCACGACCAGTACAGAGATCGTGAGCAATATGATCATCGACTACACTGTGAAGATCGTCGCCGAGCGCCTACCCCTCCTCCGAGGAGCGGATCATATGTGCCTCGGCGGCAAGATGACAGGCGCCCTCATGGTGGTGAACGGAGGATTCCAGTCGACCCCAGGGAGCCAGGCTTTGACGCGAGATCCATTCTCGTTCAAGGTTTTGTCGACAGGAACAGAGCCCACCGGGAAGGCCCTGACAGAGATGCGCCTACCAGCAGCAGGCTACACATTTCAGGCCCCGAGTGCTTTAGCAGATCTATCAAAGCTGCAGTAATTCCACCCAACTTCAGGTTGGCGACTGGAGTTAGCAAGTTCACTGGTGCTTCCAAGCCTGACACTTGGCTTGAGGATTACCGAGTGGCTGTACAGATTGGCGGCGGTAATGATGAGGTGGCCATGAAACACTTACCTTTAATGTTGGAAGGTTCGGCCAGAGCATGGTTGAATCAGCTGGCACCTAGCAGTATTTACACTTGGGAAGATCTCGCCCGAGTGTTTGTCAGGACCTTTGAAGGGACTTGCAAACGACCGGCAGGATTGACAGAGCTGCAGTCGTGTGTGCAAAAGTCGAATGAAACTTTGAGGGATTATATCCAGAGATGGCTGACTTTGCATCACACTGTGGAAAATGTATCTGATCACCAAGCAGTTTGTGCCTTCAAGGAAGGCATCAAATACAGAGAGTTAAATCTGAAGTTCGGTCGAGCTGGAGATATGTCTCTGAGCCGAATGGTGGAGATTGCCACCAAGTACGCTAATGGTGAGGACGAGGACAGACTTCGGAGTGGCAAGCACAAGTCAATCGCCCATGAAACTGGCGGAGGAAATTCCAGTCGGAAGCCCAAGAGGAAAGCCGAGCCAGCTGCTCCTGGGGAGGCCTTGGCCGTAACCCAAGGAAAGTTCAAGGGGAAACCCAAGGGGACTTGGAACCCCAAGAAAGTGAAAGACCATGAAGGAAATGATGTATTGGATCTGCCATGCCATATACACAAAAAAAGATGAAGAGGGTAAACTCATTTACTCAAAGCATACCACTCGACAGTGTCGACTCCTGATTCAGCAATTTCAAGCTAAACAGCCCAAGGAAAAGGAGAAGGAGTCTGACAAGGGTGAGGACAAGGAAGAAAGTGATGATGGGTATCCCCAAGTTAATTCAACTCTGATGATTTTTGCTGATGTGGAGAGTAAAAGTCGACTGGAAGTCATCAACCGAGAAGTAAATATGGTCGCTCCGGTGACGCCCAATTACCTGAAATGGTCTCAGACGGCCATCACATTCGACCAGTCAGATCACCCGACGCACATAGCCACCCCTGGGAGGCAGGCGCTCGTGGTCGATCCAGTCGTCGAGGGCACTCGGTTGACGAAAGTTTTGATGGATGGCGGCAGTGGCCTGAACATACTGTACGTAGAGACGCTGAAGGGAATGGGCATTCCGATGTCCAGACTCAGCACGAGCAATATGAGTTTCCACGGAGTAATCCCTGGGAAGAAGGCTGAGTCACTCGGTCAAATTGCCCTTGATGTGGTTTTCGGTGATTCCAAGAATTACCGTAAGGAAAACTTGACATTTGAAGTTGTGGATTTCCAGAGTGCTTATCACGCTATCCTGGGAAGGCCAGCATATGCACGTTTCATGGCTCGACCGTGCTATGTATGTCTCAAGATGAAGATGCCTGGTCCCAAGGGCGTGATCACTGTCACCGGCAATCGGAAGAAAGCAGAAGAGTGCTTCCAGAAGGGTTCCAAAATCGCCGATGCGCAGATGGCAGTGGTCGAGCTGCAAGAGTATCAGAAGACAGTAGATCCGAGTGAGTTGTTGCGAGCCAAGAAGCCCGCTACGGAGTCAGCACTTCAGTCGTCCGGAGAAACGAAGCCTGTCCATATTCACCCGACTGATCCTAATGCTGCCCTGACTCATATCTCAACAACACTCGACTCCAAATAGGAAGAAGCGCTCATCCAGTTCCTCTGTGAGAACTGGGACATCTTTGCATGGAAACCTTCTGACATGCCAGGTGTTCCCAGGGGGCTGGCTGAGCACCGTTTGCGAGTCGACCCAAAAATCAAACCAGTAAAGGAACATCTGCGACGGTCCGCCGTCCAGAAGATAAAAGCAATTGGCGAAGAAGTGGCTCGACTCCTGGCCGCAGAATTTATCTGAGAAATTTACCACTCCGAGTGGCTTGCTAATGTTGTCATGGTCCCCAAGAAGGACAAATCACTCCATATGTGCATTGACTTCAAGCATATCAATCGGGCCTGCCCGAAAGATCACTTCCCTCTCCCCCGGATCGACCAAATAGTCGACTCGACCGTGGGGTGCGAGCGCTTATCCTTTTTGGACGCCTATTCCGGGTATCATCAGATCCGTCTGTATGGGCCCGATGAGATCAAAACAGCTGTTATCACTCCATTCGGATGCTTCTGCTATGTCACCATGCCATTCGGCCTGAAGAATGCCGGAGCCTCGTTCATGAGGATGATCCAGAAGTGTTTGCTCACTCAAATCAATCGGATTGTAGAGGCCTACATGGATGACATAGTGGTCAAGTCACACAAAGGCTCCGACCTGTTGACTGACCTTGTTGAAACATTTGCCAACCTGAGAAGATATGATATCAAGCTTAATCCATCAAAGTGCACATTCGGAGTCCCAGGTGGAAAGTTGCTCGGTTTTCTTGTTTCCGAACGAGGAATCGACGCCAACCCGGAAAAAGTTGGTACTATCCTTTGGATGAAATGCCCGGTGCGTGTGCATGATGTTCAGAAGCTTACTGGTTGCTTGGCCGCTTTGAGTCGATTCATTTCTCGTCTCGGTGAGAAGGCTTTGCCTCTTTACCGGCTGATGAAGAAATCTGACACGTTCGAGTGGACTCCTGAAGCTGATGCAGCGTTTGACGAGCTCAAAGCCCTGCTTTCCACCCAGCCGGTGCTTGCTGCCCCAATCAGCAAAGAACCTTTACTGCTTTACATTGCATCCACTGGACAAGTTGTCAGTACGGTACTCACGGTCGAGCGGGAGGAAGAAGGAAAGGCCTTTAAAGTTCAGCGCCCAGTGTATTATATTTCCGAAGTCCTGACCCCATCCAAGCAAAGATATCCTCATTATCAGAAGCCTGTGTATGGGATATACATGACCACGAAGAAGGTTGCACATTACTTCTCTGATCACTCTGTTACAGTCGTCAGCGACGCCCCATTGGCAGAAATCTTACACAACAGAGATGCAACTGGTCGAGTGGCAAAGTGGGCGATTGAACTTCTTCCTTTGGATATCATGTTTGAAGCAAAGAAAGCTATCAAGTCCCAAGCAATAGCAGATTTCGTCGCCGAGTGGATCGAACAGAAACTGCCGACTCAAGTTCACTCGGAGCATTGGACCATGTTCTTTGATGGCTCTAAGATGTTGAATGGTTCCGGTGCTGGGGTAGTCTTAGTATCCCCCCGAGGAGATAAGCTCAGATATGTGCTCCAGATTCATTTTGATTCCTCCAACAACGAAGCAGAATATGAAGCGCTGTTGTATGGGTTGCGTATGGCCATTTCACTCGGCGTCCGTCGCCTGATGGTATACGGCGACTCAGATTTGGTGGTTAATCAAGTAATGAAGGAGTGGGACGTTAGAAGCCCAGCCATGACAGGCTACTGCAATGCAGTGAGAAAGCTAGAGAAGAAGTTTGAGGGGTTGGAACTTCATCATATACCCCGACTGAAAAACCAAGCTGTCGATGATTTGGCGAAGATAGGTTCCAAGAGAGAAGCCATTCCCAGCAATGTGTTCTTGGAGCATATTCACACGCCATCTATTCAGGAAGATCCTTTCACCGAAGAGAGTCTGCAGCCAAAGAGCGCCACGGATTCGACTGAAATTGAGGTTCCAGCAGTGGTCGACTTGATCATGGAAGTTTTGGTTATCACTCCTGACTGGACGATACCGTACATTGCGTATATCCTAAGGAAAGAACTCCCAGAAGATGAAGAAGAAGCTCGGCAGATCGTCCGTCGATCTAAGGCTTTTACCGTGATAAAGGGACAGTTATATAGAGAAAGCGCAACTGGAGTCAGCCAGAAGTGCATCACGCCAGAAGAGGGTCTGATAATCCTTGATGATATCCACTCGGGGACCTGTGGTCACCATGCGTCCTCTCAGACAATCGTGGCTAAAGCATACCAAGCCGGATTTTACTGGCCACGGGCGAATGAAATGGCAAAAGATATAGTCGACAAATGTGAAGGTTGCCAGTTCTACTCCAATATGTCACACAAGCCTGCGTCGGCCTTGAAGACCATTCCACTCGTCTGGCCCTTCGCCGTGTGGGGCCTGGACATGGTTGGTCCACTAAGGACTGGCAGAAGCGGATTCACCCATGTGCTAGTGGCAGTCGACAAGTTCACCAAGTGGATCGAAGCCAAGCCCATCAAGAACCTTGATTCCCGCACTGCTATCAGTTTCATCAGAGAGCTGATCTTCAGATATGGAGTACCACACAGTATCATCACGGACAATGGGTCAAACTTTGACTCAGACAAGTTCAGAGCATTTTGCGCTTCCCAGGGCACGCGAGTCGACTATACTTCAATCGCTCACCCCCAGTCTAATGGACAAGCCGAAAGGGCAAATGGTTTAATTCTCAAAGGACTGAAGCCCCGGCTTATGCGGGATCTCGAGCATGCTGCAGGGGCATGGGTCGACGAGCTTCCGTCTGTTCTTTGGGGTTTAAGGACCACTCCCAATAGGTCGACCGGGCGGACTCCGTTCTTCCTGGTTTATGGAGCCGAGGCAGTTTTACCGAGTGACTTGCTTCACAATGCACCCCGAGTCGAGCTTTATTCCGAAGATGAAGCAGAACAAGCCCGGCAAGATGCAATCGACCTTTTGGAAGAGGAAAGAGAGATGGCCCTGATCCGATCGACCATTTATCAACAAGATTTGCGTCGATTCCACGCCAAGAATGTGAGGAGTCGAGCCTTCCAAGAGGGAGACCTAGTTCTCCGAGTGGACCAACAGAAACCACACAAGCTTGCTCCCACCTGGGAAGGCCCCTTCCTTGTCACGGAAGTGCTCCACAACGAAGCATATCATCTTTACAACTTCAAGCGCCAGATCGACGAGCCACGAGCTTGGAATGCGGACCTGCTCCATCCTTTTTACACTTAAGTACTCATTCGGATGAGATGTAATAAAAGATACTTCTTTAGTTTATATACCAAGAATAAAAGCTCTACAATTCTTTCCAAATAATTGTTGTCATTTTGTTAATGTCTGAAATCCCCTAGTGGGTGACTTGGCCGCGAATCTGTTTCGCCCAAGCCTTGCAAAAATCTCGCCGAGTGACGAGTCAGCCTCCCACTCGACGGCTTAGCTGCAGCCCAGTGCTCGCCTAAGTGTTTTGAAATCCTACCGAGTGGTGAACCAGCTTCCCACTCGGGGGCTTAGCTGCAGCCCAGTGCTTGCCTAAGTGTTTTGAAATCCTACCGAGTGGAGAACCAGCTTCCCACTCGGGGGCTTAGTTGCAGCCCAGTGCTCGCCTAAGTGTTTTGAAATCCTACCGAGTGGTGAACCAGCTTCCCACTCGGAGGCTTAGCTGCAGCCCAGTGCTCGCCTAAGTGTTTTGAAATCCTACCGAGTGGAGAACCAGCTTCCCACTCGGGGGCTTAGCTGCAGCCCAGTGCTCGCCTAAGTGTTTTGAAATCCTACCGAGTGGTGAACCAGCTTCCCACTCGGAGGCTTAGCTGCAGCCCAGTGCTCGCCTAAGTATAAAAAATCCTACCGAGTGGTGAGCAATCCTCCCACTCGGGGGCTTAGCTGCAGCCCAGTGCTCGCCTAAGTGTTTTGAAATCCTACCGAGTGGTGAACCAGCTTCCCACTCGGAGGCTTAGCTGCAGCCCAGTTCTCGCCCAAGTATAAAAAATCCTACCGCGTGGTGAGCAATCCTCCCACTCGGGGGCTTAGCTGCAGCCCAGCGCTCGCCTAAGTGTTTGAAATCCTACCGAGTGGTGAGCGATCCTCCCACTCGGGGGCTTAGCTGCAACCCAGTGCTCACCTAAGTGTTTGAAATCCTATCGAGTGGTGAGCGATCCTCCCACTCGGGGGCTTAGCTGCAGCCCAGTGCTCGCCTAAGTGTTTGAAATCCCACCGAGTGGTGAGCGATCCTCCCACTCGGGGGCTTAGCTGCAGCCCAGTGCTCGCCTAAGTGTTTGAAATCCCACCGAGTGGTGAGCGATCCTCCCACTCGGGGGCTTAGCTGCAGCCCAGTGCTCGCCTAAGTGTTTGAAATCCTACCGAGTGGTGAGCGATCCTCCCACTTGGGGGCTTAGCTGCAGCCCAGTGCTCACCTAAGTGTTTGAAATCCTACCGAGTGGTGAGCGATCCTCCCACTCAGGGGCTTAGCTGCAGCCCAGTGCTCGCCTAAGTGTTTGAAATCCTACCGAGTGGTGAGCGATCCTCCCACTCGGGGGCTTAGCTGCAGCCCAGTGCTCGCCTAAGTGTTTGAAATCCTATCGAGTGGTGAGCGATCCTCCCACTCGGAGGCTTAGCTGCAGCCCAGTGCTCGCCTAAGTGTTTGAAATCCTACCGAGTGGTGAGCAATCCTACCACTCGAGGGCTTAGCTGCAGCCCAGTGCTCGCCTAAGTATAAAAAATCCTACCGAGTGGTGAGCAATCCTCCCACTCGGAGGCTTAACTGCAGCCCAGTGCTCGCCTGTGTCAAAAATTCTACCGAGTGAAGAACAAGTTCCACTCGACGAAGAAACCAATGAAGATATCTAAAGATAAGCAAAGTTTGGATAACATCCTAACGGCCCAAACCTCAGGCCAAAAGTGTGCATGCATCAGGCCTGTAAGAGTTTAACGGTTACAGAATCACTCGGCATTCCGAGGCAAATTTAAGGGTGAAGCATAGAAGTTTTTTACTCCTCAGGAGGAGGGCTGGACGGCTCAAGAAACTCATCCAGGTCGATTCCATTTGCAATTCGAGTGGCTGCTGCAATAAAAGTCTCCATGAAGGACTCTAAGTTGTGCTTCTTGGTATTCGCAACTTGGAGGGCCGCCAGCTTTTCCTCTCGCGCCTTTTTGCAGTGAACACAAAAAAGGGACAGGGCGACGTCAGCGCCACACCGGGCAGAATATTTCTTCCATTCCTGCACTCGACCGGGGATGTCGTTGAGACGAGTCATCAGAGCTTCTAGATCATTGCGAAGAGTCTCCCTGGGCCAGAGGGTTCTGTCGATTCGCGACACCGCCACCTTCAGTCGAGCGAGATAATCAACGACGCCAGCAAGTCGAGATTCCAGACGGAGCACGTTCATGGCCGCCTCGTCCTTCACCAGAGAGTTGGCAGGATCCAGGCTTGTCTCCACTCGACTGGTTTCCTCCTCAAAGTTTGGACAGAATTTTGCAAGGACAGCCCGAGGTCGATTCAGGAGTGTTCACGATTAATTATATGCAGCAAGTCAGTCGGGGGCAAAGGGTTACCTTCGAGCATGAGGAACAACTTCTTGGCGAGTTCCCCCAGATAGACGTCCAAGTCGTTTCTTTTCCCTGCTAGCTCACCGGCCTTGTTGTGCAGATCGTCTTTTTCCTTCTTCATTCGAGCCTGCTGCTTGTTGGATGAGTCGAGGGCAGATTTCAGTCTAGTGATCTCCTCTTCGAGCGCACCGACAGAGGCCAGTTTTTCCTCAGCAAGCCTCGTCTTCTCTTGAGTTGCTCTCTGCGCCTCGGCCAGCTCATCGTCCTTCTTCTTCAAGGCTTCTTCCATTTTGTCTGCGAAGTGGCTATAAGATCAGATCCAAGAACAGGCAGAAAAGAGAAACAGTCGTCAAGTTCTCACCAGCCATACCTTTTGCCTCATCCCTTGCCTTCTGCAAGTTCTCCTGAGCAAGCTTCAGGTCGAGGTCGAGCTGGATCTGTTTCTTCCTCAAATCTTCATAACGAGACACAAGTTCACAAGAGTTCTGCAAGAAGACAGTCGACAGGTGTCAAAAAGGTTGCTTCCGAACAACCAAACAACTTTCAATAGCTCTAAGACTACAGCCGAATCAGAAACATTCGACAGTAGTCTCGGGGACTACACCCAGTGGGTGCACTCAGCGTGCCCCCACCGGATCGACCGACTTGGTCCGCCCAGTCGACCGAAAAAGACTTACTTTGCCTTCAGACATTAGGCGACTGTCAGCAGTCGATGCCAAAAAAAAGAGAGAAGAGGTGTTCTTAAGACCATAGTCGACTGCCAGCAGTCGACCATTGTCTCGGGGACTACACCCAGTGGGTGCACTCAGCGTGCCCCCATCGGTTCCAAAATTCCACTCGACATGATCCGATCAAACAGAGTGAAGAAGTCCAAAACAAGGTAATTCAAAAGTATAAAGACCATAGTCGACCGCCAGCAGTCGACCATGGTCTCGGGGACTACACCCAGTGGGTGCACTCAGCGTGCCCCCACTAGTACAAGATTTCAATTTAAACAACACCCAGTGGGTGTACAATACAAGCGAAGACCAACTAACCTGGACATTCCGCTGAAGCGCCGAGCTGATGTCGTAAGCTGCTTGACTGGCGTCCCGGGCCATCTTGGTCTGCTCCATCACAAGCCCCGCCCGACGTATGGCCTCCTTGGCAGCGCCTACTTGGTCCTCTGGGGCCTGGTAGGTGGCAAAGAAAGAAGGCGGGTCAACCGGAGCTTGAGCAGTCAACGACGAAGGCTGGGCACTTGTCAAGGGCACAGCAAAAGTCACGGAAGTCCGAGTGGTATTGCCACCCTCTTGGACCACCGCCTCAGCCGCCGGCACAATCTGAGGAGCCTTGTCAGTCCGAGCCCTCCTGCCTCTCCTCCCAAAAGGCCTCAGCGGTACTTCTTCCTCTTCATCATAATCCGGAAGGTCAATGACATTGGGCAGAGCTACAGAAAAAGTTCAGAAATAAGTACCCAATCGACTCGACAGACAAGTAGTCGACTTATCACAAAGATTATACCTAGACTGGAAGTGACGGCGTCTTCCATTTCTTCATCGTCGTTCTTGATGGAAGTCTCAGAAGTAGCAGCGCTGCAGAATCCCAAGAAGTAGATAATTTGAGAATGAGTTGACTGAGAATCCGTTCAGGTCAAGTCAGGAAAAATAAGTACAGTCAATTACCCGGAAATGATGGGGATTGCCGTCCTAATCTTGGGCAAGGCCTTGGGCGGCTTGGTCGAGGCAGCTCTGGGCTGTTTGGGCGCCTTCTCAGTCGGAGCTGGTGACGAGGTACGGGGACGCTTAGATGACTGGCCCGCCGGTGCGCTCTCCTGGCCGCGCTCGACGGCAGGGTCTTGAACATTCTTGGAGCGCCTTTCGCGACGAGGGGGGTCGACTTCCACGTCTTCACCTTCGTCCTCCGAGCCCTCGCTTACCTCCTCCTCTCCGTCGTCAGACTCCCATTCATCACCACCGCTTTCACCTCCACTCGCTTCTCCCTCAGAGGTCTGCTCCTGGTTTCCATTCGGCATCGAGTACATCTCATTGATCTCCTGCAAGATAGCAGACAGAACAAGAGTCAGTCGACTTACTGCAATCAAGTTACACAACGAAATGAAGACTATAGTCGGAAGAATCGAAACAAACCTTGTCTATATCATAAGTTCCGTCGAGTGGGGCGATTCTCCTGGACCCCCTGGGGTTGTCCTTATTACCAGTGATGCTGGTCAGCTAACCCTCCAATACGACAGTCTCGACCGCCTCCGGGTGGATCCGAGTGGTGTCTTCGGGCCCAGCGTACATCCACATTGAATGGTCCTGAGCCTGGAGCGGTTGGATGCGCCGCTGAAGGAAGACTTCAAGCAGATCCATACCAGTCACCCCGTCACGAACCAGCTGAACCACTCGACTGACTAGCACTTTCACCTGAGCTCTTTCCTCTGGAGTCACTTTCAAAGAAGAAGGTTTTTGCACTCGGTCGAAGGAAAAAGGAGGAAGGCCGGTCGAGTGGCCAGGGGTCGGCTGGTCTTTGCAATAGAACCAAGTCGATTGCCACCCGCGCACGGAATCAAGAAGAGTCATAGAAGGAAAGCAGCTCTTGCCCCTCGTCTGGATCCCGAGGCCTCCACACATCTGGGTCACCTGCGTCTTCTCCCCGTTCGGGTCAGTCTTCTTGACCGACTAGGATCGGCAGGTGAAGATGTGCTTGAAGAGACCCCAGTGAGGACGGCAACCCAAGAAGCACTCGCACAGAGATACGAACGCAACAAGATAAACGATAGAGTTGGGAGTGAAGTGGTGGAGCTGCGCACCGAAGAAGTTCAAAAAAGCCCGGAAGAAAGGACTCGGAGGCAGAGAAAACCCCCGGTCGACATGGGTGGCGATGAGGACACACTCACCCTTGCGAGGACGCGACTCGATTTCCTTCCCCGGGAGGCGCGCGGCCTTGTGGGGGATGAATCCCCCCTCCACCATGTCGTCAATGTCGTCTTGAGAGATTATCGAGGGCATCCAATCCCCTTGCATCCAGCCCGGCGGCAGAGCAGTCCGCGAGGACGACCCGCCCTGGCCGGATCTTTTCCCCTTGCCCTTCGCGGCCGCCTTCTTCGCGCGCTCCATTGCCGCAGTCTTGTCCTTCACCATCTTCGCGGGCAGAGCTCTAGCCGAGCAGCGGTGCCGAGATTGCGACTGGAGCGGCGGAGGGATTCGCTGGAGAAAGGAGAGAAGGACGATGGCGCACTGTTCAAAAACCCTGGATCGCTACCTTATATAAGGCTGCTTCCGAGTGGCTGACTGGTGGGCCTGGGCTATCCTGTCAAATCCCGCAGCAGGCGCGCACACGGTACGTGGCGAAGAAGGCGGTGCAGAAATCGAGGCGCCCTTGCCTTATCCCGCCGATTCGCGCGGTTCTCTTCGTCCGGTGCGCTTCCCAATTTTCAAATCCCGTAAGATCCGCGATCGACAGAGCAACTAGTCAGACGAAAGATTCGTTCCCCGTTATCACTCGGGACACTCTTCATACAAATTCACTCGACGAATACCTGAATGGATCAAGGAAACTGAAGAAGGAGTTTCTCTACCATCACCATCCGTTGATCCAAAGACAGACGCACTCGAAGTACGGAAGTTGAGTCGGAATCATGAGCTCAACCCCATTCTCACGTAACCCCTGATCCATTCGGGGGCTAATGATGAGGATACATACCCAGGGTAGGGTAACAGACCTGACCCAAAGTACGTAATCAAGGATACCACTCCTACAATAGAAGACATTCCAAGAAGAATCACCTTTTCAATCGACCCTGATGTGTTCCACTCGAAAGACACGAAGGGACTCGACCATGAGCACAAGCACTCGACCATGAAGACAACCACTCGACTACCAGGAGACCTAAAGTCACTCTGTATGCAAACGGTCCGTCCATAAGTAGCTTTAATGGCCTTCATGGCTCTTTATTAGTGGCGTTACCAGTAACGCCACGCCTTAATGTACATTGAACTCCCTATTACGTGGGATGGCTGGGGTCCTGGCGCACTCTATATAAGCCACCCCCTCCACAGGCAGAAGGGTTCGCACCCCTGTAACACACGCACATATAATCCAGTCGACCGCCTCAGGGCACTCGAGACGTAGGGCTATTACTTCCTCCGAGAAGGGCCTAAACTCGTAAACTCGTGCGTACAACTACTCCATAGCTAGGACCTTGCCTCCTCATACCTACCCCCTTTCTACTGTCAGGCTTAGAACCACGACACCACCCGCCTGAGTCCTCTGGTCCATGATCTCCATCTCTTATCCCTCCTCCATGTGTCCCTTATCGATCCTAACACGATGGTGCGCGCATGGCACGCATGGAAGAATATTGACCCAATTGGAATATATATCAAACAATAGTTGCTTTATTTTTCCCTTACTACTCTTAGTTTTCTCAAGACTATGAGCATTATAAACTCTTACTTGAACTTTGCAGGTTTGCGGGAATAAAAGGCCAATGTTAGGTGTTTCATGCACTATTATTTTCTGACGAGACTCACTACTGTTTTTTTATTGATAAATCTTGATATTTCTTTCAAGAAGGCGTCCTATGTGTATGTCTAGGGCATAACTAGATGTGTCTTAGTTATTGCACATTAATATGAGCCACGCAAATATAAAATTAAACAAAAAGGCTACCCACACCAATCTTCATGCACAATCAATGACATGTGATTTAGATGTGCAATACTACTTAAAGCACATCTAAATATGCATAATTGAATTAAGGGTAAAGCTATAGATTGTTCCACATGGTATAGGTTATATTATGTGATATAGGTGTTGAACCACTAAAAAAATATATATACCTCATTGCAACGCACAGGCAGTTGCCTATGGATTTTATATATGTAGGGAATAAACGATTTGATGGCTGAATATAATGGTATTGGGAAGATATTATCTAATAATGGGAGAAAGATCTGATCCTAACACAACTGGAAATAATTTCTACAAGGAAATGAATAACGTCTTTAATTAAACGACGTTCATCATTTGGAAGGCAGTATTAACTCTCCAAACAATTAGATGTCACGGTAACAAAATGATAAATTCCATCTGCGTCCTATTTCACCACCCACCCAAGTTCACAGATATCCCATCAGCAATTTCCGATCAAGAACGAATTTTCTATCCCATGGAGGCCATCATTGGGAACGCTGTGCACGCACCCCAAGAGGGTGCCCCCGCGCCCCAGGAGGATGTCCCCGGGCCCCAAGAGGATGTGCCTGCGTCCATGGATCTTCTTTCCCCACCAATGCATGCCATGGAAGATGCACTACAATACATATTTCACTTTATTATGGGCGTTCGAGACGAAGTTACATTAAAGTAAGTTGTCTTATTATACATTCTTTTGCTATATACAAATCATGTTGGAACACTCTGGTACACAACAAACTAAGATAGCTAGACTGGCAATCCTAAAACATTCATAGGTACATGTATACGTTTTTTAATTGAATCCTTGTACATGAACAATGTCATGCAAAGGCCATGAATTCATGTTCTAGATTTGATATGTGTACATACATCTAGATCAGGACAATCTGACCTCGTGCAATGTCATGCAATCTAACCATGAATTCGGTTTATAGGTTAGTATAGACAAAGTTAAACTATAAGAGGACAATTTATGTCTTTTGCTAAATGTTGTTGTGCATTTTTTTGCAGCTCAATATGGATAAGAAGCGCCCGGCCGTATCAGATCGAAATCAGCCTCCAAATGATCCAGGACACCCTTTTTTCATAAAAAACTTCATCCCGAATGCTTCAACATTGTTGTTCGTAAGCTTGCTAGCGCTGAAGTAGAGAGGACCGCAGGCACCAACTGGGTTGGAAGCAAACATTATTTCGACTTGCAGTTTCATGCTCAGTCACACGCCTTGAGGTACTCCTGGATGACGCAAGGAGAGCGCATCACGACGCTGATTAACTATGTTGTGGTCCAGCCTCTTCCTAAAT
Organism: Aegilops umbellulata; assembly: GCA_032464435.1. Taxonomy (NCBI): domain Eukaryota; kingdom Viridiplantae; phylum Streptophyta; class Magnoliopsida; order Poales; family Poaceae; genus Aegilops; species Aegilops umbellulata. Next base: position 26,866,339 of record CP136058.1, on the reverse strand, counting down.
ATGATGTGTTCAACTCTATAATTGTAAGAGACGCTCGTTCCTAAAGTTAGTTTTACTTATTATAATAGCAATTGCCATGTGTCGACCTGCCATAGTATCTACTACCGTTGAAACTTTTGGATTCCTTGTACGAGTTACTTGTAGTCAACCAGCTAAGGAGGAGGGTTGTCGTGATGGATCCATCCTTCAACACGTTTGATCCTGAAGATAGCACTCATAACATATTGGTGAGGAAGGAAATCACATTGCCGAAGGAAGAATTCAACAATGTGTTGCAGAGTAGGATCCTTGGTTGGAATACCCAAATCATGGATTGGGAACAAGATACCATGTCCTCTGCTGGTCGTAGGTAATCTACTAAATTGATTGCATACATAAGATGCAGACCGTTATAACGTTTAATATTTATTTTTTGTGTCGCAGCAAACACTTTGGCTTATTTGTCCTACAGGAGATGTCCCACCAGATTGGTCGTTTGCATAGCCTGGACTGGATGAACACTAGCGTAAGTACATATATGATGAGTTGATGTGTGATAATTATTATCCAACCAATTTATTAAATGATTGAGTTTTTGCACCTTTCCTAGGATCCAATACAAGTCAGACACCAAGTTACGGTCCAGATGCTAATGGCCAAAGACAATGAAGTAGCTGCAAACATCCCGCTAGAGATTAGAGCGGCCTTGAGGGTTGTAAGCAACTGAAGATGGACCGATGCATGCAGATATGCCAACAATATTTTCCTATACTTCAGCTTTGTTAGGGATCGATTTGATAATTATTTATTTTTGATATGAATAGTTAGATAATAACTTTATGGGGTCTTCTATACACGTACATTTAAAAATTTATGATGTTTTGGTATTATCAAACTATCCAAACTTTATGGTGTTTTGGTATTATTGAAGTTTGGTTTTACTACCATATTGTTGGATTATTAATTGATTTTGTTGTAATGTCATGAACGAATCATTCATGAATGAGCAGTGAGCCCCATTTGGGAAGCTCTACAGGGCTAATAGGGTTTGACGCAAGATGAGATGAGTCGCCAGGGTTTAATGTTTTTCCTAAACTAGGCAAATGCATGTGCGTGCACAGGAGATTTACATCCTTCGGCGGCAACATTGTTCCTCTACCTGTTTCTGCACCTACTGTCTTTGCCTCGAAGATGTACAAAGAGGAAATCGTCACATCTATCAATGCCTGCATCCAGCTCAAAATCCCCGATCACTTCCTCTACCATTGAATTTTAGACATGCTATCATTGTGTAGAACATTCAAAAATATTAAAAAAACAATGGGCCGACACATTAGTAAGTTATTATACTTCTATAAATCCCACAACTCCCACATTAACGCACGAGCAGCCCTAAATAGTAAAGTCCATCCAGGATATGTCAAAAGAACCGTAGAGTCATGAATTATATTTGGCAATAAGAACTATATATATAAATATCACGTCAATGCCTACTGATCAACATCAGCACTAAAAGAAAAGCAGATGTGTTAAATACTTGTCCAAGCTATCAAAACGTCCAAATGGAGTGCTCTTTAGGGAGAATAAACCTTTTGTTTCTTTCAATTGTAGTTCCTTCTAAATTGAACATTGCCCTCAGGCCTGTAATAATGTCGCAGACTCTATAGCGCTGTTTGGGTCCAATATGGGGCAGGTACCCCCAGACGTATGTCCGGGTGCTGTCCCTACCTTTGCCTGATAATCCCCAAGTGCAGGGAATCATCGTAGCAATTTCCGAAGGTGGAAGTGATAAGTATGGAGTGTCGAACCCACAAGGAGCTAAAGGTAAGATCAATATTCTCTCAAGCCCTATCTGCCACTAATACGACTCTACGTACACCGAACGTTTGCTTTCAACTAGCAACGAGAAGTAAAACTACGTTGTGGGTATGAAGAGGATAACTTTGTATGATATCGGAGAGCTAAAATATAAAAGTAGGTGCTGTTATCATAGAGTTAGAATATATTACTAAGTATTATAAATAGCGAGTGTGGGATAATGGTGGATCGGTGTGCGGAATTGTCCTAGACAATTGTTAACAAGACCGATAGTTGTCATTGCAATTTCATATGAGGGAGAGGCATAAGCTAACATACTTTCTCTTCTTGGATCATATGCACTTATGATTGGAACTCTAGCAAGCATCCACAACTACTAAAGATCATTAAGGTAAAACCCAACCATAGCATTAACATATCAAGTCCCCTTTATCCCATAGGCCACAACCCCCTTACTCGGGTTTATGCTTCTGTCACTCAAGAAACCCACTATAAGCGAATCATGAACGTATTGCAACACCCTATAGCGGGAATCCCTCACGCTTGCGTGACACAAAGGGCACCATAGGACAACACCAAAATAAAACATACAACTCGTACCAATCTAGATCATCAATCAATCCAAAGACAAAGGATATCTACTCAAAACATCATAGGATGGCAACACATCATTGGATCATAATATGTGGCATAAAGCACCATGTTCGAGTAGGGATTACAACGGGGTGTGTGGGAGAGTGGACCGCGTAAAAGAGATGAGGATGGTGATGGTGATGTTGATGAAGACGATCACCGCGACGATGGCTCCCCTCTCAATGGCACTCCAGTGCCACCAAGAGAGAGGAGGAGAGGTTCTCCCCCTTGTGCTTCCTCCTCCATGGCCTCCCCCCTAGACGGGGAAAGGTTCTCCCTCTGATCCTTGGCCTTCATGGCGATGATGGCCTCTCCGGGATACTCCTCCATGGCCACCGGTGATGATGGCCCCGTCCGGCAGGGTGCCGGAGAGGGCCTAGATTGATTTCTCGTGGCTAAAGAGGTTTGCGGCGGCGGAACTTCCGATCTAGGTTTCTTTCTGGAAGTTTGGGTATATATAGAAGAGTTTGTCATTGATTTCACGTCAGGGGGGGTCTCCGGGCTGTCCACGAGGCAGGGGGGCGCGCCCAGGGGGGTGGGCGCGCCCCCACCCTCGTGGGCAGCCCGGGACTCTTCTGGCCCAAGTCTTTGACTCCTTAGCCTTCTTATGGTCCAAAAACAAGCTCCGTCAAGTTTCAGGTCAATTGGACTCCGTTTGGTTTTCCTTTTCTGCGATACTCTAAAACAAGGAGAAAACAGAAACTGGCACTGGGCTCTCGGTTAATAGGTTAGTCCAAAAAATCATATAAAATAACTTATAAAAGCCCATTAAACATCCAAGATAGATAATATAACAGCATGAATACTTCATAAATTATAGATACGTTGGATACGTATCAGCATCCCCAAGCTTAATTCTTGCTCGTCCTCAAGTAGGTAAATGATAAAAGAAATAATTTATGTAGTGTGAATGCTAGCAAGTGCATAAGTTTGTTCAATGATAATTCCAATCACTTTTTCTAGCATCATTATATGTCATAATAGTAGCTCAACTCATAAAACTTCTCATGATCAAGTAACAAGCTATTCACATGTTGAAGTATAGATCATAAACTTTCTTGAAGACTAACAAACAATATTCTCAGTCATCAAACAATTGCAATTCATCTTATTTTTAGGAAGGGTCTATGTCAGAGCTTAGCAAACTCCACATACTCAACTATCATTTAATCTTTCACAATTGCTAACACTCATGTCATATTTTATGGGTTTAAAGTTTTAATCGGACACGGAGAAAGATAGCACTACAAAAAAAGACACATCCGTGACATTTTGGGCCGAACGAATTTTTTTTCTGTCATACATATGACACTTCTATGACGATAATTGTGACAAAACCCGGTATCATCATAGATGTGGTGGGCTCCTACTTCTATGACAAAAAATCATGACAGAAAATGGGCTTTTCGTCCTGGGCGGGCCGGTGACACAGCTGCATGACATTCTTTGGGCCGTCCATGACGGAAAAAACCGTGGTAGAAGCGAGGGGGAGGAAAATTTCGCGGAGTTCCCAGTTACGGTGGGAGGTCGGGGGCCGAGCGATGCGTGTTTCTCTCATACACGTACGTGCGTGTGTGCGAGGCGTTGGCTCTAACTGAACCCGAGTGAGGCGTTGGGCTCTAACTGAACCCGAACAATTGCACTACAGGCTACGCGTTACTGAACACGAGCGATCAATCGATGGCTGTTAACTGAAGCCGATCGATGGGATGAACAGTGAGCATTGTGTGTGTGTGTGGGGGGGGGTTGGATGAATAGTGAGCGGTGGCGTTGCCTCTGGATGAACAGGACCCCGTGGTGTGGTGGAAGGCTGGATGAACAGTAGACAGTGGAGGGGTGCCCGTGGAGGGGTGGATGAACAGGACCCCGTGGTGTGGAGGGCTGGATGAACAGTAGACGGTGGAGGGGTGCCCGTGGAGGGGTGGTTGAATAGGACCCCGTGGTGTGGAGGGCTGGATGAACAGTATACGGTGGAGGGGTGGTTGAACAGTAGTCGGTGGAGTAGCGCGCGGTGGAGGCTGGATGAACAGGAGCCCGTGGATGAACAGTCGCAGGTGGAGGATGGAGGAGGTCGACGGTGGATGAACTGTAGCTCGTGGAGGCTGGAGGGGTTGACGGTGGAGATGAACAGTATCCCGTGGAGTCCCGTTTTGCGGTACGCCACACCCCTCCCGATGAACAGGACCACCGTTTCGACCGTAGCGCTCCAACACAAGTCCGTTTCCTCTGTTTTGCGGTACGCCACACCCCTCCCGATCAACAGGACCCCCGTTTCTACCGTAGGAGGTCCGTTTCCTCCGTTTTGCAGTACGCCACACCCCTCCCGATGAACATGTAAGTGCATCTAGTGCCCCTTAGTGATTTTGGTGTATTGAAGACTTATAGGTTAAAGGACTAATGCGTTTGTGAGTGTACACAGGCCTATAAGTCTATGAGGAGTTTGATATATACAGGAAAAGTCGACCCCTAAAAATGAATATCTTCGACTGAATATTTTGGTATTCCTGAAGACTTTCATGAAGACTTTGAAAGTGAAGAAATTGTTGTGTCCGTGAAGACTTGATATTCATGCGAGGAATATGAAGTTTGAAGACTTTCGTTTTCATAGTTTTGTTTTTCTCTTTCTTGAGTCATAGGAAACACCGTACTGTTAAAGGGGGTCGAGGAAATACTAAGGAAAAATTTCCATGTGATTCTCAACTCAAAATCCTACACCTACCAATCCCTTCGAGTGAACCCTTTGGAAATCTCATACAGTTCCGTCAATTTCTTCAGTGAAAGAGATGAAGTTCTTCTGGTCGCTGAGGAATTTGTTCTGACTGAGGAGTTAGGACTTCGCCAGTGCGGATTGCCTACACAGTGAGGAACATGATAGCCCTGAGGAATTTGATAGTCAAATTTCCGACCGTTGCTGTGCTATGCGCCAACTGTCCCAAAATATCTTATCCACCTAACGGTCAAATTATTGAAGGGCATTTATGTCTTATCATGTCGGGATGCTCCCTAGGCTATAAATAGCCACCCCCTACAACCACTAGCTGGTTGGCTGCTCCGAGAGAAATTGACACTTGTCATTGAGAGCAACCCATCCTCCGAGGACTTTGAGCGAAAATCATCAAGTGAGGAAAAACCCCAAACCCAAAGTGATTGAGCATCACTGAAGAGATTGATCCTATGTGGATTCGACGCTTTTTACCTTTGAAGACTGTGCTTCTTCCAGACGGTTAGGCGTCATGGTCTAGAGCATCCAAGAGGAAATTGTGGATCACCGAGTGACCGAGTTTGTCAAGGTTCGGAAGTCACCTGAAGAGTTACCACGAGTGATCGGACGAGGTCTGTGTGACCTTAGTTCAAGGAGAATACGGTGAGGACTGGGTGTCTTGGACTGAGGTCCTCGACTGGGTGTCCGGGACTGTGTGTCCTCGAGTTTAAACACTCAGCCGCTCCAACCAGATGTACAACTTTGACAACAGTTGGAATTGGTCTACCAAATCATTGTCTTCACCGAGCTTACTGGTTCCATTTCCTCAACTCTTTCATTTCCTCATTTACTGTGTTGAGCATTGTTCATATCTGTGCTTGAAGACTTTGACTGAAGACTTTCTCAATTTCCTCAGTTCAATTTCTTCAGTCTGTTTGTCTTCATCTTGTGCTATCCTGTGATTACGCTTTCTGTGCCCAGTGTTTGTTTTCATTTCATCATGATGACTATGTTTGTCTTCTGTTATGTTTACTTCTGAGTACTTATTCCGCTGCAAGTAGTTCTTCATTTAGGAATTTCCTCACCGGCAAATTCCTGAGTGAAGAATTCATAATAATCGCCTATTCACCCCCTAGTCGATATAACGCACTTTCAATTGGTATAAGAGCAGGGTACTCCTTTGTTCTGTGTGATTTTGGTTTAACCGCCTGGAGTTTAGTTATGTCGATCGCAGATATGAAGAAAGTGACATGCCCTATCTTTGACGGTCACGAGTATCCCAAGTGGAAGGCCATGATGAAGAAACGCCTCATGGCGATGAACAGCGAGCTATGGACCGTCACTGAGATGTTGGGGAATGTAGTAATTTCAAAAAAATTCCTACGCACACGCAAGATCATGGTGATGCATAGCAACAAGAGGGGAGAGTGTTGTCTACGTACCCTCGTAGACCGGCAACGGAAGCGTTGACACAACGTAGAGGAAGTAGTCGTACGTCTTCCCGCTCCGATCGATCAAGCACCAAAACTACGGCACCTCCAAGTTCGAGCACACGTTCAGCTCGATGACGATCCCCGGACTCCGATCCAGCAAAGTGTCGGGGATGAGTTTCGTCAGCACGACGGCGTGATGACGATCTTGATGTTCTACCGACGCAGGGCTTCGCCTAAGCACCGCTACAATATTATCGAGGAGTATCGTGGAGGGGGGCACCGCACACGGATAAGAGATCGATCACGAGGATCAACTTGTGTGTCCATGGGGTGCCCCCCTGCCCCCGTATATAAAGGAGGGAGGGGAAGGTGCGGCCGGCCCAAGGGAGGCGCGCCTGGAGGAGTCCTAGTCCCACCGGGAGTAGGACTCCCCCCCTTTCCTAGTTGGAGTAGGATTGGGAGGGGGGAGAGAGAGGAAGGGGGGCGCCGCCCCCCTCTCCTTGTCCTATTCGGACTAGGGGGAGAGGAGGCGCGCGGCCAGCCCTTGCCTCCTCTCCTCTCTTCCACCGAGGCCCAATAAGGCCCATTAAGTTACCGGGGGGGGGGGGGTCCGGTAACCTCCCGGTACTCCGGTAAAATGCCGATTTCACCCGGAACACTTCCGATGTCCAAACATAGCCTTCCAATATATCAATCTTTATGTCTCGACCATTTCGAGACTCCTCGTCACGTCCGTGATCAAATCTGGGACTCCGAACAACCTTTGGTACATCAAAACATATAAACTCATAATGAAACTGTCATCGTAACGTTAAGCGTGCGGACCCTACCGGTTCGAGAACAATGTAGACATGACCGAAACACGTCTCCGATCAATAACCAATAGCGGGACCTGGATGCCCATATTGGCTCCCACATATTCTACGAACATCTTTATCGGTTAGACCGCATAACAACATACGTTGTTCCCTTTGTCATCGGTATGTTACTTGCCCGAGATTCGATCGTCGGTATCTCAATACCTAGTTCAATCTCATTACCGGCAAGTCTCTTTACTCATTCCATAATACGTCATCTCACAACCAACTTATTAGTTGCAGTGCTTGCAAGGCTTAGGTGATGTGTATTACCGAGAGGGCCCAGAGATACCTCTCCGACAATCGGAGTGACAAATCCTAATCTCGAAATACGCCAACCGAACATGTACCTTTGGAGACACCTGTAATGCTCCTTTATAATCACCCAGTTACGTTGTGACGTTTGGTAGCACCCAAAGTGTTCCTCCGGCAAACGGGAGTTGCATAATCTCATAGTCATAGGAACATGTATAAGTCATGAAGAAAGCAATAGCAACATAGTAAACGATCAAGTGCTAAGCTAGTGGAATGGGTCAAGTCAATCACATCATTCTCCTAATGATGTGATCCCATTAATCAAATGACAACTCATGTCTATGGTCAGGAAACATAACCATCTTTGATTAACGAGCTAGTCAAGTAGAGGCATACTAGTGACACTCTGTTTGTCTATGTATTCACACAAGTATTATGTTTCCGGTTAATACAATTCTAGCATGAATAATAAACATTTATCATGATATGAGGAAATAAATAATAACTTTATTATTGCCTCTAGGGCATATTTCCTTCAGTCTCCCACTTGCACTAGAGTCAATAATCTAGATTACACAGTAATGATTCTAACACCCATGGAGTCTTGGTGCTGATCATGTTTTGCTCGTGGAAGAGGCTTAGTCAACGGGTCTGCTACATTCAGATCCGTATGTATCTTGGAAATCTCTATGTCTCCCACCTGGACTAGATCCTGGATGGAGTTGAAGCGTCTCTTGATGTGCTTGGTTCTCTTGTGAAATCTGGATTCCTTTGCCAAGGAAATTGCACCAGTATTGTCACAAAAGATTTTCATCGGACCCGAGGCACTAGGTACAACACCTAGATCGGATATAAACTCCTTCATCTAGACTCCTTCATTTGCTGCGTCCGAAGCAGCTATGTACTCAGCTTCACATGTAGATCCCGCCACGACGCTTTGATTAGAACTGCACCAACTGACAGCTCCATCGTTTAATGTAAACACGTATCCGGTTTGTGATTTAGAATTGTCCGGATCAGTGTCAAAGATTGCATCGACGTAACCGTTTACGACGAGCTCTTTGTCACCTCCATAAATGAGAAACATATCCTTGGTTCTTTTCAGATACTTCAGGATGTTCTTGACCGCTGTCCAGTGATCCATACCTGGATTACTTTGGTACCTCCCTGCTAGGCTTATAGCTAGGCACACATCAGGTCTGGTACACAGCATTGTATACATAATAGAGCCTATGGCTGAAGCATAGGGAACATCTTTCATTTTCTCTCTATCCTCTGCAGTGGTCGGGCATTGAGTCTTACTCAACTTCACACCTTGTAACACAGGCAATAACCCTTTCTTTGCTTGATCTATTTTGAACTTTTTCAAAACTTTGTCAAGGTATGTACTTTGTGAAAGTCCAATCAAGCGTCTTGATCTATATCTATAGATCTTAATGCCCAATATGTAAGCAGCTTCACCGAGGTCTTTCATTGAAAAACTCTTATTCAAGTATCCCTCTGTGCTATCCAGAAATTCTATACTATTTCCGGTCAGTAATATGTCATCCACATATAAGATCAGAAACGCTACAGAGCTCCCACTCACTTTCTTGTAAATACAGGCTTCTCCAAAAGTCTGTATAAAACCAAATGCTTTGATCACACTATCAAAACGTTTATTCCAACTCCGAGAGGCTTACACCAGTCCATAAATGGATCGCTGGAGCTTGCATACTTTGTTAGCTCCCTTTGGATCGACAAAACCTTCCGGTTGCATCATATACAACTCTTCTTCCAGAAATCCATTCAGGAATGCAGTTTTGACATCCATTTGCCAAATTTCATAATCATAAAATGCAACAATTGCTAACATGATTCGGACAGACTTAAGCATCGCTACGGGTGAGAAAGTCTCATCGTAGTCAATCCCTTGAACTTGTCGAAAACCTTTTGCAACAAGTCGAGCTTTGTAGACAGTAACATTACCGTCAGCGTCAGTCTTCTTCTTAAAGATCCATTTATTCTCAATTGCTTGCCAATCATCGGGCAAGTCAACCAAAGTCCAGACTTTGTTCCCATACATGGATCCCATCTCAGATTTCATGGCCTCAAGCCATTTTGCGGAATCTGGGCTCACCATCGCTTCTTCATAGTTCATAGGTTCATCATGGTCTAGTAACATGACTTCCAGAACAGGATTACCATACCACTCTGGTGTGGATTTTATTCTGGTTGGTCTACGAGGTTCGGTAGAAACTTGATCTGAAGTCTCATGATCATCATCATTAGCTTCCTCACTAATTGGTGTAGGTGTCACAGAAACCGGTTTCTGTGATGTACTACTTTCCCATAAGGGAGTAGATACAGTTATCTCATCAAGTTCTACTTTCCTCCCACTCACTTCTTTCGAGAGAAACTCCTTCTCTAGAAAGTTTCCGAATTTAGCAACAAAAGTCTTGCCTTCGGATTTGTGATAGAAGGTGTACCCAATAGTCTCCTTTGGATATCCTATGAAGACACATTTTTCCGATTTGGGTTTGAGTTTATCAGGTTGAAGCTTTTTCACATAAGCATCGCAGCCCCAAACTTTAAGAAACGACAACTTTGGTTTCTTGCCAAACCATAGTTCATAAGGCGTCATCTCAACGGATTTTGATGGTGCCCTATTTAACGTGAATGCAGCCGTCTCTAAAGCATAACTCCAAAACGATAGCGGTAAATCAGTAAGAGACATCATAGATCGCACCATATCAAGTAAAGTACGATTACGACGTTCGGATACACCATTACGCTGTGGTGTTTCGGGTGGCGTGAGTTGTGAAACTATTCCGCATTGTTTCAAATGTACACCAAACTCGTAACTCAAATATTCTCCTCCACGATCAGATCGTAGAAACTTTATTTTCTTGTTACGATGATTTTCAACTTCACTCTGAAATTCTTTGAACTTTTCAAATGTTTCAGACTTATGTTTCATTAAGTAGATATACCCATATCTGCTCAAATCGTCTATGAAGGTGAGAAAATAACGATATCCGCCACGAGCCTCAACATTCATTGGACCACATACATCAGTATGTATGATTTCCAATAAATCTGTTGCTCTCTCCATAGTACCGGAGAACGGCGTTTTAGTCATCTTGCCCATAAGGCACGGTTCGCAAGTGCCAAGTGATTCATAATCAAGTGACTCCAAAAGTCCATCAGTATGGAGTTTCTTCATGCGTTTTACACCGATATGACCTAAATGGCAGTGCCACAAATAAGTTGCACTGTCATTATCAACTATGCATCTTTTTGGCTTCAACATTATGAATATGTGTGTCACTACTATCGAGATTTAATAAGAACAGACCACTCTTCAAGGGTGCATGACCATAAAAGATATTACTCATATAAATAGAACAACCATTATTCTCTGATTTAAATGAATAACCGTCTCGCATCAAACAAGATCCAGATATAATGTTCATGCTCAACGCTGGCACCAAATAATTATTATTTAGGTCTAATACTAATCCCGAAGGTAGATGTAGAGGTAGCGTGCCGACCGTGATCACATCGACTTTGGAACCGTTTCCCACGTGCGTCGTCACCTCGTCCTTAGCCAATCTTCGCTTAATCCGTAGCCCCTGTTTCGAGTTGCAAATATTAGCAACAGAACCAATATCAAATACCCAGGTGCTACTGCGAGCATTAGTAAGGTACGCATCAATAACATGTATATCACATATACCTTTGTTCACCTTGCCATCCTTCTTATCCGCCAAATACTTGGGGCAGTTCCGCTTCCAGTGACCAGTCTGCTTGCAGTAGAAGCACTCAGTTTCAGGCTTAGGTCCAGACTTGGGTTTCTTCTCTTGATCAGCAACTTGCTTGCCGTTCTTTTTGAAGTTCCCCTTCTTCTTCCCTTTGCCCTTTTTCTTGAAACTAGTGGTTTTGTTAACCATCAACACTTGATGCTCCTTTTTGATTTCCACGTTCGCGGATTTCAGCATCGCGAAGAGCTCGGGCATAGTTTTGTCCATCCCTTCCATGTTATAGTTCATCACGAAGCTCTTGTAGCTTGGTGGCAGTGATTGGAGAATTCTGTCAATGACGCAATCATCCGGAAGATTAACTCCCAGTTGAATCAAGTGATTATTATACCCAGACATTTTGAGTATATGATCACTGACAGAACCATTCTCCTCCATCTTGCAGCTATAGAACTTATTGGAGACTTCATATCTCTCAATCCGGGCATTTGCTTGAAATATTAACTTCAACTCCTGGAACATCTCATATGCTCCATGGTGTTCAAAACGTCGTTGAAGTCCTGGTTCTAAGCCGTAAAGCATGGCACACTGAACTATTGAGTGGTCATCAGCTTTGCTCTGCCAGATGTTCATAACTTCTGGCGTTGCTCCAGCAGCAGGCCTGGCACCTAGCGGTGCTTCCAGGACGTAATTCTTCTGTGCAGCAATGAGGATAATCCTCAAGTTACGGACCCAGTCCGTGTAATTTCTACCATCATCTTTCAACTTTGCTTTCTCAAGGAACGCATTAAAATTCAACGGAACAACAGCACGAGCCATCTATCTACAAACAACATAGACAAGCAAGATACTATCAGGTACTAAAGTCATGATAAATTTAAGTTCAATTAATCAAATTATTAAGAACTCCCACTTAGATAGACATCCCTCTAATCCTCCAAGTGATTACGTGATCCATATCAACTACACCATGACCGATCATCACGTGAGATGGAGTAGTTTCAACGGTGAACATCAATATGTTGATCATATCTACTATATGATTCACGCTCGACCTTTCGGTCTCCGTGTTCCAAGGCCATATCTATTATATGCTAGGCTCGTCAAGTTTAACCTGAGTATTCCGCGTGTGCAACTGTTTTGCACCCGTTGTATTTGAACGTAGAGCCTATCACACCCGATCATCACGTGGTGTCTCAGCACGAAGAACTTTCGCAACGGTGCATACTCAGGGAGAACACTTATCTTGATAATTTAGTAAGGGATCATCTTATAATGCTACCGTCAATCAAAGCAAGATAAGATGCATAAAAGATAAACATCACATGCAATCAATATAAGTGATATGATATGGCCATCATCATCTTGTGCTTGTGATCTCCATCTTCGAAGCACCGTCATGATCACCATCGTCATCGGCGCGACACCTTGATCTCCATCGTAGCATCGTTGCCGTCTCGCCAATCTTATGCTTCTACAACTATCGCTACCGCTTAGTGATAAAGTAAAGCATTATAGGGCGATTGCATTGCATACAATAAAGCGACAACCATATGGCTCCTGCCAGTTGCCGATAACTTCGGTTACAAAACATGATCATCTCATACAAATAAAATTCAGCATCACAACATGCCCTGCAAAAACAAGTTGGACGACCTCTACTTTGTTGTTGCAAATTTACGTGGCTGCTACGGGCTTAGCAAGAACCGTTCTTACCTACGCATTAAAACCACAACGATAGTTTGTCAAGTTGGTGCTGTTTTAACCTTTGCAAGGACCGGGCGTTGCCACACTCGATTCAACTAAAGTGAGAGAGACAGACACCCGCCAGTCACCTTTAAGCAACGAGTGCTCGTAACGGTGAAACCAGTCTCGCATAAGCGTACGCGTAATGTCGGTACGGGCCGCTTCATCTCACAATACCGCTGAACCAAAGTATGACATGTTGGTAAGCAGTATGACTTATATCGCCCACAACTCACTTGTGTTCTACTCGTGCACAACATCAACGCATAAAACCAGGCTCGGATACCATTGTTGGGGAACGTAGTAATTTCAAAAAATTTCCTACGCACACGCAAGATCGTGGTGATGCATAGCAACGAGAGGGGAGAGTGTTGTCTACGTACCCTCGTAGACCGGCAACGGAAGCGTTGACACAACATAGAGGAAGTAGTCGTACGTCTTCCTGCTCCGACTGATCAAGCACCGAAACTATGGCACCTCCGAGTTCGAGCACACGTTCAGCTCGATGACGATCCCCGGACTCCGATCTAGCAAAGTGTCGGGGATGAGTTCCGTCAGCACGACGGCGTGATGACGATCTTGATGTTCTACCATCGCAGGGCTTCGCCTAAGCACCGCTACAATATTATCGAGGAGTATCGTGGAGGGGGGCACCGCACACGGCTAAGAGATCGATCACGAGGATCAACTTGTGTGTTCTAGGGTGCCTCCTGCCCCCGTATATAAAGGAGGGAGGGGGAGGTGTGGCCGGCCCAAGGGAGGCGCGCCTGGAGGAGTCCTACTCCCACCGGGAGTAGGACTCCCCCCTTTCCTAGTTGGAGTTGGATTGGGAGGGGGGGAGAGTGAGGAAGGGGGGCGCCGCCCCCCTCTTCTTGTCCTATTCGGACTAGGGGGAGGGGAGGCGCGTGGCCAGCCCTTGCCTCTTCTCCTCTCTTCCACCGAGGCCCAATAAGGCCCATTAAGTTACCTGGGGGGGGGGGGTTCCGGTAACCTCCCGGTACTCCGGTAAAATGCCGATTTCACCCGGAACACTTCCGATGTCCAAACATAGGCTTCTAATATGTCAACCTTTATGTCTCGACTATTTCGAGACTCTTCGTCACGTCCCTGATCACATCCGGGACTCCGAACAACCTTCGGTACATCAAAACATATAAACTCATAATGAAACTGTCATCGTAACGTTAAGCGTGCGGACCCTACGGGTTCGAGAACAATGTAGACATGACCGAAACACGTCTCCGGTCAATAACCAATAGTGGGACCTGGATGCCCATATTGGCTCCCACATATTCTACGAAGATCTTTATCGGTCAGACCGCATAACAACATACGTTGTTCCCTTTGTCATCGGTATGTTACTTGCCCTAGATTCGATCGTCGGTATCTCAATACCTAGTTCAATCTCATTACCGGCAAGTCTCTTTACTCGTTCCGTAATACATCATCTCACAACCAACTTATTAGTTGCAGTGCTTGCATGGCTTAGGTGATGTGTATTACCGAGAGGGCCGAGAGATACCTCTCCGAATCGGAGTGACAAATCCTAATCTCGAAATACGCCAACCCAACATGTACCTTTGGAGACACCTGTAATGCTCCTTTATAATCACCCAGTTATGTTGTGACGTTTTGGTAGAACCCAAAGTGTTCCTCCGGAAACGGGAGTTGCATAATCTCATAGTCATAGGAACATGTATAAGTCATGAAGAAAGCAATAACAACATACTAAACGGTCAAGTGCTAAGCTAGTGGAATGGGTCAAGTCAATCACATCATTCTCCTAATGATGTGATCCCATTAATCAAATAACAACTCATGTCTATGGTCAGGAAACATAACCATCTTTGATTAACGAGCTAGTCAAGTAGAGGCATACTAGTGACACTCTGTTTGTCTATGTATTCACACAAGTATTGTGTTTCCGGTTAATACAATTCTAGCATGAATAATAAACATTTATCATGATATGAGGAAATAAATAATAACTTTATTATTGCCTCTAGGGCATATTTCCTTCATGAGATTGGTTTGACTGATCTATGCAAGATGGCGGAAGCTGATGACATTCGCAAGTACACTCTTCTCAACCTCACTGCGAAGGACGTCATCTGCTCCTGTCTGTCTCGAAATCAGTTCAGGAACGTCATGCATCTCGATCTCGCGAAGCTTATCTGGGACCGTCTATCTGAGGTCTATGAAGGTCATCGAACTTGTCAAGATCCTTGGTTCGTGGACTTCAAGGAATCTCTCAAAGCGATGACATTCGAACCAGAATCATCATCCTCTTCATCATGCCTTATGGCAAAAAGTGCTGAGGTAACTGAATGCTACCTATCCGAGTCTAGTGATGATGAATCTGGTGATGAATTTGGACCCAGTTATGTCAAACTTGCTTCCCTTGCCACTAAACAACAAATAGCTTTAACAAAAGTTCATAACATGCTAAGTAAGAGCGATGATATGTTGAGAGAAGAAATGGATCAGTCAAAAGCGTTGGCTGAAAGTCTTCAGAGACTTCATACTAAGTATGACAACCTTCAAGGTCATCATAACACTCTTATCTGATCATGAGAAGCTTTCTTATGAATTTCTTCAGAGAAAGCAAGATCTTGAGACGCTAAGAGTGAGTTATGAAGATCTTCAGAAGGAGCGCGATTCATTACTTGCTCAACAAATCAGCGCTTCTCAGGAAGAATTTGTTCCTCCATGTTTAAAGTGCATTAGACGTGAATCTGCTAATTCTTCACCTGAATGTTCAAATGCTTCAAATGTTACAAATTCTTCACCTGCCTCTGCTATCACTAATCCCTCATCTGAGGACATTGCTAGTATCACTAACGATGCAGGGCTGAAGGAATTGTACATGATAGGCATGTACAAAAGCCTCAAAGGGCATAAGACTCTTTGTGATGTGCTTAAAAAGCAGATCCTCAACAGGAACCCTAGGAAAGAGGGTATTGCCTTTGAGAGGAAACTCAATGCTGATGGTACATATTGGAAGCCTGAGTAGTACCCCAAAACCTCATGGGTTGCTGCAAAGGGCCCTCCAGTTGATCCATCAAATTTATCTGGCTTTACATGTGAATCTCCTCATTCTTCTGATGAGTCATTTGACTCCAATTATAAACTGTTCAAAAATCAGAATGGTGAAGTATTTGCTAGATATATTGGCACTAACTGCAGGAACGGTTCCCCTATGAAGAAAATCTGGGTTCCCAAAAGGTGCCTTGAAAGTCTTCAGGTGAATGTCCTCATGACACCACCTGTGAAGAATAGGAACCCCAGAGCAAATTCTTCATATGGACCAAATTCTTCATATGGATCCAAGTCCTCATACGGACCAAATTCCTCACGTGGATCAAATTCCTCAAATGGATCAAAGTCCTCATATGAACATCATCATGCTAACAACTCTGTTTCGCAGGGAAGAGCCAAGGGCTATGAATATGAGCATTGTTCTTCTAATCATTATGTTCATAAGTCCTCGAAGAATTTCTCTTCTTATTCATATGCTTATCCTAACCCCTCTTATGTGAAACGAAATGGTCTGGCATCTTTGCCACCTTTCTCTTATGGGGCTCGCAGAGTGATGAACTCTTTGCCACCCGTTGAGATGTGGGTGGTGAAGAAAAAGAACTAATTTCTTCTGCAGGGTCAGGTCTCCGGACGTGTTAAATCGTCTGAAGAATTTGCTAGGGACCTGACAAATTGCCTGAAAGGATGCTGGCTAATCACGAAGAAATGAACTTTCATTTCTCACGTCCTCATACTGCTTTATCTGTTCTATTACTCGATGAAATTGATCTGATGAATTGATGTCATATTCTTCACTGATGAAGTATATGAAGTTCGTAAGCTGCACTAATTCATCTGCAGGATGATCAACCCAAACCCAACGAGTGGGTCCTCGATAGTGGATGTACAAATCACATGACCGGTGACAAGAATCTATTGATGGATGATCCCTTATCACCATCGCATCTGAAGCATATCATCTTCGCTGACAAAGGCAAAAGTCAGGTATTGGGTCTAGGTAAGGTTGCGATCTCTAAGGACATACATATGGACAAGGTTATGCTTGTTGAGTCCTTAGGATACAATCTTATGTCTGCCTCAATGCTTTGTGATCTTGATATGGTTGTTATCTTTGGCAAGTACCGTTGTGTTGTGATTATGGAAGCTGACAAATCCAAAGTCTTCGAAGGCTTCAGGAAAGGAGACTTGTATATTGTTGATTTCTCTATAGGACCACAACCAGCCGTGTGCCTACTTGCAAAAGCTTCAGAAGGTTGGCTATGGCATCGACGACTTGGTCATGCAGGCATGAGGAATTTGCACACGCTTGCAAAGAAGAAGCATGTCATTGGCATTGAGAATGTCAAATTCCTCAAGGATCACCTATGCGGAGCCTGTGAAGCTGGAAAGATGACCAAGGCCAAGCATCCCGCGAAGACTATCATGACCACTACTAGACCATTTGAATTACTTCATATGGATCTCTTCGGTCCTAACCATTATTCAGCTGTCACAAATGATGCATCTCTTTATGGTCTTGTTATTGTTGATGATTACTCTCGTTACACATGGGTACACATTGTTACTTACAAACATGAAGTGCAGGAAGTCTTCAAACGATTTTCCTCGAGGGCTTCAACCAACTTTGGTGTGAAGATCAAGCACATCAGAAGTGACAATGGAACTGAGTTCAAGAATTCTGGTCTTGATGACTATCTTGATGAACTTGGTATTACTCATGAGTTATCTGCTCCTTATATTCCTCAACAGAACGGTGTCGTGGAGCGCAAGAACCGAACTCTTGTTGAGATGGCTCGCACTATGCTTGATGAGTACAAGACGCCTCGTCACTTCTGGATTGAGGCAATTTATACTGCATGCCACATCATCAACAGAGTATATCTTCACAAATTCTTCAAGAAGACTGCCTATGAACTCCTCACTGACAAGAAACCCAATAGAGCACCTACCTTCTGTGATAGATGAACGAGCACCTGAAGACTCTATCAAGCTCAAGGCTACTGAGGATGTCATTCCTACCGAAGAATTTGCTAAAGAATTCATTCCAGAACGTGAAGAACGTCAAGATGATGCACCTGAGGAAAATGCTGAAGAAAATGGTGCTGAGGAAAATGCTGATCAAATTCCTCGAAGACAGCCAGCTCATCCTCGCGTTGCAAAAGAAGTGCAAGTGGAGAAGATCATTGATGACATTGAAGCACCAGGTCCTCTCACACGCTCAAAAGCTTCACACTTATCTAACTTTTGTGGGAACTATGATTTTGTCTGTATCACAGAGCCCACTAAGGTAGATGAAGCATTTCTGGAGCCTGAGTGGATTCAGGCCATGCAAGAAGAATTACGTCATTTCGAGCTCAACAATGTATGGGAACTGGTCAAACGTCCAGATCCTCGCAAGCACAACATTATTGGCACAAAGTGGATCTACCGCAACAACCAAGATGAAAATGGCCTTGTGGTGAGGAATAAGGCACGACTCGTAGCTCAAGGCTACACACAGGTTGAAGGAATTGATTTCGATGAAACTTTTGCACCTGTTGCTAGACTTGAGTCTATTCGCATACTACTTGCTTATGCTAACCATCATGATATCATCTTATATCAAATGGATGTGAAAAGTGCATTCCTCAATGGTAAGCTTGAGGAAGAAGTATATGTTGCTCAACCCCCAGGTTTTGAAGATCCTAAGCATCCTGACAAAGTCTTCAGACTAAATAAGGGCCTCTATGGCCTCAAGCAGGCCCCTCGGGCGTGGTATGATACTTTGAAGGAATTCTTCAAGAAGAATGGCTTCACACCTGGTTCACTCGACCCTACTCTCTTTACTAAATCCTATGATGGTGAACTATTTGTGTGCCAAATATATGTTGATGATATTATCTTTGGCTGTACTGACCAACGTTATAGTGATGAATTTGCCTATATGATGAGTGAAGAATATCAAATGTCTATGATGGGAGAGTTGAAATTCTTCTTAGGTCTTCAAATTCGTCAACAGTGCAATGGCATATTCATATCTCAGGAGAAATACCTCAAAGATGTACTGAGGAAATTCGGCATGCAAGATTGCAAAGGCGTCAAAATTCCTATGCCCACTAATGGCCATCTGTGCACTGATGAAAATGGTATTGACTTCGATCATAAGGTATACCGCTCCATGATTGGCTCTTTATTGTATTTATGTGCATCTAGGCCAGATATAATGCTTAGTGTTTGCATGTGTGCCCGATTTCAAGCTGCACCGAAGGAATCACACCATAAGGCTGTGAAGCATATTCTTCGATATCTAGCTCACACTCCAACACTAGGATTATGGTACTCCAAGGGCTTGGCTTTTGATCTCATTGGATATTCCGACTCTGACTATGCTGGTGATCATGTGGACCGCAAGTCAACATCTGGTACATGTCATTTCCTCGGACGATCTTTGGTCTGTTGGTCCTCGAAGAAACAGAACTGCGTATCACTATCTACTGCTGAAGCTGAGTACATTGCTGCTGGCTCTTGCTGTGCTCAACTGCTATGGATGAAGCAAACCCTCAAGGACTATGGCGTCAATGTGAAGAATGCGCCACTCTTCTGTGACAATGAGAGTGCCACAAAGATTGCTCACAACCCAGAGCACTCGAAGACAAAGCATATTCAAATTCATCATCATTTTCTTCGCGATCATGTGTGGAAGGGCGACATTTCTATTGAACATGTGAAGACTGAAGACCAGCTAGCAGATATCTTCACAAAGCCCTTGGATGAGAAGAGATTTAGCAAGTTGCGGTGTGAGCTAAATATCTTAGAATCTTCGAATGTTCTTTGAAAAGGACACTCATCCTAACACTTATGCAAAATTGATGACTTAGATGTGCAACACATGAAGAAAAGTTTTCTTCAATCAATGAAGAATAACACTCTAAGCGTGAAGAAATTAATGAAGAATTTGATTCTCAGAACCCTACGATAATTGTACGCGGTGTCTGAAATCATCATTCTTATATGGTGGGTCGTGCCACTACGAAAAGTTGAAATTCTTCAAATTGAGTTTTTTTTTGGTTTGTGAAATCCCTCAGTTTTTCAAATTCATCAACTTTTCAAAATCTTCACTGTTTCTGTCATTTTTCTTCATTGGCTATATATATATATATATATATATATATATATATATATATATATATATATATATATATATATATATATATATATATATATATATATATATATATATATATATATATATATATATGAGTTTATGTCCTCTACAGCATTCACTTATGGCTATTTCTTCAAGTTGCATTTTCTGCTAAGTGAATGTGACCGGACCCTATCCCCTCTATGGTAAACTCAACCCAGTCTATTTACAAATTCTTCATATGCGTTCTATTTGAAACTCGTTCAAAATCTTCACTGAGTCCTTGTCAGCTGAAGAAATTGCGAACGGAACTTTAAAACTGATCTTATCCAAATTTTCGGTTTTGCCGCTCAAATCGTTCCGCATCCCACGATAGACTTATCTATTCACCCACGATCAAACACGATCTCCACTCCTCAGTACATGGGTGACACATGTCGTGCGAAGGAGAAGGGTCAGGGGCACGTTCGTCCTAATTCTTCGGATAAATAGTTTTTCCACCGTGGCTATAAATACCCCTTCACCCCTTTCTCACTTCTTTTACTCCGCTCCATCACTCTCTCCCGCTCGAGCTTCCCAAACCCTAGCGCCGCCGCTACTCCATCGTCGCCGGTGAGGAAGAGCTTCACTGCCTCGACCTCGTCGCCGTCGTACTCGCGCCGGTCGTGGAAATATTCACCTCCGCCGCCGCCGTAGCCGTCTTCCTCCGCCGAGTTAGGGCGTGGAAGATCTGCACTGACGAACTTCACTGTTCCACTTCACAGTTTGTCGCGTTCTTCGATTCGGGTAATTTAAAGTTACTTTTACTGCCCTCTTTGATTCAAATGTTTTTCTTCGAAATCTTCAAAGGTATTTTTCTTCAAATCCTCACATACTTAACACCTCTCAAGTCATCTGCTCTTGATTCATCTCTCTAAGCATCATTTTTTTAAGATTCCTCAATTGTGTGGATCTTTGGTCTATACAACTCTGGAACCTAAGAAAAGGAACGCTTAGTGAAATTCTTCAAGACTCATCTGGTCAAATTCCTCAAACTTATTTCTTTTGAAAATCCTTCTAAGAACGCATATGACCTCTCCAAATTCCTCGCAACTATACTCTGTTCACAGGTACTCATGTCTGCTGCTGAATCACTAGGTTCTCATTAACTCATTTGCAGTGTTCCTCGAAGAAAAGTTGCATACTTCTTCAGAGAATTTGATTGTTCAAATTCCTCAGTTGAAGAAAATGGCTGAAGGTAAGAGGCCACAGAAAGGAGGGAAGAAGCTTGAGGTCATGACTGCTTTTGAGATTCCTGAAGATATCTATGCTGGATACTGCACACCTCCTGAGGAAGATAAGAATGCACGCAAGGTTTGCATTCAGAGGATTGAAAGGAGATGGGCAAGAGAATGGAGGGAATACAGATATGTACCTCCCAAGTACATGAAGAAATTCGCTCTTAAACCTCCTTGCACAAGAGCTCCACTCGCACCTGGCCAAGTGGCTGATCCCACCAGCGTCAAGCGTGGTGATGACTTTCCTGAAGAATGGGCCAAGCGCCAAGCCAAGCTGGCTAGATAAGCCAAAGAAGCAGTGAGGAAATTCAGTGAAGACTCTGCTGCTGCTGCTACCACTGAGGCCTCTGTCATGCCGTAGAAATCTATGGCTAAGAAGCCCGCACGCAAGCCAAGTGCTTCAACAACAGTGCCCTCATGGCAAAGTTCCTCAGCTATGCCCTCACGGCCAGAAACTTCAAAATTCTCAAGACCAATTCCTCATGCTGCTCCTGCTCCTCCAAGATCCTCAGCTACTTCTTCAAAGTCCTCAGCACCTGTGCATCTGGCCACGTGCCAAAGGACTACATGCATCTCCATTGCCTCTGGTGTCTCAGCAAGTTCCTCAGCCGCACCAAATTCCTCAACTGGTCCGACTCTGCTAAAGACTAAGGCAACTGCTGGACGCGGTCCTCACCCAAGTCCTAAGAAGAAGCAGGTCGCCTTCCAGGTGCCATATGATGATGAAGAACTTGCTGGTATCATCAGAGACAGGCAAGAAAGGGCCGCTAGAGCCAAAGGGACAAATGTGCCACTGATGTTGGATCCAAGGGTGATCCTCGATTACATTGATGTCTGGCACAAGGACCCAAATACTTCCTTGCCTGATTTCAATCTGACTCATGGACAAAGTCACATGCTGACCCATTTCATCTCTGAAGAAAAATGGAAATATGAGAAGGCTAGGCAGATCAAGAAAGCTCAGTATAAGAAAAAGAAGTTTCTGAAGAGTAACATTCTCAAAATGACCACTGAAGATCTTGTGAAGATCCAGTCTGAAATCAAAGTCCTCAGCGTTGATTTCAATACTTACTATGCTGATTGGCAAGGAGCTCAGTATAAGAAAGCTCAGTATAAGAAAGAGAAGTTTCTGAAGAGTAACATTCTCAAAATGACCACTGAAGATCTTGTGAAGATCCAGTCTGAAATCAAAGTCCTCAGCGATGATTTCAATACTTACTATGCTGATTGGCAAGGAGCCAAAGTCAGGTTTGTTAAACTGACTGAAAAGATCACTTCCAATGTTGCACCTCCATCGCAACAAGATATTCCTCAGGCTGAAGCTTCTGCACAGCCAACTGAAGAACATGCCAGCACCGCTGATGATTTTCAGGCCGCTGAAGAAAATGTAAGTTCCAGGGCTGATGACTCCATCCCAGCCGATGAAGAAATTGCCAGGGCATCCACTAGTGTTGCGCCTGAAGAAATTCAACTAGATTCCTCAGCTCCACCTGCGCCTACACCAACTCCTATCCTTCCGTCTGCATTATATGTGAAGAAGACCAAGGCTGCAGAGCGAGCTGCTGTGAAGAAAAGGAAAGCATTAGCTGCTTCAGATTCTTCAGCTCCGGAGAAGATGAAGCCTATGACAAGTTCTTTTGCAAAT
The DNA here is from genome assembly GCA_032464435.1 of Aegilops umbellulata. NCBI lineage: Eukaryota > Viridiplantae > Streptophyta > Magnoliopsida > Poales > Poaceae > Aegilops > Aegilops umbellulata. The sequence continues at coordinate 26,843,093 of CP136058.1, read as the reverse complement.
CCCATTGATGCTGTTCCTATTTCCTCCATGCCATCTGTCGTGGATTTGTCACGGCAGATGTCCTGGTGTAAGGACTTAGTCGCGAGGCCAACGCATCTATGTGGTAGCTTGAAGGGGTTGAGCGGAATCGAGAGACGCAACACACAAGACGAGGATTTAGACAGCTTCGGGCCCCGGGAAACATCATCCGGTAAAAACCCTACATGCTGTTTGAGGCTAGGTGTCATTATGATCATGAGGGAGCCGCGAGCTTAGCCGGTCCTTTGTGTCTAGCCCTAGAGATTGTTTTCTTGTTCCCTCCTCCCTTTGGGGAGCCCTGCCCCTCCTTATATAAGTTGAAGGGGCGGTTTACATGTGGAGTCCAAATAGGATTAGGACTAGCCTATTTTCTACTACAAGCCGGATACAAGCCCGGGTCTTGATTCCTCGTAAAGGAAATATTCCTCATGCCTTTTCTCTTAAACCGGCCCACCATAACATGAGCCGGTCGTCTGGGCCTTGGGCCTTGTCGTTCGTCTGACCCTCTGCCGGGTCACCAGTGAGTCGCCCTAGTAGACGGGTTATTCGTAAACCGCCAGGTCACAGTGAGCCGACAAGTGTTAGTCAGGTCTTGGTGAACCGCCAAGTCCGGTCGGGTCATACCGCGGGGTGTATCCCCGACACTAGCCCCCAGTTTAATTTGGATTTATCCATGTTAAACTGATCCTGCAAAATAAACACAAGAACAAACTTGATAGGTTGTGCTCCGGGTTGAATTTTTGTAAGCCGGCTCCTGACCATCCTCAAGTCCTTGACATTTCTTCCTTGATATATATCCATGATCTCATAGCAAATCTCCTTAGCAGATATGTCCCAATTTTACCAATGCAAAAAATCCAGATACTTCCTTTGAGAAATCCGGGTCAATAGGCCAGCTTCATAACCAATTTGCTGACATTGGCTCTTGTTGAGAAATATTGTAAGAGACAATCCACTTGAGTCGGCTTTCAATGCTCTGACTTGCCAAAAATATTGGTCTTCAAATATTCAACTTATATTCAGCCGCCTTGAAGATATAAAACTTGCCGATTTATGATTACCAAATATTGCCGGGTTATGAATAGATTATGCCGAGTCATAATTGTCGCCAACGCCGGTTTACGATTTTTGCAGACACCGGGTCAATCTGATTTACTCAAACTGAGAATTTGAAGATATTTTTCCCTTATATCCATATTACCTGTAGCCCCCAAGGGCCGGTTTAATCAGCATGAATAAGCCGGGACTTATCATCATGGCTTTACATAAAATCCAGGTGTGTAGCCCCCATGAGTCAGCTATAGTCATAGCAGTATAGTCGGGTCATCATAGAGTTGTCCTCAGAAAAGAGCAATATGCATTAGCCCCCAAGTGTCGGGTCATTATGTAATAATGAGCAGGGACTTTGTAAATATGATGATGTAAATTTGAGCGATAACGTGTAGCCCCCAAGGGCCGGCTCAGTAAGATATTACTTGAACTGGGACTTTGTATATAATTCATTGATAATAACATTATATGATGTAATCTCCACCATGGGGCTTGAACCCACGTCCACAAGGTTAAGAGCTTTGTGCTTTACCAACTGAGCAATGGATCCTTCAATATAATGGATTAAGACTTGTGTACCTTGAACTGTTGACAGGAGCAATTGGTAGCCCCCAAGGGCCGGCTCATTACGATGTGATGAGTCAGGTCTTCAATGAGGTGAGCAAAAATGACTTTGCATTAGCCCCCAAGTATCATGGTGCATGCTTGCAGTGACATGAGACTTGTATATCTGATGTAACCTCAATTTGAATAATGTAACCCCCAAGGGCCGGCTCGTAAGCCTGCAGTGACTCGGGACTATTTCCTCCATTGTAAAAGAAATCATGCCCATTGATAAATATAATAGCCGTTGCACTAAAGCGACTTTGAAAACCTCAATCATAATATCAGTTTCTGATAATCTCAATAGAAATCCAGCCATGTTGGCTATTCAAGATTTGAATAATATAATCCGGTATGAAAACCTCAATCATTCAATATCGTCATGAAAATCCAGCCAATTTTGGCTATTAAAAATTTAAACACCTCATCTGTTGACAAGTAAATCCGGAGTTTAAATACCTGGCGGCTCTTAGCCGATGGTGATTTAATATGCCTCCATTGTAAGCCGGAATTTTTATGACCCGACGGCTTATAGCCTTTGAGAAAAATCCAGAACGGATAATCATTTTGAAGCATCAACTTTGGTAATGAGCTTGAACTTAATCATTTATATGCCATATTTTTGCAAATCCTGCAGAGAGTTTAAACAACATATGCCCTAGCGTCAAAGCCAGGGCGGGTCATAATATCTCACATATAACGACTGTGATATTGAATTTGTACTGCCGGTTTACATGACCTGTGCAGTAAGGGTGATAACCCAATCTTTAGAAGCCAATGCTTCCACATAGATGATGATTGTCATAAACTGGCGACTTATAGTCAAAAGTCAAGCCGGGTTAAGCATAAAACACTTATATTCATTTGAGATATAATCCAAAAAAGGTCTCAAGTTAAGTAATTGTGGCTGCAATAAGCTTTACCAGAAACAGAATAAAACTTTCTGAGGCTTCTGATTCGGATACGATCAGTAAACCGTCCAAAGGGGTTAAGCTAAGATTCGAATACGATCATATAGCCCCCAGTGGCTTTGGCGATGCCAATCAAGAGGGTATCGACAGCTATGTTCTCTTTGTTTCGAATACGACCTATGTTTGACCAGGAAGCCCCCAAATGACCTTGAGAGTTGTTTAACGACGCTGATTCGAATACGATCCACGTCGACCTATTTTAAAAGAAACTTACTTGCATTGCCCTGCATATAAAACAAAACACAAGTCCCTTGGCGACTTACCACATAAGGGGGTTATATAATGTGCTGATAACCCGGACTATGAATCAAAAAATCATAAAAGCTAGTTCTCCATTGTATCTTTGAGACACAATCGTAACAGCATACCTGTGATCCCTTGATTGCCTTGCCGGCTTATGTGACCCGGCCAAGGAAGGTAAGCTTTTAAGCTTTAAACATGGCACCTATGATGTTTTCTATGCGCTAACAAACGCCTTTGATCAAATTTAAGCCGGTGTGATAAAAAATCACCTCATGATCCTTTGCGAAAAATGATCTCAGAAAAGTAAAGCAACTATGATTGCAAATCTGTTATGAAAAATAGACAAAAGGCTTCTGATTCGAATATGATCAGATAACCGTTCCAAAGGGGTTAAGCTAAGATTCAGATACGATCATATAGCCCCCAGTGGCTTTGGCGATGCCGATCAAGTGGGTATCGACAGCTATGTTCTCTTTGGTTCGAATACGACCTATGTTTGAACAGGAAGCCCCCAAGTGACCATAAGAGTTGTTTAGCGACGCTGATTCGAATACAATCCACGTCGATTCCCAAAGGGGTTGAGCTATGATTCGGATACGATCAAGAAGCCCCCAAGTAGGTTCAGCAGTTTGCTAATCAAAAGGGTATCAACAGCTATGTTCTCTTTGGTTCGAATACGACCTAGGATTGAACAGGAAGCCCCCAAGTGATCATGATAAGATAAGCCGTAAGGCGGGATATCCAAGTTTGAACCGCGCCTCATGGCAGCAAGTTCTTTTGACAACCTTTAATTTTTCTGAGAACTCGAACTTGCGAGAGATTAAATCTTTTTGAACCGGAACTTTAAACTGGATTTAAAAAGCTTCAAAACTTTGTGAGAGACAAATTTACCTTGAGCCGGATTTTAAGTCGGATTTGATAGCTTCAAAGCCTTGCGGGAGAGAGATATCTCTTGAGCTATATTTTAAACCGGAATCTTCATTTTGAGCCGGAAATCTTCTGGCGGCCTTTAAATATTCACCAAAAAAGCAGTAGCCTCCAGGGCCGGGTTATCTTCCCTTCAATGACCCGGAGTTCTTGAATTTATTGAGACCGGCAAGTTCTGCTGAGTCATACCATTGTAGCCCCTGAGTCTCAAGACGATTCGAGGAGTTGGCTTGAGATTCTCCATATTTGACCGTAGCAGAAGGTGTATATGATTGGCGTTGATAACGCGATGTGAATCCACAGAAGGTTGAGGTGACTGCGGCGGGTTTAATGATCCCGTATGAGCCGTGTCAGCAACTCGGCCAATGGTTCCTTCCAACTGGTTGTTTGAAGTTTAACCAAACTGTAGTGGCGACGACTTGTGCGCCTGCCCATTGAGCCATCCAGTGCAGACGGTGGTTGATAATACATGATCATTTGCCTCCAATTCGTTAGAAGAAAACCGGGCTTCCCAAGCAGTGACTTGCTCATACTCAATAAACAGCTCATGCAGACAGGTGCGGCCCGGTGTGTTGATGTAGGCGAGGCCGCGAGAGACGGACGGTAAAGACGACCGTAACATCAGAGGCGACATAGACAGATGAGTCGGCCGTGGCATTGTAAGCCGGTGCGGACGGGCGAGTTGTCCTCCTTGTTATAAGCCGGCGTGGTCGCGAGAGACGGCCACAACATTGTAAGCCGGCGCGGTCGTGAGAGACGGCCACGGTGTTGTAAGCCGGCGCGATCGCGAGAGACGACCACATGTGCCAAAAGATGTTGGCGTGCCTCCATCTCTGATTTGTTCAGACGAAGGATGATCCGTTCATCGCGACAGAGGCGATTGAGGTAGACCGGCGACTCAATATAACCCCGGCGGCTCAACATGGTAGAGGCAGCTCAACGTGGCCCCGGCGGCTCAAGACAGCAGGGGCGGGAGTCGGCCACGGCATTGTAAACCGTGCAGACAGAATGAGTCGGCTATGGGCGCGGACGGTTGAGTCGGCGCGGGCACGGTCGAATGAACCGGACGCGACCTCCAATAACAGCGTGCGAGGACCAGATCATACTTTAACCATGAGGTAAGTGACCTGTGTATACAATAGCATACCTCGAAAAAAATCTTTTGATGATGTTTAATTATATCAAAGAAGAGTTTTAGAAAAATAGCACCTGATTGTTACGGCCGCGGCGGTTTGCAGTGGCGACTCAAGGCCGGTCGATGCAGGGCAGCTCTCTGCAAGGGTGAAACGGCAGCAGAGACACGGCGGGTCTCGGTGGTTTGACATGCCGGCAGATCCGCGGGCGCCCGGTGGCGACTTGCGGCAATGGAGACGTATCTGCCAGGGGAAGCCGTGACCCGGAGGTGCCGGACCGTGGCAGAAATGGAGACGAGCAGTGGCTCGAGGCAGGCCCAACGGGTACTGGTCGAACGGAGGCCGGCGACTCCACGAGATAGAACAAAACCAGGGCGGCTCACCAGGTGCGCCTGCCGGCGGCTCAACGCGGCCGCGAGGGAGAGGCAGCGGCCAAGCGGGCATCATCGAGGCGAGGTGTAGGTGGCTCGCGGAGGTGGAGTAACAGCATAAGGAGGCGAGGCACAGCAACGACGACGAGGCCGTGGCAGCTTATAGTGCCGTCGTAGCTGCAATGTAACCGGCTCGTGGTGCAGCACCGGCCCGAGGCCGTGGCAGGTCGATGGAGGCCGGCTTGGAGTGAGGCCGCAAGGCTTGAAGCCGCGGAGGCAGTGGTGAAGCGGCTCCGGCGAGAGTAGCTCGCAGCACCGACTTGAAGGCTAGTTCGCGCCCATAATCTCACTTTTGGGTCATGGTCTTGCTTATCTTTTGTTTAGCAGATGACTGCTGCAAAAACTGCAGATAAACTCTCCAGGGATTATCCGATAGCAGCTTATCTAAACGTCTCCGGCAGTTACCCTTCCCTGATACAGTACTTACTAGCCACGCATATGATTGCTCCATCAAAACTGCCAATGCATATGTCCTGACAATATAGTTGACCTTTTGACTTGTTACTTCATGCAAATACTTTGATGTATTGCCAGATGCACCAAATATACGTGTGGTTTGGTTGCCTATCTCCGACTCATCCATGGGGAGCAGCGCCCTGGCGTCTTGGCACACTCATAGAAACTGGCATCTCAGCAACTCATATTCTCCTCTTGACCCTTTATGCGAACAGTAACACACACCTTTACTAGACGCAGAACCAACACTATCCATCAGCAGTAGCAGTGGCTTTTTGAAGCGCGGCGGCTCATGGCGCGATGACTCGGCGGCTCAAGACCGCAACCAGGGACAGCAGAGCCGGAGAGCAAGCCCGGCGGGTCGCGGTGTCGAGGACGGTGACGACTCGGAAGCCGCGGAGGCGCACGCGAGGCGGCGGGGACGGGCACTTCGAGACGAGGCCACTGGCATCAGAAGAATCCGGGTTGTGACCGGCTCTGTTTCCGGATCATATTTGTTTTGACTGAGTTTTCCTTTAACCTGATTTTGTTTTACACGTAGATTGGATCTTTGCTTGACGTTGACACATATTGAATCAAAAAATCACATAACTCTTCCATAGCTATTGACAGTAATCCTTCTTGCCGCGGTTGTAGGCGGCGGCTCAGCAGCAAACCCTACTTTTTTGATGATACTTTTTTCAATGCTGGTTCTTCCTTTCCTAGTCAATCGCGAGCTTCTAGATCCCTCAAAGTAATCCCTCCAATAACTCAACACCACCGTGCGCAGGCCCCACGGTGGGCGTCAACTGTCGTGGATTTGTCACGACAGATGTCCTGGTGTAAGGACTTAGTCGCCAGGCCAACGCATCTATGTGGTAGCTTGAAGGGGTTGAGCGGAATCGAGAGACGCAACACACAAGACGAGGATTTAGACAGCTTCGGGCCCCGGGAAACATCATCCGGTAAAAACCCTACATGCTGTTTGAGGCTAGGTCTCATTATGATCATGAGGGAGCTGCCGGCTTAGCCGGTCCTTTGTGTCTAGCCCTAGAGATTGTTTTCTTGTTCCCTCCCCCCTTTGGGGAGCCCTGCCCCTCCTTATATAAGTTGAAGGGGCGGTTTACATGTGGAGTCCAAATAGGATTAGGACTAGCCTATTTTCTACTACAAGCCGGATACAAGTCCGGGTCTTGATTCCTCGTAAAGGAAATATTCCTCATGCCTTTTCTCTTAAACCGGCCCACCATAACATGAGCCGGTCGTCTGGGCCTTGGGCCTTGTCGTTCGTCTGACCCTCTGCCGGGTCACCAGTGAGTCGCCCTAGTAGACGGGTTATTCGTAAACCGCCAGGTCACAGTGAGCCGACAAGTGTCAGTCAGGTCTTGGTGAACCGCCAAGTCCGGCCGGGTCATGCTTCCGACCGGGAAATTCAACTAGATTCCTCAGCTCCACCTGCGCCTACACCAACTCCTATCCTTCCGTCTGCATTATATGTGAAGAAGACCAAGGCTGCAGAGCGAGCTGCAGTGAAGAAAAGGAAAGCATTAGCTGCTTCAGATTCTTCAGCTCCGAAGAAGATGAAGCCTATGACAAGTTCTTTTGCAAATCCCATTGATGCTGTTCCTATTTCCTCCATGCCATCAAAGGACCTTGTTCCTTATGGAGAAGAATATGTGATCCCAAGTGGATCTGATGAAGAAAATCATTCTGCTGCTTCGTCAGAGCAGATTGATTAAGAAATTGAAGTGGATGAGATCCCTTCAACTCCAGTTCTCTCCTCGCCAATGCCTCAGTTTACTGCTGAAGAGGCTGGCGTTGAAGAAATCGAAGATGAAGATGTGGACATTGGGTGTACAACGCCCGTGATGAATGATGACTTTTGGGAAAGTCAGCACCCCAATTCCCCACTCTTCACCCCTCTACAACAAATACCTCAGTCCCCTGCACCAACTGTTCAAATGGGCTCTGAAGAAACTCAACGCACTGCATCTATCCATGAAGAAATTCCAGCCGCTAGTGCTGAAGAAGCTGCTGCTGCTGATGAAAATGAGACGACACAGACTGCTGCACCTGAAGAGGAACCAGAAATTCCTCAGCCTGAAGAACCTGAGATTGCGATTCCTGAGGTGGTGATGCAACTCACTGACACTCCTCTGCCCAAGCCAAAGGATCCCTTCTCACGCAAGCAAAAGTTCAAGGCTGAAGACTTCTATGGCGAGCATGTATTCTTCACTGATTACAACCCATATGATTCAGCTTGCACAAGGAAGAGGCGTGTCTGGACTGCTAGTCAAGCAAATTTCTATTCCTCAGTGTTGTTCAACAAGGACAAAATCTTCGATCTTGCACATATTCCTCATGTGGATATGGAGTCTCTGCCGTGCTTCAAGCCAGTCCTCAGTGTTCTTCACGATGCTGGACTGTTAAACTTCTGCACTGACATATGTGATTGGAATGAAGAGCTCGTTCTTCAATTCTATGCAACGCTGCACATCACAGGAGACGCTGAAGATGTGAATTCATGGGTGCTGGACTGGATGTCTGAAAATACACACTTCACGGCACCAGCAACTGAATTTGCTTCGTGCTTTACCCCTCAGTCCTCCCCTTGATGGTGCTAGACGCATATACAGCGAACCTGAGCTCACAGATCACTACATGCAAGTTCTGAGGAAGCCTTTGAAGCCAAGGCAGGCCCCATGAACCAAATTCCTCATCAAGGAATTGCTCTATGTGCCTCGACCTGTTTATCGTATCTTGACGAAGACAATGAGTCCCATCAAAGGTCGCGATTCTAATGACGAAGAAGTCGTTGGCATCATGAAGAATATTCTTTTCAATATCATGCATGGAATTCCCGTCAACTTCCATGATTCCTTCATGAGGACTCTGGCCAATATTGCCATGTCACCTTTTGAGTTGAAGCCTTACGCACCATGGATTATGAGATTCATCAGATCAAGGTCTTCACTCAATTACAAAGCTGATACTTTGAACCACTACAGCTACTTGCCACCCATTGAAGTCCTCAAACGGACATTTTCCTCAGTTGATGAAAAGGGCAAGGCTGCTGCTGTGATCAATGAAGACATTCGTCCATTGGATGGTCAATTTCGCAAGGCTGCATCTTACTCCACCAATGATGACTCTGCCACACATGACTCTGCCGCCAACACAGCCAAGCAAAATCCTCAAGCCACAGCACCCAGGATGATGACTGATCGTGAGCTTCTCCTCAGTCTTCATCAGAAGGTTGATCGCAATCACGAATGGGTCAAACGTCAGTTTGGTTCAATTCTTCACAACATGACCTCAACCCACAATGCAGTGAAGAAAAAAACCATTACTACCTCCATGAAACCTTCAACCGCACCTGGGTTGTTCTGTCTAATGTCTACAGCGCAGACGATCTGAAGAAAATGGGTCTCAAGGAGGACTTTGACTGGTCTGCACCTCCTCTGAAGAAATACAAGAAAGTCAAAGTTCCTCCCTTGGTGGCCAGCTCCTATTCTTCATCGCGCGACACCGACGAGCATGAAGACTTGGATGACACAGCGGCAGGCCCTACATCGACAAACGACCCCAACAATGTTGGCGCTCCTTCATCAACTTGATATTCTTCAGGGGCGTTAGTCCTCATTTTCGATCCTTTTGGTCATTCGATGACAAAGGGGTAGAAATATGAGTTAGTCTTCAAGCGGGTATACTATATGGGCGTTTTTGCTAAGTTACAACTCTCGTTCTTCTGAAACTTTATTGGATCGAGTTGTAATCTTAAACCCGATGGTGCTCTGATACTTTTGATGCACTGTGCTCCGATACTTTTGATGCACTATTCTGCATGCTTATTCCTCGTTAATATTATTGCACGCATGCTGAATTTCATCAGGCACCATATTTCATCATGCATTTCAAATTCTTCATATGATATGTCAAATGCGTGTATGAATTACAAGATATAGGGGGAGATCTCCATGATTCAACTCTTCAAGTGTGCATTGCTTCAAAAGCAAATTCCTCATTATGCACATCTTCAGGGGGAGTTCTTCTATATCTTGCAATCAAATTCCTCAATATCAGTATTTACACTTCATATGTTTATCCCCGTTGAAAACTTAACCTATATTGTCATCAATCACCAAAAAGGGGGAGACTGTAAGTGCATCTAGTGCCGCTTAGTGATTTTGGTGTATTGAAGACTTATAGGTTAAAGGACTAATGCGTTTGTGAGTGTACACATGCCTATAAGTCTATGAGGAGTTTGATATTTATAGGAAAAGTCGACCCCTAAAAATGAATATCTTCGACTGAAGATTTTGGTATTCCTGAAGACTTTCATGAAGACTTTGAAAGTGAAGAAATTGGTGTGTCCGTGAAGACTTGATATTCACGTGAGGAATATGAAGCTTGAAGACTTTCGTTTTCATAGTTTTGTTTTTCTCTTTCTTGAGTCATAGGAAACAACGTACTGTTAAAGGGGGTCGAGGAAATACTAAGGAAAAATTTCCATGTGATGCTCAACTCAAAATCCTACACCTACCAATCCCTTCGAGTGAAGCCTTTGGAAATCTCATACAGTTTAGTCAATTTTTTCAGTGACAGAGACGAAGTTCTTCTGGTCGCTGAGGAATTTGTTCTGACTGAGGAGTTAGGAATTCGCCAGTCCGGATTGCCTACACAGTGAGGAACATGATAGCCCTGAGGAATTTGATAGTCAAATTTCCGACCATTGCTATGCTATGCGCCAGTTGTCCCAAAATATCTTATCCACCTAGCGGTCATATCATTGAAGGGCATTTATGTCTTATCATATCGGGCTGCTCCCTAGGCTATAAATAGCCGCCCCCTACAACCACTAGCTGGTTGGCTGTTCCGAGAGAAACTGACACCTGTCATTGAGAGCAACCCATCCTCCAAGGACTTTGAGCGAAAATCATCAAGTGAGGAAAAACCCCAAACCCAAACACCTACAAACGCAAAGTGATTGAGCATCACTGAAGAGATTGATCCTGTGTGGATCTGACGCTTTTTACCTTTGAAGACTGTGCTTCTTCCAGACGGTTAGGCGTCATGGTCTAGAGCATCCAAGAGGAAATTGTGGATCGCCGAGTGACCGTGTTGTCCACATCCGATGGAAATCGTTCCTTGACCATGTTGACCACGCCGCGCCGTGAGCACCAGGGCGGTGGACGACGGCGAGGCCTAGGAAGGGGACGACGGGGAGCCGGGGAAGACGCGCCAGTGGAAGCCCGCGCGGAGAGGAGTACGAGGGTTCACTGGTTCGGCTGCGGTGTGAGGCTGCCGTCGCCGTAGGGCCTGGCCAGCGGTGGGAATAGTAGGGGGCGGTGAGGCCTCCGCGGCTGTCAGGACCCCGATTCTAGGTCACACCGACCCAGCATGTAACACATCATATCAGTTTGCGGCCTCACGCACGGTAATCCCACGGGTGTCGCCTTACCATGGCCCGGGACCGTTTGCGCCTTTTGGCTCACGTATATGATAGTCTTGCTAGCATCCATATGACAGAGAACCCGGGCCGACATGGCTAGTTGTGAACCCAAAGCGGCACTAACCTATGGGGACAGGCATACATGAATCACATCGAGCATGTCGGTCAGCAGCGTGTGAATCCGGGCTGTAGCACTGGGCTAACAGGACTCCGGGAACCCCGGCTGTAGCAAGCTAGGCGAGAGAGTGGGATTGTATCAGAATGAACAAGGGGGTTTTGCTTGCCTGGCACTTCTGAAGATAACAATGAGTCTTCATCGGTGTCATCGAACACATCGTCGGAATAGCGTCTACCGAGAGGGGGCAATACCGGCAACTGAGAAAGAAACACAATCAATGCAATGCACAATATGATGCATGCTCATGATATGGTAATATGAGTGTGTTGGCCTAATGCAACTACAACCAGACGGGTTTGAGTCATTTTGAACCAAGGGTTCAATCCCAAACTCAAATTATGAATTTAAATAGTGGCTTATCATGTTTTCATATAAACAGCAGGTTTAAGTTGCTTTATCATGCATGAAACCTGTGTAGATGGATAGATTGAATTTTTCTGATCATTTTTCATATATAACTTATTTGATTTGGAGCTACGGTTGAATTTCTATGAATTTTAGAAGTTTAGGCAATTTTCTGGAATTTCCTGGATTATTTTAAATTCCAAAAAATTATTAACTGCGTCAGCGTTATGTCATGCTGACCTCAGCAGGTCAACAGACTCGGTCCAGGTCAAACCTAACATGTGGGGTCCACACGTCAGTGACTAACTAACTAATCTAACTTAATTAATACTAACCTAATCCTAGCTAGATTAGTTAAGGCCCTGGGCCCACATGTCAGTGTCTCATTAGATTAACACGATTAATCACGCTAACATAATCCTAAACTAATTAGGTCAGAGGGTGACCCCACATGTCATAGACTTGGGGGGGAGTCAAACGTGGTCAAACCCGGGTCAACTCGCCGGAGTTGACCCGCGGCTCGTCGCCGGCGAAGCCCGAGACGGCGGAGGGGCTCGGAATTTGCCCTCCGATGACCAAAACGACGGCTGAGGCCATCTATGAGGAGCTGGAGCTCGCGTGCATCGACTAGCGCAGTTGGTTTGGGCCGTGGTGATCTAAAACGATGGCGGTGACAACAGCAGCGGCGGCCGGCGTTCGGGCATCAACGGAAACGGGGCTAGGGTGCTCGAAAGCTTGCGTGTGTAGGCTCTACGGCCTCCTCATGTCACCAGGAGCATGGTGGTGCAACGTGTTTGAGCAGAGAGGCTCGAGAGCATCGAGCTCGTCGGCAATGGCGGACGGCGGCATCCAGGGGCTTACGGGGCGGTGGCTAGCACGCGAATTCGAGCACGGGGAGTGAGGGGGAAGATGGAGAAGCTCACGGTGATCATGTTGAAGAGGTCAGCGGCTCGGGGGAGGTCCGGTGCGGGTAGAACAATGAAGCCGATCTCCGGCTTCTAGAGGAAGAAGACGACGGCGAGGACGGTGCTACGGGGCTTCCGGCGTCACGTGGGTTGGTGGAGACGAAGAGGAAGGTGCGGCGGTTCTTCTGGAAGCATCGGCGAGGCGAGGGGTGGACGATGGCCGCGGTGGTGCTCGTCGGTGCTCTCAGGTGTTCGGTGGTTGATCGCGGGAGAGGGAGACAGAGGAGGAGGAGGGGGTCCAGAGAGAGAGGCGGTCAGGGGGGTGTCGTGGCGCTCGGGGCCGTCTCCAGCAGCAGCGGCAAGCAGGAGCTGGCGAGCGCGTGCGCGCGCGCCGCGGCCACACGCCCATCCTCCTGGCAAAGGAGGAAGACGACAGGGAAGGGGGCCAGGTGGGCTGGGCTGGCCACTTGGGCCGCCAGGTAAGGTCCAGGTGGGCTCTTCTCTCTATCTTAATTCTTTATCTGTATTCTATTTATTCTGTAACTTTAGGGCTTTATTAAAAATACTTAGACACTTTCAAAAATCATGAAACTACTCATGATCACTGTTGGGAATATATCCTACAGTAAACATTTTAGTTTATGATTATTTGAGCATTTAAAATGTTTTATAGCATTTAAATGCCCAAATGCAAATATAATATGATTTAATTCAGAGCCCAAATATGTCATGGAAAAATGTGCATCACCTCTGGTTACTGTTTCCAGCATTTTCCAAAATTGATGAACATTTTTGGAAGCCATTTGGATTTACTAAAAATATTTTAGTTGAACCTAGTGAATTCCTTTGTTGCTAGGGTTTAGGCAATCCCCAATTCAAATTAATTTGAATTTAACATGATGCCATGAATGCCTTAATGCAACTAATGTCAAACAAGTTCTAGGGCTGTGACAACTCACCCCCACTAAACAAGAATCTCGTCCCGAGATTCAAGACGTGAGGTAAGAAGACAGAGGGGCACAAGACCAACATAATCTTCACGATCCAGGTTGCACTGCATAGGAACGTTGACACGATCACCATCTTTGCCTCGATGTCTTGCTCTGAGAACTCCAACTAACATGACAAAGAGAGGAAAGGGAAAACTCCAGAAGGATCGATCTTCTCGAAGATCAAACAACTCGGGATCACTTATCGAGTGAGATATTGAAACATCTCTCGAGCTGAGACACGAAACACATCAAGAGGGGTGGAGGAACAAGCGACGGGGTTTGATTTGGTGGGCAACAATTCCATGCTTAGAAAGATGGTGGATGGTGTCAAGGTGGCAAGGAAATAGTTGCCATGATCCCGTAACGGGGCACTTTGGAAAAGGTGACTCGAAGAACTATTCCCTTAAGTGGCAAAAAGAATTACTTTTGATACAAAGATCATTAAAACTCTTTATACCATCCTAAGGCAATCACAAATGATCGTTTGGAGGTGTTCGAAGGAATGGCATACCCATACTAGAATGGATGATGTGGACTACCTTGTTGAAGACAACGCAATGGATGATTTTGCTTATCACCGGAAATGGATGAGACTCATGGTAAGTCCACTTTTGAGGAAGATCTTGGACAACAACTACTAGGAAGGACAACCCAAGGAAAAACTGGCACGATGGGGTGCAAGCTGGGAACAAAATGCAAATGTCGGGAATGTTCCAACCATCATATCTGCCTGAGATTCAGATCTGGTTGGTAACGGGATGTTCCAGACTCATCAAGTCTAGAAAGAAAATGGAAGTTTGCAACACAAATCGATGGAATGACGTTGCAAGATTCTCGGGAAATGAACGATAGTAAGCTCCAAGACATGAGCTGGTTCTGCTACACACACGTGAACACGCTGTCCTAGACAAGCATGACCACATAGTAGTCTTACAATAAAAATACTACCGGGTTCAGGTAGGGAACCATCATTAATGATATCGAAGTCTCCGCGCGGAAGTCTAAAGAATTCACCTTAGAACGGACTCCTTTATCTTGAACAAATCAATCAGTGGCTTGGGTGCTAGGAATTACATATGGAATGGAGATGATCAGTCTGTCAGACCATAGAATACTTCGCACGGGCATGACTGACTTGGGATGATTCCAAAGGAAGCAAAAACAAGCTTTCTCTAATTCACGGGGACAACTTGCATCGATTGCATGTGAACTTAGAGGAAGTCACTACTTTCATCCAAACATATGCTTCATGTACGGAACACGAAGGCATTGCTTACAAAGTTTCCAATACTAGGTTGATGTTCAACATGAATTATGGGGGAGACAAAATGCTGCTGATGAGCTCAACAACAACTCATCGGAATTTCCATATCACTGGACTTCCACCATCATGTGAACACAGTGTTAGCACTGGTTAGACCAAAAGATGTAATGGTGTATGCTCGAGCAATCAACCACGAGTAAGACAACATAATGATTGTCGTTGGTTCTGATTTGACTTGACGATAGCCCATACTCAAATCAAAATTTAGACAAGGCAATAGATCCAACAACTGATCACGAGGACCAATCGATGAAGATATCATCTTGCTTCAACACACACACACACAAAAGATATCCCTTAGTGATGAACTAAGTCGGACAAGCTTTTATCTTCCAACTCTCCAAGTTGTTGTTTAGCTTAACCAACTAGCTCAGGGGTATCCAACACAGATTCTTGGAGAAGGGATGGTTTAGAGGAAAACCAACTTGATCACGAGCTCAACATAACAGTCAGGGGACAACCTGGTAATACTCTCGAGAAGATATTCGGAAAATCACGAACTACCGATATGTTACTAAGCTCGAGAACAACCTTGCTTCTCAGGGCAAGATAATATGATCACAGGAGCAAGGGTTTGGCAAAATCCTAACTCATGGATCGAAGAGTGCACCAGAAATAAGGACTAGGTAGCACGATCAATCCTAGGATGATGATTCTGTAACCATCATGCTAAGAATGAGAATATTGTCCATTTACGACCAAGCAATGAGTTGCTCGGGGTATTGATTTCACACATCACGATTCACTTGTCGGCATTCTAGTTACAATAACACGGAGACCGAGGAATGAACGATGATGGCAAGAAGTATCACTAAATCAAGAATTCACAAGAGATGGTGCAATTCTCATGACAGTCTTGATATAAAGATGGTAATACTCCAAGGTAGAACAGAGCAAAGGCTGGGTTGGCATTTTGATCTGCAGAATACAACTACTTCGACCCAATCCTGGATATGGATGAGGTACTGGAGTTTGTTTCTCCTAGTCATTCTGAAATAGAATGGATTGACGGACCACAAGAATAATAGGCATCGACAAGCGAATGCACACATACTCTAGACTATTGATTGATAGGCTAAGGTCGGAATACAGCTATAGGAGAACAACTCGAGGAACATATAACTTTCTGAGTTGTGGATGCATAGATTAGTATGTCGAGCAAAGCTCAACATAATTCTTCCGGATAGCCTATGCAGAAAAGGTAGAACTGGCAGATTCAAAATATGAATGGAGTACTCCTCAAGAGCACCTTGGTTGTAATCTTTTGGTTCAACAAGGAACTTCTGCCATAAGTAGTTCATGGTATTGGAAGAAGGATTTACCATGGACCTTGAGGACTATCACAAAGATTACTAATATCTTAAGAAACTAGCAAACACTATCAACATGAAGTAATTAGGGTGAATCTCGGGTTCAAGAACCCAGGAGTAGAATACCTACTGCTAATAACATCACGGGATGCTTTTGAGAATGGTGGCCAGAATCATCACACCGGGAAGACAAAGCATTGCTAGATTACTAGGTGACTCCCTAAGACACCTAGGGTCATACTAATAACTCCAACATACATGTCAAGGCAACGGAGTACCTCAACAGACCAATTAGTGTGGTTAAACTAGCCCAAAAGTACATCAGGACGGAAAGAAAGAATTTGCAAACGCATCAGACTGTTTAGAAACCTGGGATGACTCGGACAGCATAACGACTGTAAATGCTCAGAAAAAGATTTGAGACACTCACAAAGGTTTGCATAGACACTCAACAACATCATATCAAGGTTCTGAGATCATCTAACAATACACACAAGTAGTAGAAACTGAACAGAGGCTCGAATCCAACAATCCTATAAGTCTACGGATTAGTAACACGCGATCCTGATAGAAAGATGAGAAGCCTAGTTCTTAATCCCCGTAGAAGAGAAGAGGATGACTCACATCAGAAGGCCATGAGGTATAAGGAGTAAAAGAGCCTTACGTTCCCTTCCACAATCAATTCCCCTACATAACTAAAGCATTTCTAGACACAACTTCGACCAGTTTGGCTTGGTAATCCTACAGGCAGTCAGGCTCTGATACCAACGCTGTCAGGACCCCGATTCTAGGTCACATCGACCCAGCATCTAACACTTCATATCACTTTGCGGCCTCATGCACGGTAATCCCACAGGTGTCGCCTTACCATGGCCCGGGACCGTTTGCGCCTTTTGGCTCACGTATATGATAGTGTTGCTAGCATCCATATGACAGAGAACCCGGGCCGACATGGCTAGTTGTGAACCCAAAGCGGCACTAACCTATGGGGACAGGCATACATGAATCACATCAAGCATGTCGGTCAGCAGCGTGTGAATCCGGGCTGTAGCACTGGGCTAATAGGACTCCGGGAACCCGGGCTGTAGCAGGCTAGGCAGGACTCCGGATGTCACCGCGTGACATTTCCCCGAAGGGACAGACACAGGAACGAAGTGAAACACATGCCGGCCGGTCAAGTGTCCAGAGCAGTAGTGCTGGGCTAGTAGGACTCTGGTGAACCAGGCTGTAGCAAACTACTATCGCTCAGGAAGCACTAGACTACATTTCCCCATATGAGAGGCTGCCAAGGATAAAAAACTAGATAGTCGGATCCCACACATACCAAGCATTTCAATCATACACACAATATGCTCGATATGTGCAAATACAACATGGCATCACAACATAACTCCACGACTCAAAATATTTATTGATTAGGCTCCGAGGAGTGAGATATTACAAACATGGGTCTCATGACCCAACAATCAGAGCATACAAGTCAAAGCACATGCGGAAGCTTAACATGTATGAGTACAGACATCTACAAATGAAAAAGGCTGAGAAGCCTGACTATCTACCAGATCCTGCCGAGGGCACAAGATCGTAGCTGAGGTAGCAAGCTAAACGTCGAAGTCCACGCGGAACTACTAACGAGACTGACGTCTCTTTGCAAAAACATAAAATAGGCAAACGTGAGTACAAATGTACCCAGCAAGACTTACATCAGAACTATCTACACATGCATCAGTATCAACAAAGGGGGTAGTGGAGTTTAACTGTAGCAAGCCAGCTTTGACTCAGTGGCTAACCTAAACTATGACTGCAAGCAACTCCTTTGAGGTGGCGCACACGAGTCCACATATTCACCATATCAATACACCACTATGGATCTGCTCCCGTCTACCTACGAGAACGCCATCCATAGCACTCACGCTTATCTTGCGCATTTTAGGGTATCCATTTCAAGTTATCTATGAACTGTTATAGGCAACCCAGAAGTCCATTACCGCGGACACGACTATTCGAATAGATCATATTAACCCTGCAGGGGTGTACTTCTTCACATATGCTCTCACCACTTATCGCCGCTACACGACGTGTACTCGGCAACCTTCAAGCGGAAGCCCAGCGGCGGTGTCGGCCACGACCTGACTAAACACACAAGTCCCTAGTCCAGGTTTATCGCCTATTCGGGTTCCATCCGCAAGGAAATCCGGCCGGGGTGTCCTCAACGGCCCCAAACGATGTGCGCAGGATTCCCGAGACACCAAACGAGCGAATCGGTACACCGTGCCACGAGCCTACCGCATCACAGCCCACCCCTAAGGTCAGCGCTGCGCACGGCCTCCAGCAACTACAAACACCAGAAACTACTTGCAACTCCTGGACAGAGGACAAGGGCAGTTAATAAGTCGAGAGGGTCCATTGGTTTTGGGCCCAATGCATGGTAGTAACTGTTTCATGGATCACAAACACAGAACTCAGTTCCTGAGGACGGATTCAATGAGACAACCCACCATGTACTCCTACATGGCCTCTCACCGCTACCTTTACCAAATCGTGTTCACACACTTAGCTCACACGTAGTAGGACATGTTCATCACCATTCCAATTCATTCCCGATGAATCAGACCTGACACAACTCTAAGCAATAGCAGGCACGACAAACAAGCATGAATGAGTAGGCACATCAGGGCTCAAACAACTCCTACTCATGCTAGTGGGTTTCATCTATTTACTGTGGCAATGACAGGTCATGCAGAGGATAAGGGGTTCAACTACCGCAGCAAGTAACAGATGAATCGTTGTTGTCCTAATGCAGTAAAAGAGAGCAGGAGCGAGAGAGTGGGATTGTATCGGAATGAACAAGGGGGTTTTGCTTGCCTGGCACTTCTGAAGATAACAATGAGTCTTCATCTGTGTCATCGAACACATCGTCGGAATAGCGTCTACCGAGAGGGGGCAATACCGGAAACTGAGAAAGAAACACAATCAATGCAATGCACAATATGATGCATGCTCATGATATGGTAATATGAGTGTGTTGGCCTAATGCAACTACAACCAGATGGGTTTGAGTCATTTTGAACCAAGGGTTCAATCCCAAACTCAAATTATGAATTTAAATAGTGGCTTATCATGTTTTGATATAAACAGCAGGTTTAAGTTGCTTTATCATGCAAGAAACCAGTGCAGATGGATAGATTGAATTTTTCTGATCATTTTTCATATATAACTTATTTGATTTGGAGCTACGGTTGAATTTCTATGAATTTTAGAAGCTTAGGCAATTTTCTGGAATTTCCTGGATTATTTTAAATTCCAGAAAGTTATTAACTGCGTCAGCGTTACATCATGCTGACCTCAGCAGGTCAACAGACTCGGTCCAGGTCAAACCTGACGTGTGGGGTCCACACGTCAGTGACTAACTAACTAATCTAAGTTAATTAATACTAACCTAATCCTAGCTAGATTAGTTAAGGCCCTGGGCCCACATGTCAGTGTCTCATTAGATTAACATGATTAATCACGCTAACATAATCCTAAACTAATTAGGTCAGAGGGTGACCCCACATGTCATAGACTTGGGGGAGGGGAGTCAAACGTGGTCAAACCCGGGTCAACTCGCCGGAGTTGACCCGCGGCTCGTCGCCGACGAAGCCCGAGACGGCGGAGTGGCTCGGAATTTGCCCTCCGATGACCAAAACGACGGCTGAGGCCATCTATGAGGAGCTAGAGCTCGCGCGCATCGACTAGCGCAGTTGGTTTGGGCCGTGGTGATCTAAAACGACGGCGGTGACAACAACAGCGGCAGCCGGCGTTCGGGCATCAACGGAAACGGGGCTAGGGTGCTCGAAAGCTTGCGTGTGTATGCTCTACGGCCTCCTCATGTCACCCGGAGCATGGTGGTGCAATGTGTTTGAGCAGAGAGGCTTGAGAGCATCGAGCTCGTCGGCAATGGCGGACGGCGGCATCCAGGGGCTTGCGGGGCGGTGGCTAGCACGCGAATTCGAGCACGGGGAGTGAGGGGGAAGATGGAGAAGCTCACGCTGATCACGTTGAAGAGGTCAGCGGCTCGGGGGAGGTCCGATGCGGGCAGAATGATGAAGCCGATCTCCAGCGTCCGGAGGAAGAAGACGACGGCGAGGACGGTGCTACGGGGCTTCCGGCGTCACGTGGGTTGGTGGAGACGAAGAGGAAGGCGCGGCGGTTCTTCTGGAAGCATCGGCGAGGCGAGGGGTGGACGATGGCCGCGGTGGTGCTCGTCGGCGCTCTCAGGTGTTTGGTGGTCGATCGCGGGAGAGGGAGACAGAGGAGGAGGAGGGGGGGTCCAGAGAGAGAGGTGGTCAGGGGGGTGTCGTGGCGCTCGGGGCCGTCTCCAGCAGCAGCGGCAAGCAGGAGCTGGCGAGCGCGTGCGCGCGCGCCGCGACCACACGCCCATCCTCCTGGAAAAGGAGGAAAACGACAGGGAAGGGGGCAGGTGGGCTGGGCTGGCCACTTGGGCCGCCAGGTAAGGTCCAGGTGGGCTCTTCTCTCTCTCTCTTAATTCTTTATCTGTTTTCTATTTATTCTGTAACTTTAGGGCTTTATTAAAAATACTTAGACACTTTCAAAAATCATGAAACTACTCATGATCACTGTTGGGAATATATCCTACAGTAAACATTTTAGTTTATGATTATTTGAGAATTTAAAATGTTTTATAGCATTTAAATGCCCAAATGCAAATATAATATGATTTAATTCAGAGCCCAAATATGTCATGGAAAAATGTGCATCACCTCTAGTTACTGTTTCCAGCATTTTCCAAAATTGATGAACATTTTTGGAAGCCATTTGGATTTACTAAAAATATTTTAGTTGATCCTAGTGAATTCCTTTGTTGCTAGGGTTTAGGCAATCCCCAATTCAAATTAATTTGAATTTAACATGATGCCATGAATGCCTTAATGCAACTAATGTCAAACAAGTTCTAGGGCTGTGACAGCGGCAACACAGCCGGCCATGGGAGGCAGGAGCATGCGGCACGACCGGCGCTGCTTTGGGCGGCTGGAGCAAGAAGACCAGAGGTTGAAGAAGCACTACGGCTGTTGGATGGACATCGTACGGTAACTGGAGCTAGAATCATGCATATTGAGTAAGTTAACAAAGCCCTCCGTCTCCGTCAACTTAGTAGGCCCACAAGTCAGCCTGCCACTATACTGGGTCCCAGCTAACAGGGGGGTATTCATTTTTTTGTGCGTAAAAGGAGGCACTTCCTTGCGTGCGAAGATATAGCTGGTGGGTCCGAGCTATCGGCGGCGGTAACGTTTTTTTTTCGCGAAATACAAAGGCCCTTTCGGTGGGTCCCTGATGTCAGGTGGAGGAATCATTATTTTGCGCGTAATATGGAGGCATTTCCTTGTGTGCAGCCGTGGACCCGGCTGTCGGCCTCTCCACGTAAAGTCCACTTCAGATGCATGTCGGTCGTTGACCACGTTGACCAGGCCGCGCCGAGAGCACCAGGGCGGTGGACGATGGCGAGGCCTAGGAAGGGAACGATACGGAGGCAGGGAAGACTCGGCAGTTGTTTCCCACATGGAGGGGAGTACGACTGTACGAGGGTTTACTGGTTCGTCTACCGTCCCCGGAGAATAACAGCAGGTGTGAGTGAGTAGAGGGATGGCAAGGCCAGCGATGGGAGTATGGTGGGGCGGTGAGGCCTGCGCGATAGCACAGCCGGCCGCGGGGAGGAGGGAGCAGGCAGTCCCGCCGGCGCTTGTTTGAGCGGCTGGAGCAGGAAGAGCAGAGATTGAAGAAGCACGACGGCCGTTGGATGGACATCCAACAGTCACTGCTTGTGCGTCAACCTTTTTTTAGGAAAGCCTCGAATCTGTGGAAAACAGCATACAACCCATCTGCCATTATTTCTAATAATTTTCAGCCCATTTGCTAATTCTTAAGGTTTTCTTTGGAGCCCATATTCTTTTTGTTAGCATTACAACCCAAATTGTGGCCACGGTGAAAAAATTATACGAAATTTTGCATATTTTGATGCGGTCCGAACTGTTTTTAATCCCGAAATTTCGACTCGCATTCAAACTGATTTTAAAAATAAATGTATATCAATATAAAATCCAACAAATTCTCCACGCATAAAAATTAATGTAATTTAAAATCTTGAAATGAAAAAAAAGATATTTGAAACTAATTGCCGGTTTGATGTGATTTAAAAATGTACAACCCATTTCTCATTACTGATGGGCCATTTTCTCGTCCAGCCGAATGAAAGCTCTCCTCGTCTTGAAAGATTTGCAGCCCAACAGGCCTGACAAAGCGACTTACTTTGCAATTCACAAAAAAACTAGGCTGTGGCCGTGGACCCAGCTGTGAGCCTCTCCACGTACAATACTCTTCCAATGGAAGTCGGTCGTTAACCACGTTGACCACACCGTGCCGAGAGCACCAGGGCGGTGGTCTGGACGACGGCGAGGCCTAGGAAGGGGACGACGCGGAGCTGGGGAAGACGCAACAGTGGAAGCCCGCGCGGAGAGGAGTACGAGGGTTCACTGGTTCGGCTGCGGTGTGAGGCTGCCGTCGCCGTAGAATAACAGGGGGTGTGGGTGAGTAGTACGGGGCGGTGAGGCCTCCGCGACATCACAGCCGGCCACGGGAGGCAGGAGCACGTGACACGGCTAACGCTGCTTTTGGGCGGCTGGAGCAAGAAGACCAGAGGTTGAAGAAGCACTATGGCCGTTGGATGGACATCGTACGATCACTGCAGCTAGAATCGTTTATATTGACTAAGTTGACAAAGCCCTTAGTACGCGTCAACTTAGTAGGCCCACAGCTCGGATTTGGCAGAGAACATATAGCCCATTTGCGATTTATAAGAATGTACAACCCATTTTTTAATTCTAATGGAATTTACTACAACCCATTTACAGTTTGTTAAAAGTACAACCCAACTTCTAGCTAGGACAACGATTAATAATTTCAAACAACCGCTCAAAACAGAATTCAAAAAAAATTCCCACATTTTGATGAGATCCGAAATATTTTTATCCGAAATTTCTAGTCAGGTTAAATATAATTTCAAAATAAAGTTGTATTACGTTAAAATCCAATGAAATGTTGCGCGCGCAACAAGTAATGAAATTAAAATTTCCAAATTCCAAAAATAATATATTTTTCAAACTAATTACGTGTTTGGTGCATAGTAACTGTCCGATTATTATAATTACATCCCATTTATTATTTCTTAAAGTCCATTTTCTTGTTAAGCCTAATGCATACCTCCTAGGAAAGTTTGCAGCCCAGCGGGGCGGAGAATAACAAGTTGACCCGAATATTGTGTACAACTGTCGGCCCAGTTGCATTGCTGATGTTCAAAAAAAGCTATTTTTTATACACACATTTAACTTTTTTTTCTATAGATAAGGAACATTGTTTATACACACATTTAACAATTTTTAAATACATGATTAACACTTTTTAAAACATATTTTTTAGTCAACAGTGGGCCCACAGCGAGCGGAGGAGGTCACAATACACATATTTTTCAAAAACATGATTAACACTTTTGCAAAAACAATTAGCCCACAACGAGCCAATTAGCTCTAGTCGGGCCACAGTGGGCCGACAGGACCCAATCAGCCCACAGTGGGCCGACAGGGGCCAGTCGGCCAGCTGTAGGCCGTCTGGAATCCAATCGGCCGGCTGTGGGCCGACTAGGCCCAGTCGGCCTGTAGCAGGCCGATGGTGTATTATTTTTGAAAAAAATTACCCAGCGTAATATTTATGAAAATTAATATAAAATGTATTATTTTAAAAAAATAGCGAAAAAGGCCTGTGTAGTACAGGACAACCTAACATGGTTACTCAGCCCACATTCAGCGACGACGGAAAGGCCCAAACAAGGCTTCTGTACAACTTTTTGAAGTCACTGAGTTCAATTAATAACTTCAGAAAAAAGTTAGGTTACAGTGGAACCTAATTAAAAGCTATCACGAGCAAATAAATAATTCAACATGTCCCACTTGTGCGTGTGCGCGCGCGCGCGTGCGTGTGTGCGTGTGTGTGTGTGTGTGCGCGTGTGTGTGAGTGTGTGAGAGAGAGAGATAGAGAGAGAGACCCATCGACCGATGCTCGTAATACATCTTTCAGCCATATGCATTGCTGATGCTCAGTAAAAACTTATATAGTTGACACAATCATATAGAACATCATAGCACACTGAACTTGCATACAAAAATTTCACGCAGGCGGCACAATCAGGATGGAAGCAGTGGATCGCTACGGGAAGGGCTATGTTGAAACCAACGAAGTCGTACATAACGGTTCATCGTCTTTATCAATGACGGGGAAATATCTTGAATGTTGTGCAAAGAAAACAGACATACACCACAATAAGTTCTGCTAGCACATTAAGTTGACGTACAACCCTTTCTAAAAAAAGTTCAGGTACAAAATTAGAACAGGTCACAATCAAATGTACTGGCATATCAGTGCTTCACACCCATAGCTCGGATTTAACTAGTATCTGACAAGATTTAGTTGTTACCTCAAATTAGAGCACATCCAGGCAACCAGCCCTGCCTCTTCTCCCAAAGAAGCAGTGGCCTCCGCCGCGCGATGGAGTAGGCCGTGTACCATCCATCGTTCTGAGCAACACGGGGAAAGTCTGACGTTGACTCCTGTAATGGACGTCGTCGACGGACCCTGGCACCAGTGGCGGCGGCAGGACTTCGATTGATGGATTGACCACTTCTTCGACATGCACGAACACTCGATACAGGTACATCCCTAACGTGGTCCGCGGCGGCCTTGGTGGCGATGAATAGTAGAACCCCGGTTCCTGCACCGGTATCTCAACACCAATCACCTTCGGTATGGTGGACGGCTTCTTCATCCATGCCATAACCGTCAGAGCCCAGCTGTCTGGAGGAACAAACATACTTACAAGCTCACCTCCAAGGTCGTTGATAAGCTCGTTCATGGACTTGCTGTTCCAAGCACGTCGAGGCATGCCGTGGAAGGTAAGCTTTGTTAAAAACTCAAGCTCAGACGGCACCGAGCCCCATCCTGGGTGCCACCAATCAAAGCTCACCAGCGCGCCATCGCAGAACAAACACCGGGAAGATTCGAACACACGACTGCAGTCGAAAGTTGTCCGAAACCTGACGAAGAAATCGGCCGGTGGCGGACAGACTTCGACGAGCAAGTCACTTATTTGGATGCCGTGCGCAATGCCAAGAGCTTTGACAAGGTCACCCGCGAGACGGGAGACCGGTCGCCTTTGATGGTTACCATCAGCACTTTGCCGGCAAACTGGTCGTCAAGCGCCGCCATGCCACTGTTGAGCGACAGCATGCAGCGACCAAAGGCAGGACGGACCTCAGGATCTCCGGCTCGGAGATCCGCATTGACCGGCGACATGATAGTGCGCTTTAGTACAGGGAGTACAAGAGGGGGATTTGGGGGAACTGGAGTAGGAATCGAGATTCCAGAGGTGGGGGAGGGGCGGGAGACTGGGGATGAAAAGGTAGCATGAATTTCGAGCACACGCCAATATGCTCTCGGCGCGCAAGCGCACGAAAACACCAGTGGCGCCCACATGTCGGTCTAAGAGTCCTTATTTTTTCCTTTTTGGAGAGCTCGACCTTTTTTTTATGATCTTTTGAGAGCCCGGCCTGAGAGTCATAATTGACCTGTTTGGCATTGCGTTTCTACTCGGCCCATATTCAACGACACCTCACTGACCCAAACAAGTGTACATCATCGAAAAGACACTGAGCTCAAATTATATAACTTGAAAAAAAGGAGATATACTCTGAACACTGGAGAATGGTGATGCCCTCATTTAGCCCACCAGTAGTTCGAGACAATAAACAGTTCGAAACAACGATATATACAACATTCAAACACTGACTAGTGACTACTGCTGACATAAACAACAAGACATGATAGTTCATAAGAAGTCTTGCTACACCACCAAAACGCACCCATCTGCAGCGCTCAGACTCTCGTGATCCAGACGAGAATGACATTCTAAACAGAAGCAACTATTACATAGTAAGAGTGACATAGACGAGGATGACCAAATGACAAGGATTATGCATAACAAAAGAAAGAACTACCCATCCAGAACCAGCAGCAAAGACAACAAAGTCATTCGAAGAGATGATCCAACACCATCATAATTTGCAGCCCCGCTTCAGCGACCAGTGATCCGGAGACACCAGTACTCCATCCTTTCGATGCAACAACCCAATTACCTATCAACCTGAATGCTCGAACCACATCACTGCCTGTCGTAATTGAGACATCCAAGGATCAAAGTTAATCCGGATGCCTTTGTCATTCCCACATTCTTTTGGTTGCAGGCTGTATCATTGACAATCAGGGGAGTTTGCTCCCGAACTCCTAGGGCTTGCCGTGTAGACACAATTTTCCATGGCAAACATAGCCTCTCTGCCATCAAGGTCCTTGCCAACGGTGATCTCCTGGTTAATCGGATAACTGAGTCCGAGAAATAGAGAGTGTGAACCAAGGCTGTTTACCCGCCTCCAACTAAAAAATCCTAAAGGCCCCAACAAGCTGGTATCCCGCTCATAGACGTAACAGCCACTGTCCGGATACTCACGTATTACACGGTGCTTGTATATAGTGGGGTTTTTGCAATATAACTTTTTCGGCTCATGTGTCCGAATGATCATTAGTCTTTTGCCATCGTCTGATCGAGCGAGGAACCAGTTGTGCTTCCCTGTTTTTGGCAAAGGTGGTGTGATTACAAAGGGCAGTAACTGTAGGGACACTGCATCATATAAAAAAGGACATGCATTGTTAATGTAATATCAGGATTCTTCAGAGTATGAGTAGGATAATGCAAGAAACATCATTGATATGTCACTGTTGGAACTGGGAGGAAAATACAGGGAAATGTATACTGGGTTCGAAAATATAGAAGTGCCATGCATGGTCATACTCATGTTATCTCGCAATCGATTCTTCACAGGAAACTACCATGTCATGCATGTTATGTAATCATGTTCTGTCCTCACAAACAAATTCTTCAAGGTAACTAACAGACCATGCATTGTTATATACTCGTGTTCTGTGGGCAAAATTTTTGTGAGGATATTATTCTAGCCATTGATTGCTGAAGGGCGAATATAGGTATGTACACATGGTAAGCATTGCAGGATCTCACTACTTCCAAATATAGAGTTCTCCATATGCACATTTACTTCCCTAATGTATGGTTAGATGAAACCAACAGTGTGGTGCATGTTTCTACATCATGAAAATGAGGAAACTAACATGACCATTGATACACACCGTTTGATTATTCAGGGTACAAAGGCTGTAATGACATGGTCACAATCGCATGAATTAACTCATTCCAAATATAGCTGATTTACGGCGTCTCTAATACATTGCCATAGTTCTACTCAAATTCTGCTCAAACAGAGATATGCCAATCATCACAAAAAGTTCAAACAGTGTCATGGCGTCATCATTAACATTAGACGAAACAACTTACACGCGCCGTCCCAGCAATACGTGGTGCCATCTGCTGTGTCAATCGCGTAGATGATGCCATTGTGTTCAATAGCATCACAGAAGTGTGTATCAGCTTTGACGATGATCCACCGCGAGCCGAGTTGTCTCCAGCTAAAGAAGGCACCAGCGTAAAGATAGGCGAGTCCGCGGTCGAACAAGGCAATTAGCTTGAAGTCTGCGTAATTCGCATGTCGTGTGGGCACTTGGTAGATTACAATCTTCTGCAAAACAAGGTCCGTCCAACTGACGTAGTAATCTAGATGACTTGGACCGCGATGGTAATACTCTATATCATCCAACGGAGGAAGGACGAGCACCAACTTTTTACCGTCTTCTCTGAAGGCAGCCATCTAGTGGGAGTTCATGCCGACCCAGTACATACCTGCCAAGAAGTTTCGGGCGATGGTGATCGGATTGATGTCGAGGGAAATGATGTACGGCGACCCACTACATACCTGCAAAGAAGTTTTGGCTAATGGAGATCAGATTGAAGTCGAGGGGCATCATGCACGCCTCCGTATCATGGTGAGCCAATCTCGCAAGACCAGATAGCAGCAAGCAGGGTGTCTTGAAAAGCTTAGGCCTCGCTTCGACGATGGTTGTGTGCATGTCCCTCGAGCATGCAGCCAGCCACAGGGCGCTCAACATATCCATACACGAACAACAGAGGTCGAGGATGTCACTGGGGAGATTGCTCCAATCGCGGCTCATATGGATGCTGCGCGGTTCGCGTTCGGCCATGGTGGAGTTTGGAAGGGGGCTTGCTTTACGGGGGAGAAGGATGTCGGTGCTGGAGCGGCTAGCGAGGGAATAGTGGTACTGGGGGAGGCGAGTGAGGCGACGGTACACGGGGGCACAGTGAGATGGAGACGGAGATGGAGTGGTGCTATGGGAGCGGAGAGGGAGACGAGGCGAGGCGCCAATTTGCTGTACAGCAGCGGTGACAGACTGCACTGTGCATAGGGTGAGGCTGACTTTGGTAACCCGAACACGCCGCCTGGACTAGTGTCAGGTGCAGGGTGTTGTCACTTCACTGTGAGGACCAGATGAATAGTATTTTGACCATCAAGTGTACCACAGTTGTACTACTACTACTACTACTACTACTACTACTACTACTACTACTACTACTACTACTACTACTACTACTACTACTACTACTACTAGTAGTAGTAGTAGTAGTAGTAGTAGTAGTAGTAGTAGTAGTAGTAGTAGTAGTAGTAGTAGTAGTAGTAGTAGTAGTAGTAGTAGTAGTAGTAGTAGTAGTAGTAGTAGTAGTAGTAGTAGTAGTAGTAGTAGTAGTAGTAGTAGTAGTAGTAGTAGTAGTAGTAGTAGTAGTAGTAGTAGTAGTAGTAGTAGTAGTAGTAGTAGTAGTAGTAGTAGTAGTAGGTACATGAGTACTCCAGTATTGTATAGCGTAAATAGGTCTTCCGTGCTAGCATGCCTGTTCACTTCATCGTTCAGGTATCATCCATATTGCGAGCAGAACCAAATTCTCGTGCATGCCCAATCAACTCTCTGTCGCGATGCATGCAGTGGTCGTTCTGGTGCATCAAGGACGGCATGCAGATCGTTCCACACTTGAGAAGAGGAAAAATGGAAAGGTAGAACGAGGCAGCAGAGGAAGAGAAAGCTGGCTAACGAGGCTGGGAGGGGATCAAGCAGGAAGTTAATGCTCCACGCCCAAAGGTTTTGGGAAAACCTGATTTTCATAAGGTGACTTATACTCACCTAAACGGAGGGAGTATTCCTTAACCAGAGAATGTTGCGTCTCCCACTCACGCGCTAAAAAAAACTACGACAATTTTTTTATCTGTTTGCATAGGTCCCACCTATCAGGAAGGATGGGCACGTACACGAACAGGTACGACTCATCAGTCTACCCGCATAGCCTTTTTGTTTAGTCTACCTAGCCGTCTAATCAACTGCCTGCACCCCACTTCTCCCATTTACTCCTTCTCCATCGGGAACCGATTCTCCTCGGCTTCTTCACCTCCCCTTTGTCTTCATTTGCATCCAAACCCCACCGCGTTCACATTGTTTTAACCTCTTTAAATAATCATCTACTACTTCAGTTAGACTAGCCATCTAATCCTAATTCTCCAAACCATAGCCCTCCGTTCCAGCGGTTCCAAATGGCGATAGAGATCGAGATGCAGGTTTTTAGCGTCCAACATGTCCTCGTCGAAGGCTCGATGCGCATAGTTGCCACCGTCACCGTCCACCCAAGGGTTGTTCGGAAGTGGATCAACAATGTATCCAACTCCTTCGAAAAGTTAGAGACGAGGGTCATCGGTCTCGACGCAGAGTACACGGAGCGTGCCCCTGGGAAGATCCAGCGCGCCGCCGTCCTTCAGCTGTGCCTCGAAGATGATGTTTTGGTGTACCACATCATACACTCGCCCTCCATACCAGGTGAGCTTCACGATTTCTTGTCTCGGGAGGACGTATACTTCTGTGGGGCAGCCATCGAAGGGGACAAACAGAAGCTGGAGCCGTACAACCTTGATTTGAATAGCATCGCTGACCTACAAACCAGAATCAAAATTCCTGTAGAAGTTTGTGATAAACAGACACCATCCCTATTCGACGTAGCAAATTTTGTGCTCGGTACAAATCTTCAGAAGGGTGATGAGACGGTGGCATTAAGGTCGTCTGGATGGGAGAATTATCCCTTGACGTACGAGCGGATAAAATATGCTGCCCTCGATGCCCGTGTGAGTTTTGAGATAGGTGCAAGGTCCAAAGAGCTTGTTGCGAAGCCGTCTCCCACAGAGAATGAGAACTAGAAGAAGAAGAAGAAGAAGAAGAAGAAGAAGAAGAAGAAGAAGAAGAAGAAGAAGAAGAAGAAGAAGAAGAAGAAGAAGAAGAAGAAGAAGAAGAAGAAGAAGAAGAAGAAGAAGAAGAAGAAGAAGAAGAAGAAGAAGAAGAAGAAGAAGAAGAAGAAGAAGAAGAAGAAGAAGAAGAAGAAGAAGAAGAAGAAGAAGAAGAAGAAGAAGAAGAAGAAGAAGAAGAAGAAGAAGAAGAAGAGAAGAAGAAGAAGAAGAAGAAGAAGAAGAAGAAGAAGAAGAAGAAGAAGAAGAAGAAGAAGAAGAAGAAGAAGAAGAAGAAGAAGAAGAAGAAGAAGAAGAAGAAGAAGAAGAAGAAGAAGAAGAAGAAGAAGAAGAAGAAGAAGAAGAAGAAGAAGAAGAAGAAGAAGAAGAAGAAGAAGAAGAAGAAGAAGAAGAAGAAGAAGAAGAAGAAGAAGAAGAAGAAGAAGAAGAAGAAGAAGAAGAAGAAGAAGAAGAAGAAGAAGAAGAAGAAGAAGAAGAAGAAGAAGAAGAAGAAGAAGAAGAAGAAGAAGAAGAAGAAGAAGAAGAAGAAGAAGAAGAAGAAGAAGAAGAAGAAGAAGAAGAAGAAGAAGAAGAAGAAGAAGAAGAAGAAGAAGAAGAAGAAGAAGAAGAAGAAGAAGAAGAAGAAGAAGAAGAAGAAGAAGAAGAAGAAGAAGAAGAAGAAGAAGAAGAAGAAGAAGAAGAAGAAGAAGAAGAAGAAGAAGAAGAAGAAGAAGAAGAAGAAGAAGAAGAAGAAGAAGAAGAAGAAGAAGAAGAAGAAGAAGAAGAAGAAGAAGAAGAAGAAGAAGAAGAAGAAGAAGAAGAAGAAGAAGAAGAAGAAGAAGAAGAAGAAGAAGAAGAAGAAGAAGAAGAAGAAGAAGAAGAAGAAGAAGCATTCATTTATAATAGAAGACACCATCGAGTTCAACATCGTCGTGAGATTGTTCAGTACATTCATGAGACCATGAAAGGTAACCACTTCCATCCAATTCAGTACCAAGAGGGCGAACATGAGAGAGCAATGTCCTAATATAAAACAAAGTTTGCAGCATATGCATGCATAAGCAAGGCAATTGCCGGATATAGGTTAAAGTTATACCAAAAACAACTTCGCTACAAAGGCAACATCTCAAAAAGCAGGAGGTTACTAAACACTTACAAATGATTCAATACTAAACATCAAGGTTCATCACATTACATTGGATAACTTCACACTAAATCATACTTATTGTAACAAATATACAAATATACTTAGAACAACCTTCTGGGAGCGTTAGTGCATTTCATAAAACAATGATGTAAAGGGAGACATCCACGATACAACATATTTGTTGGCCCTCAAATTTCACTTCTATCTCCATGTATATTGGAATTCCAAAGAGTCCAGCACCATGCTCCAGCGCTCAGGTCCAAACCATAAAGCAGGTTACAGTGATACATAGTCGAGATGGTGTTGAGCAGAAAAAAAACCACAATATACTACACAAGAAAGAACATGCCATTTTTGTACATAAGTGAACCCCTAACAAAGCAATGCCCTAGATTACTTAGGTATCATCTTCACCCCCCCATGAGACTACAGGTTGTGTCACGACCGGTCTTCCAATAAAAACATTTATTGAGAGACCGATCTCTGAATCCAATTAAGAGGGAAAATCCCCTTACTGGTAGACAAAATCTTGATACAACAAGCCAGTAGCATAAAAATATATTACAGGATTGAGCTGAGGCCACTCAATCAATTATTATAGGCGTACCATTAATTATACATAATGGCGGATATGGCACAAGAGTGTGGTGGCATACTACTGACTCGGATGAACGGTGGTGGAATATCACAGTGGGTGGGTAGCCAGAATACTACACTGGCGGCTCATCGAGCGTCGGAGTGAGGCTCGATGGGTTTATTTAGATAGCGGAAGTGGGTATAAATGGTAACCAAATCCAGGACCTTTCGAGACTGACTGGGACTCCTCTAGGCGTCATACTCTCTATCAAACTCCTCATCCATGAGATTGCCTTCGTCAGCATCTGGCCAAATCAACAAGCCAGGTGAGTACTTTGAATGTACTCGCAAGACAGTTCGGACGTAAGATATAACAAGTGAATGCATGAGTGCAACAGCATTAGTTATAACAAATGCACATTTCAATTATACTGGCAAGGAAAATAAAAGGGAGACGGCGGTAGTCCGCCTGAAATCCCAACAAGATAAAATGCAAACCGATCAGGTGTCTGAAGCGACGCCACGAAAGGTAAACACAAAAGAAAATAAGAATCATGCCATAGTCGGACGTCTGAGCGACATCACAGAAAGGGCTTATAATGAAGGTAAATGATAACAATGCCACAGTCGGACGTCTGAGCGACATCACAGAAAGGGCTTATAATAAAAGTAAATGATCACAATGCCACAGTCGGACGTCTGAGCGACATCACAGAAAGGGCTTATAATAAAAGTAAATGATCACAATGCCACAGTCGGACGTCTGAGCGACATCACAGAAAGGGCTTATAATAAAAGTAAATGATCACAATGCCACAGTCGGACGTCTGAGCGACATCACAGAAAGGGCTTATAATAAAAGTAAATGATCACAGTGCCACAGTCGGACGTCTGAGCGACATCACAGAAAGGGCTTATAATAAAAGTAAATGATCACAATGCCACAGTCGGACGTCTGAGCGACATCACAGAAAGGGCTTATATCACAAGGAAGTTAGTGCTCACAATAAACCACATCACGAGATGACAAACAAGTTAGTCCATCCACAGGAATAAACATTCAGCCTGACATAGTACTCAAGTGATCCATCGGAGTCTCTGTCACCAAAATGACGCTGGTCAGGGTAAGAGAATAATGGAACTTGGACATGGATATGATGATTCAAAGATTTAAGACTCTGCAGAGAGTGTACTAAAATTACCCACAGCTAACGGATTTCCGTAGTCCCGAAAGACTAGTTCCGTTTATGGTGTTCGGAGGAAAACACAGCGATCCAGTACACACCCATAACCACTCACGATGCCAGGAACACCCTAGACAACGTTCAAGAAAACTTTGAGACGGGGAGATCACAATCTCGAATGGCATGGGATCAAATTTATATACGCGCGCTCTAAGGGGTTCCCCCCTCTCGGTCCCAACCGGAAACACCCATGCCCCCTGACCGGATGCCTGGCTTTAATCCAGGGCCATGGAACCAGCATCACGGCTTCTCCATTTGGTGTGTACCAGGAAAGCGGTTTACAACTTACTACGCCATATCCCTCGCGGGAAAACATGTGGTAGTACGGGAAGTGAAATGGATAGGAACCGACCGATACGGGTCGATAACGAGGTGAAAACTTATGGCATAAGACTGGCATGCTACAACACTGCCATCTTACCCATTTTCATGCCAACACATGGCCATGCACTTTCACACACAATCAACTTGGTTCATCGAACCCTCTCGTCTCAACTTTGCATGAAAATAACGTTCATCGGTATGCTCCATAACATGCCATGACACCACTAAATGCAAACTTGCCAAACACTCGTCATATCAAAAGTTCAAACATGCTTGCCTGGTTCAGAGTAGTCGGAGGCTAGCTCGGTGAAGTTCGCGGCTCCGTCACCTCCCTCGGTATCTACGGTATAGAGGAAATATACATGCTTTTGTGAATATCGAGAGGTGCATAAAAATTGTTTCAAATAATTTTCGAATAAATCTGATAAAAAACTAGACAAAATTTTGAAGAGGGCAGAAAAAGAATCACTCAAAAATTCCTTTCTGACAAAAAGTTATAAGAGTTTTAGTCCAGGGACTCATCTATAATGAAACAGAAAAGTTCCAGGGTTTTAACTAAGAAAACAGAAAACGGTTCGTTTGGAAATGCGCAAGCGCAAGAGAGAAAGCGTATTTTGCTCGAAGGCGCCAACAGAAAACGGTTCGTGAATAAGAGAACAGAGGCTGACACGCGGGGTCCGCATGTCAGGTTTGAAAACCTCGCCGGCGCCCGAAGACTGCGGTGGACGCCGGCGTCGAACCACGGCGAGTAAGGGAGATCGGAGGTTACCAAAAGTTTCAGCGTGTTCTTCCGCGTCGGTGGGTGGTGGACTCGACCAATGGGGAGCACCACGTCGGCGGCGACACTTTCTCCGGCGGACGGTGGTTCGGGAGGTTGCAGATCTCGCCGGAGGGGACTGCAGAGGCCAAATTGATGAGGGGGTTAGAGTACTGGGTGCAAGAGAGGGCTACGGACGAGGTTTGGGCGCCGGAGATGGCCTCACCGGAGTGAATCGAGCTGGAGGCCGAGGCGGAGCAAGGTGGCCGGAGCTGGGGGAGGAGACCTCCTTGAGGTCCTCCCAGTGGCCGGGCGGAGTGCTGGTGAGGTGTAGAGGTGGTGCCTGCTCGCTAGGAAGCTCGGGGGCCCTTTTTATAGTGGGTTCGAGGCGGTGGCCGAGGACGGGGTTCTCCGGTGATGGTTACGGCAGCGCAAGGCGATGATCGGGTTGGTTTAGGGGTCGAGCACCGTCGTGGGGGTTCAATGGGTCCGTTTAGGTGCTAAACTGGCCGAGGTTTGGGCGTTTGGGGCGAACTCGACGGAACGGTGGTGGCACGGCCCGTCGGCGGCAGGGAGCACGTTCCGTGCTTGCCGGGCCACGGCGACAGTGCCACGGGCGTGCTCTGGCATGCATGAGGCCACGCGGAGAGCCAGGGGGCTTTGGGCGGCGCTGAACGGCGTTCTGCCGTGGTGTGCCTTCTGTCGGCCGCCACGGGAGGTCCCGACGCCGCAGAAGACGCCGGCGAGGGCGGGCCAGCGCGCCACCGACGCCTGGAAAGCTCCAAGCACGCGTGTGAAGCTCCGGACAAGAGGGAGAGGCTGCAAGCATCGAGCCAAGAGCACTGTGAGCTCGTGACTGAACTCTGACGAAGAACATGACACTGAAAAACTGAATTTACTGAAGATCAACAGAAACGGTGCATGCAAGGTGTTCGACAGAATGAAAAATATATCTAGGGATTTTTCCTTGAGCTGAAATCTGGTGGAGTGGCTTCTCATTGCTCCAGTAGGTTGCCTGATTTTTGGTAGAATTTTTGGGGAAGAGGAGATATGAATTTCACCAAATTTGGCAAATCTGGTCCAAACTTGCAGAGGCTGTATTTTGAAAAATTTGAAAAGAAGAGAAGTGGATCAAGATGGTTCTGAGTTGTGGGTGCTAAGGACAATCCAGAGGAGTTGGTTTTAGGTCAAAACTCAAATGCAAAAGGGTACTTGCTTTGAAAATCACTCATGCTCCAATTAATTGATAGAAATGTTTTGAGAGATGAAATAATTGAAATAAAATCCAAAACTTGTTTGGATTAGTTGGGACAGAGGACCTAGATTGTTCCAAGGAGGGAGAAGGGATTTTGAGAGGTTTTACCACATGAAGAACATTTCATGGATGGCTTTCAAGACAAAGAAAAATGTTTCCAAATTTTCAAAGAGTCACTTTCTAAAAGGAACATAAGAGGTTTCCAAAAATAAATTTTTGAGAAAGGAACCATAGAGGATGAGTCCTTATTTTGAAATTATCAAACACCATGGTTTGAAAATAGAAATAACAAATCCTTGCCAAGGAAAAACAAAAATCAGTAAGGATGGTTTTTCTGAGAATTTTCAAATGGTCTTATTTAGCAAGAGAGAAAAACCAGCAAGGTTTTTGGCTAAAACCCAATAAATTTTTTTTGGAGTGTCACAACACCTACCCCCTTAGGAAAAATCTCGTCCCCAAGATTTCAACTGATCCGTAAATAGGTGTGGGTGCTCTGCCCGAAGAAAGTCCTCTCTTTCCCAAGTTGCCTCATTCTCGGAGTGATTGCTCCACTGAACTCTGAAAAATTTGATGGTTTTGCGCCGGGTCCTCCTTTCAGACTCCTCTAATATTTTCACTGGACGTTCCCGATAGGTGAGGTCTGGCTGCACGTCAATGTCTGCATGGGGTACTTGCTTTTCGGGGTTGCTTACACATTTCCTCAATTGCGAGACGTGGAATACATTGTGGACATCGGATAGATCTTCGGGTAAGTCTAGTTGGTAGGCTACCGTACCTCTTCGTGCCATTACACGGAACGGTCCGATGAATCTTGGTGCTAGTTTTCCCTTAATTTTGAATCATTGCAAGCCTCTCATTGGGGATACTCGAAGGTATACAAAATCACCGGGTTCAAAATTGACCCTCCGGTGTTTCAGATCGTAATAGCTTTTCTATCGACTTAGCGCTATCCTGAGCCGATCTCGGATGAGTCTGACTTTCTCTTCAGCCTCCTTGAGCATATCTGGGCCGAAGATACGGCTGTCACCTGTTTCTGACCAATTTAATGGTGTGCGGCACCTTCGTCCGTATAAGGCTTCAAACGGTGCCATTTGTAGGCTGGACTGGTAACTACTGGTGCCATAAGTGAGGACACATGCCCTTAGCATGTCTTCTAGAATTTGGTTCACACGTTCTGTTTGGCCATCAGTCTGGGGATGGTATGCTGTACTGAATACTATTTGAGTTCCCAGGGCTTGTTGTAAATGATCCCAAAATCTTGAGACGAATTGGGTGCCTCTGTCAGATATTATAGTCTTCGGAACTCCGTGTAGACAAATGATACGGGCGAGGTAAATCTTAGCAAGCTTCTGGGTGGTGTGAGTGGTCTTTACTGGAATGAACTGCGCCACCTTGGTTAATCTATCGGTGATGACCCATATGGCATCATTTCCGCGTTGAGACCGGGGTAGTCCGGTAATGAAATCCATCCCTATCTCGTCCCATTTCCACTCGGGTATTTTGTTTGGTTGCAGTAATCCAGCAGGCCTTTGATGTTCAGCTTTCATGCGCTGACAGGAATCGCAACACGCAATGAAAGTGGCTATATCCCTTTTCATACCGTGCCACCAAAATCTTTCCTGGATATCCTTATACATTTTGGTTCCTCCAGGGTGAATTGAATATGGGGCGGTGTGGGCTTCAGCTAGAATTTGTTGTTTGAGGTCCTTTGTATCTGGCACACAGAGTCTGTCTCGGTACCATAATATTCCTCCCTCGTCTATAATGAACTCTGAAGCCTTGCCCATACTCACCTTTCCTTTAATGCCCTCGATGCTGGGGTGACCAGACTGTGCTTCTTTAATTTTCTCCACAAGGTCGGGTTGTATTTCCAAATTTACTATGGTGCCTTCCGTGATCATCATTAAGTTGAGCTTGGAAAACTCTTGTTGAAATTCAGGTCTCAAACCTCTCAAACTCGTGTCGTCTGAGCTGGGGTTCCGGCTAAGAGCGTCGGCCACTACGTTTGCTTTACCGGGATGATAGTGGATACCCACATCGTAATCCTTTACCAATTCCAACCAACGTCGTTGTCGCAAGTTGAGCTCTGGCTGCGTGAAAATATATTTGAGACTCTTGTGATCCGTATATATTTCACATCGGTTTCCAAGGAAGAAATTCCTCCATTCCTTGAGTGCATGTATGACTGCGGCCATTTCTAAGTCATGAGTGGGATAGTTTTCTTCATGCTTGCGAAGTTGCCTTGAAGCGTATGCGACAACCTTGCCTTCTTGCATCAATACGCATCCGAGACCCTTCCTGGATGCGTCGCAATATACCTCAAGGTTCTTGTGTATGTCTGGCACAACTAAAACCGGTGCCGTTGTTAATTTCTTCTTTAGCTCTTGGAAACTTTTCTCGCAAGCCTCCGTCCAATCAAAATTCTTGTCTTTCTTGAGCAACTGTGTCATTGGCTTGGCTATGGTGGAGAATCCTTCAATAAATCTGCGGTAGTATCCGGCCATTCCCAAGAAACTTCGTATGTCGGTTACGTTGGCTGGTGACTTCCAACCGAGTACGGCCTTGACTTTTTCCGGGTCTACTGCTATACCTTCTTGGGTTAGTACGTGGCCTAGAAAGCCTACTTGCCTTAGCCAAAATTCACACTTACTGAACTTGGCATACAATTGATGTTTCCTGAGTTCTCCTAGCACAATTTTGAGATGTTCCGCGTGCTCTTCTGGCGTCTTGGAATATACCAGAATATCGTCGATGAATACCACCACAAATTTGTCCATAAATTTCATAAATACCTTGTTCATGAGGTGAACAAAATATGCGGGGGCGTTGGTTAATCCAAATGGCATTACTGTGAACTCATGCAGTCCGTATCTGGAGGTGAAGGCTGTCTTGGGAATATCCTCTGTTTGCACTTTTAATTGATGGTATCCTGATCTTAAGTCAATCTTTGAGAATACTTTGGCCTGGGCGAGCTGATCGAATAAATCATTTATCCGTGGCATTGGGTATTTGTTTTTGATTGTGACCATGTTGAGTGCTCGATAGTCTATACATAGTCTCAGTGTTCCATCCTTCTTCTTGGCAAACAAAATTGGCGAACCCCATGGTGATGAGCTGGCCCGAATATATCCTTTATCCAGTAACTCCTTTATTTGCTTCTTCAACTCCACCAATTCGGATGGTGCCATTCGATATGGTTTCTTGTATATGGGGGTAGTCCCGGTTGCTAGCTCAATGCTGAATTCTATCTCTCGGTCTGGTGGCATGCCTGGTAGTTCTTCGGGGAATACATCCGGAAATTCACACACGACAGGAACCTTGCTTAATTCAGAAACGTCCACCTTGTTCAATCTAGGTTGCCTGGGTGTGGTTCTTTCTCTGGCCGAAACTTTTATTGTCTTCCCGTGGTGGTGTGTGAGAATCACGGTCCGATTGAAGCAGTCAATGAAACCCTTGTTGGTGGTTAACCAATCCATCCCTAGAACAACATCCAGTCCTCTATTTTCCAATACGATGAGGTTGGCGTGAAACTTTAATCCTTCAAACTCAATAATCACATCTTGACAGTAACTCTGGGTAACTTGCTTGATCCCGGGGGACTTGATGATCATGGATTTTTCCAAAGGGAGCATCGAAAAATTATTTTGCAAAGCAAAACTTTTCGAAATGAAAGAGTGAGAAGCTCTGGAATCAAACAAAACCATGGCAGGTATTGCATTGACAGGAAACGTACCGAGTACGATATCCGGGGCATTTAGTGCTTCTTCCTTGGTCACGTGGTTCAGATGACCCTTCCTGTGGTTGTTATTGGGGTTGAAGTTGTTTCGCTTGGGCGCTGGATTATTCCCACCGTTGGTCGGCTTTGGGGTAGAGTTTCTCGGCTTGGGGCACTATTTGGCATAGTGTCCTTCTTCCCCACATGCGTAACAAGTAACGCCTGGGCGATATGTGAACTCCTTGTCCCTTGCATGAAAATTTTTGACTGGGCGGCAGACGTTCGTCATGGGTTTGTGCGGCCCACCTTTCTGAAAGTCTGCCTTGCTTCGGTGGTTGCGAGTATTATTGGTCTGGTCCCTTTTCTGCTTACGGAAGTCCTCCAAGCTACGCCTCTCATTTTCCAGAGTAATAGCCTTGTCCACTAGTGTCTTGAAATCTGGAAAGGTGTGCACAACTAGCTGGCATTTAAGTGCGGGCGCTAGGCCGTCTAGAAACTTTTCCATCTTCTTGCTTTCGGTCATGCGCTCTTCGTTGGCGTAACGACATAATAATGTAAACTGACTGTTGTATTCTGACACCGTCATGGTCCTTTGTTTGAGGTCATCAAACTCTCTCTTCTTGATTTTCATAATACTCTTAGGAATGTGTGCGCCACGGAAACCTTCCTTGAAATCATTCCAGGTTATATTATTTTCATTGGGGTGCATGTGCAGAAAATTTTCCCACCACGATGTTGCTGCTCCTGTGAGGTAGTGTGAAGCATATAGTACTTTCTCAAGGTCAGAGCATTGTGCAATCACTAATTTCCTCTCCATGTCTCGAAGCCAGTCCTCGGCCTCAAGAGGTTTGTCCGTATGAGAAAATGTTTGGGGACGCGTCTTCTGTAGCTCAGCTAGCTTGGATTGCTGATGGTACTGTCCACGGTGGTTTCCCATATTGATGACTTGGTTCATCATTTCCTGGTGTTGCTGCTGACTTTGCTCAAAAAGGCGGCACATTTGGGTAAATGCTGTTTCACTGCCCTGCTGACTTGTCTGTCCCTGTGTGAAATTGTTGCTTGGCTGAGTGTCATTGTGTTCCTCTGGTTGAACTGGCATGGAGCGGGTCCAAGGACGAGACATTTTTTTCACTCTGGGGATATGTTTTTGTAAAACTCATAAGAAAAGTGAAACGAGTCGCAAAAATAAATCCGCAAATGCACAAGAATGGCAAATTAATGAAGCGACTAAGTTTAAGCAAACAATTCATTCGCGTACGGAGAAGGACTGCTCATTACATATCTTACACGCGGGTGATAATTATACAATACTACACTCAGGATATGCGTACATAATCCTGACATGTTATTTAGGCTAGTGCACTTCTCCGAGTTCCTACATGATGCGCAAACAGACTACTCCTCATAACTTAGGCACACAAAACATAGCGTACAGAGTAGTGGGTTGCGTGACGGCTCGGCGTACTTAGTCGGAGATGTTGACGATCTCCTTGGCCCTGCCAAGGGTGAGGCGCAGTGAGGCAGGGGACTCAACCTCTTCCTCACTAATAGGCTCCATGCGGGTAGTGCTGCGTCGAGTCGGTGGAGCGGGTGCTATGGGCGGAACAACACGCAGTGGAGTGGGTACGAAGGGTGGTGCGGTGCGGGCTGGAGTAGGCGCGAAGGCCTGGCTGAACTCCTCGGTGGTTGGCAGGCGTCGAGCAGGAGCGTGGGTTGCTGAGGACGAGGCAAAAGCCAGTGGCGGTGCAGTGTGCAGGAGCTCCCTCCTGTTGACGGCACAGCCATGGACTGAGTCCATGCGGGCAGCCACGAGGTCGTCCACCAAGTTGTCGAAGGCTGCCTCCAGAGCTCGGAGGTACTCAATAAGCATCTCAAAGGCTTCGTCTCGTTCTCCTCTGGGGCAGGAGAATGCGTAGTGACAGGTGTAGGCCACATGGCATGGTAGATAGCGGTAACGGCGAGTCTTCATCACGAGAAGGACATCCCTGAGGCGGGCTATCGCCTTGCGGGCTGCCATCTGCAAGGCGTGCCTCTCCGTAGGCATGGCTCTCCCCACGAACCGGAAGCGGCGTAACTCACCACGCCCTCCCTTGAATTGCACCGCGGCCTGGTGCATGGTAAGACTGTTGCTGACTCTGTGCTGGCAGAGGGAGTAGACTGGGCGCACAGATGGCCCCATCGCGACCTGAACGACGAAGGAGAGAAGTCTGACGAACCCATCGGGCACGTTGGCGAAGGTCTGAGACTCGCAGCTGAAGTCGGCCATCTACAAAAGTAGGCAAAATTCTGCATGGTCAGATCATAAATTTATGCTGATTGTCAGAAAATTAACTACATTTGCAAAGAATTAAGAACTGCGCTATACTGCTAATATCCGATTAGCGATCGCACCTAATGGCTTCCTACAGTCAGCCTGGCTCTGGTACCAAGCTTGTCACGACCGGTCTTTCAATAAAAACATTTATTGAGAGACCGATCTCTGAATCCAATTAAGAGGGAAAATCCCCTTACTGGTAGACAAAATCTTGATACAACAAGCCAGTAGCATAAAAATATATTACAGGATTGAGCTGAGGCCGCTCAATCAATTATTACAGGCGTACCATTAATTATACATAATGGCGGATATGGCACAAGAGTGTGGTGGCATACTACTGACTCGGATGAACGGTGGTGGAATATCAAAGTGGGTGGGTAGCCAGAATACTACACTGGCGGCTCATCGAGTGTCGGAGTGAGGCTCGATGGGTTTATTTAGGTAGCGGAAGCGGGTATAAATGGTAACCAAATCCAGGATCTTTCGAGACTGACTGGGACTCCTCTAGGCGTCAGACTCGCTATCGAACTCCTCATCCATGAGATTGCCTTCGTCAGCATCTGGCCAAATCAACAAGCCAGGTGAGTACTTTGAATGTACTCGCAAGACAGTTCGGACGTAAGATATAACAAGTGAATGCATGAGTGCAACAGCGTTAGTTATAACAAATGCACATTTCAATTATACTGGCAAGGAAAATAAAAGGGAGACGGCGGTAGTCCGCCTGAAATCCCAACAAGATAAAATGCAAACCGATCGGGTGTCTGAAGCGACGCCACGAAAGGTAAACACAAAAGAAAATAAGAATCATGCCACAGTCGGACGTCTGAGCGACATCACAGAAAGGGCTTATAATGAAGGTAAATGATAACAATGCCACAGTCGGACGTCTGAGCAACATCACAGAAAGGGCTTATAATAAAAGTAAATGATCACAATGCCACAGTCGGACGTCTGAGCGACATCACAGAAAGGGCTTATAATAAAAGTAAATGATCACAATGCCACAGTCGGACGTCTGAGCGACATCACTGAAAGGGCTTATAATAAAAGTAAATGATCACAATGCCACAGTCGAACGTCTGAGCGACATCACAGAAAGGGCTTATAATAAAAGTAAATGATCACAATGCCACAGTCGGACGTCTGAGCGACATCACAGAAAGGGCTTATAATAAAAGTAAATGATCACAATGCCACAGTCGGACGTCTGAGCGACATCACAGAAAGGGCTTATATCACAAGGAAGTTAGTGCTCACAATAAACCACATCACGAGATGACAAACAAGTTAGTCCATCCACAGGAATAAACATTCAGCCTGACATAGTACTCAAGTGATC
Organism: Aegilops umbellulata; assembly: GCA_032464435.1. Lineage (NCBI taxonomy): Eukaryota > Viridiplantae > Streptophyta > Magnoliopsida > Poales > Poaceae > Aegilops > Aegilops umbellulata. The sequence goes on along the minus strand of CP136058.1, from coordinate 26,799,760 downwards.
CATCGGAGTCTCTGTCACCAAAATGACGCTGGTCAGGGTAAGAGAATAATGGAACTTGGACATGGATAGGATGATTCAAAGATTTAAGACTCTGCAGAGAGTGTACTAAAATTACCCACAGCTAACGGATTTCCGTAGTCCCGAAAGACTAGTTCCATTTATGGTGTTCGGAGGAAAACACAGCGATCCAGTACACACCCATAACCACCCACGATGCCAGGGATCACCCTAGACAACGTTCAAGAAAACTTTGAGACGGGGAGATCACAATCTCGAATGGCATGGGATCAAATTTACATACGCGCGCTCTAAAGGGTGCCCCCTCTCGGTCCCAACCGGAAACACCCATGCCCCCTGACCGGATGCCTGGCTTTAATCCAGGGCCATGGAACCAGCATCACGGCTTCTCCATTTGGTGTGTACCAGGAAAGCGGTTTACAAATTACTACGCCATATCCCTCACGGGAAAACATGTGGTAGTACGGGAAGTGAAATGGATAGGAACCGACCGATACGGGTCGATAACGAGGTGAAAACTTATGGCATAAGACTGGCATGCTACAACACTGCCATCTTACCCATTTTCATGCCAACACATGGCCATGCACTTTCACACACAATCAACTTGGTTCATCGAACCCTCTCGTCTCAACTTTGCATGAAAATAACGTTCATCGGTATGCTCCATAACATGCCATGACACCACTAAATGCAAACTTGCCAAACACTCGTCATATCAAAAGTTCAAACATGCTTTCCTGGTTCAGAGTAGTCGGAGGCTAGCTCGGGGAAGTTCGCGGCTCCGTCACCTCCCTCGGTATCTACGGTATAGAGGAAATATACATGCTTTTGTGAATATTGAGAGGTGCATAAAAATTGTTTCAAATAATTTTCAAATAAATCTGATAAAAAACTAGACAAAATTTTGAAGAGGGCAGAAAAAGAATCACTCAAAAATTCCTTTCTGACAAAAAGTTATAAGAGTTTTAGTCCAGGGACTCATCTGTAATGAAACAGAAAAGTTCCAGGGTTTTAACTAGGAAAACAGAAAACAGTTCGTTTGGAAATGCGCAAGCGCAAGAGAGAAAGCGTATTTTGCCCAAAGGCGCCAACAGAAAACGGTTCGCGAATAAGAGAACAGAGGCTGACACGCGGGGTCCGCATGTCAGGTTTGAAAACCTCGCCGGCGCCCGAAGACTGCGGTGGACGCCGGCGTCGAACCACGGCGAGTAAGGGAGATCGGAGGTTACCAAAAGCTTCAGCGTGTTCTTCCGCGTCGGTGGGTGGTGGACTCGACCAATGGGGAGCACCACGTCGGCGGCGACACTTTCTCCGGCGGACGGTGGTTCGGGAGGTCGCGGATCTCGCCGGAGGGGACTACAGAGGCCAAATTGAGGAGGGGGTTAGAGTACTGGGTGCAAGAGAGGGCTACGGACGAGGTTTGGGCGGCGGAGATGGCCTCACCGGAGTGAATCGAGCTGGAGGCCGAGGCGGAGCAAGGTGGCCGGAGCTGGGGGAGGAGACCTCCTTGAGGTCCTTCCAGTGGCCGGGCGGAGTGCTGGTGAGGTGTAGAGGTGGTGCCTGCTCGCTAGGAAGCTCGGGGGCCCTTTTTATAGTGGGTTCGAGGCGGTGGCCGAGGACGGGGTTCTCCGGCGATGGTTACGGCGGCGCAGGGCGATGATCGGGTTGGTTTAGGGGTCAAGCACCGTCGTGGGGGTTCAATGGGTCCGTTTAGGTGCTAAACTGGCCGAGGTTTGGGCGTTTGGGGCGAGCTCGACGGAACGGTGGTGGCACGGCCCGTCGGCGGCAGGGAGCACGTTCCGTGCTTGCCGGGCCACGGCGACGGTGCCACGGGCGTGCGCTGGCATGCATGAGGCCACGCGGAGAGCCAGGGGGCTTTGGGCGGCGCTGAACGGCGTTCTGCCGTGGTGTGCCTTCTGTCGGCCGCCACGGGAGGTCCCGACGCCGCAGAAGACGCCGGCGAGGGCGGGCCAGCGCGCCACCGACGCCAGGAAAGCTCCAAGCACGCGTGTGAAGCTCCGGACAAGAGGGAGAGGCTGCAAGCATCGAGCCAAGAGCACTGTGAGCTCGTGACTGAACTCTGACGAAGAACATGACACTGAAAAACTGAATTTACTAAAGATCAACAGAAACGGTGCATGCAAGGTGTTCGACAGAATGAAAAAGATATCTAGGGATTTTTCCTTGAGCTGAAATCTGGTGGAGTGGCTTCTCATTGCTCCAGTAGGTTGCCTGATTTTTGGTAGAATTTTTGGGGAAGAGGAGATATGAATTTCACCAAATTTGGCAAATCTGGTCCAAACTTGCAGAGGCTGTATTTTGAAAAATTTGAAAAGAAGAGAAGTGGATCAAGATGGTTCTGAGTTGTGGGTGCTAAGGACAATCCAGAGGAGTTGGTTTTAGGTCAAAACTCAAATGCAAAAGGGTACTTGCTTTGAAAATCACTCATGCTATAATTAATTGATAGAAATATTTTGAGAGATGAAATAATTGAAATAAAATCCAAAACTTGTTTGGATTAGTTGGGACAGAGGACCTAGATTGTTCCAAGGAGGGAGAAGGGATTTTGAGAGGTTTTACCACATGAAGAACATTTCATGGATGGCTTTCAAGACAAAGAAAAATGTTTCCAAATTTTCAAAGAGTCACTTTCTAAAAGGAACATAAGAGGTTTCCAAAAATAAATTTTTGAGAAAGGAACCATAGAGGATGAGTCCTTATTTTGAAATTATCAAACACCATGGTTTGAAAATAGAAATAACAAATCCTTGCCAAGGAAAAACAAAAATCAGTAAGGATGGTTTTTCTGAGAATTTTCAAATGGTCTTATTTAGCAAGAGAGAAAAACCAGCAAGGTTTTTGGCTAAAACCCAATAAAATTTTTTTGGAGTGTCACAGGTTGTAGCCTTAAAGATAAATGTAGACAAACCCTGTTAAAGAAAGTAATGTTTCTATACCTCTTTCAAATTGGGAGAATCCTGACAGAGAGGCATGAGACCATAAATAGTAGTATTGGTAGAAGGCAAGGCATATGATATCTAAATGGGAAAAAAATAATTATGTATATATATGAAATGCTATGAATTCATAATGGTCAGGACAAAAGAGGACCGGCGAGCACAGAAACACGCATCATGTCATTCACATTCAAATGAGAAAAAACAACAACATGATTTTATCTTGAACACCAAACAATGTACACAATGTAAAAGGGCATGATACCAACTCCGTTATAGCTGAACTTATCTAATTAGTAGTAAGAAATTGGATAATGCAAGTGCATGATCACATCTCATCATTCTATATAAGTACATGGATCAGGTCATAAGCATGAGAGAAAGCTCATTAGTATTCTTACTTCTACTCATATGGTGTGATATTTTTATACTCATAGCGCATATTATTTTTTGGCTTTATCTGTACACAAGCAGACAAAACATTTCTAGCTGCTTATACTTATGCTTATCAATTCCGCCTTTCCATTAACCTCTGGATGTTTTTAGTTATTATACCTTAATATCAACAGATTGTACAGAGAATTTTTGTATTGAACTAAACCAAATAGTACTTACGATCCATGATGCATATCATCCAGTGAACCTGCCTAAGCATATAAATTAGTGAATTCTTCTGGTGGTCATGTGTCTCCGTCATGTGCTATATGTATTTCGAAGTTCATTTAACATCTCGATGGAGCACACAATAGAAATAGACAATGTTGTGGATTATATTTGCATGAAGAGATGAGGTATGTCACTTCACACTACGTGTGAACCAATTACCTAGCCAACTTTTGAAAGCGTGCATACAGTAAAAGAAATGGTGATTTGCAAAATAATAATGGAAGTATTTTCATAAATACCTTTAACAATATCATTATCTAATTATGCTACAACTATAAAATGTTCATCATGACCTGAAACAACAATATTTTTTATTGATTTGCACTGAATGGAGACACCAAATTATGATGTAAGATCTTTTCCAAGATGAACATGTAAGGTTGAAATCTACTAAGCCGATGCATAAGGAAATACCAAAGTAGAACTGGGTAATGGGAAGTATTCTGGCATAGCAAATAATGCAGGCATGATACGTCTCCAACGTATCTATAATTTTTGATTGCTTCGTGCTATATTATATACTGCTTAGAATGATTATTGGGCTTTATTATACACTTTTATATTATTTTTGGGACTAACCTATTACCCGGAGGCCCAGCCCAAATTGCTGTTTTTTTTGCCTATTTCAGGGTTTCGAAGAAAAAGGATATCAAACGGAATGAAACCTTCGGGAACGTGATTTTTGGAACAAATGCAATCCAGGAAGCTTGGAGTCCATGCCAGGGAAGCTACCAGGAAGCCACGAGGTAGGGGGGCGCGCCTACCCCCCTGGGCGCGCCCTCCAGCCTCGTGGGCCTCACGTTGCTCCACCGACGTACTTCTTCCTCCTATATATACCTACGTACTTCCAAACGACCAGATACGGAGCCAAAACCCTAATTCCACCGCCGCAACCTTCTGTACCCGTGAGATCCCATGTTGGGGCCTTTCCCGGCGCTCCGCCGGAGGGGGCATTGATCATGGAGGGCTTATACATCAACACCATATCCTCTCTGATGATGTGTGAGTAGTTTACTTCAGACCTTCGGGTCCATAGTTATTAGCTAGATGGCTTCTTCTCTCTTGGATCTCAATACAAAGTTCTCCCCCTCTCTTGTGGAGATCTATTCGTTGTAATCTTCTTTTGCGGTGTGTTTTTTGAGACCGATGAATTGTGGGTTTATGATCAAGTTTATCTATGAACAATATTTGAATCTTCTCTGAATTCTTTTATGTATGATTGGTTATCTTTGCAAGTCTCTTTGAATTATCGGTTTAGTTTGGCCTACTAGATTGATCTTTCTTGCAATGGGAGAAGTGCTTAGCTTTGGGTTCAATCTTGCGGTGTCCTTTCCTAGTGACAGTAGGGGCAGCAAGGAACTTATAGTATTGTTGCCATCGAGGATAACAAGATGGGGTTTATTTCATATTGCATGAGTTTATCCCTCTACATCATGTCATCTTGCTTAAGGCGTCACTCCGTTCTTATGAACTTAATACTCTAGATGCATGCTGGATAGCGGTCGATGTGTGGAGTAATAGTAGTAGATGCAAGCAGGAGTCGGTCTACTTGTCTCGGACGTGATGCCTATATACATGATCATACCTAGATATTCACATAACTATGCTCAATTCTGTCAATTGCTCAACAGTAATTTGTTCACCCACCGTAAGTACTTATGCTCTCGAGAGAAGCCACTAGTGAAACCTATGGCCCCCGGGTCTATTTTCCATCATATTAATCTTTCAACACTTTGTTATTCTCATTTACTTTTATTTTACTTTGCATCTTTACTGTAAAAATACCAAAAATATTATCTTATCATATCTACCAGATTTAATCTTTGCAAGTGGTCATGAAGGGATTGACAACCCCTTTATCACGTTGGTTATGAGGAGTTTGTTTACTTGTGTAGGTACGAGGGACTCGCGCGTGGCCTGCTACTGGATTGATACCTTGGTTCTCAAAAACTGAGGAAAATACTTACACTACTTTGCTGCATCACCCTTTCCTCTTCAAGGAAATCCAACGCAGTGCTCAAGAGGTAGCAAGGCACAACAAAAACTGGGTCGCCGGTTTCTTAGTTACCTTCAAGTGACGGCATATATCGGATAATTGATTCGGAGTGGCCCACATCGGAGCAGTTGGGCATCCACTCTTTATCTGCCCTGTAATATGACAAAATAAATGGCCATCTGGTCAGAGCTAATGTTTAATCTAGTTTTAATATTGTGTTGACACTCTTAATTGCGGTCATCACAAAAAAAGGTATTTTGACATTACCTTCCATGACATAGAATTCTGAGGTACCAGATAACTATGCTAGAAAAAATGAAAAGGAGCGTTTGAAACCAGTTTCTTGTTATTCAGAAGTTACATATTCTAGAGAACTTGCACATCAAGCTTATCTATCAAGTATACAACTGGATCCACATAATAATAATATGGGACAACTTAGGTGCATGAGTTCTTTCGTATGTGTGCAACATCACGTGATCTATGAGTCTGCCATACTTATATCCTACTGATAAAAGACAACTAACTAATGAAGATGTTGCTAACCAGCACATTCTGAATGCTAAGCTCCTCAAGAAAACAATTCAGTAAATTGTTGTGGGCTTCCATAAAGATATCACTTAACAATGACATACATTAAAACTTTAAGCCCCTACATATTACACCATTAAAGAAGTTCTTTCTGCACCATATTTTCAATTGGTCCTTGAGCAAGTTATGGCTTTTCATCTTGTACATGGTGGAAGCCATATACAAGTTGACCATCCATCCCTATCCAACATAAATTGCACACCTTAGCAATGAATCAAGTATCTAACAAATTGTAATAAAGAATAAACCATATAATTTAGCAAAAGAATCACTGATCTGGTGCATTCGTATCTTGTGGTTTCAGTTGTAGTCTTACAACTTTATATTATCGTAGAGACAGTGTGTATAGTTTCAGATTATATATTTCACTTCAAACTTCCAGATACTAAAGAATATTCATCCATTCAAATTTTCATATTAAGGTTTAGTGCACACACAAAATTTAGACAACCCTAAACACCTGGGAACCGGTGAGAAAATATATATTACATGTATTATCCAGTTGGTCTGAATATAAAACTTATCAAGTACTCCCTCCGTTCCAAAATATATGACCCAACTTTATACTAAAGTTAGTACAAAGTTGAGTCATCTATTTTAGAACGGAGGGAGTAGATGTAGATCACCATGTAAAGTTCACGATAAATAACAGAAATAACTAAGGAAAGAAAGTAGATGAAGTAACAATGTAATACCAATGCTAAGGTAGTTACAGAATACTCCTTTATAGCAAGAATTTTTTTCAGTTAACTCATTGCCACTCACCCACACCAATTTACACAAGGTCTTTAGCAAATACATAAGTACTTGCACACTCACTGAGAAAGACAAATATAGGAGGGATCATAGTATTTTCCAAGTAGATTTGACAATCGACAGAAGAAAATAACATGTTGGAACAATCCATCAAACTATTCAAGAGAAACAAATTGAAACAAGCATCTGAAATAGCAAGTATGATAGGCAACCATGCAGAGTCAAAGAGTGGCACACATTCAAAGTTACTGTGCAAAACTTAGCAGTAACTAAATTTCTTTTCATAGGTAAGTAAGGGGCATCCTGTATGCAAATCAGATTTTTTTTGAATTGTCTTGAAGATTTCTTAAAAAATGCAAAATTAGACTATCTTTGATCATCTTGGTGCGGACAACAATATAATGCAAAGTTCATCTTACGACTCGCTTTCAAAAAAGAACTACATCAACAATAGTTTTTTATGTTATCATTGCAATCTTAACAGATGTCTAAAACAATGTTCTTAGGTGGAGAAGAGACATAACGATGGAAGGAGAGCATGGTACCGAGTGTATAGATTTGAGATAAAGTCTGTTTTCTATTTCAGGGTGTAATTTCCAGGTAAATTTATAGTCAAGACCTTGCTAAACTCCAGCTGATCGGCAGGTTCCAATTACAATAACGTGTTCTAGTATAACCTGGCAAGCAGGCTTTGAGCTGACAATAATGATGTCTAGTGGCATTTTTCACTATGCGCCTAACTGAGCAATGTCACTTTTGAGTAGCTGAAACTCCCAGTGGCAAAACTGAGTAGTACACTACTGGAATCAGGGAATTTGCCGTCAGCCTGCTCTTTGCCGTCCGCTGGCTGACTGCAAAGACCCTCTTTGTCGTTCGCTTCATAAAAGCGGACGGCAAAGAACAGGCTGACGGCAAATTCCCTGATTGCCATCAGCCATTTCTTTGCCGTCCGCCAGCGGATGACAAAGATCAAGAAGGCAGACGGCAAAGTGCCCAGCTGGGCCCCGCTGCCGTATGTCGTCCGCCTAATCTTTGTCGTCTACCTACTGGACCTTTGCCGTCCGCTGGCGGACGACAAAGAAAGGGCCTAGCTAACGGCCGTTTCCCCCTCTGCTATGTGCTCTCTTTGCCGTCCGCTAGCGGACGGCAAAGAACGTGCCCTAATCCCACCCGCACCTCCCTCTGTCTCTCCGGCTCCACACTCCTCTCTCTCACCCCGCGCCCCCAATTCAAACACGCGCCCGCACAACCGCCGCCGCCGAGCCCCGCCGCCGTCGAGCACCGCCCCACCCCGCCGCCCCACCCTGCCGCCGCACCACCCCGCCGCCCCGCCGCCCGCACCACCCTGCTCCCCCTCCACCCACCGCTCGCACCTCCACCAGCGTCGCCCCGCCGCCGCCGAGGTGCCCCGCCGCCATCAAGGCGCCCCTCCGCCGCCAAGGCACCCCGACCCCGACCCCGACCCCGACCCCGACACGACTCCTCGACCTCGAGCCTGACCCGACACCCCGACCCCGACACGCCACCCCGACACCCCGGCCCGACACCCCGACCCCGACCCCCGACACCCTGACACCTCACCCCGACCCCGACACGACACCCCGACACCCGACCCCGACCCTCCCGACACCCCGACACCCGACCCCCCAACGCCGACACCACACCCCGACACCCCGACCCTGACACCACACCCCGACAACCGACCCCCTGACCCCGACACCCCGACCCCGACACCCCGACCCCGACACGACACCCCGACCCCCCCCCCCCCCCCCCGACCCCGAAACAGCACCCCGACCCCGACACGGCACCCCGACACCGACACGGCACCCCGACCCCCGACACCCACCGAAAAGGTGTTCTTTGGCCTTCCAGAGGCCGACGGGGTCATATATTTTTGAATTATTAGTTAGGTCATATATTGTTCGATTTTGTTATGAAAGACATCATATATAATTGTGTTGATCGGGTAGTTTTAAATGTGCAGTTGTTTCATCGCTGTGAGGTTTGGTGTTCGATGACCTCGCCGTGCGTTTGACGAGCTCTGCCCCTTCGTTCGTGGGTGAGCACAAATGACATGTCCTCCTCCCCCATTAATTATTTGATCTATTCCGATGAAACTTGATAGCTAGCTATATATGTGTCTTGAATCATCAGTATGCGTAACCAATATGTGTCTCCCGTTCGAAAGCGTCATAGTTATAAATATGCATGCATTTGCATATTTATAACCTTGATTCTTTCGAATTGTCCAACGCTATCCATGGACAGCCCGAGTATGTGTAGATTGGGTTCGTTTTCCCATATGCTTTGCTCCGGATCCGACGCATATATTTCGTCAGTGCCTCCCCTGTTGTTCTCCGGGTACACATCCTCTCTGTTTATTGCAGAGACGTGTATCAGGAGAACAGCGGGGAGGTGCTGCCGAAATTTTGCGTCGGATCCGGAGCATAGCATGGGAAAATGAACCCAATCTACACATACACGGGTGGGATTAGGACCTATCATTACCTATTAGAGTGTAGGTTGCATGGACGTAATAAAATTGACAAAGTAGATCAACTGATGTATATATACATGGTGAATTACATATATAATTGTTGTGTGTCCAGTAGCTCTGAAAGTCAAGATGAGTGACTGTGCGTGGATGTATACCGGTCACACTGGTCAGAACAAATGGAGCGCTGAGTGGTTCACAAAAACTAAGGGGTTTGTGCAAGCCGCATTTGCAAATGGCCAAAAGAAAACCTGGTGCCCCTGTTTCCGGTGCGGCAATTGGGAAAAGAAGACAGAGGCTGAAATGGGCAAACACCTGCAGAAGAGTGGTTTTACGCCCGATTATACGGTGTGGACATTTCATGGTGAGTCTGCCCAGCGTGACCGAGCTGAGGTGGATCGTCGTCGCACCAACGAGCATGGTACCGGGATGGAAAACATGGTGCAAGGCTATGATGGTGCTCGGGATTCGGAAGAGGAGATGGAGGAATCTGCAAAGGCCTTCAATGAAATGTTGGAGTCTTCGAAACGTCCGCTCCACGAGCACACTGAGCTTTGTCAGTTGGATGCCATCTCACAAGTAATGGCTCTGAAGGCTCAGTTCAACTTGGGCAGAGAATGCTATGACGCAATTATGACAGTATTTGGATGCTTTCTACCCAAAGGCCATGTAATGCCTGCAAACCTGTACCAGTCGGACAAAATCCTCCATGCACTGAAGATGCCCTATGAGAAGATACATGCCTGTGAGAAAGGATGTGCCTTATTTAGGCTTGACTATGCGGACTTGAACTATTGTCCCATTTGCAAGTCTTCCAGGTATATTGTGGTAGACAACGGTATGGGTGAGAAGACACAGACCAAAATCCCCGTTAGTGTTCTTCGGTATATGCCAATCGTACCAAGACTTCAACGTCTTTTCATGGTCGAAGAGACGGCCAGACAGATGACATGGCACAAAACAGGCAAAAGAACCGAACTAGATGCAGATGGGAATCTGATGATGGTACACACATCGGATGGTGTTGCGTGGAAATTTTTTGATGAATTACATGCTGACAAAGCGGCAGATCCGAGGCATCCTCGAGTCGGCATCAGCACGGATGGGTTCAGTGTGTTTGGTATGACGGCAGCCCAATACAGTTGTTGGCCCGTATTTGTCTTTCCACTCAATCTCCCCCCGGACAGATTATGCAAAGAAAGAACATTTTCCTGACGTTGATAATTCCAGGACCCAACTATCCGGGCAAAAATATGAATGTGTACATGCAGCCGCTTAAGGACGAATTGCAAGAAGCCTGGGATAATGGGTACAAGACATACGACGCCTTTAGCAAACGGAACTTCATAATGCGTGTCTGGTACATGTACTCGACGCATGACTTGCTGGCGTATGCGCTATTCGTTGGCTGGTGTGTGCATGGAAGGTTCCCGTGCCCCACATGCAAGGGAGCTCTTGAGTTTCATTGGCTTCAGGCCGGTCGCAAGTTTTCTTGCTTCGACATGCATAGACAGTTCTTGGATCCTCGCCATAAGTTCAGGAAAGACAAGAAGAACTTCATCAGGGGTAGAGTTGTCAAAAACTCTACACCACCTGCATTGACAGGCCAACAGACCCTGGATCAGTTAAACGCTCTTGAGTCAGATCCACAACGTCCAGGGTACTACAAGGGGTATAATACTAAGCACGCGTGGACTCACAAAACATGCTTATGGGATCTGCCTTACTTCAAAGACCTCCTTTGCCCACACAACATCGACGTGATGCACACTGAGAAGAATATTGCCGAGGCACTTTTTGGTACATTGTTCGGCATAGATGGGAAATCAAAGGATAATACTAAGGCTAGAGTCGATCTGGAGGCGCTATGTGATAGGCCGTTACAAAACATGAAAGAACCGAAAGGAAAGCAGAACTGGACGAAGCCAAAGGCATGGTTCAATCTTGGAAGGCCAGCTATGAGGGAAATTCTCTTGTGGGTGCAACAGCAGTTAATGTTCCCCGATGGGTATGCAGCGAATCTAAAGAGGGGAGCGAATCTTGATAAATTGAAGATATTTGGTCTCAAGAGTCATGATTGGCACATATGGATTGAGCGGGTAATGCCGGTGATGTTGCATGGCTTCATCCCTGAGGATGAATGGCTAGTACTGGCAGCTCAGCTATTTCTTCTGTGTTCTTTGTGCGAAAGAACTATCGCCTGGCGTGCTAGAAGAAATGGAAGAGTTGGCGCCGGAGTTGATCTGCAAGTTAGAGAAGATCTTTCCATCGGGCTTCTTTAATCCAATGCAGCATTTGATTTTGCATCTCCCGACCGAGGCAAGATTGGGGGGGGGGGCCCGTGCAAAATCGTTGGTGCTACCCAATTGAGAGGATGCAGAAGACGCTTCGAGAAAAATGTAAAAATAAATGTAGAATTGAAGCATCGATGGCTGAGGCATTCATCACAGAGGAGGCGGCAAACTTCGTAACAGCGCACTACGAAGCCAAAAATCGTCATTTGCATAATCCGAAGCCTCGGTACAATGCTGACGAGCCTAAAAAGGGTGGATCCAACCTCAGCCTATTCAAAGGAAATCTCGCACCAGCTAGTGTTTCACATCCAGTATCTTTGGATAACGAAGAATGGCGGACCGTTCCGTTGTATATCTTCAACAACCTGATAGAAGTGCGGCCGTACATCGAGTAAGTTCTCGGTACATTGTTTCGCAACTTCTATTTCCTTTGAACTACTCTTATTCCTGGATATGTCATATAGTCGATATGTCGCCATATTCTCGTATGGAGCGGAGATCCAAAAGGATTCCGTCGAAGAGTATGAGCTTCTTGCAAAGCAAGGAGGTGGCTATCCCGGTTTCATCTCTTGGTTCAAACAAACGGTAATTTCTATTAGACAATTTCATTTCATTCGCTAATTTGTGCATAATGCAACAATCCTTTCATATTAAACTTGTAGGCTAATTCAGAGTCTATGGACGCCGAATTGAGACAAGTCGCTAATGGTTTTGACTATAAGGTCCGTTCATTTGACAAGTACGACATCAACGGGTATCGCTTTCGTACCTATGGCAAAGAGCTATCTATGGCCGACCGAAAGTCTACAAATTGTTGTGTATCTGCTATTGGCGAAGGAGGTACCGAGTATTATGGGAGAGTTGAAGCAATTTATGAACTTCTGTTCTATGGTGCGAGGTCTTCCATTCCACACGCACCTCTCCGCCGAGCGTTGCTGGACAGTATGAAGACACCGCCGGGCCCTTCTTTGTCGACCGCGGTGCCCAGCAGGGGACGAGGTAAGAATAAGAAGGGAGGAGGTGGAGCACGAGGTGGAGCACGTGGTCGCGGGAGAGGAGGTAGGGTGACTGTTACGGCGCCTTCCTCGCCGCCACCCCCAGCTGTTTCACCCGAGCACGTGACTGCTAGGGTGGACTCGTCCGAGGAGGAGGCTACACGGACTCCGGTCCACGAGCCTTCGGTCCATGAGACCCCGGAGGAGCACATGTCTGGATGGGGTACCTGGTCGGGTCAGCCTGAGGATGGCGGGGAGCCGAGTGGCCATGCTGATGATGGCGGGGAGCCGACTGATGAGGAGGGGGAGGAGGGGGGCAACGTCTACCAGCGTGGTGCTACACGGCTCCCGTCCGTGCCGGCGACCCGCGAGCAGAGGTGGTTGATTTTCCCTGATGGGGAGAGGTAAGTGCATTTAATCTTTTTGTACCTTCTGCATTCACGTTTCTTCAAATAACTGATGTGTTGGCCTTGTCATGCTGCAGGGGTTGGGACCACCATGAAAGTGTCCGCCGGCCCAACTCCGTCCTTGGAGTTCTGATTCGACAAAATTTCCCGGGGTTTGTCATGTTGCCTGGTGAGGGTCGGCTTCCAGAGGTTGGATTGACTTGGGAGCACTACTTGGCTGCCCCGGCCCCGCTGGATGAGATTATCGACGGTGTCTTGTGCAAGACGAGGGCAGACGTGGTGATTAGAAAGTTCTGGGTAATTTCTCCTTTACACAATTAAAAATCTTCAACTAGCTAGTTATTAATTGTACTAATCAATACTGTCTCATTTGATTGCAGACATTCTACAGGTGTGGGGAGGGATACGAGGAGGAGGCGGATCATGTTATCCACAGGGAGTGCAAGCGCCTACTTCAGAACTTACGGCATGAGCTTCGGGTGCAGGCTGTTCGAGACTACTACGCCGGGCGTGGTATCAAGAAGCCCAAGCAGGAGTGCCGCGATAAGTTCTTGAGTAAGGAGAAGTACATGAAGGTAATTCTTAAGGCCTTGTACTTACTTCCTTCATTTAGTAATTCATAGCCTTAGAGCTCAAGTTTCTATTTGCTAACTTAGGCCCCTCCGAGATGGTGTGCGGATCGGATGGATTGTTGGGAGGTGTTGGTCAATGCATGGTGCTCAGAAGAATGGCTGGCCACCCACAAAGAGGCCAAGGACAAACGTGCCCAAATGGAAGGTGTGCCACACCATCAAGGCAGCGCCAACTTATTTCAGTACGGGCGAAACTGGGTATGGGGTTTGCTTCATGATTCATGCAATTCATTCATCATGCTAGCTTTAGCCCTTTAATTACTAATTTACTTTGTTTCTCTCTTTCAGGCACGCTACAATAAGGCGGATAAGGTGCCAGAGGTGTACGACTTGTATGGCATGGCCCACAAAGGCCCTTACAAGAAAGTCAAGGCATTCTCTGCGTCTGACCTTGATGATCCAAAGAACTTCACCAACATCTCCGCCCACGACAAGCTCGTGCAATATAGAGACCAGGGGAAGGCGAGGAAAGGGGAGGACTTTAACCCGAGCAAGGGTCCCATTGATACAGAGCTGCTGATGATATCTGGTGGCGGGAGGTCCCATGGCTCCATAGCCATGTGAGATGGACTTATCCGTTGTCCTCGCACTCTCTCGGAGATCAAGGCGCGCCAGTCGAGCTCCACTCCTGAGATAAGGCCTCGTGAACGGCCAGTAAAACTCGCCATCAAGGTTAGTTATACGTACTCAGCTATCTTTCTCCATTACATTGTGTGCGCTTCCATCAATGATTACAAATGGTCATGTGAGTGGTGTTGCAGGCTGCTATACAGACTGAGAGAGATAGAACGGAGAAACTACTGGCCGAGGCGGCGGAGAGGCAGTGGGAGTTGGAGGAGAAGACGACAAAGATGTTGGAGGAGGAGAGGGCACGGAATGACATGCAGGCAAGGGCCATGTACGAGCTCCTTGTGGTAAGTTTCTTCTGCAGATTACTTGCTAGTCTTAACATTTGAGTCTCATTACTAACTAGTATGACTCTGTTGTGAAAACCAAATGTGCAGTCTGTGTGCGAGAAGTCCGGTCAGACCACTCCGCTGATGCTAGTGATTGCTCCTGGGAGCACGGTGAGTTTAATTTGAATGGATATTACTTGCTAGTCTTAACATTTGAGTGTCATAATGCTAACGAGACATTGGAAATGATCTTTGGTGCAGCTTAACTCCAGAAACACATCACACGATCCTTCTCCATCTACTACCGGCGCGAGCCAGCCCGCTTCTTCTCCAGCTACCGGCGCGAGCCAGCCCGCTCCTACACTTCCGTGATCACGGTAAGTTTCTCTAGTGTTTTGCTTAACAAATGCATAAAGACCTAGACTTAGCTTTATTTCCTCCAATATGCTTACCATAATGACCTAGAGTTAGCTTCTTTTCCTCCAAAATGACTTAATAAGCTTACTGACCTCATAAACCATCCATTCTACCTAAGTTAGCTCTAAAACGATATGTACTTAGCTTACTTATGTCAAAAATTGCATAACTAACTTAGTTAGCTCATGAACGATCCATTTTACCTAAGTTAGCTCTAAAATGACTCATTTTACCTTAGTTAGCTTATAAGTGATCCAATTTATCCAAGTTAGCTCTAAAATGACCCATTTTACATAGATTAGCTCCTAAATGATCCATTTTACCTATGTTAGCTTTAAATTGACCCATTTCACCTAGGTTAGCTCCAAAATGACCCATTTCACCTAGGTTAGCTCCAAAATGACCCATCTTACCTACGTTAGCTTATAAATGATCCAGTTTATCCAAGTTAGCTCTAAAATGACCCAATTTACCTAGAGTAGCTCCTAAACAATCCATTTCACCTAAGTTAGCTAAAAACGATCCATTTCACCTAAATTAGCTCTTAAATGATCCATTTCACCTAAGTTTGCTCAAAAACGATCTGTTTCACCTTAGTTAGCTCCAAAACGATCCATTTCACCTTGGTTAGTTCAAAAACGTGGCATTTCACCTTAGTTAGCTCATAAACGACCCATTTCAACTAAGTTAGCTCAAAAACGATCCATTTTACCTTAGTTAGCTCAAAAACGATCCATTTCACCTTAGTTAGCTCAAAAACGATCCATTTCACCTTAGTTAGCTCAAAAATGATGCCCTTCACCTTAGTTAGCTCATAAACGACCCATTTCAACTAAGTTAGCTCATAAATGATACTTTGCCGTCAGCCCCCCGAAGCAGACGGCAAAGTACCTCTTTGCCGAACCTTACTTTGCCGTCACCTTTTGCCGTCCGCGGCGGACAGCAAAGACCTTTGCCGTCAGCCATCCATGCCTTTGCCGTCCGCCATGGCTGACGGCAAAGTAGCTGATTCCTGTAGTGGTAGGAGTTGTGGCATAAATGATAAAACCTTTTAAATATTGTTCATGCTTGTACAGAATTGTTCAAAATTTCAATAAATGTTGGCATTACCAAATTTTGTTCTCAAAATTCAGGAAATGTTTAGGATATTCAAAAATTGTCTCTATAAAAAAATACACTTTTAAAAAATGAAGTTTCAAAATTTGTTTGAGTTGTTCAAGAAATTGTTGGATTTTCAAACATTGTTCACTTTTAAAAAATTTGTTCGCAATTTTCAAGAAATATTTGAAAAAAATCAAAAATCGTTCGAACTCTGTGTTGCACTTAGTTCTTAACCGTGTGCGTTGCATTTTGTTCATGAAGGCTTGTTAGCCCGACTGGTAATGTCGGGGATATACCCCGCGGTATGACCCGGCCGGATATATGACCCAGCTGGGACTTGGCGTTTCATCGGTAACCCGCCCGAAGACTGGCGACTCACTAATGACCCTGACTGCAGGTCAGATGGATGACAAGGCCCAAGGCCCAGTAGGCCGGCTCATGTTATGGTAGGACCGCTTAACAGGAAAGGTATAAGGAATATTCCCTTACAAAGGAAGCAAGACTTGGATTCCACTTCTAATAGAGTAGTCCTAATCCTACTAGGACTCCACATGTAACCCGTCGCTCCAACTTATATAAGGAGGGACAGGGCACCCCAAGTGGGGAAAGGTTAAGACAGACAAGTCAATAGCTCTCGAGATAGAGGTAGCAAAAGAGCACCCTTGTAATTGTGAGCATCATGATCATCAATATCAATGAAGCAGGATGTAGGCTTTTACCTCCACCTTGAGGGGCCAAACCTGGGTAAAACCTCGCGTCTCTTGTCCCGCTCAACCCCTCTCAAGCTACCAGTTAGATGCGTTGGCCTCATGACTAAGTCCTTTTCATGAGGACATCTGCCGTGACAAAACCACGACAGGTAAGGTGCGCTCCTTCCTATACCTGGCCAAACCTCGGGCTGGGCCGGGCTTCGGGCCGGGCCTAGCCAAGCCCAAGACAAAAAACCTGGGCCCGAGCCCGGCCTGGCTCAGCCATCGGACCTAGTTTTTGGGCCCAAGCCCGGCCCGAACACGTAAAAGCCCGCCGGGCCTTGAGGCCTGGGCCGAGCCCCTTCAGAAAACTGCAAAAATAACGGGCCCGGGCCCGGCCCGGCCAGGCCATCAGGCTCAAAATCTAGGCCCGAGCCCGGCCCGGGAGCAGCATTAGGACGGCCTGGGTCGGACTTTTTCGGGCCGGGCTGCCCATGGCCGAGACTCCTCCTTCCCCACCTGGAGGTTCAAACCCCAGCAAGGGTGGTTAGTGTTGTCTTTTTTAAGTCGCTGCGCTAAGAGGCGGGCTTGCTTCAAAGGAAAACGATGGTTTATATCGTTCCGAGCGACCCACCGTACATACGTATGATTTGTGAAAGGTCCGCATTGCCCTTTATGCGTTTAGTGAGGGAGGTTGTACGGAAGTGGGACTCCTTGTGTAAAAAAAGATTTTATTTGGTAAATAGGTAAACACTCATTTGTTACCAATTATCTTGTCTTAAATTGGAGGGGGGAGTCCCTGATGTTTGTAAGAACTAGATAATACCCCGCACGTTGTTGCGAATTGATTAATGCATATTTTGATGAAGTTGAAACATAAATATTGATTGTCGTATAGTTGTATAAATGCAAAATATTTATGAAATATAAGCAATGTAATAGTTTTCACATCCATGGTTGCAATGTTGTGGTGTACCTTTTTTCATACATGGTAGCATGCTGATGTGGCCCCTTTTACATGCATCAAATGAATGGATATTGACGTGGCATAGCTGCATGTTATCATGTCCATCACCTCTTGTGCCTAAAAAAATATGCTCATAATAATTCCAATTTGAGATTTTGTGCAGAGACTGCTACAAACCAACATTCACGACCTAGATTAACACATGATGAAAACCTATAACAAATGAAAAAGACGCCACCAAACTAACCTAGGATTCTAAATTTCTAACATCTCATCAAGAAGACTTGAAATATATCCACAACATCAGGAGCATTAGCAGACATGATTGATCTCTCAAAACAACTAATGGTCAGCCAAACCCACGCCCTCATTAAACAATGTCTTCAGACTTTTTGATGGTGTTATACACTGCACTAGAGGCCTAAAGAAAAACAATTAAGCATGTGAACAATATAACTATCTACCGTGGTGGAAAATAATGTGGACAATGATGTACCTTCTTTACTATGTCAAGCATACCACGATTACCGATCAAATACGATCTTATATGGACATCTTGTTGAACTTCAGTTTAGTGATTAAAATCCTCCATCTCCTGGGGTGAAATAAGTATTCATTGCCCACCCATTGGAATACTGAGGTTTTCAATTACCAAGGTTTCGAAAAAAAGTGTTGCCAAACTAATGCATGTTGGGGATCATTGCAGAAATAAAAAAAATTCTACGAATCACCAAGATCAATCTATGGAGAGACTAGCAATGAGAGAGAGGGGAGTACATCTTCATACCCTTGAAGATTGCGATGCGGAAGCGTTACAATAACGCAGATGAAGGAGTCGTACTCGCAGCGATTCAGATCGCAGTTGATTCCGATCAAAGCACCGAACAACGGTGCCTCCGCGTTCAACACACGTGCAGCCCGGTGACATCTCCCACGCCTTGATCCAGCAAGGAGAGAGGGAGAGGTTGAGGAAGACAACTCCAACAGCAGCATGACGGCGTGGTGGCGTTGGAGCGGCGTGGTACTCCGGCAGGGCTTCGCCAAGTACCGCGGAAGGAGGAGGAGGTGTTGGAGAGGGGGAGGGCTGCGCCTTGGATGTGGTGCAGCTGCCCTCCCTCCTCCCCTCTATTTATAGGGCGAAGGGGGAAGGGGTCCGGCCCCTTTAGATGAGATATAGAGGGGGGGCGGCCAAGGGGAGGGGGCTTGGCCCCCAAGCCAAAGGGGGCGCTCCCTTTAGGGTTCCCCCAACCCTAGGCGCATGGGCCCTAGGGGGGATGGTGCCCAGCCCACTTAGGGGCTGGTTCCCTTCCACATACAGCCCATAGGGCCCTCTGGGGCAGGTGGACCCTCCCGGTGGACCCCCGGAACCCCTTCGGTGGTCCCGGTACAACACTGGCACACCCCCAAACACTTCCAGTGACCGTATGATGACTTCCCATATATAAATCTTCACCTTCGGACAATTCCAGAACTCCTCTTGACGTCCGGGATCTCATCCGGGACCCCGAACAACATTCGGTAACAACGCACAAACTTTCCCTATAACCCTAGCGTCATCGAACCTTAAGTGTGTAGACCCTACGGGTTCGGGAGGCATGTAGACATGACCGAGACATCTCTCCGGCCAATAACCAACAGCGGGATCTGGATACCCATGCTGGCTCCCACATGCTCCACGATGATCTCAACGGATGAACCACGACATCGGGGATTCAATCAATCCCGTACACAATTCCCTTTGTCTACCGATATGATACTTGCTCGAGATCTGACCGTCGGTATCCCTATACCTTGTTCAATCTCGTTACCGGCAAGTCTCTTTACTCGTTCGTAACACATCATCCCATGATCAACTCCTTGGTCACATTGAGCTCATTATGATGATGTCCTACCGAGTGGGCCCAGAGATACCTCTCCGTCACACGGAGTGACAAATCCCAGTCATGATTCGTGCCAACCCAACAGATACTTTCGGAGATACCCGTAGTGCACCTTTATAGCCACCCTGTTACGTTGTGACGTTAGGCACACCCAAAGCATTCCTACGATATACGGGAGTTGCACAATCTCATGGTCTAAGGAAATGATACTTGACATTAGAAAAGCTTTAGCAGACGAACTCACGATCTTGTGCTATGCTTAGGATTGGGTCTTGTCCATCACATCATTCTCCTAATGATGTGATCCCATTATCAACGACATCCAATGTCCATGGTCAGGAAACTGTAACCATCTATTGATCAACGAGCTAGTCAACTAGAGGCTCACTAGGGACATGTTGTGGTCTATGTATTCACACATGTATTACGATTTCCGGATAACACAATTATAGCATGAACAATAGACAATTATCATGAACAAGGAAATATAATAATAACCACTATATTATTGCCTCTAGGGCATATTCCAACAGTCTCCCACTTGCACTAGAGTCAATAATCTAGTTACATTGTGATAAATCGAACACCCATGTAACATCCCAAATTTTCAATTTGGAATGTTATACATAGGTCATTCATGCATATCATATTTTGTTGCATTTTCGTTCTGCAACAAGAGTTGGGGATCTTCCCGGTTTTTCATATTTGATTTTTATCAAATAATGAAACGAGGATTTTGATTTTTATCATTTTTCTCTCCAAAAAATATTTCATGTTAAAAATAAATGAGAGGAGATAATATGACTTCTCCAAAATAATTGAAATATTGGAGGAAAAATATTAAAATTATTTATTTGATTTTATTTGATTTTACTCGGATTTTATTTGCATTAGAAAAATTGCATGTTTTCAAAATTGCATTTTTAGGGCCAAGAAAAGGTTCACCTCATCCTAAATATTTTATTTAGGCGGTGAAATTTGTTTGGGCATTTTTAGATTTTTATTTATTTTTCTAGTTTTTTTTCTGTTGGGCGGAATTATTTAAAAAAAAAACTCTCGGGCATCGAATGGGCCGAAACCCAGCGGGGCCGGCCCATTCCCTGCCGCCGCCGTCTCCCGAGCAGAAACCGCGCGCGCGCCGCCACCGCCGCGACTCGGACAGAGTCCGAGCCGGACTCCGCCTCCGTCGCCGCCTTGCCCGCTCCGCCAAACCACCCCGCCCCCCTTTATAACCCGACCCCGAGCCCCCCCCCCCCGCCACTACCACCAGCCATCGCCGCCCCGCAGCTGCAACCGAGCCGCGCCGCTGCCGCCACTTGCCGCGCCGCCGCCGAGCCCCGCCGCCCGCGAGCCGCCACCCCCGCCACCCAACCCCGCCCCGCCGGAGTCACCTCGTTGAGGTACCGCGCCGGATTCGAGCCGCGGGTTTTTTTTAAAACCGTTTGGTTTTTTTAGAAACCCTAGGTTTTTTAGATCGGTTTATTCGGTTTATTTGTTTAGCGAGCGTTCGCTTGTTCGTTCGTTTTAATGGACGCATCCACCGTTTATTCGCAGAAAACGAACGTTTGTTCGTTAATCTGTTCGTCGTTTTTCTTTTTCTCGGATTTTTTCCGCGATTATTCCTGATCGAGATTTCTGATCCGATTTTCATTCTAGTTTATCTTTTCGCTCGTTAGGAATCAGGCGATTCAAGCGCCTAGAGTTTCGTCTTGAAACCCTCTTTCCGTTTAACCAACTCAAACAAGTTTTTGCCTCTGTAAAATTTGACCCTAGTTCAGATTAGTAAACGGACCTTGTTTCTTTCGTCGTTTGAGTTTCGTTGCTCCGTTTGATTTGATTCTTTTTGCGAACCGGAGTTCTTAAGTTGAACTTTCTAGTCAACCTTTCCTATTTGAAGTTTTACTTGTGCATCTTTGCTTGTTTCTTATGTATGTTATTGTTTGTTTGCGATAGAATTCCCGGAGTGCGAAGCGTATTATTTCGAGTCCCTAGGATTCACGGATCATCAGCAAGGCAAGTAACACATTGGTCATACTCTTTCCATACCCAGTTTGTTTGCATTAGTTCCAATCCTCAAACATTGCATGATTAGGATTTCATTAACTTGTGGGTTGGGAAGTAGTTGTTGAGGTAGAACCTATTGCCCTGTTATATTCAAACCCTTGGGAGTTACTTCTACGTATTGCATATATTGCTATGCTATGCTCGTAGACGTGGTTTGGGTTTGAGTGAAATCCATGACACATGTGAGATTGTTAATTAATGGTTCAACTTAAGGTGGCAACTTAAATACACATCTGGGTGGATTGAGGCACCTGGGGAACCTAGTGTTGTCTGTTTTTTTGGAAATCCCGGGGTACCAGTGTGATCCTCCTCTGGACCTCCACCCAGGCTCAAAGGGAACTGAGATGATTCATACTAGAAACTTCCATGTGCAGCCACAAGCTATTATGGGCCCTAGCATAGTGGAGTAAGTTGCATGACCTCTTCCAGTGGTAGGCTAGCAGATGTAGTGGGATTGTAGGTTGGTACTGTCTACTCGGGGTTAGAGTTAATGTTTCTGAAAAACTGTGTCTCGGTCATCCGTTTCTCAAACATCATGTAGTGCGAGAACCCAATGGAGGCAATCGAGTCTTGTGGGGAAAAGTGCGCAAACCTCTGCAGAGTGTACAATCTAATCATGGTTAGCCGTGTCCCCGGTTATGGACAATTTTGAGTATTTAGTACTTGAAGTATCTCATCATGCTACTCCTAATTAATATTGTTGGGTTAATGATTATTTTTAATTGGGATGATTGAGTTGGGGGTACCTTCTCAATGATGTTTCAACCACCATGATAGTTAAATAAAAATTTATTCCTTTGTTGTAGGGAAAAATTGGCTTTACGCAAAAACTATAACCATACAGCTTTCCACCAGCCAAATATTCATGTAGTGATAGCTTCATTCTGTTCATGCTCTATTGTGTTATATTGCCAGCATATTCCATGTGCTGACCCGTTCTCGGGCTGCAACGTATTATGTTGCAGACTTTTCAGACGAGGAGTAAGGCTCGTTAGGTCGTTGCCGTGCAGCTCAGCTATGCCGTTGGAGTTGATGGACTCACTTTATCTTCCAAGCCTTCCGCTGTTAACGCATTAGATGGCCTTAAGCCATATTTATTGTAATAAATTCTCTTTTGAGACATTCGATGTAATAATTGTGTGATTGCTACTCTGTTATAAATCATTCGAGTACTGTGTGTGTCAGCATTATCGATCCAGGGATGACACTGAAGCACAGAGGCTTGACCGTTTGAGGTCGGGTCGCTACAAGATGGTATCAGAGCACACGCTGAGTGTAGGACACGACCACTATGATAAACCCTAGGTCACTCTTTTCTACTCATTTCTGACTCCTCTCCATTTTCTACTCCTTAGGATGGCGGAGATGAAGAACAAGTTTGCACAACCGGATGAAGACACACCTTTTAGACGCCACTTGAAGGAAGTCACTAGGTACTTGAACATTGGAATACCAAGCTTCGCCGGGCCGTACAACGCCACCTTACCGGAAGAGGAGCGCTGGATGATTCAAGTACAAGTTCCAGGTAGGACGTTCTCGCCAACTTCTAAACCCATAGAATTTTCTTTCGAAGCACCCACCTAGAGTCTAGGAAAGAGCATGGCAGCCCACATTACCATGGGACGCATTGGAGAAGTCTACAACAGGGAACTCAAGGACACTATCTACCAGATATGTGGGCGTCGAGACGAGTAATGGGAAGTAATCATCACCAAGAAGGATAGATCCATTGCAGCTTTCATCCAGGAGTTAAACCAGCACATTCGGCGTCAGGAGAACCAGATGTGCGCAGACATGATGGACTTGAAGAAGGCGAAGACTAGGATCATCGAGCTGGAGGAAGAACTCAAGTTTACATGCGATGGATATGAGGAGGAGATCAAGACACTACTGAAGAAGAATGACGACCTGGTTAAGAAGATCGGAGTATTCATGGGAGGCCCAGCACCAAGAGTTGAAGACGACGATTCCACTTGCCCGGACAACTACATCATCATCGATGACACCGATTCCGATCCTAGTGATGATGACTTTGAAGACGAAGCTGGAGCACACATCATGGAGTCTTCCACCGATCAAAATTTCTAGATGACCACCATATATTATTAGTATTCCCCCATGTATTTAGTAGTAGCCGAGCACTTTACGATAGTTCTAGACCGCTTGTATGCCCTTGCTTGATTGATTGAGTGAAATGATTAAGTTTGTCTCATGTGCATATGGGTAGTGCTTTCTCATTAGACCTCGTTTCTATTCTGATCTCTTCCATCTAAACCCATCAGATACCTCCGAGACGTGACACTGGTTTTGCTTTCCCACCGGAGCTCACCCAATTGATTCAGCAGCAGAATGGCTTGATGCAAATGCTAGTTCAGAACCAGGGCAACAACAACAACAACAACAACAACAAGAACAACCCGCCACAAGTGGACAACCTAGTCCGTTTTCTAAGGCTACAACCGCCGGTGTTTTCCAGTAGCACCGAGCCTATAGTTGCTGATGACTGGCTACGCCGTATTGGAAGGGAGTTGACCATCGCAGGTTGCACAGATGCTGAGAGGGTGCGCTTTGCCGCGCATCAATTGGATGGACCAGCAGCCTCATGGTGGGAGAATTACACGGCCACTTTCCTCATAGCCAATGTCACTTGGGATCAATTTTAGCAAGCTTTCCGCACAACCCACGTCTCAACTGGAGCCATGCAGATGAAGAAGAGGGAGTTCTACAATCTACGCCAGGGAAACCGTACTGTGGCTCAGTACGTGGATGAGTTTAGCAAGCTATCTTGCTATGCCCCTGATGATGTAGCCATAGATGCCGTGAAGCAGGAGAAGTTTATGGAAGGGCTGAATGATGAGATGAGCAAGCAGTTGATGGTAGCAACCTTCAACAACTACCAGGAGTTGGTAGATAAGGCTCTTATGATTGAAGGGAAGCAGCAGCAGATTGAGAGCCGTAAAAGGAAGTACGGACAAGGGAAGTATAACTCAGGAGCTCAACAGAAGCCTCGCCTAACCCTGAACTCAGGAGGACTTGTTCATAACCATGGAGGTCACAACCACACTGGAGGGGATCGCATAACCACAATGGTGCTAAGAATGGAAATGGGAACGGAAGCAACAACAATCAGAACCGCTCCAACCCAGCCACACCCGCCAAAAGAAACCTAAGTCAAGTTATTTGCTTTAAGTGCGGGAACACAGGACACTATGCCAATGATTGCCCTGAAGGAAGGAATGGAAACGGAAACGGGAGTTCTGGGTAGAAGCCCAATCCATTCAACAAAGGACAAGTGAACCACGTGAACGTGGAGGAGGTTGAAGAACAGCCAGACGCGGTTATAGGTAAGTTTTTGGTGAAGTCATTTACCGCTCTTGTTCTTTTTGATACTAGTGCATCACATTCATACATATCGAGGGGATTCGTGGATAAGTTTAAACTACCAACCCAAGCCCTTAGGACCCCTTTGTTAGTGAGTTCGCCTGGGGCAGAGTATATGCCTAGTCGATGGTGCGTCCAGATACCCCTAACCATTGGCACCCATGTTTTTCCGTCCGACCTAATTATCTTGGAGTCACATGGATTGGATGTGATATTAGGTATGGACTGGATGTCAAAGTATGGAGGAAGTATTGACTGTGCTAGTAAGTCGATTTATCTCACCACCCCGGAGGGAAAAAGGATTAAGTATGTATCTAGGCATGTGCCTAGGAGGAGCCAAGTGAATACCCTCACGGGAGTTGTTCAGGAGGAAGTGCCTGTAGTGAAGGATTACCCGGATGTTTTTCCAGAAGAGTTACCAGGCATGCCACCGGATCGAGACATAGAGTTTCTGATAGAGCTATTGCCAGGTACAGGGCCAATATCAAAGAGACCCTACCGGATGCCCGCAAATGATCTGGAGGAGATTAAGAAACAGATCAAGGAGTTATTGGAGAAAGGTTACATTCGGAGGAGTTCATCACCTTGGGGAGCCCCAGTACTTTTGGTGGAAAAGAAGGATAAATCCCTAAGGATGGTTGTTGATTATCGGGCTTTGAATGAAGTAACAATTAAGGACAAGTACCCACTGCCGATGATCAATGATCTGTTTGATCAGCTGCAAGGAGCTAAAGTGTTTTCGAAGATCGATCTGCGATCTGGGTACCACCAGCTGAAGATTCGAGAGAAGGATATACCAAAAACAGCGTTCACCACGCGGTATGGATTATACGAGTATACGGTCATGTCGTTTGGACTGACTAACGCCCCTGCTTATTTCATGAGCATGATGAACAATGTGTTCATGGAGTATTTGGACAAGTTTTTTGTGGTGTTTATTGATGATATCATGGTATACTCGAAGAATGAAGAGGAGCACAAGGAGCATTTGCGTTTAGTTCTCGAAAAACTTAGGGAACATCAGTTGTATGCCAAGTTCAGCAAATGCGAGTTCTGGTTGAAGGAAGGTGGATTCCTTGGACATGTTATATCAGGAGAAGGTATAGCAGTAGAACCCACCAAAGTTCAGTCAGTCACTGAATGGTTGGCACCCACTTCAGTTAGCGAGATCCGCAGTTTTCTTGGACTCGCAGGATACTACCGGAGATTCATTGAGAATTTTTCCAAGATTGTGAAACCCATGACGGAGTTATTGAAGAAGGATACTAAGTTTAATTGGACAGAAGATTGCGAAACAAGTTTCCAGGAGTTGAAGAAACGTTTGACTACAGCCCCAGTGCTAACACTGCCAGATATACATAAGGAGTTCCAAGTGTATTGCGACGCCTCTCGCTTAGGACTTGGATGTGTGCTTATGCAGGATGGTAAAGTTGTTTCATATGCCTCACGACAACTAAAACCTCATGAGCTGAACTATGCCACGCATGATTTGGAGTTAGCAGCCATAGTGCATGCGTTGAAGACTTGGAGACATTACCTTATTGGAAACCGTTGTGATGTGTACACGGATCATAAGAGTTTGAAGTACATCTTCACACAGAAGGAGTTGAACCTTAGGCAGAGGAGATGGTTGGAGCTGATAAAGGATTATGATATGAAGCTACACTATCATCCAGGAAAGGCCAATGTCGTAGCAGACGCTTTGAGCCGGAAGAGTTATGCCAATATCCTAGAGAGTAAGGGATTGCCGAAGGAGTTAGCAGAAGATATCATGGAACTACGATTGGAGATTGTTCCTAGAGGTTTTGTTGCAACAATGGAGGTTCAGTCGGCATTGTTGGGTAAGATACGGGAGGCTCAGAAGGATGACAAAGAGATTGCCGAGATAAAGGAGAAAATGAGCCAAGGAAAGGCCAAAGGCTTTCGTGGGGATGAACACGATACCTTGTGGTTTGAGGACCGAGTTTATGTGCCCAATGACCCAGAGATCAGGAAGTTAATACTTCAGAAGGCCCATGACTCACCATACTCGATACACCCCGGAAACACCAAGATGTACTTGGATTTGAAGGAACGTTTCTGGTGGACTGCTATGAAGAAGGATATTGCCGAGTATGTAGCCGTATGTGATGTATGTCAGAGAGTAAAAGCAGAGCATCACAAGCCAGCAGGATTGTTACAGCCTATGCCGATACCCAAATGGAAGTGGGATAAACTTGGCATGGACTTTATCCCCGGATTGCCCAGGACCAAATCAGGATATGATTCCATATGGGTAGTAGTCGATCGCTTGACTAAAGTGGCTCACTTTATCCTAGTGAAAACCACGTATACCAGTGCGAAGTTGGCCAAGATATATATGTCCAGGATTGTATGTCTGCATGGAGTTCCGAGGACCATCGTATCAGATAGAGGAACACAGTTTACATCAAAGTTTTGGCATCAGTTACATCAGACTTTGGGAACGAGATTGGAGTTCAGTACAGCGTTTCACCCGCAGATGGATGGACAGACCGAGAGAGTCAATCAGATACTGGAAGACATGTTGAGAGCTTGTGCCTAGATTACGGATCTAGTTGGGATGATAATTTGCCTTACGCAGAATTCTCATACAACAATAGCTACCAAGCCAGTTTGGAGATGGCACCGTTCGAAGCCCTGTACGGACGCAGGTGCAGAACGCCATTGATGTGGGATGAAGTAGGAGACCGACAGTTGTTTGGACCAGACTTGATCAAGGAGTCTGAGGAGAAAGTTAAGTTGATCCGAGATAGACTGAAGATTGCTCAGTCCAGACAGAAGAGTTACGCAGACTCGAAACGCAAAGAGGTGACCTATGGAATTGGAGACAGAGCTTATCTGCGAGTATCACCTTTGCGAGGAGTGAAACATTTTGGAGTTAAGGGAAAGTTAGCCCCGAGATTTGTAGGACCGTATCGTGTTTTGGAATGTATGGGAGAAGTTGCCTACAAGTTGGAATTACCTGAGGGACTGTCGGTAGTTCAGGATGTGTTTCACGTTTCACAGCTAAAGAAGTGTCACGTTGAGATGGCCGATATACCATTAAGAGATATCGCACCCTTGGAGGCGATTCAGTTGGATAGTGATTTGACTTATGAGGAGAAGCCAGTTAAGATTCTTGAGTTTGCCAGTCGAGTCACCCGCAGTAAGGTTATCAAGTTTTGCAAAGTTCAGTGGAGCCACCATACCGAGGATGAAGCCACCTGGGAATGAGAGGATGATCTTCGCAAAGACCACCCGCACCTATTTTCTAGCCAACACGAATCTCGAGGGCGAGATTCATCTTAAAGGGGGTAGGTTTGTAACATCCCAAATTTTCAATTTGGAATGTTATACATAGGTCATTCATGCATATCATATTTTGTTGCATTTTCGTTCTGCAATCCTTGAAATCCTAAGCAACTCAAGGACCCTCGGAGAGAGTTGGGGATTTTCCCGGTTTTCATACTTGATTTTTATCAAATAATGAAACGAGGATTTTGATTTTTATTATTTTTCTCTCTGAAAAATATTTCATGTTAAAAATAAATGACAAGAGATAATATGACTTCTCCAAAATAATTGAAATATTGGAGGAAAATATTAAAATCATTTATTTGATTTTATTGATTTTACTCGGATTTTATTTGCATTAGAAAATTGCATGTTTTCAAACTTGCATTTTTAGGACCAAGAAAATGTTCACCTCGTCCTAAATATTTTATTTAGGCGGTGAAAATTTGTTTTGGCATTTTTAGATTTTTATTTATTTTTTTAGTTTTTTTTTCTGTTCGGCGGAATTATTTAAAAAAAAACTCTCGGGCACCGACTGGGCCGAAACCCAGCCGGGCCGGCCCATTCCCCGCCGCCGCAGTCTCCCGCGCGTGCGCCGGCACTGCCGCGACTCGGACAGAGTCCAAGCCGGACTCCGCATCCACCGCCGCGTTGCCCCCTCAGCCAAGCCACCCCCCTTTATAACCCGACCCCGAGCCCCCCCCCCCCGCCACCACCACCAGCCACCGCCGCCCCGCGGCCGTAGCCGAGCCGCGCCGCCGCTGCCTGCGCCGCCGTTGAGCCCGCCGCCGCTTGTCGCGCCGCCGATGAGCCCCGCCGCCCGCGAGCCGCCGCGCCCGCCGCCCAACCCCGCCCCGCCGGAGTCACCTCGTCGAGGTACCGCGCCGGATCCGAGCCGCCGGTTTTTTTAAACCGTTCGGTTTTTTTAGAAACCCTAGGTTTTTATAGATCGGTTTATTCGGTTTATTTGTTTAGCGAGCATTCGCTCGTTCGTTCGTTTTAACGGACGCGTCCGCCGTTTAGTCGCAAAAAACGAACGTTCGTTCGTTAATCTGTTCGTCGTTTTTCTTTTTCTCGGATTTTTTCCGCGATTATTCCTGATCGCGATTTCTGATCCGATTTTCGTTCTAGTTTATGTTTTCGCTCGTTAGTCGGAATCAGGCGATTCAAGCGCCTTGAGTTTCGCCTCGAAACCCTCTTTCCGTTTAACCAACTCAAACAAGTTTTTGCCTCTGTATAATTTGACCCTAGTTCAGATTAGTAAACGGACCTTGTTTCTTTCGCCATTTGAGTTTCGTTGCTCCATTTGATTTGATTCTTTTTGCGAACCGGAGTTCTTAAGTTGAACTTTCTGGTCAACCTTTCCTATTTGAAGTTTTACTTGTGCATCTTTGCTTGTTGCTTATGTATGTTATTGTTTGTTTGCGATAGAATTCTCGGAGTGCGAAGCGTGTTATTTCGAGTCCCTAGGATTCACGGATCGTCAGCATGGCAAGTAACACATTGATCATACTCTTTCCATACCCAGTTTTTATGCATTAGTTCCAATCCTCAAACATTGCATGATTAGGATGTCATTAACTTGTGGGTTGGGAAGTAGTTGTTGAGGTAGAACCTATTGCCATGTTATATTCAAACCCTTGGGAGTTACTTCTACGTATTTCTTATATTGCTATGCTATGCTCGTAGACGTGGTTTGGGTTTGAGTGAAATCCATGCCAGATGTGAGATTGTTAATTAATGGTTCAACTTAAGGTGGCAACTTAAATACACATCTGGGTGGATTGAGGCATGTGGGGAACCCAGTGTTGTCTATTTTTTTTGGAAATCCTGGGGTACCCGTGTGATCTTCCTATGGACCGCCACCCAGGCTCAAAGGGAACCGAGATGATTCATACTAGAAACTTCTGTGTGCAGTCACAAGCTATTATGGGCTCTAGCATAGTGGAGTAAGTTGCATGACCTCTTCCAGTGGTATGCTAGCAGATGTAGTGGGATTGTAGGTTGGTACTGTCTACCCGGGGCTAGAGTTAATGTTTCTGAAAAACTGTGTCTCGGTCATCCGTTTCTCAAACATCATGTAGTGCGAGAACCCAACGGAGGCGATCGAGTCTTGTGGGGAAAAGTGCGCAAACCTTTGCAGAGTGTATAATCTAATCATGGTTAGCCTTGTCCCCGATTATGGGCAATTTTGAGTATCTAGTACTTGAAGTATCTTAAGTATCTCATCATGCTACTCCTAATTAATATTGTTGGGTTAATGATTATTTTTAATTGGGATCATTGAGTTGGGGGTACCTTCTCAATGATGTTTCAACCACCATTATAGTTAAATGAAAATCTATTCCTTTGTTGTAGGGAAAAATTGGCTTTACGCAAAAACTATAACCATACAGCTTTCCACTAGCCAAATATTCATGTAGTGATAGCTTCATTCTGTTCATGCTCTATTGTGTTATATTGCCAGCATATTCCATGTGCTGACCCGTTCTCGGGCTGCAACGTATTATGTTGCAGACTTTTCAGACGAGGAGTAAGGCTCGTTAGGTCGTTGTCGTGCAGCTTAGCTATGCTGTTGGAGTTGATGGACTCACTTTATCTTCCAAGCCTTCCGCTGTTATCACATTAGATGGCCTTAAGCCATATTTATTGTAATAAGTTCTCTTTTGTGACATTCGATGTAATAAGTGTGTGATTGCTACTCTGTTATAAATCCTTCGAGTACTGTGTGTGTCAGCATTACCGATCCAGGCAGGGGCGGAGCCAGGATTTAGGCATGAGGGGGGCGAAGAAGAAAAGCATAGCTGAAGAGAAGGAACAAGTCCAATATGGACTGGACTTTGGCACATTCATGCGTCCTTGCCCATGTCCATGTAAGTCAATATGAATATCGCTAGCAAATTGAACTGTGGGGAGCCGGTGGTAGCACAAAAGTCCATTACATGTGTTTTGTTCACATTTTCCCTGTTATGTTAATTCCCAATGCAACATCGATATCAAATCATAACAATATATGTTGACTATTAAAAAAGTACTGTATTTCCTCCTAGAAGAAATTTAGATCTATGGTTGTGAATAAGATCAAACCAAATTAAAAGACATATTGAATAGTAGTTTTTCTTGTATTTTATGTTGAATAGTAGATTAATCCGTTGAAACTGAAATAATACAATCACACTAGTGGACTATAATCCATAGGGGAAAAATCATACTGGTAAGTTGTAATTCAGAAAATCACATCGAATCTAATTGAGAAAAGGCAAATCCAGTCCGAAATTAATCGATCCATTGCACGTTTATGCAAACAAACTAATTAACCAGACCACTATAGTTTCCAGTTCATGGAAAATCATGCTAGTAGAATGTAATCGATGGAAAACACTAATTACTAGTGTACCTTCAGGAATGAAGAACAGATGAGATCCACGAAGTTGAAGTTGGAGCAAATGCAGGATTAAATAGAGGTTGGACGCCATGGGTAGCAATAGCTTGACGACGATGGCAAGAAAGAAAGCGATCAGTCAGTACTCGGTAAGATCGATTAGCCGCCGACGACGACTAGGTCTTTGCGTGAAGTGGTGAAGGTCCAGACCCTAGCGAGCGTCCGTGAGAACTCTTAGATTTTTGTAACACCGCGGTGGCCTCAATGGCCTGAACATGGGCTGAATTAGTGGGCTTTTGTATGTATAGTATAAAATAGAATTAGGATTGGGCTTAATGAAGTGATTAATTAAAAGCTCCGGGGAGATTAGCACGCTACGCATGCATAGTACCCATGAGTCCAGATTGCTGGGGGGTGCGAACGGTTGGGGCGGTCTAGCCCCTGCTCGCCCCTGTCTCCGCCCCTGGATCCAGGGATGACACTGAAGCACAGAGACTTGACCGTTTGAGGTTAGGTCACTACAACCCATAGAGTTCTGGTGTTGATCATGTTTTGCTCGTGGAAGAGGTGTAGTCAACGGATCTACGATATTCAGATCTGTATGCACTTTACAAATATCTATGTCTCCATCTTGAATATATCCACGAATGGAGTTGAAGCGACGCTTGATATGCCTGGTCTTCCTGTGAAACCTGGGCTCCTTGGCAAGGGCAATAGCTCCAGTGCTATCACAGAAGAGAGTGATTGGTCCCGACGCATTGGGAATAACTCCTAGGTCGGTGATGAATTCCTTCATCCAGACTGCTTCATGTGCTGCCTTCGAGGCTACTATGTACTCCGCTACACATGTAGATCCTGCCACGACGCTTTGCTTGCAACTGCACCAGCTGACTGCCCCTCCATTCAAAATATGCATGTATCCGGTTTGCGACTTGGAGTCATCCAGATCTGTGTCAAAGCTAGCATCGACGTAACCCTTTACAACGACCTCTTTGTCACCTCCATAAACGAGAAACATATCCTTAGCCCTTTTCAGGTACTTCAGGATATTCTTGACCGTTGTCCAGTGTTCCATGCCGGGATTACTTTGGTACCTTCCTACCAAGCTTACGGCAAGGTTCACATCAGGTCTGGTACACAGCATGGCATACATAATAGACCCTATAGCCGAGGCATAGGGGATGACACTCATCTTTTCTCTATCTTCTGTCGTGGTCGGGCATTGAGCGGTGCTCAATCTCACACCTCGCAATACAAGCAAGAACCCCTTCTTGGACTGATCCATATTGAACTTCTTCAATATCTTGTCAAGGTATGTGCTTTGTGAAAGACCAATGAGGCTCTCGATCTATCTCTATAGATCTTGATGCCTAATATGTAAGCAGCTTCTCCAAGGTCCTTCATTGAAAAACACTTATTCAAGTAGGCCTTTATGCTTTCCAAGAAGTCTATATCATTTCCCATCAATAGTATGTCATCCACATATAATATAAGAAATGCTGAAGAGCTCCCACTCACTTTCTTGTAAACACAAGCTTCTCCATAAGTCTGTGTAAACCCAAACGCTTTGATCATCTCATCAGAGCGAATGTTCCAACTCCGAGATGCTTGCACCAACCCATAGATTGAGCGCTGGAGCTTGCATACCTTGTCAGTATTCTTAGGATCGACAAAACCTTCCGGATGCATCATATACAATTCTTCCTTAAGGAAACCATTAAGGAATACCGTTTTGACGTCCATTTGCCATATCTCATAATCATAGAATGCGGCAATTGCTAACATGATTCGAACGGACTTCAGCTTCGCTACAGGTGAGAAAGTCTCATTGTAGTCAACCCCTTGAACTTGTCGATAACCCTTAGTGACAAGTCGAGCCTTATAGATGGTCACATTACCATCCGCGTATGTCTTCTTCTTAAAGATCCATTTGTTCTCTATAGCTTGCCGAGCATCGGGCAAGTCTATCAAAGTCCATACTTCGTTTTCATACATGGATCCTATCTCGGATTTCATGGCTTCAAGCCATTTGTTGGAATCCGGGCCCGCCATCGCTTCTTCATAGTTCAAAGGTTCACCATTGTCTAACAACATGATTTCCAAGACAGGGTTGCCGTACCACTCTGGTGCGGAACGTGTCCTTGGGGACCTACGAAGTTCAGTAGCAACTTGATCCGAAGTTTCATGATCATCATCATTAACTCCCTCTCTAGTCGATGCAGGCACCACAGAAACATCTTCCTGAGCTGCGCTACTCTCCGGCAATACCTCATCAAGTTCTACTTTCCTCCCACTTACTTCTTTCGAGAGAAACTCTTTCTCTAGAAAGGATCCATTCTTGGCAACAAAGATCTTGCCTTCGGATCTGAGGTAGAAGGTATACTGATACGTCCATTTTGCATCATGCTTTTATATCGATATTTATTGCATTATGGGCTGTTATTACACATTATGTCACAATACTTATGCCTATTCTCTCTTATTTTACGAGATTTACATGAAGAGGGAGAATGCCGGCACCTGGAATTTTGGGCTGGAAAAGGAGCAAACATTAGAGACCTATTCTGCACAACTCCAAAAGTCCTGAAACTCCACGGAAGTTATTTTCAGAATATATAAAAAATATTGAGCGGAAGAAATACCAGAGGGGGCCACCCACTAGGGACGAGGGTGGGGGCCCGCCCAACCCCCCTGGGCGCGCCCCCTGCCTCGTGGGCCCCCTGGTGGCCCTCTGGTGGCCATCTTCTGCTATATGAAGTCTTTCTTCCCAAGAAAAATAGGAGAGAAGCTTTCGGGACGAGACTCCGCCGACACGAGGTGGAACCTTGGCGGAACCAATCTAGGGTTCCGGCAGAGCTTCTGCCGGGGAAACTTCCCTCCGGGAGGGGTAAATCATCACCATCGTCATCACCATCGATCCTCCCAGCGGGAGAGGGTCAGTCTTCATCAACATCTTCACCAGCACCATCTCCTCTCAAACCCTAGTTCATCTCTTGTATCCAATTCTTGTCTCATAGCTTGGGATTGGTACATGTGGGTTGCTAGTAGTGTTGATTACTCCTTGTAGTTGATGCTAGTTGGTTTATTTGGTGGAAGATCATATGTTCAGATCCTATATGCACATTATTACTCCTCTTATTATGAACATGAATATGCTTTGTGAGTAGTTCGTTTGTTCCTGAGGACATGGGAGAAGTCTTGCTATTAGTAGTCATGTGAATTTGGTATTCGTTCGATATTTTGATGAGATGTATGTTGTCTCTCCTTTAGTGGTGTTATGTGAACGTCGACTACATGACACTTCACCATTATTTGGGCCTAGAGGAAGGCATTAGGAAGTAATAGGTAGATGATGGGTTGCTAGAGTGACAGAAGCTTAAACCCTAGTTTATGCGTTGCTTCGTAAGGGGCTGATTTGGATCCATATGTTTCATGCTATGGTTAGGTTTACCTTAATACTTCTTTTGTAGTTGCGGATGCTTGCAAGAGTCGTTAATTATAAGTGGGATGTTTGTCCATGTAAGGGCAGCACCCAAGCACCGGTCCACCCACATATAAAATTATCAAAGTAACGAACGCGAATCATATGAACGTGATGAAAACTAGCTTGACGATAATTCCCATGTGTCCTCGGGAGCATTTTCCTTCATATAAGAAATTGTCCAAGCTTGTCATTTGCTACAAAATGGATTGGGCTGCCTTGCTGCACTTTATTCACACTTGTTACTTGTTACTCGTTACCAATTATCTTATCACAAAATTATCTGTTACCTACAATTTCAGTGCTTGTAGAGAATACCTTACTAAAAACCGCTTGTCATTTCCTTCTACTCCTCGTTGGGTTCGACACTCTTACTTATTGAAAGGACTACGGTAGATACCCTATACTTTCGGGTCATCAAGACTCTTTTCTAGCGCCGTTGCCGGGGAGTGAAGCACCTTTGGTAGGTGAAATTTGGTAAGGAAAAATTTATATAGTGTGCTGAAATTTACTGTCACTTGTTACTATGGAAAGTAATCCTCTGAGGGGCTTGTTTGGGGTATCTTCACCCCGACCAGTTGAGCAAAGAGTTCCTCCTCAACCTGATGAACCTACTGAAATTGAAAATGTTTGCTTCGAAATTCCTTCGGGTATGTTGGAAAAACTGCTAGCTAAGCCTTTTGCAGGAGATGGAACATCACATCCTGATGAGCACCTAATATATGTGGATGAGTTTGGGGATTATTTAAGCTTGCAGGTATATCCAGAGATGTTGTTAAGAGGAAGGTCTTCCCCTTATCTTTGGAGGGAGACGCATTGACATGGTATAGGCTATGTGATGATACGAGATCATGGAACTATGAAAGATTGAAATTGGAATTTCATCAAAAGTTTTATCCTATGCATCTGGTTCATCGTGATCGCAATTATATATATAATTTCTGGCCTCACAAAGGAGAAAGCATCGCTCAAGCTTGGGGGAGGCTTAAGTCAATGTTATATTCATGCCCCAATCATGAGCTCCCAAGAGAAATTATCATTCAAAACTTTTATGCTCAGCTTTCTGATAACAATCGCACCATGCTCGATACTTCCTGTGTTGGTTCTTTTATGATGAAGACTATTGAATTCAAATGGGATTTATTGGAAAGAATTAAACGCAACTCTGAAGATTCGGACCTCGACGAAGGTAATGAGCCAGGTATAACTCCTAAGTTTGATTGTGTTAAATCTTTTATGTATACCGATGTTTTCCATAAATTTAGCACTAAATATGGACTTGACTCTGAGATAGTAGCTTCTTTCTGTGAATCCTTTGCTACCCACGTTGATCTCCCTAAGGAGAAGTGGTTTAAATATCATCCTCCCATAGAAGTAAAAGTAGCTACACCTATTAAAGTTGAAGAAAAGAATATCACTTATAACGATCCTATTGTTCCTAGTGCTTATGTTGAGAAACCACCTTTCCCTGTTAGAATAAAGGATCATGCTAAAGCTTCAACTATGGTTCGTAAAAGCAATATTAGAACCTATACACCTGATAACCCACAAGTATAGGGGATCAATTGTAGCCTCTTTCAATACGTAAGAGTGTCGAACCCAATGAGGAGCTAAAGGTAGAACAAATATTCCCTCAAGTTCTATCGACCACCGATACAACTCTACGCACGCTTAACGTTCGCTTTGCCTAGAACAAGTATGAAACTAGAAGTACTTTGTAGGTGTTTTTGGATAGGTTTGCAAGATAATAAAGAGCGCGTAAATAAAAAGTAGGGTCTGTTTAGATAAAGACACAACTAAATTAGTTTTAGTAGAGAGCTTTTTGTTACGAGAAAGTTATTTATCCCTAGGCAATCGATAACTAGACCGGTAATCATTATTGCAATTTTATTTGAGGGAGAGGCATAAGCTAACATACTTTCTCTTCTTGGATCATATGCACTTATGATTGGAACTTTAGCAAGCGTCCGCAACTACTAAAGATTCATTAAGGTAAAACCCAACCATAGCATTAAAGTATCAAGTCCCCTTTATCTCATATGCAAACAACCTACTTACTCAGGTCTGTGCTTCTGTCACTCACGCCACCCACCATAAGCAAATCATGAACATATTGCAAACCCTACAGCGGGGATCCCTCACGCTTGCACGACACGGAGACAACCATAGGACAGCACCAATAATAAAACATGCAACTCAAACCAATCACGATCATTAATGAACCAATAGGACAAAATGGATCTACTCAAACATCATAGGATAGCCATACATCATTGGGAAATAATATATAGCGTTTAGCACCATGTTTAAGTAGAGATTACAGCGGGTAAGAGAGAGTTCACACCGCTGCATAGAGGGGGGGGAGTTGGTGTTGATGGCGGTGAAGTTGTTGGTGAAGATTGCGGTGATAATGATGGCCGCCGGCGGGGTTCCGGCGCCACCGGAAGAGAGGGGGAGAGAGGCCCCATTCTTCTTCTTCTTCTTCTTCTTCTTCTTCTTCTTCTTCTTCTTCTTCTTCTTCCTTGACCTCCTCCCTAGATGGGAGAAGGGTTTCTGTCGTGGATTTGTCACGGCAGATGTCCTAGTGTCAGGACTTAGTCGCGAGGCCAACGCATCTACGTGGTAGCTTGAGAGGGGTTGAGTGGGACGAGAGACGCAGGGCGGATCAACACGCAAGACAAGGGTTTAGACAGCTTCGGGCCCCGGGAAACATCATCCGGTAATAACCCTACGTGCTGTTTGAGGCTAGATCTCATTACCATCCCGAGGGAGACGCCGTAAACCGGCTCTTGTATCTAACCCTAGAGATTATTGATTGTTTGTAGCTTGTAGCTTCTAACTTCTAACCTGTCCCTCTTTGGGGAGCCCTGCCCCTCCTTATATATGTTGAAGGGGCGGTTTACATGTGGAGTCCTATTAGGATTAGGACTAGTCTATCTTTAACACAAACCGGATACAAGTCCTGGTCTTAACTCCTTAT
Source organism: Aegilops umbellulata (assembly GCA_032464435.1). Taxonomy (NCBI): domain Eukaryota; kingdom Viridiplantae; phylum Streptophyta; class Magnoliopsida; order Poales; family Poaceae; genus Aegilops; species Aegilops umbellulata. The sequence continues at coordinate 26,761,416 of CP136058.1, read as the reverse complement.
AAAGCAAATATCCCTTTCCTCTTAAACCGGCCCACAGTAGTTGAACCGGCCTTCATGAACCGCCGGACGGGCCACCGGGTCTTGTCGCTCCTTTGACCCGTCCGTTGGGTTACCAGTGAGTTACAACATCCAAGCGGGTTGCTTGTAAACCGCCAAGGTCAAGGCGGGTCTTTAGCTAAACCGTCAAGTCCCGCCGGTTTAACTCCCGGCCGGTTTACACCGCGGGGTGTATCCCCGACATTAGCCCCCAAGTTTAGCTTGGATTTATCCATGGTAAACTTATGCTGCAAATAAACATAAGAACAAATTTGATAGGTTGTACTCCGGGTTAAGAATTCTTGTAAACCGGCACCTGATCATCCTTAAGTCCTTGTCATTTCCTCCTAGAAAATCCAGGTCAATAAGCCAGCGTCATACTCAATTTGCTGATATTGGTTTCTCATAGAAAAATATTGTGAAGAATAATCCACTTGAGTCGGCTTCCAAAACGCCGGTTTAAGAAATATTGGTCTTGAAATACTCATCTGATAATCAGCCGGTTTGAAGATGACCCCGGTCCTGAAAACTTGCCGGTTTAACATTACCAAATGGCCAGGTTATAAAACTGATGACCCCGGATTTATGATTGTTGCATACACCGGTTCATGATTGTTGCTAACACCGGTTTATGATTGGTGACGCCGGGTCAATCTGATTTGCTCAACAGAGAACTTGGAAATCTTTCTTCGATAATAATATATAATACCTGTAGCCCCCAAGTGCCGGGTTGTCATGCTTACAGCAACCTGGGACTTTTAATTGACTGATGCCCATAAAACTTCGACCAATGTAGCCCCCAAGGGCCAGGTCATTATGTAATAATCAGCAGGGACTTTGTAAATATAATCTTGTAAACTTTGAACAGCAATGTGTAGCCCCCAAGGGCCGGCTCAGTAAGATAATATTGAGCTAGGACTTTGATATATACTTCTTTAGTAGTTGACAGGAGCAATTGGTAGCCCCCAAGGGCCAGCTCATTACCATGTGATGAGTTGGGTCTTCAATAAGATGAGCAAAAATGACCTTGCATATTTGATGTAATCTCAATTTTGAATAATGTAGCCCCCAAGTGCCGGGTTGTAAGCCTGCAACAACTCGGGACTATTCCTTCAATTGTAGAAAATGATGACTATTGCGCTAAAGCGACTTTGAAAACCTTAATCATAACATTAATAACCATAATAAAAATCCAGCCATGTTGGCTATTCAAGGTAACGTAATCTGGCATGAAAACCTTATTCATCCAATATCATAATGAAAATTCAGCCAAGTTTGGCTATTTGAATAATGTAATCCAATAATATATAAGCGCATGATTCCAATGGCGCAATCCAAATATATACTGGCGACTTATAGTCCAAAGCCAGTCTGGTTTAATAAACACTGGATAATTTCTCATCATATACTGGCAATTGTATCGTCTTCAAAGCCAGGCCGGTTTAACAAACACCGGATAATTTATAACCATGCGTTTATCCAACCTGTTTCTGCATACAACAAGTTTAAAGTGTCCTGGCGGTTTACCGCCGGACGGGTCATAATGCCCAACATTTAAGAATAATCAAATATGAAATATATCATACCTGTGATATAATCGGTTTACCAACCTTTTATAGTAAGAGTGACAACCCCAATCTTGAGTAATGATAACTCCTTCCATATTGCGCCGATTTATGATAAAACCGTACCGGGTTGGGATGAACACCGGATTAACCATATATATACTGGTGACTTGTAGTCAAACCAGACCGGGCTGATAATCTCTGGATTATAATTTGATCATGCACTCACAATTTGTAGTTGAAAGCCGAGCCGGGTTGATAAACACCGGTTTACTCCATAATAATATGGTAACAGAAAATCAAACCGGGCAGATAATCTCCGGTCTAAGAATGGACCGTGTTCCGCCAATTTATAATTTAACAATCGAACCGGTTCAAGAATTGTCGGTTTAAAATCGCAACAAAAGAAATACTTATAAAAACGAAATTTCAAGCAAAGGCAATGATAAAACCATTTGCAAAAAGAAAGGCTCTACTGAGCTGGTCAGATGGTGTTACCATGGTCAGATGCAACCAAGCTCCCCGAAGGCGTAGCGATGGTGCCAGTCGGCCAGGTCCCCAAAAGACTCGTGGCATTACGCCGGCCAAGTGGCATTGCATTGGTTCGGATTCGACCAAGCCCCCAAGTGACTCAATGGCCTAGGGCCGATCAAGTGGCATTGCATTGGTTCGGACACGACCAAGCCCCCAAATGATTCATTGGCTAAAAAGCCGACCAGAAGGCATTACCATCATCAAGACATGACCGAGCTCCCATAAGGCGTAATCTACGGTTCAAGTCGATTAGGTCCCCAACTGATTCAGTGGCAAATGTGCCAGCCAGAAGGCATTACCGTCGTCAAGACATGACCAAGCCCCCCGGAGGTGTAGCTACGGTTCAGGCCGACTAGGTCCCCAACTGACTTTATAGGGATAGCTATGTTCTCTTTGGTTCGAATACGACCTATGTTTGAACAGGAAGCCCCATGTTTGAATAGCTATGTTCTCTTTGGTTCGAATACGACCTATGTTTGAACAGGAAGCCCCATGTTTGAATAGCTATGTTCTCTTTGGTTCGAATACGACCTATGTTTGAACAGGAAGCCCCATGTTTGAATAGCTATGTTCTCTTTCGTTCGAATACGACCTATGTTTGAACAGGAAGCCCCATGTTTGAATAGCTATGTTCTCTTTGGTTCGAATACGACCTATGTTTGAACAGGAAGCCCCATGCTTGAACCGGGCATCATGGCAGCAGGTCTTCAGTAATTTTTAACCTTTTTGCAAGAGATAAATTCTTCTGGAACCGGGATCATTGAACCGGATCTTAAGAGCTTCAAAGCTTTGCGGGAGACATCTTTCCCTTGAACCGGATTTTAAACCGGAATCTTCATTTTCAGCCGGAAATTTTCTTGACGGCCTTTAAACTCGAACTTGCGAGAAGTTAATTCCTTTTTGTACCGGACATTGTTAAACCGGATTTGAGCGCTTCAAAGCTTTGTGAGAGACATCTTTCCCTTGAACCGGATTGTAAACCGGATATTTGAGAGCTTCAGTGATACTGACTTTCCTTCAGCCAGGTTTCAAACCGGAATCCTTTCTGATGATCCGAAACTTCTTCATTGAGTCGGGATTTTGCCATATACTTTCTAAGCCGGAAATTTTCTAACGGCTTTTAAACTTTCATCAACATAACAGTAGCCTCCGGGATCGGGTTATCTTTCCCTCCATCGTCCCCGGGTTCTTAAACCGGCTGAAATTGGCAAGACTTGCTTCGTCATATCATCGTAGCCCCCAAGTCTCAAGGTGACTCGAGGAGTTGGTTTGAGATTCTCCATATTTGACCGTGATATAAACCGGTATACCTTGTATATCATTGGTGTTGATAACACGATGTGAATACACAGAAGGTTGAGGTGACTGCGGCGGGTTGTAAATGATCCCGTATGAACCGTGTCAGCAACTCGGCCAATGGTTCTTTCCAACTGGTGATTTGAAGTTAACCAAACTCTAGCGGCGGTGACTTGTGCGCCTGCCCATTGATCCATCCAGTGCAGACGGCGGTTGATGATAATTTGCCTCCAATTTGAAAGAAAACCGGGCTACCCAAGCTGTGACTTGTTCATACTCAATAAATGGCTCGTGCAGACAGGTGCGGCCCGGTATGTTGATGTAGACCGGACTGCGGGGGATGGCAGCCTGTGCATGCGCTATTGGGTAATTCGCATGGTCCTGACGAGTTGACGCGATCTGGATCGCGATATAAACCGGCACGGGTTATCCAATAGCTCAGTGATATACTAATCCCCTTTTTGCAACAGACAATTTGTCCTGATATGTTAGCCGGAAAATATCCACCGTGGAGTTGATGATCTCCACAGTGAAACTGAAATCAATCATGGCAAGTCAGCCATGCGAACAGACAGATGAACCGGCCGCGGCATTTGTAAACCGATGCGGTCACGAGTCGGTTACGACGTTGGAAGCCGGCACAGACGGGCGATTCAATCGTAAGTGTGGTAAACCGCACGGACGGGCGCGGTCCCAATAAGCTGATGTAAACCGGACCATTCATCAGGTGGTATGACACGGAAGAAACGCCGATGTAGAATATTGCTAACGCGTGCTCCGTGCCCGTAACATAGCGCCTCATTTATAATGAACAATTGTCCTGCATAAACAGTATTGCAGACCAAGGCAAAGGTAAACTGCTCTTATGTGTCAATAAAATATGTTTTAGATAGATATCACCTGATATGTTTGGACGACGGATGATCCGTCTATCGCGACAAAGGTGGCTCAAGCAGATCAGCGACTCAATATAGTTCCAACGACTCAGGCAAACCGGCTACTTAATATAACCCCGACGGCTCAAAGCGGCAAGGGTGGCTCAACGCTGCTCCGGCGGGTTGATGTAGATTAAGCTGCACGGCGGCGACTTGCGCACCCCTTGATTTATTTCAGCGACCATTCCGTACCCAGACCCTGTGCCTCATAGCAATTGACCAGATTTTTTGAGCTACGTTGTCTTTGTCTCTGATTTGCAACTGCTGGAGCATGGTCCGTGTATCCGCCTTCTAGCGTGACGCTGACGGACATTGTTGAAATTTCGCCCAGACTAGAATCGCTGGTATTTTTGTACACAAGTGCTATCTTAATCCCACGTGGGTACTATCACTTAGAACCGGTCAATCCAAAGGAATTTCTGCATGGCAATTTTTGCGTGAATACCAATGGCACCTTTGATCTTCATGCAATCTTGTCATCTAGCGGAGTCATAGTTTGAACCGTCTAATGCATGCAGCACCCTGCCATGTACTACTACTATGTAGGAAGTACTCAGCGTACTTCTGCCTTGAAGTTTAACCCTCAACGGGCGTGTAATAGCGAATCAACCGAGCAGTTGGGCCCAGCCATCCCGCACAACAGCTGATGGGTGATCGCTGCTTTCTATCTGTAAACCCCGAGTTTTGAACAGGCTGATAGTGCGTGGTGAAGAGGAAAAAATCCCCTGATATGGCCATGTTGGTCTTGGCCGAGTTCTAACAGAAACGGGCTGAGGCGGCTCGAGGTGAGACCAGCAGAGAAGACCGCAGTAGAAGCTGCCGGCAGCTCAAGGCGGGATCCATCAGAAGCAGCTGGTGGACATGAGCCATGGCAGCGGCCAGCGGGCGGCTCAAGGTGCGGCCGGCTCGAACACATCCGGCAGCGGCGACTTGGAAACAGGCCACAGCAGCGGCTCAACGGCGGCTGCGGGCGGCTCAACAAGGCGATGTAACGGAGGAATCCGGCGACTCGAGGATGAGGCCAGGGCGGTTTGAGGCAGCAGTTCTGCGATTCGAAGGTCGCGGTGGCGACCGCAACGGCTCGGAGGCAGGCCATCAGGGCCGGCCACAGCGGACGGCGGCTCAAAACTCTGACAAAATAAATGATGGCAGCCTGAACCGACTTAGCGCGAAGTCCTCCTGGTGACACAGAGCGAGGCCGAAGCGGCGACAGAGGAAACCGGCCGGCTCGAAGGCGGGCCCAGCTCGCAGGAACGACGGCGGCTCAGAGCGGGTGTCTCAACGGCGGCAACCCGGGCCGATGAGGCACGCACGGCCCGTGATGGAGACAACGGGGTGGACCAAGGCGGACGGCGAAGCTCGGCGACTCGCAGGTGAGGCCGGGCACTTGGCGACTCACAACGGCAATTGGTCAGAGGCCGTCAACTTTTGGTGATCTTTTCTCTGTGGAGGCGACGGCTCATGGCAGTAGTGGAGGTGAGGACGCAACGGGTTGGCGTTGCTCCGGTGTCTCGGATCGCTGCCAGGCCGGTACACCCACGGAGGCAGCAGCGACTCGAGGCCGCGGTGGCCCGGAGACGGGGCCATGGCCGTGAGAAAACGGCGGCTCGAGGCGGCAGAAGCGGGTCACGACAGCGCCCGAGCTGGGCAGATCGGGGCGGAGACGGTCGGCCGGCGGTGACTTGCTGCGGAGGCGACTCGGGGCCAGCCCGACGGAGATCAGTCAAACGAGACCGGCTCGAAGGCGGAGACCAAGTTTCACGCCCAAATCCACTCCGTGTCGTAATGGGTTTGACCTCGTGTCCATGGTATTGACTTGTCCGACCCTAGTGCGTAGCTTTGGTAATTTTCTGATCGGAGAAAAAACGGTTTCAATGACTCTGTAGATCTTGAGGGATATACGTGGACCAGTACTAGTTTTTGATCTCCACTTGATTTATCTTTGTATCCATGTGGATTAGCAGCACCAAGCAGCCTTGGGAGTTGGGACTTGAACCTGTAATTCAGCCGCAACAACTTCATGGAACTCGACGGATCGGACAGTGGAAATATTTTGTCCGTTTCGATCAAAATTTTGACATGACAGACTGCAAGACTTGGCAAAACAAATCCTCCGTCGGGTTGGGCAGATCATCTCGCGTCGGGGGCGTGTAAAACGCAAAACCCTAATTCTTTTAATCTCAATCTCGTATGTTACTCCGACAGCTTACCACGGAAACGATGTATATTCTTCTACGCCGGTTCTTTGCTGATCCGGCAGGTCGTAGCTTCTCGAACCCTAAAAAGATCCCTTCAAGAGCTCAACACCACCGTGCGCGGGCCCCACGGTGGGCGCCAACTGTCGTGGATTTGTCACGGCAGATGTCCTAGTGTCAGGACTTAGTCGCGAGGCCAACGCATCTACGTGGTAGCTTGAGAGGGGTTGAGTGGGACGAGAGACGCAGGGCGGATCAACACGCAAGACAAGGGTTTAGACAGCTTCGGGCCCCGGGAAACATCATCCGGTAATAACCCTACGTGCTGTTTGAGGCTAGATCTCATTACCATCCCGAGGGAGACGCCGTAAACCGGCTCTTGTATCTAACCCTAGAGATTATTGATTGTTTGTAGCTTGTAGCTTCTAACTTCTAACCTGTCCCTCTTTGGGGAGCCCTGCCCCTCCTTATATATGTTGAAGGGGCGGTTTACATGTGGAGTCCTATTAGGATTAGGACTAGTCTATCTTTAACACAAACCGGATACAAGTCCTGGTCTTAACTCCTTATAAAGCAAATATCCCTTTCCTCTTAAACCGGCCCACAGTAGTTGAACCGGCCTTCATGAACCGCCGGACGGGCCACCGGGTCTTGTCGCTCCTCTGACCCGTCCGTTGGGTTACCAGTGAGTTACAACATCCAAGCGGGTTGCTTGTAAACCGCCAAGGTCAAGGCGGGTCTTTAGCTAAACCGTCAAGTCCGGCCGGTTTACACCGCGGGGTGTATCCCCGACAGTTTCCCCTCTGCTCCTTGGTCTCCATGGCTCGGGAGGGGCAAGAGCCTCTCCGAGATTGGATCTGTCTCTCTGTCTCTCTCTGTTTCTGCGTTCTCCTCTGCTGCCCTTTCACCGTTTTGTATATATCTCGAGATCCGTAACTCCGATTGGACTGAAATCTTCGCTGTGCTTTTTTACCAAAAATTAGCTTTCTTGCGTCTGAAGTTGAGCAGCAACCGCCTTACGGGGGCCCACGAGTGGGGTAGGCGCGCCCCCTTGCCTCGTGCCCCCTCGGGCACCGTATCGCGTGGATTTTTCTTCCGTAATTCTCTGAATATTCCAAAAATAATATTCATTCATTTTTATGCCATTTTGGATTCTGTTTGATATGGATATTCTGCGAAACAAAAACATGCAACAAATAGGAACTGGCACTGGGCACTGGATCAATATGTTAGTCCCAAAAATAGTATAAAAAGTTGCCAAAAGTATATGGAAGTTGCATAATATTGGCATGGAACAATCAAAAATTATAGATACGACGGAGACGTATCAGCATTCCCAAGCTTAATTCCTGCTCGTCCTCAAGTAGGTAAATGATAAAAAAGATAATTTTTGATGTGGAATGCTACCTAGCATAATCTTGATCATGTATCTAATCATGGCATGAATATTAAGACACGAGTGATTCAAAGCAATAGTCTATCATTTGGCATAAAAACAATAATACTTCAAGCCTACTAATAAATCAGTCATGTCTTTTCAAAATAACATGGCCAAAGAAAGCTATCCCTACAAAATCATATAGTCTGGATATGCTCCATCTTCACCACACAAAATATTCAAATCATGCACAACCACGATGACAAGCCGAGCAATTGGTTCATACTTTTTAATGCGCTTCAGCTTTTTCAACCCTCACGCAATACATGAGCATGAGCCATGGACATAGCACTATAGGTGGAATAGAATATGATGGTGGAGGTTGTGTGGAGAAGACAAAAAAGGAGAAAGTCTCACATCGACGCGGCTAATCAACAGGCTATGAAGATGCCCATCAATTGATGTCAATGTGAGGAGTAGGGATTGCCATGCAACGGATGCACTAGAGCTATAAGTATATGAAAGCTCGAACTGAAACTAAGTGGGTGTGCATCCAACTTGCTTGCTCATGAAGACCTAGGGCATTTGAGGAAGCCCATCGTTGGAATATAGAAGCCAAGTTCTATAATGAAAATTCCCACTAGTATATGAAAGTGATAACTCAAGAGACTCTCTATATGAAGAACATGCTGCTACTCTGAAGCACAAGTGTGGTAAAAGGATAGTAACATTGCCCCTTCTCTCTTTTTCTCTCATTTTTTTGTTTTCTCTTCTTTCTTTGTTTTTCTTTTTTTTTGGGCCTCCTCCTTTTTTTGGCATTTCTCCTTTTTTTCATCCGGAGTCTCATCCTGACTTGTGGGGAAATCATAGTCTTCATCATCCTTTCCCCACTGGGGCAATGCTCTAATAATGATGATCATCACACTTTTATTACTTACAACTCAATATTACAACTCGATACTAGAACAAAGATATGACTCTACATGAATGCCTCCGGCGGTGTACCGGGATGTGCAATGATCTAGCATAGCAATGACACATCATTCTAGCTATCTTACGATCATGCAAAGTGTGACAACCTGATTTTGTTGGAAATATGCCCTAGAGGCAATAATAAATTAGTTATTATTATATTTCCTTGTTCATGATAATCGTTTATTATCCATGCTATAATTGTATTGATAGGAAACTCAGATACATGTGTGGATACATAGACAACACCATGTCCCTAGTAAGCCTCTAGTTGACTAGCTTGTTGATCAATAGATGGTCACGGTTTCCTGACCATGGACATTGGATGTCGTTGACAACGGGATCACATCATTAGGAGAATGATGTGATGGACAAGACCCAATCATAAGCCTAGCACAAAGATCTGTAGTTCGTATGCTAAAGCTTTTCTAATGTCAAGTATCATTTCCTTAGACCATGAGATTGTGCAACTCCCGGATACCGTAGGAATGCTTTGGGTGTACCAAACGTCACAACGTAACTGGGTGACTATAAAGGTGCACTACAGGTATCTCCGAAAGTGTCTGTTGGGTTGGCACGAATCGAGACTGGGATTTGTCACTCCGTGTGACGGAGAGGTATCTCTGGGCCCACTCGGTAGGACATCATCATAATGTGCACAATGTGATCAAGGAGTTGATCACGGGATGATGTGTTACGGAACGAGTAAAGAGACTTGCCGGTAACGAGATTGAACAAGGTATCGGGATACCGACGATCGAATCTCGGGCAAGTATCATACCGATAGACAAAGGGAATTGTATACGGGATTGATTAAGTCCTTGACATCGTGGTTCATCCGATGAGATTATCGTGGAACATGTGGGAGCCAACATGGGTATCCAGATCCCGCTGTTGGTTATTTACCGGAGAACGTCTCAGTCATGTCTACATGTCCCCTGAACCCGTAGGGTCTACACACTTAAGGTTCGATGACACTAGGGTTGTAAAGGAAGCTTGTATGTGGTTACCGAATGTTGTTCGGAGTCCCGGATGAGATCCCGGACGTCACGAGGAGTTCCGAAATGGTCCGGAGGTAAAGATTTATATATGGGAAGTCCTGTTTTGGTCGCCGGAAAAGTTTCGCACTTTATCGGTATTGTACCGGGAGTGCCGAAAGGGGTCCGGGGGTCCACCGGGGGGGTCCACCTGCCCCGGGGGGCCACATGGGCTGTAGGGGGTGCGCCTTGGCCTATATGGGCCAAGGGCACCAGCCCCAAGAGGCCCATGCGCCTGGAAAGACTTGGAGAGGAAGAGTCATAAAAGGGGAAGGCACCTCCGAGGTGCCTTGGGGAGGATGGACTCCTCCCCCCCTCTTGGCCGCACCCCTCCCTTGGAGGAGGGGGCAAGGCTGCGCCCTCCCCCCCTCTTTGGAACCTATATAAAGGGGGGAGGGGAGGGGCAGTAGCACCTGAGCCCCTGGTGCCTCCCTCTCTCTCCCAACTCCTTCCTCCTCTCCCGCGGTGCTTGGCGAAGCCCTGCAGGATTGCCACGCTCCTCCACCACCACCATGCCGTTGTGCTGCTGTTGGATGGAGTCTTCTTCAACCTCTCCCTCTCTCCTTGCTGGATCAAGGCGTGGGAGACGTCACCGGGCTGTACGTGTGTTGAACGCGGAGGTGTTGTCCGTTCAGCACTAGGTCATCGGTGATCTGAATCATGGCGAGTACGACTCCATCAACCCCGTTCACTTGAACGCTTCCGCTTAGAGATCTACAAGGGTATGTAGATGCACTCTCCTTCCCCTCATTGCTAGATTACTCCTAGATAGATCTTGGTGACACGTAGGAAAATTTTGAATTTCTGCTACGTTCCCCAACAGTGGCATCATGAGCTAGGTCTATTGCGTAGATTCTTTGCACGAGTAGAACACAAAGTAGTTGTGGGCGTTGATTTTGTTCAATATGCTTACCGCTACTAGTCAATCTTGTTTCGGCGGCATTGTGGTATGAAGCGGCCCGGACCGACCTTACACGTACTCTTACGTGAGACAGGTTCCACCGACTGACATGCACTTGATGCATAAGGTGGCTAGCGGGTGCCAGTCTCTCCCACTTTAGTCGGAACGGATTCGATGAAAAGGGTCCTTATGAAGGGTAAATAGCAATTGGCATATCACGTTGTGGTTTTGCGTAGGTAAGAAACGTTCTTGCTAGAAACCCATAGCACCAACGTAAAACATGCAAACAACAATTAGAGGACGTCTAACTTGTTTTTGCAGGGTATGCCATGTGATGTGATATGGCCAAGAAGAATGTGATGAATGATATGTGATGTATGAGATTGATCATGTTCTTGTAATAGGATTCACGACTTGCATGTCGATGAGTATGACAACCGGCAGGAGCCATATGAGTTGTCTTTATTTATTTATGACCTGCGTGTCAACATAAACGTCATGTAATTACTTTACTTTATTGCTAACCGTTAGCTGTAGTAGTAGAAGTAATAGATGATGTGACAACTTCAAGAAGACACGATGATGGAGATCATGATGATGGAGATCATGGTGTCATGCCGGTGACAAGATGATCATGGAGCCCCAAGATGGAGATCAAAGGAGCTATATGATATTGGCCATATCATGTCACTACTATTTGATTGCATGTGATGTTTATCATGTTTATACATCTTGTTTACATAGAACGACGGTAGTAAATAAGATGATCCCTTACAACAATTTCAAGAAGTGTTCTCCCCTAACTGTGCACCGTTGCTAAAAGTTCATAGTTTCGAAGCACCACGTGATGATCGGGTGTGATAGATCCTTACGTTCACATACAACGGGTGTTGACGAGCCTAGCATGTACAGACATGGCCTCGGAACACATGCAAACACTTAGGTTGACTTGACGAGCCTAGCATGTACAGACATGGCCTCGGAACACAGAAGACCGAAAGGTCGAGCATGAGTCGTATAGAAGATACGATCAACATGAAGATGTTCACCGACGTTGACTAGTCCGTCTCACGTGATGATCGGACACGGCCTAGTTGACTCGGATCATGTAATCACTTAGATGACTAGAGGGATGTCTATCTGAGTGGGAGTTCATAAGATGAACTTAATTATCCTGAACATAGTCAAAAAGATTTTGCAAATTATGTCGTAGCTCACGCTATAGTTCTACTATTTAGATATGTTCCTAGAGAAAAATTAGTTGAAAGTTGATAGTAGCAATTATGCAGACAGTAAAAGGCTTATGTCCTTAATGCACCGCTCAGTGTGCTGAACCTCGAACGTGGTCTGTGGATGTTGCGAACATCTGACATACACGTTTTGATGACTACATGATAGTTTGGTAATATTACATGGTTTAGAGTTGAGGCACCAAAGACGTGTTCTGAAATGTCACGAAACATATGAGATGTTTCGAGGGCTGAAATTGGGATTTCAGGCTCGTGCTCACGTCAAGAGGTACAAGACCTCTGACGATTTTCTTAGCCTACAAATTAAGGGAGAAAGGCTCAATTGTTGAGCTTGTGCTCAGATTGTCTGAGTACAACAATTACTTGGATCGAGTGGGAGTTGATCTTCCAGATGAGATAGTGATGTTTCTCCAAAGTCATTGCCACCAAGCTGCTAGAGCTTCGTGATGAACTATAACATATCAGGGATGGATATGATGATCCTTGAGGTATTCGTGATGTTTGACACCGCGAAAGTAGAAATCAAGAAGGAGCATCAATTGTTGATGGTTAGTGAAACCACTAGTTTCAAGAAGGGCAAGGGCAAGAAGGGATACTTCATGAAACAGCAATTCAGCTGCTGCTCTAGTGAAGAAACCCAAAGGTTGAACCCAAACCCGAGACTAAGTGCTTCAGTAATAAGGGGAACAGCCACTGGAGCAGGATTACCCTAGATACTTGGTAGATGAGAAGGCTGGCAAGGTTGATAGAAGTATATTGGATATACATTATGTTAATGTGTACTTTACTAGTACTCCTAGTAGCACCAGGGTATTAGATGCCGGTTCGGTTACTAAGTGTTAGTAACTCGAAACAAAAGGCTACGGAGTAAACGGAGACTAGCTAAAGGTGAGCTGACGATGTGTGTTGGAAGTGTTTCCAATGTTGATATGATCAAGCATCGCATGCTCCCTCTACCATCGAGATTGGTGTTAAACCTAAATAATTGTTATTTGGTGTTTGTGTTGAGCATAGACGTGATTGGATTATGTCTATAGCAATACGGTTATTCATTTAAGGAGAATAATGGTTACTCTGTTTATTTGAATAATACCTTCAATGGTCTTGCACCTAAAATGAATGGTTTATTGAATCTCGATCGTAGTGATACACATGTTCATGCCAAAAGAAAGTAATGATAGTACCACCTACTTGTGGCACTACCACGTAAGTCATATCGGTATAAAACGCATGAAGAAGCTCCATGTTGATGGATCTTTGGGCTCACTCGTTTTTGAAAGGTTTGAGACATGCGAACCATGTCTATTGGTGTATGTGCATGAAGAAAATCCATGCAAATGGATCGTTTGGACTCACTTGAATTTTGAATCACTTGAGACATGCAAATCATACCACATGGGCAAGATGACTGAAAGCCTCGGTTTCAGTAAAATGGAACTTGAAAGCAACTTGTTGGATGTAATACATTTTTTATGTGTGCAGTCCAATGAGTGCTGAGGCGTGTAGTAGATATCGTTATGGTCTTACTTCACAGATGATTTGAGTGGATGTTGACTACATTTACTTGATGAATCACGAATCTGAATTATTGAAAGGTTCAAGTAATTTCAGGGTGAAGTTGAAAGATCGTCGTGACAAGAAGATAGAAAGATCTATGATATGATCATAGAGATGAATATCTGAATTACGAGTTTGGCACAGAATTAAGACATTGTGGAAATTGTTTCACAACTGATACAGCCTGGAGCACCATAGTGTGATGGTGTGTCCGAACATCATAACCGCACCCTATTGGATATGATGCATACCATGATGTCTCTTATCGAATTACCACGATAGTTTATGGGTTAGGCATTATAGACAACCACATTCACTTTAAATAGGGCACCACGTAATTCCGATGAGATGACATCGTATGAACTATGGTTTAGAGAAACCTAAGCTGTCATTTCTTAAAAGTTTGGGGCTGTGACGCTTATGTGAAAAAGTTTCAGGCTGATAAGCTTGAACCCAAAGCGGATAAATGCATCTTCATAGGACACCCAAAACAGTTGGGTATACCTCCTATCTCAGATCCGAAAGCAATAAGTGATTGTTTCTAGAATCGGGTCCTTTCTCGAGGAAAATTTTCTCTCGAAAGAATTGAGTGGGAGGATGATGGAGACTTGATAAGGTTATTGAACCGTCGCTTCAACTAGTGTATAGCAGGGCACAAAGAAGTTGTTCCTGTGGCACCTACACCGATTGAAGTGGAAGCTTATGATAGCGATCATGAAACTTCAGATCAAGTCACTACCAAAACCTCGTAGGATGACAAGGATGCGTACTACTTCAGAGTGGTACGTAATCCTGTCTTGGAAGTCATGTTGCTAAGACAACAATGAACCTACGAGCTATGGAGAAGCGTTGGTGGGCCCGGATTCCGACGAATGGCTCAAAGCCATAAAAATCCGAGAGAGGATCCATGTATGAAAACAAAGTGTAGACTTTGGAAAAACTACTTGATGGTCGTAAGGCTGTTGGGTACATATGGATTTTAAAAAGGAAGACAGACAATGATGGTAAGTATCACCATTAAGAAAGCTCGACTTGTCGTTAAAATGTTTTCCGACAAGTTCAAGGAGTTGACTGCGATGAGACTTTCTCACCCGTAGCGATGCTAAGAGTCTGTTGGAATTATATTAGCGATTACTGCATTATTTATGAAATCTTGCAGATAGGATGTCAAAACATTGTTTCCTCGACGATTTTCTTGAGGAAAGATTGTATGTGATACAACCGGAAAGTTTTGTCAATCCTGAAAAATGCTAATAAGTATGCAAAGCTCTAGCAATCCTTTTGAGGACTGGAGTAAGCATCTCGGAGTTGGAATGTACGCTTTGATGAGATGATCAAAGATTTTGGGTGTATACAAAGTTTATGAGAAACTTGTATTTCCAAAGAAGTGAGTGGGAGCACTATAGAATTTCTGATGAATATATGTTTTTGACATATTGTTGATTAGAAATAACGTAGAATTTCTGGAAAGCATATAGGGTTATTTGAAAGGTGTTTTTCAATGGAAAACCTGGATTAAGCTACTTGAACATTGAGCATCAAGATCTATAAGGATAGATCAAAAACCGCTTAATGGTACTTTCAAATGAGCACATACCTTGACATGATATTGAAGGTGTTCAAGATGGATCAGTCAAAGAAGGAGTTCTTGCCTGAGTTGTAAGGTACGAAGTTAAGACTTAAAGCTCGACCACGGCAGAACAAAGAGAGAAAGGACGAAGGTCGTCCCCTATGCTTAGACATAGGCTCCATAGTATGCTATGCTGTGTACCGCACCTGATGTGTGCCTTGCCATGAGTGAGTCAAGGGGTACAAGAGTGATCCAAGAACGGATCACAGGACAGCGGTCAAAGTTATCCTTAGTAACTAATGGACTAAGGAATTTTCTCGATTATGGAGGTGGTAAAAGAGTTCGTCGTAAAGGGTTACGTCGATGCAAGCTTAACACCTATCCGGATAGCTCTGAGTAGAGATACCGGATACGTATAATGGAGCAACAGTTAAGAATAGCTCCAAGTAGAACAGTTATTTGGAATAACTCCAAATAGAACGTGGTAGCTACATCTAGGAGATGACATAGAGATTTGTAAAGCACACACGGATCTGAAAGGTTCAGACCCGTTGACTAAAACCACTCTCACAAGCAACATGATCGAATCCAGAACTCATTGAGTGTTAATCACATAGTGATGTGAACTAGATTATTGACTCTAGTAAACTCTTTGGATGTTGGTTACATGGCAATGTGACCTGTGAGTGTTAATCACATGGCAATGTGAACTAGATTATTGACTCTAGTGCAAGTGGGAGACTGTTGGAAATATGCCCTAGAGGCAATAATAAATTAGTTATTATTATATTTCCTTGTTCATGATAATCGTTTATTATCCATGCTATAATTGTATTGATAGGAAACTCAGATACATGTGTGGATACATAGACAACACCATGTCCCTAGTAAGCCTCTAGTTGACTAGCTTGTTGATCAATAGATGGTCACGGTTTCCTGACCATGGACATTGGATGTCGTTGACAACGGGATCACATCATTAGGAGAATGATGTGATGGACAAGACCCAATCATAAGCCTAGCACAAAGATCTGTAGTTCGTATGCTAAAGCTTTTCTAATGTCAAGTATCATTTCCTTAGACCATGAGATTGTGCAACTCCCGGATACCGTAGGAATGCTTTGGGTGTACCAAACGTCACAACGTAACTGGGTGACTATAAAGGTGCACTACAGGTATCTCCGAAAGTGTCTGTTGGGTTGGCACGAATCGAGACTGGGATTTGTCACTCCGTGTGACGGAGAGGTATCTCTGGGCCCACTCGGTAGGACATCATCATAATGTGCACAATGTGATCAAGGAGTTGATCACGGGATGATGTGTTACGGAACGAGTAAAGAGACTTGCCGGTAACGAGATTGAACAAGGTATCGGGATACCGACGATCGAATCTCGGGCAAGTATCATACCGATAGACAAAGGGAATTGTATACGGGATTGATTAAGTCCTTGACATCGTGGTTCATCCGATGAGATTATCGTGGAACATGTGGGAGCCAACATGGGTATCCAGATCCCGCTGTTGGTTATTGACCGGAGAACGTCTCAATCATGTCTACATGTCCCCCGAACCCGTAGGGTCTACACACTTAAGGTTCGATGACACTAGGGTTGTAAAGGAAGCTTGTATGTGGTTACGGAATGTTGTTCGAAGTCCCGGATGAGATCCCGGACGTCACGAGGAGTTCCGAAATGGTCCGGAGGTAAAGATTTATATATGGGAAGTCCTGTTTTGGTCGCCGGAAAAGTTTCGCACTTTATCGGTATTGTACCGGGAGTGCCGAAAGGGGTCCGGGGGTCCACCGGGGGGGTCCACCTGCCCCGGGGGGCCACATGGGCTGTAGGGGGTGCGCCTTGGCCTATATGGGCCAAGGGCACCAGCCCCAAGAGGCCCATGCGCCTGGAAAGACTTGGAGAGGAAGAGTCATAAAAGGGGAAGGCACCTCCGAGGTGCCTTGGGGAGGATGGACTCCTCCCCCCCTCTTGGCCGCACCCTTCCCTTGGAGGAGGGGGCAAGGCTGCGCCCTCCCCCCCTCTTTGGCACCTATATAAAGGGGGGAGGGGAGGGGGCAGTAGCACCTGAGCCCCTGGCGCCTCCCTCTCTCTCCCAACTCCTTCCTCCTCTCCCGCGGTGCTTGGCGAAGCCCTGCAGGATTGCCACGCTCCTCCACCACCACCACGCTGT
Organism: Aegilops umbellulata; assembly: GCA_032464435.1. Classification (NCBI taxonomy): domain Eukaryota; kingdom Viridiplantae; phylum Streptophyta; class Magnoliopsida; order Poales; family Poaceae; genus Aegilops; species Aegilops umbellulata. The sequence goes on along the minus strand of CP136058.1, from coordinate 26,744,005 downwards.
TGTGCTGCTGTTGGATGGAGTCTTCTTCAACCTCTCCCTCTCTCCTTGCTGGATCAAGGCGTGGGAGACGTCACCGGGCTGTGCGTGTGTTGAACGCGGAGGTGCTGTCCGTTCAGCACTAGGTCATCGGTGATCTGAATCACGGCGAGTACGACTCCATCAACCCCGTTCACTTGAACGCTTCCGCTTAGCGATCTACAAGGGTATGTAGATGCACTCTCCTTCCCCTCGTTGCTAGATTACTCCTAGATAGATCTTGGTGACACGTAGGAAAATTTTGAATTACTGCTACGTTCCCCAACAGATTTTTGGCCCTTTCTTTTTCTTTTGTTTTTCTGAGGTTTTTGCTTGAGTTTTCTTTTTCCGTGGCTTTGTGGTCTGGAAATTGGAGAAGATGCCATCTCCTTTGTTTCCAGAGTGGCTTGTCATTCTCAAATCCTTCCCTAGACCCTGTCATTTTCATCCTAGCCCAAATCCCATTATTCGTTTTATTGGTAATATTCCTTTTCTATTAAAGGAATAACTCAAATTGCCCTAGGTTGTGAAGCAACCTATATTTCTGTCCATCCAAAAATTCCCCAATAATTCTCATAATTTATTTGGGCCATATGTTGTTAAAATATGCCCAAACATCACCTTGGCCAGTTCAAAAATAATTCTCCAAAATTCATTCTTCCATTTTATCCAGAGTGGCACTTTGTGAAGGAAGTACCAATCCAATCTTGTTTGCTACCCATCTTGTTCGCCATTCTTTTATGTCCAAATAATTGCCACATGCCAAAATTCAACTTTATTTTCCTAGACAATCTTCCTCAGTGATTTTGCAAAGTTTCTGTCAAACAGAAGCCACTATGAAGGAAGTACTCGCTAGGACCATCCAAATGAGTTGAAATTTTGTATGCCTCTTCATGTGCTCATATTATTAGCCTCATCCAAATTTCAGCCCCATCCAATCATCTATGTGAGCAGAGGACCAAATCTCTGATTCTGGCAATATTTTCACGTTGTGAAGCAAGTGCATTTTATATTGCTTCATTAATTCCGATAAAATACCAGGTTGTTCTCCTACCCAAATACCAGCTTTCCACCAAATTTGGCACCATTTCACCTAGCCAATCATTCTCCAAAATTCTTGCAAGATTCTGGTCAGTGAAGATAGCTCTGAAGCAAGTACCATTTTGGTAAATCCAATTGGTATGAAACTTATACAGAATCTTCATATGATAAAATCATGAAGCCTTGCCAAATGTGAGCTCAATTGGACACTCCATGTGAGTGCATCATCTAAATCTTTATTCCGGACCAGATTTGGCAGTTGCAAAGCAACTATATTAAATCTTGATCCAAACCTTATCAAAGTTACCAGGATGAAAGTCCTTCTTTACTTCAACCTCTCAGACAACTCCATTTGACCCAATCACCTCCCTGTTGAGCAGCAGTACACGATCAAGTTTACTGCAGTAAACTTCAGGAGATGATCACCGTTTAACCAGAACAGTTTTAACCGAGATACGACCTCAGTTGTAACCTACACAAGAAGTAGTAACCCCTAGACATCATTTGGCAACCCTTGGCACCTTCTCCTCTCCAGCTCACATGGTTACCACCTCTCTGGCATGCCATGGACGCGAGCTGAATGGCTTCTTGCTCGGGCCCCTCCCCCTCTTGTCATCTTCGCGCTCGTGACCATGTCCAACAGATGCACCGCGTTGTCGCCGTCCTCTTGGAGCCCTCTCCACCTCCGTCAGCCCCTCCGTCAACGCTCGTCGCCGCGCGCCCACGGGCGCACTGTGGCCGACCGAGCATTAATGGCGCCATGGCCGTTTCCCCTCTGCGCCCTTGGCCCCTCCTGCCCGGTGCACCTGTGTAGCGCGTCCTCTTCTCCCTCATTGTGATCCAGCGCCCTCCCGTGCTCGCTGCCGTCACCAGAGCGTCGGCCGAACATGCACGGCGGCACCCGTGCCCGTGACCCTCGCTCCGGCTATAAGTATCCACCCCCAGCCCCGTTCAAGCACACCAGCAACCTCTCCTCCCTCCTATAGTCCTGCCTAGCCACTTCCCCGAGCTTGAGGAGCTCCCGTTGCCCTCCCATGGCCGAAGCCTTGCCATGGTGCTCCGCTCAAATTCGGCCGACCCGAGCCACCCCTCCACTCCCTGGCCTCACCTACGTCTTCCCCATGCTCTGGCGACCCTCCCCAATCCTTCCCCTCGTCGCTGGAATGCCCATGGCCGAGTGCTTCCCGCTCGGTCGCCGCCTCTGTCCACGGCCGCCGTGAAGCCCCTGCGCCACGCGGTCTTCTCCGTCGCCATTGCTGCCCCAGGTGGACGCGGCGCTTTGTCCCGGACCTGCTGGTGCCACCCGATCGGTTGTGGATGGCCAGAGCCAGCCAGGCCATCGCCGGCGCCGCGCTTCCCCTGCTCCTCCTCTGTCTCGACGGGACAGAGGGAGGAGGAGGAAGACGTCGCGCCTGGTGGAACCCGCTTCACCCCGGACCCCACCTGGCAGGGACCCAGGCGGCCGGTCCCGCCGCTGGGCGTTGACCCACGCGATGCTGACTTGGATAAGTGGTCGCGTACCCGCCGGAATACGTTTTCCATGTTAGCAGGCGTATCTTCCTGCCTCTGTAGAACGGAATACGTTTTCCTGATTCGTAAGCGCACTTTAGCTCTGTTTCGGCTAATAATACGTTTTCTGCTTGCAGAAGGCGTATTCCAGTAAAACGCGCTTTCTGTTTTTCTGTTTAGGACCAGGGTGAAAATTATTTCTTTACAGATGGGTCCCTAGCAGAAAAACAGCTATATCTTTTTGCTCGTAAATCCAAATGAGGTGATTCCAAAGCCCACGTCTTCGTTTCGTTGAACCCGTTCTGTTGGTTTCATTTTCACTATGGTTTGACACTATGAAAATGACCATTTTTCCCTTGCACGTAAACAGACCCTCCAGGAGAGAACTATTTTCGACAAATCTTCTCGCGGCTTCACGACACTTCTTCCCGGTGCCTTCTTCACCCCAGGCAAGCCACAATACCCACTTGCATGATAGTCATGCCGTAGCCATGGTTTTAAACTTGAATATTTATTAAATGATTGCTTGTTTAAAATATGGTTATCATTGTTTCGGTAATGCTTCTGAGTTTGTGCTTACTTTCTTGCTATATTCTTATGCACCTGGTTATCATGCCCTACTAGTTGTTAGTATTACTTTCATATGCTTATGCTTGCTAGTAGTACATGTTGATGTTGGTAATGGTCTTCGGTGCATGACTACCATCTTGAAGGAAATATGCCCTAGAGGCAATAATAAAGTGATTATTTATAGTTCCTTATATCATGGTAAATGTTTATTATTCATGCTAGAATTGTATTAACCGGAAACTTGATACATGTGTGGATACATAGACAAAACAATGTGTCACTAGTATGCCTCTACTTGACTAGCTCGTTGAATCAAAGATGGTTAAGTTTCCTAGCCATAGACATGAGTTGTCATTTGATTAACGGGATCACATCATTAGAGAATGATGTGATTGACATGACCCATTCCGTTAGCTTAGCACTCGATCGTTTAGTATGTTGTTGTTGCTTTCTTCATGACTTATACATGTTCCTATGACTACGAGATTATGCAACTCCCGTTTACCGGAGGAACACTTTGTGTGCTACCAAACGTCACAACGTAACTGGGTGATTATAAAGGAGCTCTACAGGTGTCTCCGAAGGTACTTGTTGGGTTGGCGTATTTCGAGATTAGGATTTGTCACTTCGATTGTCGGAGAGGTATCTCTGGGCCCTCTCGGTAATGCACATCACATAAGCCTTGCAAGCAATGCAACTAATGAGTTAGTTGTGAGATGTTGTATTACGGAACGAGTAAGAGACTTGCCGGTAACGAGATTGAACTAGGTATTGAGATACCGACGACCGAATCTCGGGCAAGTAACATACCGATGACAAAGGGAACAATGTATGTTCTTATGCAGTTTGACTGATAAAGATCTTCGTAGAATATGTGGGAGCCAATATGAGCATCCAGGTTCCGCTATTGGTTATTGACCGGAGACGTGTCTCGGTCATGTCTACATAGTTCTCGAACCCGTAGGGTCCGCACGCTTAAAGTTCGGTAACGATCGTAATTAGGGTTTTTGTGTTTTGATGTACCGAAGGAGTTCGGAGTCCCGGATGAGATCGGGGACATGACGAGGAGTCTCGAAATGGTCGAGATGTAAAGATCGATATATTGTACGACTATATTCGGACATTGGAAAGGTTCCGAGTGATTCAGGTATTTTTTGGAGTACCGGAGAGTTACGGGAATACGTATTGGGCCTCATTGGGCCATACGGGAAAGAAGGAAAAGGGCCTCAAGGGTGGCCGCACCCCTCCCCTTGGTCTGGTCCGAATTGAACTAGGGAAGGGGGTCGCCCCCTTCCTTCCTTCTCCTTTTCCCTTCCTCTTTTCCTATTCCATATGGGAGGTGGAATCCTACTAGGACTAGGGAGTCCTAGTAGGACTCCACACTTGGCGCGCCCCCTCCTAGGGCCGGCCTCCTCCTCCCTTGCTCCTTTATATATGGGGGCAGGGGGCACCCCAAGACACACAAGTTGATCTTCGTGATCGTTCCTTAGCCGTGTGCGGTACCCCCTCCACCATATTCCACCTCGGTCATATCGTAGCGGTGCTTAGGCGAAGCCCTGCGTCGGTAGAACATCATCACCGTCATCACGCTGTCGTGCTGACGAAAATCTCCCTCAACACTCGGCTGGATTGGAGCTCGAGGGACGTCGCCGAGTTGAACATGTGCAGAACTTGGAGGTGCCGTGCGTTCGGTACTTGGATCAGTCGGATCGGGAAGACGTACGGCTACTTCCTCTACGTTGTGTAAACGCTTCCGTTGCCGGTCTACGAGGGTACGTAGACAACACTCTCCCCTCTAGTTGCTATGCATCACCATGATCTTGCGTGTGCGTAGGAAAATTTTGAAATTACTAAGTTCCCCAACAGTGGCATCCGAGCCAGGTTTTATGCGTAGATGTCATATGCACGAGTAGAACACAAGTGAGTTGTGGGCGATATAAGTCATAGAGCTTACCAGCATGTCATACTTTGGTTCGGCGGTATTGTTGGATGAAGCGGCCCGGACCGACATTACGTGTACGCTTACGTGAGACTGGTTCTACCGACTTGCTTTGCACACAGGTGGCTGGCGGGTGTCAGTTTCTCCAACTATAGTTGAACCGAGTGTGTCTACGCCCGGTCCTTGCGAAGGTTAAAACAACACCAACTTGACAAACTATCGTTGTGGTTTTGATGCGTAGGTAAGAACGGTTCTTGCTAAGCCCGTAGCGGCCACGTAAAACTTGCAACAACAAAGTAGAGGATGTCTAACTTATTTTTGCAGGGCATGTTGTGATGTGATATGGTCAAAGACGTGATGAGATATAAGTTGTTGTATGAGATGATCATGTTTTGTTGAAGTTGTCGGCAACTGGCGAAAGCCTTATGGTTGTCTCTCTATTGCATAAGATGCAAGCGCCAAATAATTGCTTTACTTTATCGCTATGCAATAGCAATAGTTGCAAGAGAAATAGTTGGCGAGACGACCATGTGACGACACATTGATATAGAACAAGATGATGGAGATCATGGTGTCATGCCGGTGACGATGGAAATCATGACGATGCTTTGGAGATGGAGATCAAAGGCACAAGATGATGATGGCCATATCATGTCACATATTTTGAATGCATATGATGTTTATCTTTTATACATCTTATTTTGCTTAGTTCGACGGCAGCTTTATAAGATGATCCCTTACTAAATTATCAAGGTACAAGTGTTCTCCCTGAGTATGCACCGTTGCAAAAGTTCTTTGTGCTGAGACACCACGTGATGATCGGGTGTGATAGGCTCTACGCTCAAATACAACGGGTGCAAAACAGTTGCACACACGGAATACTCAGGTTAAACTTGACAAGTCTAGCATATAACAGATATGGCCTCGAAACAGTGAGACCGAAAGGTTGAGCGTGAATCATATAGTAGATATGATCAACATAGTGATGTTCACCATTGAAAACTACTCCATCTCACGTGATGATCGGACATGGTTTAGTTGATATGAATCATGTGATCACTTCGAGGATTAGAGGGATGTCTATCTAAGTGGGAGTTCTGAAGTAATATGATTAAATTGAACTTTAATTTATCATGAACTTAGTCCTGATAGTATTTGCATAACTATGTTGTAGATCAATAGCTCGCGATGTTACTCCCCGTTTATTTTGTTATGTTCCTAGAGAAAACTAAGTTGAAAGATGTTAGTAGCAATGATGTGGACTGGGTTCGTGATCTGAGGTTTATCCTCATTGCTGCACAGAAGAATTATGTCCTTGGTGCACTGCTAGGTGACAGACCTATTGCAGGAGCATATGCAGACGTTATGAACGTTTGGCTAGCTCAATGTGATGACTACTTGATAGTTTAGTGCACCATGCTTAACGGCTTAGAATCGGGACTTCAAAGACGTTTTGAACGTCATGGACCATATGAGATGTTCCATGAGTTAAAGTTAATATTTCAAGCAAATACCCGAGTTGAGAGATATGATGTCTCCAACAAGTTCTATAGCTAAAAGATGGAGGAGAATAGCTCAAGCAGTGAGCATGTGCTCAGATTGTCTGGGTACTACAATCGCTTGAATCAAGTGGGAGTTAATCTTCCAGATAAGATAGTGATTGACAGAATTCTCTAGTCACCATCACCAAGTTAGTAGAACTTCGTGATGAAGTATAATATGCAAGGGATGACGAAAGTAATTCCCAAGCTCTTCGCGTTGCTGAAATCGACGAAGGTAGAAATCAAGAAAGAGCACCAAGTGTTGATGGTTAACAAGACCACTAGATTCAAGAAAAGGGCAAAGGGAAGAAGGGGAACTTCAAGAAGAACGACAAGCAAGTTGCTGCTCAAGTGAAGAAGCCCAAGTCTGGACCTAAGCCTGAGACTAAGTGCTTCTACTGCAAAGGGACTGGTCACTGGAAGCAGAACTACCCCAAGTAATTGGCGGATAAGAAAGGATGGCAAAGTAAACAAAAGTATATTTGATATACATGTTATTGATGTGTAATTTACTAGTGTTTATAGCAACCCCTCAGTATTTGATACTAGTTTAGTTGCTAAATTAGTAACTCGAAACGGGAGTTGCAGAATAAACAGAGACTAGTTAAGGGTGAAGTGACGATGTGTGTTGGAAGTGGTTCCAAGATTGATATGATCATCATCGCAGACTCCCTATACTTTCGGGATTAGTGTTAAACCTAAATAAGTGTTATTTGGTGTTTGCGTTGAGCATGAATATGATTTGATCATGTTTATTGCAATACGGTTATTCATTTAAGTTAGAGAACAATTGTTGTTCTGTTTACATGAATAAAACCTTCTATGGTCATACACACCAACAAAAATGGTTTGTTGGATCTCGATCGTAGTGATACACATATTCATAATATTGAAGCCAAAAGATGCAAAGTTAATAATGATAGTGCAACTTATTTGTGGCACTGCCGTTTAGGTCATATTGGTGTAAAGCGCATGAAGAAACTCCATGCTGATGGGATTTTGGAATCACTTGATTATGAATCACTTGATGCTTGCGAACCATGCCTTATGGGCAAGATGACTAAAACTCCGTTCTCCGGAGCAATGGAGCAAGCAACTGTCTTATTGGAAATAATACATACTGATGTATGCGATCCGATGAGTGTTGAGGCTCGCGGCGGGTATCGTTATTTTCTGACCTTCACAGATGATTTGAACAGATATGGGTATATCTACTGGATGAAACATAAGTCTGAAACATTTGAAAAGTTCAAAGAATTTCAGAGTGAAGTGGAAAATTATCGTGACAAGAAAATAAGGTTTCTACGATGTGTTCGCGGAGACAAATATTTGAGTTACGAGTTTGGCCTTCAATTAAAACAATGTGGAATAGTTTCACAAACTCATGCCACCTGGAACACCATAGCGTAATGGTGTGTCCGAACATCATAAACGGACTTTATTAGATATAGTGCGATCTATGATGTCTCTTACTGATTTACCACTATCGTTTTGGGATTATGCATTAAGAGACAGCTGCATTCACGTTAAATAGGGCACCATCTAAATCCGTTGAGATAACACCGCATGAACTATGGTTTCGCAAGAAACCTAAGCTTTCGTTTCTTAAAGTTCGGGTCTGCGATGCTTATGTGAAAAAGTTTCATCCTGATAAGCTCAAACCCAAAATCGGAGAAGTGCGTCTTCATAGATACCCAAAAGAAACGTTTGGGTACACCTTCTATCACAGATCCAAAGGCAAGACATTAGTTGCTAAGAATGGATCCTTTCTAGAGAAGGAGTTTCTCTCGAAAGAAGTGAGTGGGAGGAAAGTAAAACTTGACGAGGTAACTGTACCTGCTCCCTTATTGAAAAGTAGTTCATCACAGAAATCTGTTCCTGTGACTAATACACCAATTAGTGAGGAAGCTAATGATGATGATCATGTAACTTCAGATCAAGTTACTACCAAACCTCGTAGGTAAACCAGAGTGAGATCCGCACCAGAGTGGTACGGTAATCCTGTTCTGGAGGTCATGTTACTTGACCATGACGAACCTACGAACTATGAGGAAGCGATGGTGAGCCCAGATTCCGCAAAATGGTTTGAGGCCATGAAATCTGAGATAGGATCCATGTATGAGAACAAAGTATGGACTTTGGTTGACTTGGCCGATGATCGGCAAGCCATAGAAAATAAATGGATATTCAAGAGGAAGACGGACGCTGATAGTAGTGTTACTATCTACAAAGCTAGAATTGTCGCAAAAGGGTTTTCGACAAGTTCAAGGTGTTGACTACGATGAGAATTTTTCACTCGTATCTATGCTTAAGTCTGTCCGAATCATGTTAGCAATTGCCGCATTTTATGAAATCTGGCAAATGGATGTCAAAACTACATTCCTTAATGGATGTATTTTAGAAGAGTTGTATATGATACAACCAGAAGGTTTTGTCGATCCTAAAGGTGCTAACAAAGTGAGCAAGCTCCAGCGATCCATCTATGGACTGGTGCAAGTATCTCGGAGTTAGAATGTACGCTTTGATGAGTTGATCAAAGCATATAGTTTTATACAGACTTGCGATGAAGCCTGTATTTACAAGAAAGTGAGTGGGAGCACTACAACATTTCTGATAAGTATATGTGAATGACATATTGTTGATCGGAAATAATGTAGAATTATTCTGCAAAGCATAAAGGAGTGTTTGAAAGGAGTTTTTCAAAGAAAGACCTTGGTGAAGCTGCTTACATATTAAGCATCAAGATCTATAGAGATAGATCAAGACGCTTGATAAGTTTTTTCAATGAGTACATACCTTGACAAGATTTTGAAGTAGTTCAAAATGGAACAGTCAAAGAAAGAGTTCTTGCCTGTGTTACAAGGTGCGAAATTGAGTAAGACTCAAAGCCCGACCACGGCAGGAGATAGAAAGAGAATGAAAGTCATTCCCTATGCTTTGTCCATAGGTTCTATAAAGTATGCCATGATGTGTACCAGACCTATTGTATACCCTACCCTGAGTTTGGCAAGGGAGTACAATAGTGATCTAGGAGTAGATCACTAGACAGCGGTCAAAATTATCTTAGTGGAATAGGGATATGTTTCTCGATTATGGAGGTGAAAAAAAGGTTCATCGTAAAGGGTTACGTCGATGCAAGTTTTGACACTGATCCAGATGACTCTAAGTCTCAATCTGGATACATATTGAAAGTGGGAGCAATTAGCTAGAGTAGCTCTGTGCAGAGCATTGTTGACATAGAAATTTGCAAAATACATACGGATCTGAATGTGTCAGACCCGTTGACTAAACTTCTCTCATAAGCAAAACATGATCACACCTTAGTACTCTTTGGGTGTTAATCACATAGTGATGTGAACTAGATTATTGACTCTAGTAAACCCTTTGGGTGTCGGTCACATAGCGATGTGAACTATGGGTGTTAATCACATGATGATGTGAACTATTGGTGTTAAATCACATGGCGATGTGAACTAGGTTATTGACTCTAGTAAACCCTTTGGGTGTTGGTCACATGTCGATGTGAACTATTGGTGTTAAATCACATGGCGATGTGAACTAGATTATTGACTCTAGTGCAAGTGGGAGACTGAAGGAAATATGCCCTAGAGGCAATAATAAAGTGATTATTTATATTTCCTTATATCATGATAAATGTTTATTATTCATGCTAGAATTGTATTAACCGGAAACTTGATACATGTGTGGATACATAGACAAAATAATGTGTCACTAGTATGCCTCTACTTGACTAGCTCGTTGAATCAAAGATGGTTAAGTTTCCTAGCCATAGACATGAGTTGTCATTTGATTAACGGGATCACATCATTAGAGAATGATGTGATTGACATGACCCATTCCGTTAGCTTAGCACTCGATCGTTTAGTATGTTGTTGTTGCTTTCTTCATGACTTATACATGTTTCTATGACTATGCGATTATGCAACTCCCGTTTACCGGAGGGAACACTTTGTGTGCTACCAAACGTCACAACGTAACTGGGTGATTATAAAGGAGCTCTACAGGTGTCTCGGAAGGTACCTGTTGGGTTGGCGTATTTCGAGATTAGGATTTGTCACTTCGATTGTCGGAGAGGTATCTCTGGGCCCTCTCGGTAATGCACATCACATAAGCCTTGCAAGCAATGCAACTAATGAGTTAGTTGTGAGATGATGTATTACGGAACGAGTAAGAGACTTGCCGATAACGAGATTGAACTAGGTATTGAGATACCGACGATCGAATCTCGGGCAAGTAACATACCGATGACAAAGGGAATAACGTATGTTGTTATGCGGTTTGACCGATAAAGATCTTCATAGAATATGTGGGAGCCAATATGAGCATCCAGGTTCCGCTATTGGTTATTGACTCGAGACGTGTCTTGGTCATGTCTACATAGTTCTCGAACCCGTAGGGTCCGCACGCTTAAAGTTCGGTGACGATCGTAATTAGGGTTTTTGTGTTTTGATGTACCAAAGGAGTTCGGAGTCCCGGATGAGACCGGGGACACGACGAGGAGTCTCGAAATGGCCGAGACGTAAAGATCTATATATTGGACGACTATATTCGGACATCGGAAAGGTTCCGAGTGATTCGGGTATTTTTCGGAGTACTGGAGAGTTACGGGAATACGTATTGGGCCTCATTAGGCCATACGGGAAAGAAGGAAAAGGGCCTCAAGGGTGGCCGCACCCCTCCCCTTGGTCTGGTCCGAATTGAACTAGGGAAGGGGGGCGCCCCCTTCCTTCCTTCTCCTTTTCCCTTCCTCTTTTCCTATTCCATATGGGAGGTGGAATCCTACTAGGACTAGGGAGTCCTAGTTGGACTCCACACTTGGCGCGCCCCCTCCTAGGGCCGGCCTCCTCCTCCCTTGCTCCTTTATATACGGGGGCAGGGGGCACCCCAAGACACACAACTTGATCTTCGTGATCATTCCTTAGCCGTGTGTGGTGCCCCCCTCCACCATATTCCACCTCGGTCATATCGTAGCGGTGCTTAGGCGAAGCCGTGCGTCGGTAGAACATCATCACCATCATCACGCCGTCGTGCTGACGAAACTCTCCCTCAACACTCGGCTAGATCGGAGCTCGAGGGACGTCGCCAAGTTGAACCTGTGCAGAACTCGGAGGTGCCGTGCGTTCGGTACTTGGATCGGTCGGATCGGGAAGACGTACGACTACTTCCTCTACGTTATGTAAACGCTTCCGTTGCCGGTCTACGAGGGTACATAGACAACACTCTCCCCTCTCGTTGCTATGCATCACCATGATCTTGCGTGTGCGTAGGAAAATTTTGAAATTACTACGTTCCCCAACACGTCTCTCCCGAGTACCGTTGTTATGCATGTTCCATTGCATCCAGTTGGTTAAATGCTTGCATGATAGCATTGTTGATATGTTCTTGCATGATATTTATTGTTGATGCTAGTGGTCATGCTATGTTTGAGAGAAGTATGTACTTGTGATGTTCATGTTAGTTAGTATGCCATGCTTAGTTGGATATGATTCATTGTTGATATGGTGGATAGTTATGTGGTACCCTCATGATTATGTTGATATCATGCTCATGCTTGGTAATTGCATCAAGTTATTTTATCATGGCCCAGCATATTTGCATTCAAGTTTAACCGGATTAAATTGAACTTGAACAACTGTTGGCTAAGTCATGGTGTTACCATATCGAGCTGACCAGTACAGCCATGCTTACCTTTATGGGAAGGTCCTAACTGGGTCTATTGTCGTGCCTCTCGCCGGTGCCTCCAACTAGGGAAGGTTATGGGCGTGCTTACCCTGATCAGGTAGGTGGACATAACCTTGTGTGCCCGTAGATTGGATGATAAGCGCTTTTGTCCCTGTTTGGGATGGGCCACGACGGTGGCCGTTGTGTCTTTGGTAGACACGGGGCCACCCATGACTTAGCCCAAAGGGGAGTTGGTCGGAGTGGCCGGGAGAGTGTCATGGCAGTAGATCAGTTTTGTCGGAACACCGTTGGTCCACCCGAATGGGAGTGCGAGGCCATGGGTTCCGTAGTGTGGATACACTGTACTAACCTCTGGAGAGTGTATACTAAATCTATCGATAGCCGCGTCCGCAGATAAGGGCCCAGTTCATGTCGGTCCCACTGTGAGTCATTATCATTATTAATAATAACTTGAATAATGACGACCCCGGTTCGATGATGAGATAAGTTGGTTGTGATTGCCGGAAAGATCACCGTTTGAGACCAAGTGTTGGTCATGGTTGTGATAGCCGAAAAGATCACCGTGGTATCGAGGATACCGAGTTGTTGGATATTCGTGATGTTTTACGAGAATCGTGGGTAAAGATCAAGCTCCTTGTGATCATTTAATGATTACTACGGTATTGTTTATACCAAGCTTGATTTGATCCTGGGATGATCATGTGATGTCCGAGGATGGTAAGTGATGCACGTGATGGTTACGAAGTAACCCGAGCAGAATAAATAGTGCATATAGTGTCATCATGTTGCATGCTAGTATCGTCAGATTTATATGTTCATGCCATGCTCATATTGTTCTAGCTGTATCATGTTCATATTGTTGCTGCCATGTTATCCGGATAACCTCATGATAATTTCTGCTTAACCTATAATTGCCATGCTGTTGTTTGTCTTGAATGCTTCTGGTTATTGTGAGCTTGCAAGTACATTCAATGTACTGACCTGGCGTGTCATGACAATTTGCAGGTCATGCCAGATTTGAATGCTTGTTTGCTGTGGATTCTTTGTTTGCGAGCTAGGATAAGCGTTCCAGCCAGAGTCCCTGTGGATTGGAGTCCATCACTGTCGTTCGTTGTTCCGCTGCCAGTAGTTGTTCCTCTGCTTCGAGTTGCTATGCTGCTTGTATAGAGAAAGCGTGGTTGGTGTAGTGTCGTCGTGCTGATGTTATTCGTTGTAATATCGGAACCCTTGTATTCATATTCATGCTGTAACAGAGAGCTGGTTTGTTCTATACTAAGAAGTGTTGTATTCCAGAAGACTTCTCCTTGATCTCTGGGCTGGAATACGGGGCGTTCTGGTTTTCTCTGAGCCGGGTGCCACAGGCTTGGTATCAGAGCAGGTCTGGCTGTAGGATGCCTTAGCCCGCGCGACCGTTAGAAAGCGGTAGTATAGACCCCAGTTGGTTTGTTGCACTTGATTGTTGCATTTGTTTGTCGCATAGCATGCATGTAGATTATTATTTTGTCACTAACGGTTAATCTTGTGAGTGTAGGTGGCATCGGTTCCAATCCACTACCTGCACCCTCTTTCATAACATGCCTGCTCTTTGGTGTGATGCGACCACATCATCATCGATGCCCTCCATCTCTTCCCCTTGGCAACCCTTGCTGATCTTTGTTATAAGAAAAGGGCAATGCTATTAAACCCAGTCGTCCACTGTTATCTTGCTCTGTCATATCATTCTTTGGACAGGTATGATTCCCTTTGTACGCTTGATGATGAGGAAGTCCTGACTTTTGTGTCTCGCTACTTGATCGACAAGTCCGTCCTCACCTGTGTATCCATCCAGATCCAGCCAGTGCTTGGTGTAGCTTCGGTTACGCCAACTCCTTCCACACATGGATATAATTTTCGTGCACACCGCCACAACATATTAGACCGTAATACCGGAGTTTCTGCGCCTTTTGTGTGCTTAGGTGTGCATGCATATTATGGTGTGAGTAGCAGTAATATGTGATGATTGCTTGATTAATTATATTAGTAGTATGCTTGTGTGCTTTTGTTTTAGTCGTTTCTTTTCTTTCTTTCTTTGGGCCTTCTGTGTTACAAATTTTCCCCTATTAAAGTTCCTCGTCAGCCGACACCGGACCCGAAGAGTCAGCAAGAGATGCATATATTTGGAAACTCAGCTAAACAGAATGGAATTGTGAGCAGACTGCAGTGAAATTGGAAATAGCTCGTCCGAATACAAAATAAACCATGGATGGAATGTCAGTATAAAGTTTGCATTAACATCACTCCTCACAACAGTATGGAATTATCAGCCGACTGCATTCAGATTGGGGGATATCTGATCATGTTACTGAGTGTCAAGTCTCCCTCAGCGTGCACTCCTCATAGCAGAAATGATCAAATCAGTAAGAGGATAAATTGTGTGCAAGGTTGACAGAATATTATCAAAGGTATGGCTCAGATACGAGTTTAATTTTTCGTTGAGGATGATTTTGGAACCCGATGTACCTGGAAGCAAGCAAAAATATGGCATGTACTCAGAAAGGAGGATAGTCCTGCAAAACCCCGTTTCATACAAGAAATCAATAACAAAAATATTAAGATGGTTATATATGTGGAAATCGGTCCGCATATCACAATAAGAAACTTCTGGTGTAAGCAACCCAATTTTCCCTCGCAAGATACCCGAGAAGCTTCCCAGGCAAGATTCATCTATCTTCCTCAGTATGATACATGGATGATTTCATGTACAAGGTACTCTGCCTTCTTCACTAAGCAACCACAAAATCTTCCAGCATAAGGTACTGAGTCTTTCCCCAGCAAAGTCTTTAAGGGGGTAAGCTTCTGAAGCACGATGCCCAGTCTTTTTCAGCAAGCTGCCCGATGAAAGTTTCGAGCACAAGCCAGTCAATCTTCCTGAGTAAGACATTGGTACAAGGTAGTACGTTGTGAATTGACAGCATATGGTAGTGAACCCCAAGAATCAGATCCGCAACATTTTGATCAGAAGCAAGAATCAGTCAGAAAAATGAGGATAAGCTACGATTGCCAAAAAATTGCACCAACAGTACCTATGATGATACGAAGAAGCAATATGACCCAGCTATTTCAGCCAAGGATCCAGACCAAGAAAACAATAATAAAGGAGCAAGACCAGTGATGCAGGAGACAATGAAATATTTGGTATGGATCCGATACTCAAGACAATGGAACTAGTAAGATGATTCAGAAACTTCCACCATAAGCCAGAATCTGTCAGGAAAGCGATTATGACCCAACTCACTGTTTGGAGCCCGAAGGAATTGCATTTAGTGGAGAAACCCAATGCAAGGAGTTAGAGCTTGGGTGTCCACTAGAAAAATCTGATCACCACTTCATGAAAGATTGTCAGTGCCGGATGACACACCCAGCGGAAATCACTCTTGGATTTGTGAGACTGACATATATTTCAGTCATGCGAATGAATCACAGTCAGCTAAGTCAGCGGATCTAAAAATAAAGTGGAGCCTGTATAAGCATGAACAAGCAAGGTAAGATTTGTCCGAATATGGATATATTAAAGCAAACCATCCCAGGGCCAGTCAGATAAAAATTTAGTGGGAACAAAAATAAGAAAAAGGATACCCGAGTTGGAAACAGTTTCCTTAAGTCAGTATCTTCATACTTGTTCCCTGAGCAACCAAATCTATAGGACGAGATTTCTTTAAGGGTGTAAGGTTCGTGACAGCCTGATTTTTGGCTCTTTCTTTTTCTTTTGTTTTTCTGAGGTTTTTGCTTGAGTTTTCTTTTTCCGTGGCTTTGTGGTATGGAAATTGGAGAAGATGCCCTCTCCTTTGTTTCCAGAGTGGCTTGTCATTCTCAAATCCTTCCCTAGACCCTGTCATTTTCATCCTATCCCAAATCCTAATATTCTTTTTATTGGGAATATTCCTTTTCTATTAAAGGAATAACTCAAATTGCCCTAGGTTGTGAAGCAACCTATATTTCTGTCCATCCAAAAATTCCCCAATAATTCTCATAATTTATTTGGGTCATATGTTGCTCAAATATGCCCAAACATCACCTTGGACAGTTCAAAAATAATTCTCCAAAATTCATTCTTCCATTCCGCGTGGCACTTTGCTACCAAACTTATCCAATCTTGTTTGCTACCAAACTTGTTGGGCATTCTTTTATGCCCAAATAATTGCGACATGCCAAAATTCAACTTTATTTGCCTAGCCAATCGTCCTCAGTAATTTTGCAAAGTTTCTGTCAAACAGAAGCCACTATGAAGGAAGTACTAGCTAGGAGCATCTAAATGAGTTGAAATTTTGTATGCCTCTTCATGTGCTCATATTATTAGCCTCCTCCAAATTTCAGCCCCATCCAATCATCTATGTGAGCACAGGACCAAATGTTTGATTCTGGCAATATTTTCAGGTTGTGAAGCAAGTGCATTTTATATTGCTTCATTAATTTTGATAAAATACCAGATTGTTCAGTGAAGATAGCTGTGAAGCAAGTACCACTTTGGTAAATCCAATTGGTATGAAACTTGTACAGAATCTTCATATGACCAAATCATGAAGCCTTGCCGAATTGGAGCTCAATTGGACACTCCATGTGAGTGCATCATCTAAATCTTGATTCTGGACCAGATTTGTCAGTTGCAAAGCAACTATATTAAATCTTGATCCAAACCTTCTCAAAGTTACCACGATGAAAGTCCTTCTTTACTTCAACCTTGTAGACAACTCCAGTTGACCCGATCACCTCCCTATTGAACAGCAGTACACGACCAAGTTTAGTGCAATAAACTTCAGGAGATGATCACCGTTTAACCAGAGCAGTTTTAACCGAGCTACCACCTCAGTTGTAACCTACCCAGGAAGGACTAACCCCTAGACATCATTTGGCAACCCTTGGCACCTTCTCCTCTCCAGCTCACGTAGTCACTACCTCTCTGGCATGCCATGTACGCGAGTTGAATGGTTTCTTGCTCGGGCCCCTCCCCCTCTCGTCGTCTTCGCGCTCGTGAGCATGTCCAACAGCTGCACCGCGTCGTCGCCATCCTCCTGGAGTCCTCTCCCCCTCCGTCAGCGCTCGTTGCCGTGCGCCCATGGGCGTACTGTGGCCGACCGAGCATTAATGGTGCCATGGCCGTTTCCCCTCTGCGCCCTCGGCCCCTTCTGCCCGGTGCACCTGTGTAGCGCGTCCTCTTCTCCCTCGTCGTGATCCAGTGCCCTCCCGTGCTCGCTGCCATCACCAGAGCGTCGGTCGGACATGCACGGTGGCACCCGTGCCCGTGACCCTCGCTCCGGCTATAAGTAGCCACCCCCAGCCCCGTTCAAGTACACCAGCAGCCTCTCCTCCCTCCTATAGTCCTGCCTAGCCACTTCCCCGAGCTCGAGGAGATCCCGTTGCCCTCCAATGGCTGAAGCCTCGCCATGGTGCTCCGCTCAAATTAGGCCGACCCGAACCACCCCTCCACTCCCTGACCTCACCTATGTCTTCCCCATGCTCCGGCGACCCTCCCCAATCCTTCCCGTTATCGCCGGAATGCCCATGGCCGCGTGTTTCCCGCTCGGTCGCCGCCTCTGTCCACGGGCGCCGCGAAGCCCCTGCGCCACGCGGTCTTCTCCATCGCCGTTGCTGCCCCAGGTGGACGCGGCGCTTCGTCCCGGACCTGCTGGTGCCACCCGCTCAGTTGGGGATGGCCGGAGCAAGCCAGGCCGTCGCCGGCGCCGAACTTCCCCTGCTCCTCCTTTGTCTCGATCGGGACAGAGGGAGGAGGAAGAAGATGCCGCGCCTGGTGGACCCCGCTTTGCCTCGGACCCCACCCGGCAGGGACCCAGGCGGCCGGTCCCGCCGCTGGGCGTTGACCCACGCGATGCTAACGTGGATAAGTGATCGCTACCCCTCGGAATACGTTTTCCAGGTTAGAAGGCGTATTCCCCTGCCTGTGTAGAACAAAATACGTTTTCCTGATTCGTAAGCGCACTTTAGCTCTGTTTAGGCCAAGAATACGTTTTCTGCTTGCAGAAGGCGTATTTTAGTAAAATGCGCTTTCTGTTTTTCTATTTAGGCCCAGGCTGAAAATTATTTCTTTATAGATGGGTCCCTGGCAGAAAAACAGCTATATCTTTTTGCTCGTAACTCCAAATAAGGTGATTCCAAAGCCCACGTCTTTGTTTCGTCGAACCCGTTCTGTTGGTTTCATTTTCACTATGGTTTGACACTACGAAAATGACCATTTTGCCCTTTCACCTAAACAGACCCTCCGGAAGAGAACTGTTTTCGACAAATCTTCTCGCGGCTTCACCGCACTTCTTCCCGGTGCCCTCTTCACCCCAGGCAAGCCACAATACCCACTTGTGTGATAGTCATGCAATAGCCATGGTTTTCACCTTGAATATTTATTAAATGATTGCTTGTTTAAAATATGGTTATCATTGTTTCGGTAATGCTTCTGAGTTTGTGCTTACTTTCTTGCTATATTCACTACAAAAAAGACACATCCGTGACATTTTGGGCCGAACGAATTTTTTCTGTCATACATATGACCCTTCTATGACGATAATTGTGACAAAACCTTGTATCATCATAGATGTGGTGGGCTCCTACTTCTATGACAAAAAATCATGACAGAAAATGGGCTTTTCGTCCTGGGCGGGCAGGAGACGCAGCTGCATGACATTCTTTGGGCCATCCATGACAGAAAAAACCGTGGTAGAAGCGAGGGGGAGGAAAATTTCAGGGAGTTCCCGGTTATGGTGGGAGGTCGGGGGCCGAGCGATGCCTGTTTCTCTCATACACGTACGTGTGTGTGTGTGAGGCGTTGGCTCTAACTGAACCCGAGCGAGGCGTTGGGCTCTAATGGAACCCGAGCGATTGTACTGCAGGCCACACGTTACTAAACCCGAGCGATCGATCGATGGTTGTTAACTGAACCCGATCGAGCGATTCCTTCGCTACTGCTGCTAACTGAAGCCGATCGATGCTGCCTCTGGGATGAACAGTGAGCATTGCTTGAGGGGGGGGGGGGGTTAGATGAATAGTGAGCAGTGGCATTGCCTCTGGATGAACATGACCCCGTGGTGTGGTGGAGGGCTGGATGAACAGTAGACAGTGGAGGGGTGCCCGTGGAGTGGTGGTTGAACAGGACCCCGTGGTGTGGAGGGCTGGATGAACAGTAGATGGTGGAGGGGTGCCCGTGGAGGGTGGTTGAACAGGACCCCGTGGTGTGGAGGGCTGGATGAATAGTAGATGGTGGAGGAGTGGTTGAACAGTAGCCGATGGAGTAGCGCGCGGTGGAGGCTAGATGAACAGGAGCCCGTGGAGGCTGGAGGAGGTCGTCGGTAGCTCATGGAGGCTTGAGGAGGTCGACGGTGGAGATGGTCAGTATCCCGTGGAGTCCCGTTTTGCGGTACGCCACACCCCTCCCGATGAACAGGACCCCCGTTTCGACCTTAGCGCTCCAACACAAGTCCGTTTCGTCCATTTTGCGGTACGCCACACCCCTCCCGATCAACAGGACCCCCGTTTCGACCATAGGAGGTCCGTTTCATCCGTTTTGCGGTACGCCAGACCCCTCCCGATGAACAGGATCCCGTTTCGAATGTGGCCGGTCGAACACAAGGCCATTTCCTCCGTTCTGCGGTACGCCAGGCCTCGTTTCCATTGCCTGTTCTGTCCAAGACCTCCCGATGAACATGACCATGCATTCCGTTCCGACCCAGCCGGTTGGCTCCCACGCGTTTCGTTGCCTCCCGATGAACAGGACGCATTATGTTGCCTCCCCATGAATACGACGACAACGCTGTTTCTCCGTTCCGACCCAGTCATGTCAACAAGCCATTGCCATACGTATGCGCGAGTAGGCGTTCGAGACCCCGCCCGTATGTACACATACGTGGCCGTATTTTCTTTCTTGCACCCTGGCCGCTGAACGTACGTGTACATGCTACGTGCACGCCTCTACTACGACACGTGCGCGCCTCTACATCCACTAGTATATATGTACGTACACGTTCGCGACCAGAATGACAACACTACATACGCTTCGACTAGGTGGGTCCCGACTGTCAGGCACTTCCTTGCGTGCGAAGATGTAGCTGGTGGGTCCCAGCAGTAAGGGGGGAATCGTTTTGTTTTGTTTTTGCCCGGACGCACTTCCTTGCGTGCGAAGGTGTAGCTGGTGGGTCCCAGCAGTCAGGGGGAAACATTTTTTTTGCGAATACGGTGGCCCGTCCGGTGGGTCCCCGCTGTCAGGTGGAGGAATAATTATTTTGCACGTAATAACGAGGCACTTCCTTGCTGCGGCCGTGGACCCAGCTGTCAGCGTCTCCACGCACAGTACTTTTCCGATGAAAGTCGGTCGTTGACCACATTGAACACGCCGCGCTGAGAGCACCACGACGGTGGACGACGGCGATGTTGGAAATATGCCCTAGAGGCAATAATAAATAAGTTATTATTATATTTCCTTGTTCATGATAATCGTTTATTATCCATGCTATAATTGTATTGATAGGAAACTCAATACATGTGTGGATACATAGACAACACCATGTCCCTAGTAAGCCTCTAGTTGACTAGCTCGTTGATCAATAGATGGTTACGGTTTCCTGACCATGGACATTGGATGTCGTTGATAACGGGATCACATCATTAGGAGAATCATGTGATGGACAAGACCCAATCCTAAGCCTAGCACAAAGATCGTGTAGTTCGTATGCTAAAGCTTTTCTAATGTCAAGTATCACTTCCTTAGACCATGAGATTGTGCAACTCCCGGATACCGTAGGAATGCTTTGGGTGTGCCAAACGTCACAACGTAACTGGGTGGCTATAAAGGTACACTACAGGTATCTCCGAAAGTGTCTGTTGGGTTGGCACGAATCGAGACTGGGATTTGTCACTCCGTGTAAACGGAGAGGTATCTCTGGGCCCACTCGGTAGGACATCATCATAATGTGCACAATGTGATCAAGGAGTTGATCACGGGATGATGTGTTACGGAACGAGTAAAGAGACTTGCCGGTAACGAGATTGAACAAGGTATAGGGATACCGACGATCGAATCTCGGGCAAGTACAATACCGCTAGACAAAGGGAATTGTATACGGGATTGATTAAGTCCTTGACATCGTGGTTCATCCGATGAGATCATCGTGGAACATGTGGGAGCCAACATGGGTATCCAGATCCCGCTGTTGGTTATTGACCGGAGAACGTCTCGGTCATGTCTGCATTTCTCCCGAACCCGTAGGGTCTACACACTTAAGGTTCGATGACGCTAGGGTTATGAAGGAAGCTTGTATGTGGTTACCGAATGTTGTTCGGAGTCCTGGATGAGATCCCGGACATCACGAGGAGTTCCGGAATGGTCCGGAGGTAAAGATTTATATATGGGAAGTCCTGTTTTGGTCACCGGAAGAGTTTCGGGGTTTATCGGTAATGTACCGGGACCACCGGGAGGGTCCCGGGGGTCCACCAAGTGGGTCCACCTGCCCCGGAGGCTTGCATGGGCCAAGTGTGGGAGGGGACCAGCCCCTAGGTGGGCTGGGGCGCCCCCCACCAGGGCCCAAGGCGCAGGGAAGAGTGGGAGGGGGCAAACCCTAGGGCAGATGGGCCCTAAGGCCCACCCCAGGCGCGCCTCCCCTCTCTCCCCCTCTGGCCGCCACCCAGATGGGATCTGGGGCTGCCGCCACCCTTGGGGAGGGAACCCTAGAGGGGGCGCAGCCCCCTCCCCTTCCCCTATATATACTAGAGGTTTTGGGGGCTGCCAACACACGAGTTCCTCTCCTGTTGATGGCGCAGCCCTGCATCTCTCCTTCCTCCTCTCCTGCGGTGCTTGGCGAAGCCCTGCAGGATTGCCACGCTCCTCCAACACCACCACGCCGTTGTGCTGCTGCTGGATGGAGTCTTCCTCAACCTCTCCCTCTCTCCTTGCTGGATCAAGGCGTGGGAGACGTCACCGGGTTGTACGTGTGTTGAACGCGGAGGTGCCGTCCGTTCGGCACTTGGTCATCGGTGATTTGGATCACGACGAGTACGACTCCATCAACCCCGTTCACTTGAACGCTTCCGCACGCATCTACAAAGGTATGTAGATGAATCTGAATACTCGTTGCTAGTTTCTCCATAGATAGATCTTGGTGACACGTAGGAAAATTTTGAATTTCTGCTACGTTCCCCAACAGTGGCATCATGAGCTAGGTCTATTGCGTAGATTCTTTGCAAGAGTAGAACACAAATTAGTTGTGGGCGTTGATTTTGTTCAATATGCTTGCCGTTACTAGTCAATCTTGTTTCGACGGTATTGTGGGATGAAGCGGCCCGGACCAACCTTACACGTACGCTTACGTGAGACCGGTTCCACCGACTGACATGCACCAGTTGCATAAGGTGGCTGGCGGGTGTCTGTCTCTCCCACTTTAGTCGGAACGGATTCGATGAAAAGGGTCCTTATGAAGGGTAAATAGCAATTGGCATATCACGTTGTGGTCTTGCGTAGATAAGAAACGTTCTTGCTAGAAACCCATAGCAGCCACGTAAAACATGCAAACAACAATTAGAGGACGTCTAACTTGTTTTTGCAGGGTATGCTATGTGATGTGATATGGCCAAGAAGAATGTGATGAATGATATATGTGATGTATGAGATTGATCATGTTCTTGTAATAGGAATCACGACTTGCATGTCGATGAATATGACAACCGGCAGGAGCCATAGGAGTTGTCTTAATTTATTTATGACCTGCGTGTCAACATAAACGTCATGTAATTACTTTACTTTATTGCTAACCGTTAGCTGTAGTAGTAGAAGTAATAGTTGGCGGGACAACTTCATGAAGACACGATGATGGAGATCATGATGATGGAGATCATGGTGTCATGCCGGTGACGATGATGATCATGGAGCCCCGAAGATGGAGATCGAAAGGAGCAAAGTGATGATGGCCATATCATGTCACTATTTGATTGCATGTGATGTTTATCATGTTATTACATCTTATTTGCTTAGAACAACGGTAGTAAATAAGATGATCCCTCATTAAAATTTCAAGAAGTGTTCTCCCCTAACTGTGCACCGTTGCTAAAGTTCGTCGTTTCGAAGCACCACGTGATGATCGGGTGTGATAGATCCTTACGTTCACATACAACGGGTGTAAGACAGTTTTACACGTGCAAAACACTTAGGGTTAACTTGACGAGCCTAGCATGTACAGACATGGCCTCGGAACACAGAGACCGAAAGGTCGAGCATGAGTCGTATGGTAGATACGATCAACATGAAGATGTTCACCGATGATGACTAGTCCGTCTCACGTGATGATCGGACACGGCCTAGTTGACTCGGATCATGTAATCACTTAGGTGACTAGAGGGATGTCTATCTGAGTGGGAGTTCATAAGATGAACTTAATTATCCTGAACATAGTCAAAAGATCTTTGCAAATTATGTCATAAGCTCGCGCTTTAGTTCTACTAAGTTAGATACATTCCTAGAGAAAATTTAGTTGAAAGTTGATAGTAGCAATTATGCGGACTAGGTCCGTAAACTGAGGATTGTCCTCATTGCTTCATAGAAAGCTTATGTCCTTAATGCACCGCTCAGTGTGCTGAACCCCAAACGTTGTTTGTGGATGTTGCGAACATCGGACATACATGATAACTACGTGATAGTTCGGTAATGTTGAAAGGTTTAGAATTAAGGCACCGTAGACATTTTTGAAATATCACGGAACATATGAAATGTTTCGAGGGCTGAAATTGGGATTTCAGGCTCGTGCCAACGTCAAGAGGTATAAGACCTCCGACGATTTTCTTAGCCTGCAAACTAAGGGAGAAAAGTTCAATCGTTGAGCTTGTGCTCAGATTGTCTGAGTACAACAAATCACTTGAATCGAGTGGGAGTCGATCTTCCAGATAAGATAGTGATGTTTCTCCAAAGTCATTGCCACCAAGCTGCGAGAGCTTCGTGATGAACTATAACATATCAGGGATAGATATGATGATCCTTGAGATGTTCGCAATGTTTGACGCCGCGAAAGTAGAAATCAAGAAGGAGCATCAATTGTTGATGGTTGGTGAAACCACTAGTTTCAACAAGGGTAAGGGCAAGAAGGGATACTTCATGAAACGGCAAATCAGCTGCTGCTCTAGTGGAGAAACCCAAGGTTGAACCCAAACCCGAGACTGAGTGCTTCTGTAATAAGGGGAACAGCCACTAGAGCAGAATTATCCTAGATACTTGGTAGATGAGAAGGCTGTCGATAGAAGTATATTGGATATACATTATGTTAATGTGTACTTTACTAGTACTCCTAGTAGCACCAGGGTATTAGATACCGGTTCAGTTGCTAAGTATTAGTAACTTGAAATAAAAGCTACGGAATAAACGGATACTAGCTAAAGGTGAGCGGACGATATGTGTTGGAAGTGTTTCCAAGGTTGATATGATCAAGCATCACACGCTCACTCTACCATCAAGATTGGTGTTAAACCTGAATAATTGTTATTTGGTGTTTGCGTGGAGCATAGACATGATTGGATTATGTCTATCTTAATACGGTCGTTCATTTAAAGAGAATAATAGTTACTCTGTTTATTTGAATAATACCTTCAATGGTCTTACACCTAAAATGAATGGTTTATTGAATCTTGATCGTAGTGATACACATTTTCATGCCAAAAGGTATAAGATAATAATGATAGTACCACTTACTTGTGGCACTGCTATGTAAGTCATATTGGTATAAAACGCATGAAGAAGCTCCATGTTGATGGATCTTTGGACTCACTCGTTTTTGAAAAGTTTGAGACATGCAAACCATGTCTGTTGGTGTATACGCATGAAGAAACTCCATAAAGATGGATCGTTTGGACTCACTTGATTTTGAATCACTTGAGATATGCAAATCTTACCACATGGGCAAGATGACTGAAAAGCCTCGTTTTCAGTAAGATGGAACAAGATAGCAACTTGTTGGAAGTAACACATTTTGATGTGTGAGGCCCAATGAGTGCTGAGGCATACAGTGAATATCGTTATGTTCTTACTTCACAGATGATTTGAGTAGATGTTGAGTATATCTACTTGATGAAACACAAGTCTGAATTATTGAATGGTTCAAGTAATTTCAGAGTGAAGTTGAAGATTATCGTGACAAGAGGATAAAATGTCTATGATACGATCATAGAGACGAATATATGAGTTACGAATTTGGCATACAATTAACACATTGTGGAGATTGTTTCACAACCAATACCGCCTGGAACACCATAGTGTGATGGTGTGTCCGAACATCATAGTTGCACCCTATGGGATATGGTGCGTACCATGATGTCTCTTATCGAATTACCACTATCGTTCATGGGTTAGGCATTAGAGACAACCGCACTCACTTAAATAGGGCACCACGTAATTCCGATAAGATGACACCGAATGAACTATGGTTTGGAGAAACCTAAGCTGTCATTTCTTAAAAGTTTGGGTCGCGACGCTTATGTGAAATAGTTTTAGGCTGATAAGCTCGAACCCAAAGTGGATAAATGCATCTTCATAGGACACCCAAAACAGTTGGGTATACATCCTATCTCAGATCCGAAAGCAATAGGGATTGTTTCTCAAATCGGGTCCTTTCTCGAGGAAAAGTTTCTCTCGAAAGAATTGAGTGGGAGGATGGTGGAGACTTGATGAGGTTGTTGAACCGTCACTTCAACTAGTGTGTGGCAGGGCACAGGAGTTGTTCCTATGGCACCTACACCAATTGAAGTGGAAGCTTATGATAGTGATCATGAGACTTCGGATCAAGTCACTCCCAAACCTCGTAGGACGGAAGTCATGTTGCTAGACAACAATGAACCTACGAGCTATGGAGAAGTGATGGTGGGCCCGGATTCCGAAAAATGGCTCGAGGCCATAAAATCCGAGAGAGGATCCATGTATGAAAACAAAGTGTAGACTTTGGCAGAACGGCTCGATGGTCGTAAGGCTGTTGAGTACAGATGGATTTTAAAAGGAAGACAGACAATGATGGTAAGTGTCACCATTGAGAAAGCTCGACTTGTCGTTAAGGTGTTTCCCAACAAGTTCAAGGAGTTGACTACGATGAGACTTTCTCACACGTAGCGATGCTAAAAGTCTGTTGGAATTATGTTAGCAGTCACTGCATTATTATGAAATCTTGCAGATAGGATGTCAAAATATTGTTTCCTTGTTTTGAGGAAAGGTTGTATGTGATACAACCATAAGATTTTGTCGATCCTGAAAGATGCTAACAAGTATGCAAAGCTCCAGCAATCCTTCTAAGGACTGGAGTAAGCATCTCGGAGCCAGAATATACACTTTGATGGAGTAATCAAAGTTTATGGGTTTATACAAAGTTTGTTAGAAACTTGTATTTACAATAAAGTGAGTGGGAGCACTACGACATTTCTGATAACTATATGTGAATGACATATTGTTGATCGGAAATGATGTAGAATTTCTGGAAAGCATATAGGGTTATTTGAAAGGTGTTTTTCAATGGAGAACCTGGATTAAGCTACTTAACCATTGAGCATCAAGATCTATAAGGATAGATCAAAACGCTTAATGGTACTTTCAAATGAGCACATACCTTGACATGATCTTGAAGGTGTTCAAGATGGATCAGCCAAAGAAGGAGTTCTTGCCTGAGTTGTAAGGTATGAAGTTAAGAGTTAAAGCTCGACCACGGCAGAAGAGAGAGAAAGGACGAAGGTCGTCCCCTATGCTTTTGTCATAGGCTCTATATGGAATGCCATGCTGAGTACCACACGTGATGTGTGCCTTGCCACATGATTGGCAAGAGGGTACAAAGGTGATCTAGGAGTAGATTACCAGATAGCGGTCAAAATTATCCTTAGAGGAATAAGGATATGTTTCTCGGTTATGGAGGTGATAAAGAGTTCGACATAAAGAGTTATGTCGATGCAAGCTTAACACCTATCCGGATAGCTCTGTGTAGAGATACCGGATACGTATAATGGAGCAACAATTTAGAATAGCTCCAAGTAGAACAGTTATTTGAAATGGCTCCAAATATAGCGTAGAGATTTGCGAAGTACATACGGATCTGAGTGTTGCAGACCCGTTGACTAAAACCTCTCTCACAAGCAACATGATCAAACCCAGAACTCATTGAGTGTTAATCACATAGTGATGTGAACTAGATTATGAACTCTAGTAAACACTTTGGATGTTGGTCACATGGCAATGTGACCTGTGAATGTTAATCACATGGCGATGTGAACTAGATTATTGACTCTAGTGCAAGTGGGAGACTGTTGGAAATATGCCCTAGAGGCAATAATAAATAAGTTATTATTATATTTCCTTGTTCATGATAATCGTTTATTATCCATGCTATAATTGTATTGATAGGAAACTCAATACATGTGTGGATACATAGACAACACCATGTCCCTAGTAAGCCTCTAGTTGACTAGCTCGTTGATCAATAGATGGTTACGGTTTCCTGACCATGGACATTGGATGTCGTTGATAACGGGATCACATCATTAGGAGAATCATGTGATGGACAAGACCCAATCCTAAGCCTAGCACAAAGATCGTGTAGTTCGTATGCTAAAGCTTTTCTAATGTCAAGTATCACTTCCTTAGACCATGAGATTGTGCAACTCCCGGATACCGTAGGAATGCTTTGGGTGTGCCAAACGTCACAACGTAACTGGGTGGCTATAAAGGTACACTACAGGTATCTCCGAAAGTGTCTGTTGGGTTGGCACGAATCGAGACTGGGATTTGTCACTCCGTGTAAACGGAGAGGTATCTCTGGGCCCACTCGGTAGGACATCATCATAATGTGCACAATGTGATCAAGGAGTTGATCACGGGATGATGTGTTACGGAACGAGTAAAGAGACTTGCCGGTAACGAGATTGAACAAGGTATAGGGATACCGACGATCGAATCTCGGGCAAGTACAATACCGCTAGACAAAGGGAATTGTATACGGGATTGATTAAGTCCTTGACATCGTGGTTCATCCGATGAGATCATCGTGGAACATGTGGGAGCCAACATGGGTATCCAGATCCCGCTGTTGGTTATTGACCGGAGAACGTCTCGGTCATGTCTGCATTTCTCCCGAACCCGTAGGGTCTACACACTTAAGGTTCGATGACGCTAGGGTTATGAAGGAAGCTTGTATGTGGTTACCGAATGTTGTTCGGAGTCCCGGATGAGATCCCGGACGTCACGAGGAGTTCCGGAATGGTCCGGAGGTAAAGATTTATATATGGGAAGTCCTGTTTTGGTCACCGGAAGAGTTTCGGGGTTTATCGGTAATGTACCGGGACCACCGGGAGGGTCCCGGGGGTCCACCAAGTGGGGCCACCTGCCCCGGAGGCTTGCATGGGCCAAGTGTGGGAGGGGACCAGCCCCTAGGTGGGCTGGGGCGCCCCCCACCAGGGCCCAAGACGCAGGGAAGAGTGGGAGGGGGCAAACCCTAGGGCAGATGGGCCGTAAGGCCCACCCCAGGCGCGCCTCCCCTCTCTCCCCCTCTGGCCGCCACCCAGATGGGATCTGGGGCTGCCGCCACCCTTGGGGAGGGAACCCTAGAGGGGGCGCAGCCCCCTCCCCTTCCCCTATATATACTAGAGGTTTTGGGGGCTGCCAACACACGAGTTCCTCTCCTGTTGATGGCGCAGCCCTGCATCTCTCCTTCCTCCTCTCCTGCGGTGCTTGGCGAAGCCCTGCAGGATTGCCACGCTCCTCCAACACCACCACGCCGTTGTGCTGCTGCTGGATGGAGTCTTCCTCAACCTCTCCCTCTCTCCTTGCTGGATCAAGGCGTGGGAGACGTCACCGGGTTGTATGTGTATTGAACGCGGAGGTGCCGTCCGTTCGGCACTTGGTCATCGGTGATTTGGATCACGACGAGTACGACTCCATCAACCCCGTTCACTTGAACGCTTCCGCACGCATCTACAAAGGTATGTAGATGAATCTGAATACTCGTTGCTAGTTTCTCCATAGATAGATCTTGGTGACACGTAGGAAAATTTTGAATTTCTGCTACGTTCCCCAACAGGCGAGGCCTAGGAAGGGGACGACACGGAGGCAGGGAAGACTCGGCAGTTGTTTCCCACACGGAGGGGAGTATGACTGTACGAGGGTTTATTGGTTCGTCTACCGTCGCCGGAGAATAACAGCAGGTGTGGGTGAGTAGAGGGATGGCTAGGCCAACATTGGGAGTAAGGTGGGGCGGTGAGGCCTGCGCGGCATCATAGCCGGCCGCGGGGAGGAGTGAGCAGGCAGTCCCGCCGACGCTTATTTGAGCGGCTGGAGCAGGAAGAGCAGAGATTGAAGAAGCACGACGGTCGTTCGATGGACATCCAATAGTCAGTGCTTGTGCGTCAACCTTTTTTTAGGAAAGCCTCAAATCTGTGGAAATCAGCATACAACCCAACTACCATTATTTCTAATAATTTATAGCCCATTTGCTAATTCTTAAGGTTTTTTTGGAGCCCATATTCTTTTTGTTAGCATTACAGCCCATATTGTGGCCACGGTTAAAAAATTATACGAAATTTTGCATATTTCGGTGCGGTCCGAACTGTTTTTAATCCCGAAATTTCAACTCACATTCAAACCGATTTTAAAAATAAATGTATATCAATATAAAATCCAACAAATTCTCCACGCATAAAAATTAATGTAATTTAAAATCTTGAAATGAAAAAAAAGATATGTGAAACTAATTGCCGGTTTGATGTGTTTTAAAAATGTACATCCCATTTCTCATTACTGATGGGCCATTTTCTCAGCCAGCCGAATGAAAGCTCTCCTTGTCTTGAAAGATATGCAGCCCAACAGGCCTGACAGAGTGACTTACTTGGCAAATCACAAAAAAACTGGGCTGTGGCCGTGGACCCAGTTGTCAGCCTCTCTACGTACAGTACTCTTCCGATGGAAGTCGTTCCTTGACCACGTTGACCACGCCGCATGGAGAGCACCACGGCGGTGGACTACGGCGAGGCCTAGGAAGGGGACGACATGGAGCCAGGGAAGACGCGACAGTGGAAGCCCGCGCAGAGAGGAGTACGAGGGTTCACTGGTTCGGCTGCGGTGTGAGGCTGCCGTCGCCGCAGGGCCTGGCCAGCGGTGGGAATAGTAGGGGGCGGTGAGGCCTCTGCGGCAACACAGCCGGCCACGGGAGGCAGGAGCATGCGACACGACCGGCGCTGCTTTGGGCGGCTAGAGCAAGAGGACCAGAGGTTGAAGAAGCACTACGGCCGTTGGATGGACATCGTACGGTCACTGGAGCTAGAATCGTTCATATTGACTAAGTTGACAAAGCCCTTCGTCCTCGTCAACTTAGTAGGCCCACAAGTCAGCCTCCCACCAAGGTGGGTCCCAGCTAGCCGGGGGAGTATTCATTTTTTTGTGCATAATAAGGAGGCACTTCCGATGGGTCCGAGCTGACAGCGGGGGGAACGTTTTTTTGCGAAATACGGTGGCCCGTCCGGTGGGTCCCAGCAGTCATGGGGAAACGATTTTTTCGCAAAATACTGGTGGCCCGTCCGGTGGGTCCCCGCTATCAGGTGGAGGAATAATTATTTTCCGCGTAATAAGGACGCACTTCCTTGCGGCTGCCGTGGACCCAGCTGTCAGCCTCTCCACGTACAGTACTCTTCCGATGGAAGTCGGTCGTTGACCACATTGACCACGCCGTGCCGAGAGCACCACGGCGGTGGACGATGGCGAGGCCTAGGAAGGGGACGACGCGGAGCCGGGCAAGACGTGGCAGTGGATGCCCACGCGGAGAGGAGTACGAGCGTTCACTGGTTCGGCTGCGGTGTGAGGCTGCCGTCGCCGCAGAATAACAGGGGGTGTGGGTGAGTGGAGGGATGGCCTGGCCAGTGGTGGGAGTAGTATGGGGGCGGTGAGGCCTCCGCGGTAGCACAGCCGGCCATGGGAGGCAGGAGTAGGCGACACGACTGGCGCTGCTTTGGGCGGCTGGAGCAAGAAGACCAGAGGTTGAAGAAGCACTATGGCCGTTGGATGGACCTCATACGGTCACTGGAGTATTGACTAAGTTGTCAAAGCCCTCCGTCCCCGTCAACTTAGTAGGCCCACAAGTCAGCCCAACAATATGGTGGGTCCCAGCTAGCAGGGGGTATTCATTTTTTTGGGCGTAATAAGGAGGCACTTCCTTGCATGCGAAGATATAGCTGGTGGGTCCGACCTGTCAGCGGGGGGAACGTTTTTTCGCAAAATACAGAGGCCCTTCCTATGGGTCCTAGCTGTCAGGTGGAGGAATCATTATTTTGCGCGTAATAAGGAGGCATTTCCTTGCGTGCGGTCGTGGACCCAGTTGTCAGCCTCTCCACGTATAGTCCACTTCCGATGGATGTCGTTCATTGACCACGTTGACCAGGCCGCACCGAGAGCACCAGGGCGGTGGACGACGGCGAGGCCTAGGAAGGGAACGACACGGAGCCAGGGAATACTCGATAGTTGTTTCCCACGCGGAGGAGTACGAGGGTTTACTGGTTCGTCTGCCGTCGCGGGAGAATAACAACATGTGTGGGTGAGTAGAGGGATGGCTAGGCCAGCGATGGGAGTACGGTGGGGCCGTGAGGCCTGCGCGGCAGCATAGCCGGCCGCGGGAGGAGGGAGCAGGCAGTCCCGCCGGCGCTTGTTTGAGCGGCTGGAGCATGAAGAGCAGAGATTGAAGAAGCACGACACCCGTTGGATGGACATCCAACAGTCACTGCGCTCGTGTGTTGACTAAGTTGACAGGGCGTTGCGTGTGCGTCAACCTTTTTTTATGAAAGCATACGCGTCAACCTGTAGTAGGCGCACAAGTCAGCCTCAAATCTGTGGAAAACAGCATACAACCCATCTGCCATTATTTCTAATAATGTACAGCCCATTTGCTAATTATTAAGAATTTTTCTGGAGCCCATCTTCTTTTTGTTAGCATTACACCCCATATTGTGGCCACAGTTAGAAAGTATACGAAATTTTGCATATTTCGGTGCGGTCAACTGTTTTTAATCCAGAAATATCGATTCACATTCAAACTATTTTGAAAAATAATTTATATAAATATAAAATCCAAATAATTGTCCACGCATAAAAATCGATGGAATTTAAGATCTTGTAATGAAAAAAAATTGAAACTAATTCCCGGTTTGATGTGTTTTAAAAATGTACATCCCATTTCTGGGCAAACCGAATGAAACTCTCCTCGTCTTGAAAGATTTGCAGCCCAGCAGGGCCGATAAACCAAGTATGCCTTGTTTGGGTATTTCTTTAAAAAATAGAATTGGGCTAGCCATTTTCAGCAAGAAAAAAACACAACTGGGCTCATGATGTGGCAAACATAAATAAAACCCTGGCTAGACGGGCCACATCCCCCGCACAGCCCCATTGTAACCCTGATCCATCACTAAAACTAGTATAAATAACAACTGCTTGTTCCTCAAAAAAACTACGCGACTTGTTGGGTCCCTGGTGTCAGCCGCTCGTAGTGTAATTCTCTCGTTTATTGACTACATTGACAATGGGTGAGCCCCAGATGTCCAACCATTAGGAGGAACCATATTTTTGGGCTTGTACTATAGAGGCACTTGCTTGCGTACTGCCATGACGCTGGTGGGTCCCTACTGTCATCCTCTCCACGTACAGTCATCTCCTTGTTCCTCTCGGTCGTTGACGACGTTGAAAACGCAAGAGGGTGGCGCACCGCGCACGGCGAGCGAACCAAGGCCACAAGGCGGAGGACGATGGCGAGGCCTCGGACGGAACGAACAGGAGCCTTTGAAGATGGGTCGGTCCAGTCGCAGGCGGAGGAGAGTACGAGGGTTGACTGGTTCGGGCGTGGGTACGTGTTGGGGCTGACGTCGCCGGAGAATAACAGGACGTGTGGGGGAATAGAGGGAGGGACTGGCCAACGTTGGAGGGTACGTACGGTAGGGCTGAGGAGGCGCAGCCAGCCATGGGAGGCGGGAGCAGGCGGAGCCGACGAGGTGGTTTGGTTTGGGCGGCTGGAGGAAGAAGAAGACAAGAGATAGAAGATACACGACAGATGTTGGATGTCAATCCAACGGCTGGTAGGCAGAATCGTTTGTTGACTGGCTAGTAAGTCGACACCACCTTGGATAGGCTATTTCCTCGCGGGTCCCAAATGTCAGAATCCAAATCTGTCACGGTCATGCAGCCTTTCCTATGAAAATTTACAGCCCATTTGATGTGCTAGTTCGAAATAAGTTTGTGGGTGCTGGTGGGGGCTAATCACTTGGCTTCTGTAATGCACAGTGAGCTCAAGCAGCCAGCGAGAGTGATGTTATTTCCCTTGGTTGGGATTTGTTACAATACTTCACTCTAAATTAAACGAATGGCAAGCCATTTGCCTTGTTTCAAAGAAAATATGACAGTCACAGCCGAGTTAAAAAAGGGCAGGAACATCTAACTCCAGCTTACAAACTATACAAAAGCACGAGAGTTAATTGTTCATCAGGTTTACAAAAAAACCAGATTGAAAAGGGCAACAACATCTAACTCCAGCACTGTTTTCGGCAGTCACAGTCAAATGGATCGGTCAGGTCCATAGAATGAACATCCTGGGTCGTAAAATTTACTGGATTATGACCATAATATATTGTAATTAGAAGCCCGACACGTTCAGAAGCTCTTTTGCCTACCTGAAACTCCTTTTTTTGCTCTTCGACATACCCATCCATCAAAACCATGCTGCTGATAAACTTAAGCCTGATGGACAATAGTAACCTCGCATTCAGCAGGAAGAATGTGACAAATCTTGTGTTTGCACGGTTGGCTACATATCGTTCTAGCGTTATTGTCTTCAATCGAATCTCATGAGAAGTGAGAAAATCCCGATGCTTACGATTCCACCAATTGGTTATAACTTTGTTACCCCGTCCTGTTGCCTAAATAGACATGAAGATTGAAAACAGTTAAGTACTAAAAGAAGAGTGTCGAAAGAGCAACAGCTGAACGGTTAATTCTAGTACACTATATGCGGGCTTCCAATGTGCGTGAAATTATCACCTTTATATACAACTTCTCCAGACATGGAAAGCATTGCAGCAAGCCAATAATCTTGTTCAGATCAAAACTATTCATTTGGATATATAAGATCTTGACAGAATCCAGCCTCATTGGTTGATTAATGTTGGGAATGCAAGCTAACCTTCTCACTCCTGCATGCACACAAGGGATATTAATGTCCTCGGGTGCTAGTACGAGGAAAACGCCATCAATTTTGCCTCGATTAATGTTAGTGGCCTTGTATAGTTGCAAATTGTAATTTTTATAGTGGTGCGAAAATCATGGTCAATTATGACCCAGAATAAAAGGGAGACTAGTTAATGTGGGGTCGCTTTCTTAATTGAAGGGTAAATTGATTTTGATTTTGATCCAGTCAGAGTGCGCCGGCCCTCTCGTCCAATCCTAAATCGCTGCCGCACGCTCCTCTCTCTCTTCTCAATTGCAAAACCACCTCCTCTCCTCTCCATTATCTCCATTCCAAAACCACCATCTCGCCTCTCCCTCTTCTCTATTGCAAGACCACCGTCTCTCCTCTGTTTTCTAGACGCTTTGCTCCATGGCACGGGCGCAATCCATGGATACAAAATTAGTATACTGTATACTTTTTAAAAGTCGAGGGCGGGGCTTTTCCTGCACGGTAGGCGGCGGGGCAGTTCCGCCTACTCGGTTCGACAGAGACGCGAGAAGACGAGGGAGTAGGCTGCTGCAAACGTAGGGCTGTGTGATTTGACAGTGAGTTACTGCTGGACAGGTGGAGCCCCGTGATTTGACTTGCCATTATAATTTTAACTACGGCGCTATGACCGGCGTGAGTCTCCCAGATTCCTGACCACCTCCATACAGGTGCCTCTCCCAATGCTCCACCATGTAGTAGAGGCTGGCTCTTGCATGAGAGCCCACTTCTCCACTTTTTCCTTGCCTCTCTTTCCTCCACATATGCAAAAATGCCATGTAAAGTGCACTATTGTACTTACTTTTACTTGCTCCTACAGGTGCTTAAGCTTGCCACATAGGCATAAAGTCTGACGTGGCAAGTTAATCAAGAAGAGAGAGACTAGTTTGGTGACCCAAGGAAGAAACTGTGCTAAGCGCATGTACCTAGGTGAAAATACAATTTTGAGTCTATAGCTAATTAAATGAAGCAAACTTAGCAACACCATTTCATTGGAAAAGGTCACTCCTTGGCAAATGCAATAAATACACACGCTTACTAGCACCGTTTCTTCCTTGAGTACGAAGAAAGAGATAGAGAGGAGTAATAAAAAATACACTTATAGCCAACCTTGTTGTAGTATGAGTGACTAAGTGATGACTATGTATGACATGCCAACATCAGATAGCCTAACGCACCATGTTAAATCTCCAAGGGCGCGACCGCGCGATCGACGCGACGGTCATGGTAGGCGCGACCATGATATGGGCTGCTGGTAGCCCTTGGATCTGAGATCAAACGGTCGCATGCTAAGTTGCTGAAAATTTGCAGAATAGCCCTCCAGGATAGGATATTCACCCATAGGTCTAGAATCACGCCATGCAACCGTTCGATCTCAGATTCAAGGGCTCTCGGAAGCCCGTATCATGGGAGAATGGAAAGCCACTACCCTGTCGTTCGCACGCTGGCAGTTCGCTCCTACTCGTCCCCACACGTCCTTCAATACTACGGCGGTTCGCTCGTAGTCGTCCCGTCCATTCACATTACGGCAGTTCCACTAATCCTAACCCTCCTCCCAAATCCATGGCGTCCCAAATCTCCATGATCGGCGGTGAGTACAAGGTTAGAACCATCACCGGCGATGAGTTCGACGTCATCTACACCCGTTCTTCCGCGATGGTGAAAGGATGCCTTTCTCGCTTCAGACGCATGTTTGAAAACTTAGATGATGAGTGGGTCACTGGGCTAGATGTTGAGTACACCACAGTCCTGGGACGAGAGAAGTATCTAAAGGACGAAGAGAGGAAGATGCCCGCCGTGATCCAGGTTTGTGTACATAACGTTTGCTTGGTCTACCACATATGCCATGCCGACGTTGAGTACCAGGATTTTAAGAACTTCCTCAAGGACAAAATAGTTTATATACGTACCACTCGTTTCTTCACATTATATACGTACAATATATATGGCCAACATCATCTAGCCAGTAGTTTAGTTGTCAAAGAATTTCAGGGTGCTTAGTTTTGTCAAAGAATTCCAGGATGCTTAGAGGGTGCTTGGATCCAAGGGACTTATTTTAGTCTGACTAAAAATAGTCTCTTTAAGAGGCTAAAGTTCCAAGCACCCCTGACTAAAGGGGGGCTAAAACTAGTCTTGAGACTAAAAATTTTTAGTCTGGGGTACCCCTACTAAAATGTGGATTAGTCCTCTCTCTACTCATTTAACTCCTCTCCTTTAACACAGGCGAGTTCTGGATTGGAGGGTTTGGAGGATAATAAATGCTCATTAACTTGATTTTAGCCTTTTTAGTATTTGGATCCAAGCATGGGTGAGGCTAGCATGTTTTAGTCCCACTAGTTTTAGTCATGGGACTAAAACGTATCCAAGCACCCTCTTAGTTTTATTTGAGGGGTGGGTTGTGCACTTGTGCTGGACACCATTATTGTGACTAGCCTTTTTAATAGTACTATATGCATAATTTGGCGACGAGCGCTCTCTATATGTACCACCTTTTTTTTAATTTCAAGTTTTGCTCCATGGCGCAATCCATCGATACTACTGCTGTACAAAAGTATACATTTTTAAAAGGCTAGAGGGCGGGGCAGTCTAGCTTGGTTAGTTTCACGAGAGGCGAGGGCCTTTGTGATTTGACGGCTCATTACTGCTGGAAGGCGGGGCCTTGTGATTTGACTGCTCGTATAAATGTGCCAACGGCCTGATCGAGGAGGAGCAAAGAACCGTGCAGTATACTCAAGTTTTCCACTAGAGTAGTACTGCGACGGAGGAGCACGAAACACGGCATCCCAGTGCCATATGGCGATAAAAAATGATCATCTCATTGTTAGCATTGTTCTATTCATTCCCTCAAAAAAAACATTGTTCTATTAATGCCTCACAGAGAGCGTGACACGTGCGGCAAAACACCCGAAGCAAAAGATAAAACACAAGAGCAAAAGAAGAAGGAAGATTATCACCCCAAATGATCTAATTGGCCGCGGAGCCATAACTGCTTCTTCATCACCTCCATGACCTCCATCTCCTTGCGCGTCTCCTCCGCCATCTTCATCATTATGTCCATGACGCGGCATTTCTCGACGTGAGCCTTCATCATCTGTTCCACGGCCATATTACGTACCTTGACAGCAGCCGGGTGCTCGATGCGGAACTTCGCCAACTCTTCCTTTTGTTCCATGGCGAGGGCCTGCAGCATCTTCATCGAGGAACTACTATTCTCATGCAGCTTCTTCCAGCCGGCGTTCTTCTCCTTCAACAGGTCGATCTCATGGCAGAGCTTCGCATTGTCCTCCCGAAGTCGCAGGATTTCGCCGGTCGCCTTCTTCTCTGAGGCAATGCTCTTCTTCAGCAGCATCACCAAGCCGGCGGGCAACTCCCCCTGCTGATTGAGCTCAGCGGGCATGTCGTCGAGGCTCTCCTTCAGCAACTCCATCAAGCCTTGGATGAACTCCTTCTGCTTATTGAGCTGATCGGGCATGCCATCGAGGGATAACGACTCCAGCTCCGCCGGCTCGGCATGTTCGCCTCGGCGGCTAGGGTGCTCCTCATAGCCATCGCCTGCCCGTGAGAGATCTTTCGAGGTCTCTGCATGGCGGTGAGCCCTCTCTTTTTTTCGCAGCCTTGGTTGTCGCTCCCTTGTTACGAGTAGTTCTCGACCTAGAGCTCTGCTCACCAGCCATGGCAACGACGGACGAAGAAGAAGCACTTATGAGGAGGAAAGGTAGAGTGATTTTCGGTTAGGTAGTTCCCCTTTTTATAACCTAAGTACTAGCACTAGTACTAATACCTGCATAGTGGGAACACGTTCAGGTTTGGTACGTACTACTAGTAGGTGTGAGCAGGCTTTTGAATGTGATGGGAACAAGGTAAAGATTAATTGATGGTTTTGGTTTCGAGGCCCGAAACGGCTCCCGATGAGTTTGGCGGAACATAAATTTCAAGTACTACACTGCTCAAATGCGTAAATATTAAGTTACTGTCAAAAATTGGCATAAAATACGAAGGAGACCAATGGAAGTACTACTACTAGCAACCCACGCGCGCACTGGAGTAATAATGTCTTTCTTCCGCCCTCACGTCCACTCAATTTGCATGCGCTGTATTAATTGACCAATAATGAAGTGAATGACTTTACACGCGTCAAATTATCACATGGGATGGATCTTGGTACAAAATTGCGTCCGCCCGTGTACCCGCGTGTGCGTGCGAGGAATGAGTGCATGCATGGCGTGCGTGCACATCTTCGCTTCGTGCATGTACCGCCAGTATGGCTCAGGGAGGACGAGTACATTCTTCTGGAACCAGCAGCACGTCACTGTGATCAATCCACACAAGGAGGTCGCGACAACGCCTACACATGTGCCACGTGGCTTCATGAACTGTAAGAGAGACACTGTGTAGCGTGCCATTGGTATTCTAATTTACGTGTTTTGCATATACTCGAAGTACTAGTAAGGTACACGTGCATTGCACGCATCAGATTTTGCAAATAAATTATGAATAAATACCACACTATAGCATGTAAGCTCTGAGTCATATATGCGTGATGTAGCCCTTCGTTTATTTCTTATAGTTCATCTCATTCAAAATCAATTAGTTTTTATAAAAAAGCTAAGAACGCGGGAATAGGAAAAACATGGGATTATAGTGGAATGTCGTCTAGAATCCTACAGGATTGTACGAGTGTTTGATTGTGCATAGAAAAAACGCAGAATGATTTCAAAGTGGTTTGAGTGGATGGGATGTTTCCTATGAAATCTAGTGCAAATGAATCATATGGAAAAATTCCTATGGTTTACAATCCTACGAATCAAACAACCAAGATAGGAAAAATTCATAATGATTAGAATCCTCCAAAATTCCTTTGAGAATCCTTTGAATCAAAGAAGCCCTTAATCTATTTTATGATTCATGGAATTGTGCGTTGTAAAGCATAAAGTAAAAACAAATAATGGCAATTCAACTAGAAAAAAAGTTTGGGCAATTATGATACGGAAGATTCTAGAACAAAAGAGAACCACTGTTGTTTTGAGGTTTGTGCATTATGCTTAAGTTCAACCATGGAGTCTGCTAGATTGTACATGTGGCAAAATCCGGTGGGGTGCTATAAGATGGTGCGAGGGGCCGAGTGGAGGGAGACTATGAAGGAATGCAGAAGTGCGAGATCGATATTTAGAGAGAGGGGGCGAACACGTGCGCTGATGCGCGCAGTGGCGGAGCCATGAAAAATAAATGAGCTAAGGGGCCAAGCATTGCTAATCCTTTACGAGGAGGGTCAATTCATGAACTTAAACCATTTTTAGCAGAAATTGTCTAATGATCACATTCATATTAACCTTGATATATAGTGATGTTAGGGGGGGAGGGGGGCAGGGCCCTTACTGCCCCCTGTCTTCGCCATTGTGCACGCGTATGAGAGATGAAGCAGAAGGCATGGATGATGAGAGGGGGACGTTGGATACATAATTAATGTGGGTGTATTAGCTATATATGTTAATCCTATATAGAGAGGCATAGATTGATCGATGTGGACGTGGGAAAGAGGGTGAGACCTCACTGGATATATCGATTGATCGGTTTGTGTGGAAAACTATGAAAGACCTAGCTATATACACACATACATAGAGGAACATCGATCGTTGCGCATGCACGCGTGAGAGAAAGAATGCCCGATATGATGGAGAGGGGGATGTGTGTTGGTGTGTGCCTTCATGGGAGACCGACCTGAAGAAAAAGACTGCATGCGTGCGATGGATAATGCCGACTGGTAGTGTGTGTGCATGCATGCACGAGAGAAAGTTAGTGGTACAATTATAAAGAGAAGACTACTGTGTGGGTGTAAAAGAATAGTTGAATAGGTGAGGTCACAATCAATGTAAAGTTGAATTCAAATATTTGAATAAGAGATCCTGATGTTTGAAACCAATGCATGCATGAATATAACGGAGATCTGCATGGTGTGGTTTGGAAACGAGCATGTTGTAATGTATACACATTGAAAAAGGTCAGACTGATTTGAATTTGAGATACCGATGGCAGACATCATTTGGCCACGTCGCATCTGTGCATGGACACACTATTCTAATTGGAGATGATGGGCGGCTTTTGCATCACATATCTATATCTATACCCCTATATATATTATATATTATATTTTATATTGTGTGCGGGTAACTTTAACTTTGAAAGATGGTCGTTGGATGAGGCGAATCCGATGGTCCAAAGATGGCTAATTTGAGCACTAATGGCCGTTGGATATCATCTAGATTCCACCAGATTTCGCCACATGTATAATCTAGAAGACTCCATGGTTGAACTTAAGCATAATGCACAAACATCAAAAACACAAGCACTTCTTATTTGTTCTAGAATCTTCTGTATCAGAATTGCCCAAATGTTTTTCTACATGATTTGCCATTATTTGTTTTTACTTTATGTCTTACGAGGCACAATTCCATGAATCATAAAATAGATTAGCTTTCTTATAAAAATAGATGATTTTGAATGAAATGAACTATAAGAATTAAACGAACATCTACATCATGCATATATGACTCAAAGCTTGCATGATATAATGTGGTATTTATTCATAATTTGGTTGCCAAATCTCATGCGTGCAATGCACGTGTACCTTACTCTAGTCCAAATGGTGTTTGTGTGTGTGTTGTGCGTGTTGAGGTGCAAATTGTCTTTTTTTTGGTACACGTTAAGCTTGTTCTTTCGAAATTTCAAGCCGCGCCTTGTTATGCCGAAAATTCAAGCTGGCGTCTCTGTCCATCGTGCTGCGAAATTCCCGCCTCTTCAACCCGCACCTTGTTAGCCTGAAATATTTTAAGATATATCTTTGTCTCGTTGTGCTCCGACAACTCCCTCCATCTCAACCCGCGCCTTGCTATTCCGAAATTACAACGCGCGCCAAAACTCCCACCTCCTATGAAATCCCGACACGCGAAATGCCCGTGGTGCCCCTGGACCGAAAGAACCGCCTCAAATCGGTGGGGGTACTTTCGTAACTTACCCCACATTTCGGACAAGCGCGTCTCTAAGCCATGGTTCCCCACTGCCATCCCATCCGCCCACCCATTCGTACACCGAGGCCGCGAAAACCCGTGACGAAACCCCACACCCTGCTCCGTCCGCCACCCAGCCGGAGCCTCTTCCCCGATGACGTCGTCCACAGCAACACCTCGACGTCCCTCATCCACCGTACCAGATGAGGATCCGTCATTGATCTCATCGTCCCGCCGGTTCAGCCACCCCGTCCTCCACCTCCAAGGAGCTGCCCCGCCGTTCCCCTCGTCTTTCGCGCCAC
The DNA here is from genome assembly GCA_032464435.1 of Aegilops umbellulata. Lineage (NCBI taxonomy): Eukaryota > Viridiplantae > Streptophyta > Magnoliopsida > Poales > Poaceae > Aegilops > Aegilops umbellulata. Next base: position 26,702,161 of record CP136058.1, on the reverse strand, counting down.
CTTAATTCCCACACCGCCGCCTTCACCTGCACCACCGGAAGAGCATCATCACCGTTTCCTCGGATGAAGCTGCGGCCTAATTGGCACCACCACAGAGGTTGTACACTAATCACCGCATTTTCTTATTGATTCGATCTCACGGTGCTGCTGGTGCTCGGTCCCGAGCCGACACGGCGCGACTCCATCCACGGCGGTGTCACCGGCTACTTCCTCCATGGCATCGCTCCCTCGGTGTTGCCGGCCACTTCCTCCACGGCGTCGCTCCCTCACCGTGCTTCCTCCACTTCCTCCACGGCGTCCACATCAGTAGGACCTGCTGCTGCTTTAGCTCTCGCTCGCGCTGCTGCTCTGCTCTAGCTCTCGGTCCCCTGCCTGGTCTGCTCTTGCTATTGCTCTTGCTCGCGTTGTTGCTCTCGTTCTTGCTCTTGCTTGCAATGCTGCTCCGATTTAGCTACACTTCAGTCGACTGAATCGACTTTTGGGTCAGTCGATTTTCAGGGGGTGGGGGGCTCGCCAGGGTGAAGGAAGAACCAGCCGCAGCGGGGAGGGGGGCTCACCAGAGAGGTACCACACTATCTATCTTAGGGTTCAGGATGGGGGCGGTGGTCGCCGGCGGTGGCGGGGCGTTGGCGGGGCGGTGGCGTGGGCATCCCCAGAGAAAAAGGTCGGCAGAGGGGGGCCTAGAGGGATGGCCGGGGCGGCGGTGGACCGGCGGTGGGGAGTGCTTTCGGGGCGGGCGGGGCGGCGCACCGCCGGCCGCGGGCGGCTGGGGGCTGCTGTTTGGCCGGCTCAGGGGGTGGAGGTTGAAGATGAACCGCATGCCCTTGATTTCCTATCCAACGGCTGCAAAATCAATTGACCAGAGATGAAAAAGTCAGTCGACCAACGTGTAGCCTCACCTTGCTAGTGCGTTCAGTTTCGACAGCAAAATTCAGTTTCGACAGTTAAGTTCAGTTTCGACAGTTAAGTTCAGTTTCGACAGTTAAGTTCAGAGATGAGCGGCTGATGTATTTTACATCTAGCACTTTGTGGTTATGTATTTTACATCATGTATTGGAGATGCTATTAGAATTCCACTCAGGTTAAGGTTGTTCGTTGTCTCTCTTGTCCTGCTTCAGCCTCGGCATCGTACAACTCACCGAAGCTGCTCCAACGACGAACCCTCCATCACAGTGGAGCAGTACCTCGGGCTCCATCTCCATACGCCTAAGATCTTCGTCCCCTCCTCCGACAACAAAGTCAGCCGGAGCATCCTCACCGGCCAACCCAATCATGCTGAGATCGACATGGCTTCGCCAAAGAGGTTGTACACTTGTTGCATCTCTTTTTTACTCTACATGTTATATATATTGTCCACTGAGCACACGTATTTGTTCCTTTAGTGTCTTCTTGAAAAAAACGTAGGAATTTTAATTTTCACTTGTCCTCCTTTTCAAATTCCTATTCATGAAGCACAAGACTAAGAGATAGTAGCATAATAGCATTATAACCGTACATTTTCTTGTGGTTTGACTTAATCTCACCATGCTTCTTTGCATCCTGTGATCTTCCAATTGTTGTGAATCAAACACCCAGATTGGCAGAAATCCTGTGTTTTTAAATTCTCTGTTTTGCACGTGCATTCCTATCCTATTCTTGTCTATTTCCTATCCCTGCATTGTTAGAATCCTCAAATTCAAACAAGCCCTTACTCAATTACTTCTGTTACAGATATGTGTCAAAGAAAACCTTGTGTGGTTTGTCCTGCTCCTGCGGCGCTGTGTTCCACCCCAGCTCAGCTGCTCCAACGACGAAAGGGTTCACCACAGCAGGGATCAGCTCTCCAGACTGTCTTTCGCCGCCTCAGATCTTCTTCCCTGCCGCCGGCAGCCACGGCAACTGCATTACCATCATCAACTAAGCAGATGACCTTGAGGACTAAATGGGTCCGCAAGAGAGGTCGCACTCTTCCGTGTCTGCTTATGTTATGCGTCGCTTAATATGATGACATACTACATTATCATCGTGTTCACCTATTAGACTCCGAGTCAGGTCCAAACTAATGTTGAAACTTGAGTTTTTAAATGGTTGTGGGGTACATATTGGGGCAACAATCACTACTATCTGGTTAATCTCCGGTATCTACTATGAGTTTCATGTTGGGTGCAAACAAACATTAAAGGAGCCATTATCTGTATTTTTTAAATAAAGCTATTATTTGCCTGCTATCATTGGTTTTGGATCTATCCACAGTTTGCTACCATCACTCTGGATTTGTGCATGCACTCCTTACATAATCTCACTATGTTTTATTCCTATGCATGCCCGTTATTGTACACAACGGAACTGATCATGTAGAGCAAAAGAGACGAGCCTTGCGTGGCAATAAAATTTCATGCAGACGTCGTTCCATGGTGGGCACAAAGGCAGCCCCCCCTCCACCCATTTCGGATCGTAATCAAGAGGAAGATAACTGTTGTGAGGGGGATTCAGAAGGAGAAGACCACTCCTATTTACCCCATGAGGTCTTCGCTCTAACTTGGCATGCTGATGTTGGTAATATCACGCATATGGTGCCTTGCATTGCTTACTGTATACATTACAGATGTCATCTGCTTAGTTTAGACATGCTTTGTGTCAATGCCATCTGTTTAGTTTCTTTATCGTATATGTGAATCATGCAATGCCATCTTGTCTAGCCAGACATCATATATGTGAATTTTGCAATGCCACCCTGGTTAGCCAGTCATCTTATATGTGAATTATATCATGCCATCATTTTTTATTACATGTTAAATTTGTCAACAATTTTAGTACATTCAATTACTCTTCCTGTGCATCAGCCATTTGGCACGGTCATGGAAAAATCTGGAGTGGAAATAAGGTCTTCAGAGCAGACAATGCTATCTGACGAAGCGCATGTCTTGCTGCTTACCGATAGCTCCTCAGAGGAGGATTCAGAGACAGATGATCAGTCATATCCCCCCCCCCCGAGGTGCATGCCCTAACTTGGCAGGGTTATGTTGCTCATATCATGCGTATGGTATCTTGCATTGCTATGTCATTTGCTTAGTTTAGACATGCTTTGTGTGAATGCCACCTGTTTAGTGTCTAATTACCATATATGTGAATTATGCAATGCCATCTTGTTGCAGGACATTATATATGTGAATTATGCAATGTTATCTTGTTGCAAGGCATTATGTATGTGAACTATGCAATGCCATACTATTTAGGCAAGCGTCATATATGTGAATTATATCATGCTGTCCTTTTTTTGTATTTCTCATTGCTTTTGTCGACAATGTTTGTATATTCAACTGCCCTTCGTGTGCATCAGCCATTTGAATTGGTGATGGAGAAATCTGGAGTGAAAACAAGGTCTTTAGAGCAGACAATGCTACCTGCTGAAGCAGATATCTTGCTGGTTACAGATAGCTCTTCAGAGGAGGATTCAGAGGCAGATGACCACTCCTATTATCCCCCTGAGGTGTATGCTCAAACTTGGCAGGGTTATATTACTCATATAATGCATATGTTGTATTGCAATGCTTAGTTTTTACATCATATACACAATATTGAATGCATTCTCCTTAGTTGACACATCATATATGCGATTGCCCTCTGCTCACTTCCTTAGTATATAAATCATATATTTGAATTATGTCATGCCATGATGTTTACATAGACAGCATGTATCTGAATTATGGCATGCCAACCCATTTTCTAAAGACACAATATAGTTATATCATCTCATCATGTTTACATAGTCATCATATTTTAAATTATGTCATTCTATCGGTGAATTATATCATGCCATCATGTTTCCATCGACGACATGTTTGTCATTTATGGCATGCCAACCACTTTAATAGACACATCGTATAGTTATATCATGTCATCCTGTTTACATAGTCATCATATTTTGAAGTATGTCATTCTATCCTGTTTAGTTAGCCATCATACATGTGAAATTGTGTCATGCTATCCTGTTTAATTAGCCATCATATATGTGAAATTATGTCCTGCTATTCTGCTTGCTTAGACAACATAAATGTGAATTATTTCATGCCTTGTTTTCTTCCCTACTATGCATTGCACCTGTCTATCTTACAATGTCTGTGCATTCAATTACTTTTCTTGTTTATCAGCCATTTCAATTAGAGGGAGTGATGGCAGTATCTGTGGGAGTAAAAACACGGTCTTCAGAAAAGATCGTGCTACCTGTCGATGCAGATAGAACCACGGTTGTACTTGCCCAAGAACCAGCCCCACCACACATAACCCACACTCATGCATATTGTACCCCTACCCAGTTGGACAGAGAACCAGCTACACCCCTTTTAACCCCAACCCCAGCCGATAGACACCCAGTTTCCGTTGACACAGCACCGTCTCCACCATAGAGCACCCAAACACGAGCAGTTAGTAAGGCAACTGCAGTGCCCAAATCACGAGGACCACCACTCCGAACCCGAAGTCAACGCTTAAAGCAGAAGAACAATTGTTCTCAGGTCAGGTTCCGTAGCTATGGTTCATACTACTTTGCTCTTGCATCACTGTATTTACTGATACCAACTAATTTCAAATTTGAAGGATGTAATTGAAACTCCAATGGCGCAATAGGTATGTTTTAAACCTGTTTCTTCAACGTGTTTGGCCGTTTGCTGTTGTAACTTGTTCTATGTTGATTTCAGTTTCAATTGAATAAACAGTTATGTTCTCATGCCATGCACATTACAAGTGTTGTTATTGCTGTGTAGTTTCCCACACTTATATTATGTCTATGCTGCTTTGTCTTAAATAGATATGATTCGAAATGTATCTATCTTGATTTGGCAACATAAACTAGAATGACATAGACCATACCATGACCATACTACATAGATATATGTTTGTTTCATGCTGGTATCCTGTCCACCTTACTACTGAACTGGTTTACCAAAATGAGTTTCATATACTACATTGTAAACCTGAGATGTGTTTGTTTGTTTCTCTTTTAGAACGCGGATAAAATATTGGAGAAGAGTACCCTGTTATGCAATGGTAAAGGAAGTAATGCAGATAAGGTTCAAGATAGTGAGACATCCCTGTTGGTCTCCAAGAAAGCTGATAAAAACTATATTGAAGACACTGAGACAAGCCCAAAGTCCTGTCTTGATGTAGTGTTCGAGTTACTGGCTACCACTGCTGGCACTAGCTCTTTGAACTCGTTGCCTCAATCAGTTCGACTTCTTGAGTCTCAACTTCAAGTTGAAAGACATCGATCAGATGTTATGCGACAGGAAGCCGAAGGACTGAGGAAGTCCCTGCAGAATTCAGATGCATACTTTCTGGTGCAACAGCAAGCGCTAGAGGACTTAAGCGCCAAACAAGAGAAAGTTAATAAGCTTGCTAAGCATCTTGCCAGCATTATGGGTACCCAGGATATTGTTTCTTGAGCTCTTCTGAAGTGGTTTCAGTTCTGGACTTGTTTTGCTGCAGCGTTTATATGCTGTTGTGTTCCCTGTATTTGCACTGGTGGCGAACTTTTATGCCCAGTGGATGTAATATGTGTAATAGCCGTGATTGCCTAGCATAAGTTGCTTGCTTATTTATTTCCTTGTTGTCTTGTTTATTTGTTTGCTTGTACTCAGTGCACTTCTTTTTCCGCGGTTTTCTAGTGGCTGCAATAACCTATTTTTTAAAACTAGGCCACAATAACCATGGGTTAATATTTACTGTAGTGACATTGGGCCTCCTACGGGCCGTAGAAACAGTGGGCCTTCTACGGGCCGTAGAAACAGTAGGCCTTCTACGGGCCGTAGAAACAATGGGCCTTCTACGGGCCGTAGAAACAATGGGCCTTCTACGGGTCGTATGATCGATTGGCCAAACATGGGCCAATAACAGGCCACATTATGGCCTTAAACGGGCTAGAGTTGGAATCGTCCGTTCATGGGCCGACCATAACGGGCCATCGTTAATAGGCCGTATTTGATGATGCTATGAAAACGGCCCAACGAATTAACGGACCACAAACGGGCCGACAGTAACCACGGGCTGAATTTGGCCCACAAGCAGAAAATGACAGTAACGGACCGTAAGTAAACGAATGCTGGAAATGAGCCCAAGAATAAATGGGCTCTGAGAAGGCCGAAAGATAACATGGGCTAGAAACGGCCCAACGGAATAACAGGTCGTTAATGGGTATAAAGTGATACACTGTTCATTACGGGCCAGTTTCACCATGGGTCGTTAATGGGTGTAAAGTGATACACTGTTCATTACGGGCTAGTTTCACCACGGGCCGTTAATAGGCCAAGAGTTACGTAGGGACTCATATGGGCTGAAAGACGTCATGGGCCATACATGGGCCAGAAGTGAAAACGGGCTGGAATCATATTGAATGGCCCAGATGACGCTACTGGGCCTAATTCGGATAGGGCGTAACGGGCCTTGGTTTAGCGGGCTGTAAATGGGCTATATGCGAACAGGCCGTTAACAGGCTTTCCATGGGCCGGCCCGCCACCTTTTGACCAAGTCAAATGGGCTGGCCTTTTCACAGGAATGGGCCTCTGTTGGGCCGTGCCACGTGTCGACGTATCATAGGCGCCTATCTGACAAACTGATGAGCTGACACGTGTTTCTTCCGGCCAATAAGAATTTTACACATGGAAATTTCCCATTGGTCGGGGCTGTTAACGGGTTATCGGATCCAAAACCCAACCCGATAGCTTAACGGCGTTCCGTTATGGTGGATGCCACGTGTCGGTCACCCTTGATGAAAGCACTTCTGTGACGCGCGATTTATCGTCGTGGAAGTGGACACTTCCGTGATGATAATTTTGGTAATGTCATGGAACACTTCTACGACAGCACAGGTATGACTATCTTGATTCTTTCATAAATTTTTCATGGATGTACATGCATGACAAAAAACGCGACCTACTATGACAAACACGTATCATCACGGAAGTGTATTTTTTTGTAGTGTTGTCTTTTGTTTTTTAGAAGTTCTGGGGGTAGGGTGTGAAGAGCACATATGTGGGTGACGTCTACCTGCAGATAGATGGTGGGTGCGACGTGCGAGTCTGCGAGAGGACTCGGGAGAGTCGTGACTCGTGGGGGTGTGTGTGCGTGAGAGAGAGGGGGCACGTATCAATGCAATGCATGTGTCCGTAAATAATTATCCGACAAACGTTCGCCACAAGCCTTTTCCTGACGAACGCCGTAAGAACCGTTAGATCGGCATCCGACAGTGTTGGTTTTGCCATGTCATTTAACAGAACAGCCACTCCTACACACAAATCTTCCACGTGAGTGTTAGCAACTGCTGTATGCTCCCTCCGTTCCGAAATGCAGTGCAATTAGCTTTATTGAAAATTCGAACCTCGCAAACTTTTACCGAGTTTTCGTGTACCAAATTGCACATGTAGAATACCATGTATATATCATTTCATTCATCTTCGAGAGGTAACTATAAAGATGGGTGAGGAGTGTACAAAGAAAGACCATCGTATCACCCGCAGCAATTTCAAGCATCCTTTAGTGTCGAGGAATATCATATGAACTCTATATGATATGATTTTTATAGGATTTTTTCCTTTAGAGCCAATTGGTTCATAGGAATAGATTCATATACTCCACATTTCAAAGGAAATAAACATGATATCATTTCTATAGCTTTAGAGCCACTTGGTTCATATGAATGGATTCCTATACTCCCTAATTTCAAAGGAAAATAAACATTAGCGTATATTCAATAGAAAAGTTCCTATGATATGAACCAAATTACATCTCTTTTCTAATCCCTCCTCATAGGAATTGAGATACATGTCATCTCTAGATTCAATAGAAAAGTTCTTATGATGTGAACCAAATGACATCTCTTTTCCAATCCCTGCTCATAGGAATTGAGATGCTCCATGTCATCTCTTTCCCTACAACTTCCATGTATACATCTTCTATTCCTAAATAGATAGTACAACCCACTAGTAGCTTTTTTCCAAAACATGCAACTATGGCACAAGAACTATATAGTGTGCCAATAACTTTGAAAGATGGTCGCTGGATGAAGCTAACCCGGCAGTGCAGAGATAGGCAAATCCGAGCACTACTGGCCGTTGGATATCATCAACATTCCACCAGATCTGCCACATGTACAATTTAGAAGACTCCATGGTTGAAATTAAGCATAATGCACAAACCTCATAACACAAGCATTTCTCCTTTGTTCTAGAATCTTCTGTATCATAATTGATTATCTTTTTCTAAATGAATTGCCATTATTTGTTTTTTCCTTTATGATTTACAATGCACAACCCCATGAATCTTAACATTTTTATAAAACTAATTGATTTTGAATGAGATGAACTATAAGAACTAAATGAACATCTACATCATGCATATATGACTCAAAGCTTTACATGCTATAGTGTGTATTTATTCATAATTTGGTTTCGAAATCTCATGCGTTCAATACATGTGTACCTTACTAGTTTTGAGTAGAGTAGCAAATTTCATGCGGCCCCGGGTATATCAAAATGCAGGGCCCCTGCATCATTGTCTTTTGGTCGAACCTACGTCCACAATTTTTTGTACGTACTATATCTCCACTGGTCCCCGAACCCAAAAAGCTGCCTCGTTCCCGTAAAACCAAGCAGCCCACACATATTTAAGGCGTCGACTCGAACCCGTTTACTACGACGTGGCCCCGCACGCCGTAGTACTCCTACAAACCCTACCGCCACACTCATCATCGGTTTTCTTCAAGAGGACGAGGGAGAAGCCGATTTGTAGTGGAGGCGCTTTCAAAAAAAGGATATGTAGTGGAGACCCCTACCCTAGGGTGCCCTAGGTAGCTGCCGCACGCATCATTGTTTTCTCTTTTCTTTATGCTCTTGCGCCCTAGAGTGAAATGATGGTTGCTTTGTCCGTCCAGCTTAATGCGGGAAAGGTGGGGCTTTGTGATTTGACCCCTCAGGCTGGTCACAATGGGCAAGAACATAAGCTAGTAACTTACACACTTCCCTAGACTATGTTACTACCTCCATAGTGGGTATGAACATCTATGTAGTGTCATGCAATGATGTATTTATTAGGTTATAGACTCATTGTTTCTTGGAGTGTGTGATGTTCTGGTAATTAGTTAGTTACCACAAGCACCTCTCTCTTCATTAAATATGTGCCACATAAGCAAAGTTGTATTGGAGTGTGTGATGTTACTCCTAAGTTCCTCCCCATTGTGACCAGCCTCATCGCTCATTTTCTACTACTGCGGCGCTACGACCATGGTGCCTCCAATTCCAACCGCTGCTCCGAACTGTAATTTGGTGCATCGCACGTGGAACAAGACGGTGGATGAGCCACATGTCGGCCAAAGGGGTCCTGTTAAGTGTGTCGCAATTTCGTGTGCGGACTGACCTTGCTTGAGTTGCTACGCCAACACGACAGGAGTAGCCTACCACTTGGTTTTTCTCCTTGGTGAATCCTGACTATATTGATCTAAAAAGATACGTGCTGAACTACCCTCTCCGTCTCGGTTTTTTTATTTTTAGGCATCTCGGTTTATAGGGCCTGCACGTAGTTCTAGGTCATCCATTTGACTAACTAAATATGAGTTACTATGTCACAAAAAGTATATCATTGGATTCTTAAGCGGATGTAGTTGTATTTAAAAGTCGAGGACGGGGCTTTTCCTGCGCAGTAGGTGGGGCAGTTCTGCCTAGTCGGTTCGACAGAGACGCGAGAAGACGAGGGAGTAGGCTGCTGCAAACGTAGGGATGTGTGATTTGACAGCGAGTTACTGCTGGACAGGTGGGGCCCCGTGATTTGACTTGCCATTATCATTTTAACTGCGGCGCTACGACCGGCGTGAGTCTCCCGATTCCTGACCACCTCCATACAGGTGCCTCTCCCAATGCTCCACCATGTAGTAGAGGCTGGCTCTTGCATGAGAGCCCACTTCTCCACTTTTTCCTTGCCTCTCTTTCCTCCACATATGCAAAAATGCCATGTAAAGCGCACTATTGTACTTACTTTTACTTGCTCCTACAGGTGCTTAAGCTTGCCATATAGGCATAAAGTCTGATGTGGCAAGTTAATCAAGAAGAGAGAGACTAGTTTGGTGACCCAAGGAAGAAATGGTGCTAAGCGCGTGTACCTAGGTGAAAAGACAATTTTGAGTCTATAGCTAATTAAATGAAGCAAACTTAGCAACACCATTTCATTGGAAGAGGTCACTCCTTGGCAAATGAAATAAATACTAGTACTCCCTGTGTCCCATAATATAAGAACGTTTTTGGCACTACACTAGTGTCAAAAACGTTCTTATATTATGGGACGGAGGGAGTACGAAGAAAGAGATAGAGAGGAGTAAATAAATACACTTATAGCCAACCTTATAGCCAACCTTGTTGTAGTATGAGTGACTAAGTGATGACTATTTATGACATGCCAACATCAGATAGCCTAACGCACCGTGTTAAATCTCCAAGGGCGCGACCGCGCGACGGTCGTGGTAGGCGCGACCATGATACGGGCTGCTGGCAGCCCTTGGATCTGAGATCAAACGGTCGCATGCTAAGTTGCTGAAAATTTGCAGAATAACCCTCCAGGATAGGATATTCACCCATAGGTCTAGAATCACGCTGATACGTCTCCAACGTATCTATAATTTTTTATTGCTCCATGCTATATTATCTACTGTTTTGGACCATATTGGGCTTTATTATTCACTTTTATATTACTTTTGGGACTAACCTATTAACCGGAGGCCCAGCCCAGAATTGTTGTTTTTGCCTATTTCAGTGTTTCAAAGAAACGGAATATCAAACGGAGTCCAAACGGAATGAAACCTTTGGGAACGTGATTTTCTCATCAGATGCAATCCAGGAGACTTGGACCCTACGCCAAGGAAGCCACCAGGTGGCCACGAGGGTGGAGGGCGCGCCCCCCTAGGGCGCGCCCCCCTGCCTCGTGGGCCCCCCGAAGCTCCTCCGACGTACTTCTTCCTCCTATATATACCTACGTACCCCCGAACGATCAGAACAGGAGCCAAAACCCTAATTCCACCACCGCAACTTTCTGTATCCACAAGATCCCATCTTGGGGCCTTTTCCGGAGCTCCACCGGAGGGGGCAATTGATCACGGAGGGCTTCTACATCATCCTAGCCCTTCCGATGAAGTGTGAGTAGTTTACCTCAGACCTTCGGGTCCATAGTAATTAGCTAGATGGCTTCTTCTCTCTTTTTGGATCTCAATACAATGTTCTCCCCCTCTCTTGTGGAGATCTATTCGATGTAATCTTCTTTTGCGGTGTGTTTGTTGAGACCAATGAATTGTGGGTCTATGATCAAGATTATCTATGAACAATATTTGATTCTTCTCTGAAATCTTTTTGTATGATTGGTTATCTTTGCAAGTCTCTTCGATTTATCAGTTTGGTTTGGCCAACTAGATTGGTTCTTCTTGCAATGGGAGAAGTGCTTAGCTTTGGGTTCGATCTTGCGGTGTCCTTTCCCAGTGACAGCAGGGGCAGCAAGGCACGTATAGTATCATTGCCATCGAGGATAACAAGATGGGGTTTTTATCATATTGCATGAATTTATCCCTCTACATTATGTCATCTTGCTTAAGGCGTTACTCTGTTTTTAACTTAATACTCTAGATGCATGCTGGATAGCGGTCGATGAGTGGATTAATAGTAGTAGATGCACGCAGGAGTCGGTCTACTCGTTTCGAACGTGATGCCTATATACATGATCATACCTAGATACTTTCATAACTATGCTCAATTCTGTCAATTGCTCAACAGTAATTTGTTCACCCACCGTAGAATACTTATGCTCTTGAGAGAAGCCACTAGTGAAACCTATGGCCCCTGGGTCTATTCTCATCATATCAATCTTCCATCACTTTATTATTGCTTTGCTTTTTTACTTTGCCTTTTACTTTACTTTGCATCCTTATACCAAAAATACCAAAAATATTAGTATCTATCATCTCTATCAGTTTTAATCTTTGCAAGTTACCGTGAAGGGATTGACAACCCCTTTATCGCGTTGGTTGCGAGGAGTTTGTTATTTGTGTAGGTGCGAGGGACTTGCGCGTAGTCTCCTACTGGATTGATACCTTGGTTCTCAAAAACTGAGGGAAATACTTACGCTACTTTGCTGCATCATCCTCTCCTCTTCAGGGAAATCCAACACAGTGCTCAAGAGGTAGCACACGCCATGCAACCATTCGATCTCAGATCCAAGGGCTCTCAGAAGCCCGTATCAAGGACGGGCGATCTTTATATGTACCACCTTTTTTTTAATTTCAATTTTTGCTCCATGGCGCAATCCATCGATAGTACTACTGTACAAAAGTATACATGTTTAAAAGGCTAGAGTACTATTCATCACATATATAGCCAGTTAAATTCTCAAGCTAGAACAACGTGCATGCCATGTACTAAACCGATACGGAGGAAGTATAGTAAAAATGAGGTGATTTTACCGAGCGATCGGCGAGGGAGCATGGCCTGTCATGCGGTCCCACGTGTCATGATGTACCAAGGCGACGCGCGTGTCCCTCTTGAGGCAGAAGCAATACTAGTACGTGGTTTGAGATGATGGCAAACCGAAGTGTGAAATAATGGTTGCTTCATCCGTCTGGGAAGGTGCGGCATTGTGATTTGACGTCTCATTGCTCATTACTACTACTGGGCTGGTACGAGTGGGGTGCGTCTCCCCTGTTGTTCTGCACTGTTATTTGGTGCTTGACACGTCGACCCGGTTGCTATATGTCCCACATATCGGCGACAGGAAGTACAGAATTCATGAAAGGCAGCGTCGACGGAGGAGTATACTACATAATTCATTAAAGGGAGCGACTTAGTTTTGGTAGTAGTAGTAGTAGTAGTAGTAGTAGTAGTAGTAGTAGTAGTAGTAGTAGTAGTAGTAGTAGTAGTAGTAGTAGTAGTAGTAGCAGTAGTAGTAGTAGTAGTAGTAGTAGTAGTAGTAGTAGTAGTAGTAGTAGTAGTAGTAGTAGTAGTAGTAGTAGTAGTAGTAGGAGCAGTAGTAGCAGTAGTAGTAGGAGCAGTAGTAGTAGTAGTAGCAGTAGTAGCAGTAGCAGTAGTAGTAGCAGTAGTAGCAGTAGCAGCAGTAGTAGCAGTAGTAGTAGCAGTAGCAGCAGTAGCAGTAGTAGTAGTAGTAGTAGTAGCAGTACTGGTGGTAGTAGTAGTAGTAGTAGTAGTAGTAGTAGTAGTAGTAGTAGTAGTAGTAGTAGTAGTAGTAGTAGTAGTAGTAGTAGTAGTACTGGTAGTAGTACTGGTAGTAGTAGTAGTAGTAGTAGTAGCAGTAGTAGTAGCAGTAGTAGTAGCAGTAGCAGTAGCAGTAGCAGTAGCAGTAGCAGTAGCAGTAGTAGTAGTAGTAGTAGTAGTAGTAGTAGTAGTAGTAGTATAGTAGTAGTAGTAGTAGTAGTAGTAGTAGTAGTAGTAGTAGTAGTAGTAGTAGTAGTAGTAGTAGTAGTAGTAGTAGTAGTAAGCAAGCTTCACCTCATCCTGCGAGCCACCACGCCCGTGGGTGGGGGAGACGGCGTACTAAGCAAGCTTCTCCTCGTTCTGTGAGTTGACGGGACACATCAAAAGTACTCCAGTGTATAGAGCCTTGCCTCTAAGGTAGGCCCCACATGGTTTGCCTCTTTTTTTAATTTAACATAACGCGTCAAGTCGCAATTTGTTTGTTCACCCATGGTAGATGATCCTCCCTCCACCAAGTGGACAACCAGTACACGTGCCAAATTACCACGTGGGCTGCCTTTTTCATACAGAAATGAGCTCCACCGTGTACCCGCGCGGGTGTGGTTGGGAAAGAGACGGGAGTACGTGCGCCGTGCGTGCACCTCTTCTCTTCGTGCACGTCCCCCACCTACGTGGGTGTGTGTGAGAGAGATACAAACCTAGACATAATGCACCGTCCATCCCCATGCCTCCGCCCAGTCCGACCACCAGTCATCACCACGCCCCACTCCTCCTCACCTTATCTCTCATCGTTCTCCCTCCATTTTTATATACAAGGGGCCACTATCAAAATTACAATTTGCAGATATACAAGGCCACTAACACTAATCGATGCAATATTAATGGTGTTTGCGGACCATCCACTCACTGGACAGAAGGCGCCTATGATACGTCGACACGTGACACGGCCCAACAAGTTTAAATGGGCCGGCCCAACTAAAGGCCCACAAGATTTTGCGGACCATCATGGGCCGGCCCAGCTAAAGGCCCATGAGATTTTGCGGACCATAATGGGCTGGCCTAGCTAAAGGCCCACAATATTTCGCGGGCCATAATGGGCCGACCCAGGTAAAGGCCCACAAGATTTTTGTGTGCCATAATAGGCCGGCCCAGGTAAAGGCCCACAAAATTCTTGCGGATCATAATGGGCCGGCCCAGCTAAAGGCCCACGAGATTTCGCCGACATTAATGGGCTGGCCCAGCTGTAGGCCCACAAGATTTTGAGGACCCTAGTAGGCCGGCCCGTTAACTGGCTGCCATGTTTTGGGCCAAATGCCGGCCCATATTTTATCCGGTCTATTAATGGCCTGCCACGCTCCGGGCCTAATAGTGGCCCATATGAGATCCGGCTCGTTAAAAGCCTACCACGTTCTGGGCCAAATTACGGCCCAGATCAGGTCCGGCCCTTTAAGAGGTTTTGGGCCTAATTATGGCACATATCAGATTCGGCCCGTCAATTGGACAGTATACTTTTGGGCCCACTTGCTAAAGGCCCACTTAGTAATTCGGCCTGATATTAGTTTTGGCCTGTTAAGGGCCCGTTTAACATTTCGGCCCTATATTAATTTCAGCCTGTTAAAAGCCCGTCATATAGTTGGGCCTAACTACGGCCCGGTTTGCATCCGGCCTGCTCGCAGCCGATATCTGATTGGGCCAAACAAGGATCGAGACAATTTTTCGGCCTGTTAAAAGCCCGTGATTTGACGCACAATCATGGGCCGGGGTTCATTTCGGGCTGCTGCCGGCCCGTGAGCTGATCGGCATGTTTCAGGCCCAACCTACATCGTGATTGCATGACGGCCCGATTATGTACCGTAATTTTACGGTTTGGCCGGTTTACTGCGAAGACAAGATATATATACAGTAAAATAACTGCAGCATCGTGAATAAGAAAAACCTATACTATACAATAAAGAAATTACGGCATATTACATCCATTGGGCATCAAAGTTCGCCACTATGATAATAAAGCACAAGCAGACAGCAGATTACATACACTAGGCATCAAAGATCGCCACCAGTGCAAATAAACACGCCGACAAAATAATATACAAAACTGACAGCACTTCAATAGAGTTCAAGAAAGGTTAGCCCTGCTAGGGAGCTGCAGCGCAAGCGGCTAAGCAAGATGATGAGACTGCACTTGTTCAACACTTATATCTTCCTCACTCTGAAAGATAAACAAGCAGACAGATGATAGGTTTTGCACATAAAAGTATCAGTGCTGACAATTCATCACATTTCTTACTGACGAATAAAGTGACACAGTTTAAATTTGCATTAACACAATATGGTATTGTTCAGGTCAAGACATGGCAGGAAATGACATTGTGAAGGAGTTGGCAGCTTCACGACACCACTGGATTACAGATCAAGAACTCATAAGTATCAATGGTTAGTGCGCTGTCAATTTATACCATTTCAGATTGGCAAATAAAGAGACGGTTTAAATAATAGTAGAATGATATGACATTGTTCATAGTTAAGACATTGCAGAATATGACATTCTGCAGTAGTGGGTAGGTTCACCACAACACTGGATTACAGATGAAGAACAGAAGCATACATGCAGTGCAAAAGAAGATCACTTGCTCTGTATAGTTTAATTTACATGGTATGAAGAAGGAACTTGGTTGTACAACTGAAAACTTAAATTGAGAAAGGACGAACTTTTGTTTATGAACTACATATAATAAACTTTAAACAAGCAATTTGATGCAAACACAAAAAATAAACAGTTGTTGCAGTCATGCCTAACCAAATATATACAACAAAGTTTGAAGGCTTGAGATGGACAAACTTACATTATTGGTGAATACAGGCTCTATAAAGGCCTTGTCCATGCTGATGGGGGGGGCAATTCAAGAAGTTTACCACAGAATCTTCTTCAAAAGCATTGCCTTTATTCTACATTTTGTTAAGAGTAAATACAGATGTGATAATATACGAAAAAATGGAGAATATTTAAGATAAGATGAAGAGTGATGCTACATAACCAAGTAGCTATAAATGTAAGTGCAAGATACAGGCAAAAGGTACAGCCAAGAGTAATGCACAGCTAAACTTCTTCAGTACCAACCTTATGGTAAGAGTAAATATAGATCTGATGTGTAGAAAATGGAGGGCAAAGGAAAATAAGCTGCAGAGTGATGGTACATGAACAACTACCTGTCATTATAAGTACACTGATAAAGGACTGCATGTACTTACAAGAACAATGCATAGCTAAAAAAACAGCGGCATTGGATATATTGTACACTAATGTAACCATTCATACAGATCAGATAATTTTTAGCGAACAATTGATAAGCAAGCTATCATGCATACTGCTGTCACATAATGAACCAGGTATGTATGCAAGTACAGTGATACAGGACAACAGGTACTAACAATAGCAAAGCAGCGGGCAGCATATTTGCGATATCCTGTCGTTCTTGTCAAACCGGGATTCTTCTTCGAGCAAATTTCCTGCAAAAAAGATCTGTAAGGCACATGCAGAAAAGTAGAAGTTCAAATTGTCATGTGATTTCATAGACAGTACCTCATCCTGGGAACGAGACCAGTGCATAACAAGGTTTTTCCATTCAATGTCTTCTAAATTTAGCACAGGAGACTTCACCGGAAATTCGTTTATAGACTTGCCATCAAAGTGTGATTTCCTCAGGTAACACCGTTACTGCTGCAATGCTTCCTTGAAAAGCAGAAGCAAGCTTTGCTTGTCATGACTATCCAGATTGACCCTCGCCTAGTTACAACAATGTAATGTAAATCATTGATGTGTTCAATCAGCAGAAAACAAGAAAATAATAACCATGAATAATAGCACTTACACGTAAGTTGGACAGGAAGATGTGAAAATGGTGTTTGTCTTCATAATAATCTTCCCATGATGGGAATATATGCACGTAGTCCCTAACAACATTGAAAGCATTGTCTTTTAAACTAGGAATAAATGGAATGGGGTTCCAAACTACAAGAATTGGTTGTCTCTGCAGTTGGGATAGGTCTTCGGCCAGTGGACTTGCTGTACTTTTTGCTGGAGTGGGATTTTTCTATGGTACAGCTGGTGCTATGGCAAATGAAACCGGTATACCATTTGCTGGAGTGCAGGTCCTTTGTGGTGGGGCTAGTGGTGTGGCCAGTGAAGTATGGGTACAGTCTACTGGAGTCGGTCCTACGTTTTGTGTCACTGGTTGTACAACCAATATAAGTGGGGTGTTGTCTGATTTCTCCGGCACCACCATGTTTTTCAAGGACTTTGCTGGTGCTCCTTCAGGTTCGGCAATCACCCTCTTCCTTTTTGATGTCTGATGCACAAGAACAACATTTGAGTGGAAAAACATGGTATGATGACAGATGGAATATGTATTGATAATGGATGGGCATGGCATCTCGACATATATGATGAGTAAACTAAGCAGATGGCGGTGCAACAAAGTAGAAGAAATGCAAGACAACATATGCAAGATACGCGCAATCAATAAAACCTTGCCAAATTAGAATAGGCACCTTGATGGGTGAATAGGACAGGCCATCTGCCTTTGACTCCTCGAGGTTAGAATAGTCATTAAGATGATATTCTGAACAAGAATCAACAGGTGGGGAGCCTACGAGTTTCATTGCTTCCAGAATGGCACTCAATGCCTTGCTGCCAATTTTGTAAGTCATTGCAGTGTTCCACAATATTCTTCTGATGCGTGATTCTGATATTCACTGTAATTGCATATAATATCTGAGAACCATGAAAACATAAATAGTTGTGAGATTATCTTTGTGATGCAGATGATATTCTAATATAGGAGCGCCCCTGTAAACACTTGTGTGCTATCACTGGATTCTAATGAGAGAGCTCATGTGTGTTGTAATATGGTGCGTGCATTTATATAATCTGGCACAAGTACACAAAAAAATAGGCTCCAGAAGTAAGGATAGCTGGCAGATGATATGTTCATAATATACTGTATAGAGAGTTTATTGCCAAACCATGATAACAAGAGCACACAACAACTAGGCAGATCATAGTGTACATAACAGGGGTACACCATAACCAGTATATATAAATCAGGAAAGTGGAACTGGCAGGAAATTACGGTGTTGTATTGCCGCTAGTAATTGAAAGCCTATCGATCACGTACAGGCCAGCTCTATCAGCTGTTGACTGCAGATGTCCCTGCTCCCCTTCCTGACAAGGAACATACTGTGCTTCCCATACAGAACACCGCAC
The DNA here is from genome assembly GCA_032464435.1 of Aegilops umbellulata. NCBI lineage: Eukaryota > Viridiplantae > Streptophyta > Magnoliopsida > Poales > Poaceae > Aegilops > Aegilops umbellulata. Next base: position 26,683,690 of record CP136058.1, on the reverse strand, counting down.
GGGCCGCCGGCCGAACCACCAGCCCCACAGCCTGTGTTCCTCCGCCACCCCCACCCCCGCCCCCACCCGCATCGAGTTTTCTTCGTTCGACGAGGCCCCACCACCGCCCCCCACAACCACCATCCCCACCCGAGCCCCTTCGATCGCATCGGCGAACTCCGGCGAGCTCTGAAAAATCGACTGACCCAATTTTGAAATTTAATCTACTGTGATTTAACTAGTGTGGAATATAAAAGGGGAAAACCATAAGCATTGCGAGTATGGTGTTGAGCGTGCCATGGCGGATCTGAAGGTGCAAACCGGACAAAGGCAACTTTGCAACCAAGACAAGAAATCAGAGTAAAGCAGTGGCGATCTATTTTCTTGCTGCGATAAATAAGTTGAGCAGATACGAAAGAATACCGCCTCTGGTGCGGCGCCGTGTATGCATCTGCTGAGAATTTGACAGTGCTGCGGTAGCGATGGCTGTCGGCGGCGTGGAAGCAGATCTAGGAGGGTAGACGGTGGTGGCGGGGTGTGGTGGACGAGACGGTCGTAGGAGCGGCGCCGGCAAGGTGGACGACGGCGGGGATGAAGTGAGAGGACTGGATGCAAGGATCCCGGTCCGAAGCCGTGGATGAGAGAGGTCGATCTCTTATAATGGACAACAGCGTCGGGGTATCAGCTTCGACATGGTGGAGGAGGACGGCGGTGGATGGGGTGGCGGACGGAGGGAGGGTGGGGTGGAGAGGGTGTTTTGGCGCCCACGGAGTACGAATGGGGAAAAGGGAGGTAGAGAGGAAGGGGGGAACCATGTATTCAGGGCGCGCTTGTCTCAAATGCGAGGAAATTTACAAACTTAGCCCCCATTTCAAAATTCTACTACATCACAGCATCACTAGTTGGTTGGGGATAGGACGGTAATCTCGCATACACCGAATATTTGCCGACGAGAGTTTGTTTTTGGCGCCCACCGTGTATGAATATGAATCGGGGAGGGAGTCGATTTCGGCCGAGGACACACTATGTTTTGGCGCCCACCGTGTATGAATCCGGGTGAGAGGCCGTTACGTCACGTTTGGGTGAAATTATAAACCTACCCCTATCGAAACATATAGAAATCCAGCATATAGGCTTTGCGTGGCAGGGATAGGCAGTAGTGATTTCCATCTCGTAGATTTTGGTTTCGGGAGGTTACTGCGACTTTCCCTGCTTCGTTCAAATTTTGCGGAGTGCACGTTTACCGTGCCAACTCAATTCGAATCCCATTTGTATTCTTTTTTTTCGGGCGGGATCCATTTTCAATTGGAATTACATTCTATATACATCATTTTTTTATATATATACTTTCAAAAGCACAACAAAGAATTCTGCTCCTTTATATGTATAATATGATTTACAAATACAACGATCTCAAAATCTTAAGGTTGAATTCGAAAAAAATTAACCAAATTATGTTCTACTAAAATGTATGGATCAGTAATATCTACATATTAAATAACATAGATGTGCGTGAATTCATATCAGTATGCATGTTTGATAGATCAATTTTGGGTCGAGTACGAATTACATGTATCATCATCTCGAATTCAAATATTTGAATCCCTTTTTTGTTCACTCCTTTCACGCCCATCTCTCTCGCACGCATGCTCCTTCAGGTAGCTATCACTCTCTTTTCTCCAGCTCACTCGCACGCTCCCTTCATGTTGCTCCTATCCTCGCAAACATGGTCTCTCGACGTCTCCCTTGAGAAGTGTCACACTCTCCCTATCATTATAAATTACACGGTTTTCATTATCTCTCACGTCTCTACTGTTCTCTGGTATCACTCGGTACCTAAGCTTTCTTTTTCACCGCCAAACACACAGTCTCCACTCGTCTTTCACTTTGTCTTTCTCTCTATGGGATTCTCTCACACACCCTATATGTCTCTACATATGACTCGTACCACTAAAATTACTCTCTCTATCTCTCCTGTAGACACAACATTTGTTGCGGTCTCCTTTTCGTCTCCATCCCAGACTGACATTATTCATTTGTTTACCGATCAGACAACCCCGACTACCATCTCCTCTCTCTCTCTCTCTCTCTCTCTCTCTCTCTCTCTCTCTCTCTCAGACACACACGCACAACTCCTGCTTCCACTCCCCTTCCCGACTACCGTCTCTCTCTCACACACACAAAACTCTCGCGTTTGCACCCCGACTCGTATTTCTCTCACAAACATTTATTGACTAGCTAGCCTCTAGATAGGTTTATACACCCGCACACTCGTGCTTCCACCATCGCATACATGTCTCTCTCCCGCTCCTTGTATCTATGTAGATTTTTCTTCCCTTCTTGAGACACGCCCTCTCGATCGTGCACACACACACTATCGCCTCATTTTAAGCTGATACCTATCGCACACACACTCCTTGTGTCTTTGTCACACATGCACTCCGTCCTCCTCCACTCGCCCTCTCTCTCACACACACATGGGCTTTTTGCAACAACTAGCAAGATGCCCATGCGTTGCACGGAACATCAAGATGCATTTGTATGAGTAGTTTATCTTGTGGGGGAAAAGGATGAACGAGGGAAGGCCTTATTTGCAAATGTGGAGAGGGGTGTGGGTATCTTTTTGCAAAATTTCCGTAGTTTCCTTCCTATCCGTCAGATATAGATCCTTCCTATCCGTCAGATATAGATCGGACGGCCTATATTGCAGGATGGCAGGCACACGATCATCACCGACAATGCTTATTATAAGAGTAGGGATAAAAAATAGAGTTGGTGATGATGGTGGGCCTGCCATCCTGCAGTGTAGGTCGTCTGATTTATATCTGATGGATAGGAAGGAAAATATGGCAATTTACCCGCGCTCTTCACCACATTTGCAGATAAGGCCTTCCCTCGTTCATCCTTTTCTCCCACAAGATCTTCATGTTCCGTGCAACGCACGGGCATCTTGCTAGTAAGAGTAGAAATTAGACATATACCACTTCTCGAATCTTGAAACCAACAACATTCCTCCCTTATCTCATCAAAACCGCCAAAGGAATATATTTTGAGTGAAACATAACATATTTTTAGTGATATACGTATTTCAAAGCTAGACTTTTTTCTATCAGCCACTGTATTAATCTACTTTAGTGATATACATAGGCCTGGGGCAGCTAGGGCTATAGCCCCAGGCCTAGAAACAACTTCCTTTCTAGTTTCTTCATGCAAAGCATAGAAAATCATAGAAGTTCATCACTCAACATAGCACAGCCCCAGGCGTAGTCTGCATCTAGCTCAGCCACTGTATTAATCTACTTTGATCGTGTGGCAACGCATTGGCACATTGCTAGTAGTTATTATAATTTTTTGGACAGCAGACAAACGGTGGAGTACATATACGAGGAGAAGAGGCGCATGCACGCAGTCGGCCTCTCGCTATCTCGCACACATGAGTGTTACGTAAAGGCGACGTTAACAAATAAACCCTAAAACCCTAGGGGCACGATTGCTGCATTCGCGGGTACCGGGTACGTGGTGGAGCACCTTTGTAGGAATAGTCAGCTCGCGTGATAATTTGATCCGTAGGAGTTGATGGTCGGGACCATAGGTGAACGACTTGGAGCGCAGTGGCTCGCCAGTTGCCACAGATCGAGTAGCCATGTTTAAAATATTATTTTTTTAGCGGGGTTAAGAGTTCCGATTTTCAATGGTGCGTTATAAGTAGTAAGTAGTTTTTAGAACGATTGGTATGGAGCGAAAATGGAATTCATAGTACTACGTACCTCCTTGGCGTATGGTTCTATGGTTTTTTTTTGTGATAGAGGTTGTATGGGTTTGTGTTGCGAGATGTTGAACCTGGTAGTTCTAGGGCAAATACTATGGTTTAGATTTAGATGTTGGTTTTCTTTAATGAAAATCGGAAGGGGAAACCCTTCTTCGATTAAAAAAACTACTACCTCCATTCTGGTTTACTAGTCCCCATCGTACTTTGGGTCAAAGTTTGTCCACGAACTTTACTTGTAAAATGTGAATGGAAAACGAGATTTTGTTATACCCAAACAAAAAAGGACTGGAGGGAGTGATTGCTCTGACACGGACGCGACCTCTCATAGCGCAGGCATTGAACCGGCGCGCCGGCCAAGAGGGCCGCACTCGCTGCAGGCCCGGCTGAGCACGCCTCCTCGCCGCGTGCAACCAGCTTAAGACTGCCCCGCCTGCCTTCATTGAATCCGTGCGTGTGCCAGCAACACGTCCTTCCGCGAGCCGGCAGGCATTTTAGAACACAAAAAATGACTAAAATATAATTAATTTACGCATGGTCTAGACTTGTTGTGCTCGCACTGGAAGCAGGAACTAGTAGAGGATTTTCTTTATTTATAACTCTCGTCACATTTTTTTGGCTTTGAAGTGAATCATGGTTGTGGACATTATGTATGAATGTGCAGATATCTGTGAACATGAGTTTGATGTGGAAGTTGAACTTGGAATGTCGGGCTTGCGCGTGAACTATACCATGTCCAATGCTTCGTCTTTTATTGTTTGGAAAGTAATTGTTGTTATTACATGACCCAAAAAAACATTTTGTGCCACATCAGTAGATGCACGGACATCACAACAGGCATGCTGACTGGATAAACATTTGAACCTAGCTATTATGAAGGAAATTTTGTATTGACAACAGTTTTAGATAGCAGGAGACGCCTAGCCTGCTCTGCCTCTGCTAGCTTATTTCTGGCTTCTTCCATCTCTTCTTTAGAGCTTGGGTGAAGAGAGCATCTGATTGCACTTTTCGCTTCTTCAGGAACTCAGCTACATTCTCAAGGGCTGCTGCATGCTTTCTTTCAGCCTTTACTAATGCCACAAGGACATGAACAGCTGACGACTCCACCTGGCTTGTGTGTAATCCAGCATCATCTGGGAATTTGCACCTTGTGTCTAATCCAGCATCATTAGGGAACTGGCACCTTGTGTGTAATCTAGCCTCATTTTGGAAACATGATCTCGAGGTTGACCATACTTCCCTCCTCGCAGGAACTGCATCCTGACATGAAGTTACTTCTTTTTTAGATCAATACTCAGAGCAACCTAGATCCATTTAGTAGAAGCCAGATAAACAAAACTCGGAGAAGTGAATTCAAAAGGAAAAAATAAATAAAAACAGACTACAAGGTGAGAACACCCACTTCCTACATCAAGATAAAAACGAAAGCATTAGGACAATTAAGACTCTTCTTATTACACATCGAAGAACACCACGCTTAAGAGAAACAGAAACTACAACATATACACATCGAAGAACACGAGGCTACACGAAAGTAATTGAAAGGGTGTTACTTACCAAAGCTTGTTTTACAGGTTCGGTGCAGCTCCTCTTTAACTTGCCATGCTCCTTGAAGATGTCTGGAATATCATGTGTTTGGTCTTCATTGCTCCTCTGCATGTTCGCACTCGTGGTTTTAAAATCTCAACATGGCAAGAAAAATATACTACTAGTAATACTCGCGCATCTTGTGGGCAACATTAAAGCACTCGTCTACCATGTTAGAGCATCTCCAACAAGATAAACTACTCATACAAATAAATCTTGATGCGTGCAACGCATGGGCATTTTGCTAGTTCTAAAAACCTTTCCATCATTTGCCACACTACTGGTTGCAGATGAAAAACCTACCCAAGCACAGCGCGATACAGGACCGACGCACAATTACAAGCTGATATTCTGTTGGACAATGGAGGCTATAACCAATTACTTTTACGGGAACAATAGCACCCAGGAAATTTGAAGGGTAGGTATGAACAAAATTGGAACTGCACATGTACTGCTAAGTGATTCAATACACACATTACCAATTGAGGAGGAGAACGATGGTCGCGGCGGCCTCTGTGAGTCATGGTCGGCAACGGGAGTCAGTTCATTGTCCACGACGGTGGTACTTCTGCGCTTGGCATCGGCTTCCGGGAAGCAGATCCGAGACCGTGGAAGACGATGCCGGGGAAGAGGCTCCGTGTACAACGACGGCGGTGGACCGGCTCCAGTGCGGCGTACGAGGTCGTCGATGAGGCAGATGCGCTGCGGTGGACGAGTGTGCCGATGTAAAGGGGAGGAGCACGAAGGCTGTGGTGCCGTGGAGAAGTCTATTTTGCGGTGGGTATAGAAATTGGGGAGTATTCGGGTGTACTACTCTGGGTGCCGGGGTGGGGTTGGCTGGGTAGAGTGAACCTGAAGTTAGGAAAACAGCCCCCTACCAAGCGTCATCCGTAGGCCTGTTCCGAAGGCTATGATGGTAACTTCCCACTGCTCAAATCAGGGTCGCGGGAGATTTTCCCGCCGACCTCAAAATTTTGTGACACTGGACTCCCCGTGTGGCATGTTGGGTGATTCGGCTAAGCAACTAGCGAGTAGTAGTAGTAAACTCTGCATATTAGGTTTGACCGAAGTCAAACTTCCTAAAGTTTGACCAAGTTTATAGAAAAATATAAACATTTACCATAACAAATATGTATGATGTGAAAGTACATTCAATAATGAATCTAATGATATTTATTTGCTATTGTATATGTTAATATTTTTTGTTATAAGCTTTCTGAGAGTTTACAAAACTTGACTTTGACCAATGCTAATACGCGGACTTAAATAAAAATGGAGGGAGTACACATTTGTTTTCTTAGTTTGTAGTGAACTAATCATTTGTCGAAATTGTGAAATAAATATATTAGGCTATTGACTTCGAATGTAATGGTCTATACAATTCAATAGTTACAATCGTTGTCGAATCCCAAGATGTATACAAGGTCTATAGTACTTCACAACATGCTCAAACTCACATAATCCCAGTCAAATGAGAATCTAAATGCATTTCATAGTTATTACTTTGTAGGATGCAACAAGAACAACCATAACTCTACATCAGCCATTATAGAAGCAACATTTTGACATATCCCAATGTGTGAATGAAACGTGCAGAGAGAGCTTTTGAAGATGGAGCAGATAGGGCGGGAAAGATTGTATGTATGTGGACGAGAGAGTAGGAGACAAACCTAACGAGACAGAGAGAGAGATAGAGAGAGAAAGAGAGAGGAAGAAGTTAGGTCTGTGAGAAAGATGCATACATGTAATATACATGAGATGCGTGTGCATCTGGATTCTGTATACGTGGAAGGAGAAGAGACAACATGTTTGATGAGAGAGCAGGAAAAACATGGATGAGAGGGGAAGGATCTCGTGGGTTGAGGGATTGACAATTTTGTGCGGGGGAGAGAGGGATTGGTAATTTTGTGCAAGAGAGAGAGAGGATGGGGGAGGAGTCAGTCAGCCGTCGTCACATCACCCTGCTTCCAAATGACCCCGCATTCTCTAGCGCGGTGTGGTCGCCGTCTTCGATCTGCTCGTTGCCCTCTTTGAAGATTGAGGTGTTGTGCATGTTGGGGTGCAAAGAAGCACAAGAGAGAGTGGTCGTCGTATAACCTTGGATGGGGATGAATTGTGTGCTCGGGGGAGTGTGTGTATGTGTGTTGTGCTGCGTGTGTGTGTGTGTGTGTGTCAGATATTGAGAGAAAACAAACCTAAGGAGAGAAATGGGTATTCACGAAGAGATTGTGCGGGCCTTGAGGTGGGCAGGGGCCGGGTGAGGGTGTCAAAATGTGCGCGTTGATGCATGTGTTGCATGCGACCGTGCGAGGGACGGACGAATCGAGAGACATGGTTGTTGTGTTACGGATGCTCCTCTCTCTCTCTCCCTCCCTCTCTCTCTCTCACACACACACACAAGTAAACTAGAAGACCGTTCTCTCATGTATACACAACGTATCGGCATCTGTCTATGTCTCACTCATGCACGATCATTTGCACATTCACACCTCTCTATGTCTGTATCACACGCACAGCGTCTCCACATTGCCCTTCCGCCACAACACACATATGGACACATACACACATTCTCTCTCAGTCACACACACAAAATCGGTATTAAAAAAAACTAGGGCACACCTAAAACGTCCAAATCCAAATAAACATGAACTGGAGCTAAATTCAAATATATGGAAATATTGCAGCGTCAAGAACTTTCACAAGAAAAAAAAGTTGAGTAATATTCGAGGACTGTTTTCACACACACAAAAAGGTTCGGTGGATGTCCTTCGAGCGCGACACGGTGACGCACCGTTCAATCGACTGCGCGGCCGCGGTTCACGCGCTTGCACAGGATTCCGTATCGTGGCTGTGGTACTAACTAATAAAAGCGTTGTCTAAGTCTAATGTTTACGTGTACTAGTACGGTTTTCTTTTAAGTTTGACCAACCTTATATATAAAACTAAAGTAAGCTCCCACACGCGCACTCATCAATATGCCACCGCCGCTGTTGCGCATGCCGGCGCCCGCCTGCTCCGACCAACAATTTCTCGCCCATCACCGCCGTGTCACCGCCATCCCTGTGCCATGAAGCCAAAGGCTCACCCACTCACGTCGTCTGCAGTCCCTCCTCGTGATGCCGCCACGCTGCCAAGCACGTGAGCAGCTGGTGGAGCCGCGTCTATGCATGCAGCGTACGAAGAGGAGGACGAGCGCGTGCTCCAGCATGCCGGCGAGGAGGAACTAGCGTGTCATTGTCGTCTCCGCCCGCGCGGAGGAGGCACGCATGGTGGCTGTCGCGGCGGAAGCCGGTCACGCGCGCGTCGAGCCCGCAAACTGGGTGCGGACGCGGAATCTACCTTCGAGACCTTGAATGCCACGTGGATCCTGCAATCTAAAGGAGCAATTTGGGTCAGTCGACTCATGTGAGCCGTTTGATGCAACATGGATGGCTAGAAGAGCTTCTTCCACCTCTTCTGTCGTCTTCTTCCTTCGCTCCGTCGAACTTCTTTCACAAATCGACTGACCCAAATTATACTACTAGTACGAATGTATTAAGTACAGTAGGAACACGAAGATACGAGCAGTGGTACCAACTGCAAGAAGAACAGTATTAAGACATAGTACTAGTACTATTGTATGTACTAAAGAGTTCAAATAACGAGAAAGAACATAAACATAGTTCTGCTGCGGCCTCAGCACAACACACCCTTGAAAATAAACTAATAAGCCACTAGTCCGCTTGACACTGCAGTAGAACCAGCATGAGCGACGGCACTGCCACCTACTTGGAGTCCGAGTCCACGTCCTCGACTTCGTCGTCGTCCCTCTTCCTCTTCCTCTTCGCCGACGCTTCTTTGCTTGAACCGGACACTAGGCTCTGCTTCTTCATCCAACCCTTGTAGATATTTAAACAAAGGTAGGCATCCATTGCTGCTACAGGATGTGATCTTCATCTAATGTCTTCGACTCCCATGCATGATGAAACTCGTGATGAGGTTTCTTCAGTTTAGCGTACGAAGGATCAATCATGGCTGCTGCCAGGGTCAGCATTGAAGGTTGAGAGGAGGACACCAGGCTTGCCTTCTGGAGATCGAAGGGCTAGCCTACAACAAGACCTATCCGACGCAGGACGGCACTGTCATTCTTAAAGCCTACAGTAACAAATTTCACTCTTTTGTCCTTGAGGAAGTTCTTAAAATCCTGGCAATCAACGTCGGCATGGCATATGTGGTAGACCAAGCAAACGTTATGTACGCAAACCTGGATCACGGCGGGCTTCTTCCTCTCTTCGTCCTTTAGATCCTTCTCTCGTCCCAGGACTGTGGTGTACTCAACATCTAGCCCAGCAACCCACTCATCCGTTGAACTGTTGAACATGCGTAGGAAGCGAGCAAGCCATGCTTTCGCCGTCTCGGATCCACGTGTGTAGATGACGATGAACTGATTGCCGGTGATGGCTCTAACCTGGTACTCAGCGGCGACCATGGAGATTTGGGAGGCCATGGATTTTGGAGGAGGGTTAGGAGAAGTTGAACTGTTGTACCCCGCAAAAAAGCTGGGAGTGAACTAATGTGAAAGGACGGGACAACTGGGAGCGAACTGTTGTAAGGTAGAAGACGGGGACGAGTAGGGCGTGCGAACGGCGTGGGGTTGCTGGCTTGCCCGATGGATAAACGGCTGCAAGGCCCCAAAGAGTTCTCAAGAACTATGTGGGACCCACTAGATGTCATGTCTACTAGACCCATATCGTAGGCCTGACGGTATAGCTTCTGCCTGTTCGCACGCCATGCCGGCGCGTGGATGTAACTTCACCTAATTCAGTCAAACGTCGCGCCTCCCACGACCTTCGCCTCCCTCGCGCGGTCGCGCCCTTTGAGACTTCGACTGGCTACAAATGAGCAATTTTTTGCCTTTTTTTAGAAAAGCAATTTTTTGCCTACTCCGCATGCATGATACTCCCTCTGGCCCTTTTTACTCCCGTCAACCGTTTGCAAAGTGTTTGACCAAATTTATACTTTTTTTAACACCACCTTATATTAATTAACCAGCCACACTAGTACACTCATTCGATACAAATATTCACCACACAGGGCGGTATGTTATTTACAAGAATACCATCTAATCTATTGTCAAAGCTATACTTAGCGATTAAGTGTGCCACCTTATTGGCCGAACGGCTAATCTTTGACAATTGAAGATTGTTGATCAACTTCGAGATGCTCAACGCTTTCATCTTCAGGTCACGCATAGCAGACATGTCAACGCTTTGACAGGCATCAATGAAATCCCACGACCAAATTTATACTAAAAATATCAATATCTACAATACTCCCAAAACACTTAGGCGCGGTGCATTAACTTCTGCCTCGTTTCTTATTTTTTGACATATCAACCAATAGGAGATGTGGGTGTGCATGCTTTTAATGACTTGAGACTACCAAACACGACATGCAGTGGTTAGTTCATTGCGTGCAATCTATCTATCTATACATATACTAATTACAGACTCCCAAGAAATTACCACGTTAATCAGTAATTAGGAGCCGTTAATCTGGTGGGGCCGAGTTATTACGGTGTAGATCAACCCATCTATCTAATCCTCGACTTTTTTTTTCTTAATTCAGCCAAAAAATTGCAACCAGTTCTAAAAACAGAACCCTACAATCCAAACTTCCATCTCAAAAAAAAATTGGCTAACACAACGTAACAGATTAGATGTTAGCCTAAAAAGCGAACCAACCTGTGGTTGAGATGGTTAGGTGGACAGTGGTATCCCCAACCCACCAGGGTTCAAATCCTGGTGCTCGCATTATTCCTGGATTTATTTCAGGATTTTCGGCGATGCGCTTTCAGTGGGAGGAGACGTTCCCGTCGACGACGAAGCGCCTACGGTGACTTCGTAAATCTCAAGATGATATGCCGGCTCAGTCTTTCGGAGGTGCTCATAGGGGTAGGGTGTGCGTGTATGCGTTCATAGGGGTGAAAGTTTGGCTGCCGCTCCCCTCCTCTCCTACTAAAGCAGGACGCCTCCCATTGTTCCAACATCATGACGTATGTATGCCGCTTCCGTTCAGAATCTCCGCTGCTTTCCTTGAGGTGTGTTTTTCTTCTGATCTCCTCCATCCTCTCACATATGTACAAAAAGCTCTAAGCTCATGTTCCTGCCGCTACAGGAAGTGCATCATACCGCCTATCTTCTCTCCCATGTTCGCATGCGTTGCGTCTCCAGCCGCAAAGATCATGTGCAAGTTCTATCAGGGAGGGCGCGTGCGTGCGCATCTCGCTGGATTCGCTACATGCTAGGTTCCTGCAGGAGCGCACTGAGAATGAGAGTCATCATTGATGCCATTATAGATGGAAGGGGGCGGCCAGGCTGAAGGTAATCATGACAAAAAAAATTCATCGCTGCTAGACATCCACCATACACGTTCCTCCCAAGCGGTACAACCTAGAAATTGCAACCCACTTCAATTAGGACGTGCTGAGCACCAGCTATCCTCTGAGCGCAAAGGGGTCAGCGTAAATACCATGCAGCTTTCTCCCAATTCGTCCCACCCCCTTCTAAATCCTGGGAGTTGCTCTCTATGTGTTCGAGGAATTGTGAAGTTTGGTTTCTCACCAAAATCCTGGGAGTTGCTCTATGTGTTCAAGGAATTATGAAGTTTGGTTTCTCACCTAAATCCTAGGAGTTGCCCTCTATGTGAGACTTTGGATAGTTGCGCATATAGAATAAACATCATCTCTTGATTTAGAGGTGATCAAATTTATAGGTTTGGTTACCAGTTGGTGCACTCATATAGTTAATATGCTAAATGTATGTTCTGAAAAAATTGCAGAATTGATACCCACACGACAAGCTATCTGTTCTATTCCAGAAGCACATAAAATTAAAATGCCAAGTTTCGTCATCTTAATGTGTTTTATGTTTCTATTTGTATTTTGTAGGAAGTGGTAACTGTTACTGTTGCTTTCATCCCAACAGGCATGATCAATGATTGGTGCTTCGTTTCTCAAGTAAACCACACTGTTGTATTACGAGGATTAACCTAATTAATAAGAGAGGGTTTTTCATCTTCATGTCTTTCTATCTCTCTTTATACCATGCAGCAAGTGCTAACTCTACTCACAAATAAACTAAACTGTGTACTGATTTGATTTCACATATATTATGATGTCATGGTTTTTAGGATTTCTTTCCGGATCTACCAGATCAGATTTAGGATCTACCTACTATGTGAGGCGAATACCAAAATGATCTACAAATAAACTGACTATAAAAGTAGTTTACCACATCGAATTGCAAGGTAAAGCAAGAGAAACTAGCAGGTATGTGATGTTAACTTTTCGTTCTATTGTGTCGGCTTTGGTTCAGATTAAACATCCTTGCATGATGTATAATTTTCAATGGAATGGTGTGTTCCTCAAAATTATATTTTTGTTTTGTGATGCAGGATTCAGCAGCGCCGCACCTAGATTTGGAGTGGTTCATGGCCGTAAAACATGGCTAACCTGTTATATGGCGTTCTGAATCTGAGTGTCCATCCGTTATTGCTCTATTAGTTCACTTCTTGATATGCTTATGTTATAATTGTAATACTTAGCACTGTCATGTCGCTACCTATCACAGTTGGGGACTCTTGCGTGTTTGACGGCAGCATCACCTAGCGTTTGGAGGGCAATGCCAAACAAGCTCACGAGTGATATTCACTCTGTTTTAATTATCTTATGTTCAAAATTTTGTACCTTTGAAGTCCCTATAGTTCTGTGTTCGTTAGTGTTTTCTTATTCTGAAAACCAGTCTAATTGTAACTCTGCTAATACTGATACTGCAACTCTGTATTGCCATCTTTCAGATTTTATATATTTGTTATCAAATGAATGTAGGTCTCATGGTCTTCCCTTTTCCCATGTTTGCATGCAGCTAACTTGGTATCTATTTGTTGTAATATGTCACAGATTGAGCTGCAGTCTGAACTTGAAAAGATGGCATGCTATCCTGGGTTTGCTATAATAGTATGATACTGAGATTTATATTATATTACTGAAAGTAATATCCCTGTTGTATTATTTTTAGGCTTTCTCTAGGCTTTGTTGTTGGCTAGGGATCATGGTCATAGACTCGACTGTACCATATGTATTGATTCAGTGTCCTGATATTTGCAAGTAGTAGTTACTCAAACGTCAACTAAACATGACACTCCAACTGTCCAACATAAAACAGCTTCTACCTTTAAGGTTTTTCTTATTAGTGTATTTTTAGTTTTTTTTACTTATGATTATGCACACATGCCAGGTTCTGAGATAGTTATATTATATACCTTTGAAAAAGAGTCCACCATGGGTGATCCGAGGAGTACCATAAGTAGCCTTTTAATTTGTATGTCATGAACTCCCATGCATTGGATCTGATATTCTGAAAGATACATTTAACAACTTCTTTGTTCAAATTTTCTGCAAATTTGGCTCAAGTAACAAGTTTGTATGTTGAATCTGTCTTCTTAACATTTTGACCTATCTTGCAATGAGCTAAAATTCAGTTGTTTACTTTTATGCCTTATTGTTCTCTGAAATCTAGCCTGCTTGCATCATCGTGGCATCACGGATGGGGTATCCCAACCTTTGAGACTCAAGGTGCAACAACACCGGGTAACTGTGAAAGAATCTAGCTGGCTGCCGTGGCGTGCTTGGGGAGGAAACATGAGTTGTGTGTGCTGGCCCTACACAGTGGAGTTACAGACGATGATGATGCACTGTAATGTGTACACCACCGTGTACTGGCCAGTGCTGAATTTCTTTTTATTAGGACGAACAAGACTACAACAGACAATTAGTACTTTGTACGTGACAGTTGCTAAAATTGATGCCCTGTTGCAGGAGTAACATACTAGTAACATCAGCCCTGTTTTGTCCGGCGCTGAAATCATGCATGTATGTTGATGTCAATGATGTGGCTGACATTTCAATACTCACCGCAGGTACTCAGCTCCTCCATAGACTGTCGAGTTTCATATATGTACCAGTTCAGTCCGTTGGACAGCTATTGTCCTAAAGATAGTAACTCGGTCCATCATATATGTTTTGCTTTGTTAGTTTCTTTGCAAGAAAGTTAACGTCGTTGATGTGGCTCGGCAAGACTCAATTAGTAAATGCACAAATGAAGATATTAGTGAATATTGACATATTTTTGTGTACTATCTTATCCTTCCATGGACATATGTACAGTGTGAGTATAGGAATCGACCAGTTCTATAATATATAATAGGATAATACAATCTTAGTGTAACATATTTGGTAAACCATACATATATGTAAGTTATATGACATTCAAAAGAGTAGAACATTTTTGACACATGGTAGCAAATATGCATTATTGTATGTTATTTGTCTCAATGATTAATTACTATCTAAATGGTTGTTTCAAACAAAAATTGTAGATAACAAATGTTAATAGAAGTACTCCCTCCATTCCATAATGTAGTGCATATATATTTTCCAAAAAGTCAAACTTAGCTAACTTTGACCAAGTTTATGGAGAAAACTATCTATATCTACAGTACCAAACATATACAATATGGAAATTTAACTCATGATGTATCCAATGATATGCATTTAGTATTCTAAAAGTATATATTTTTCTCTCTAAACATGATTAAAGTTTGCAATGTTCAGCTGTTAAAAAATCTATATACACTTTATTATGGAATGAAGGGAGTATAACTTATGTACATCTAGCTAAACTAAGCTAGACCGTGCGGAAGCACGGGTTGGCGACTAGTGCTATTAATTAGCAAATAAACATTAAGATCTCTCGTTTTCCCCTCCTCCTTGGTCACAGTGCACAATCTAAGATGACTTGATCACCTAGACGGAGGTAGTACTAATTATAATGAGTATAAGAACTACGTTTTATAATGAGTGTAAAAATATTGATTTGACATTGTGAATGTTGACACATTGTGAAATAGTTTTTGAAGTCTGCAAAAGTACTCAACTAGTGCTGTCGTTCTCCACAAAAAAATGTGTTTACCAATGCATGCATGAACACTAGTTACTCTAACCCCCCTCTCTTCTTTGATTCTTTGCCACATCAGCATGTTTGCTATTCCCGTGTGCATGATACCAGCTAAGATACCACCATTATGGCCAGCCTTAATCATCGCACGCAATAATTTAGTGCACCTTGAAATATGAACATGTGTGGGCGTGTTTGTTTTTAATGACTTGAGACTACACCTAGCCCGGCATTCAAGATGACTTATTATGCACCGTTCCCCATACCTGCAGGAAGCCCGTTCGTCTCCAAATCTTTTCCTCTCCATGTGTGGAAACAATATGCCTGCCAAACTCTCCTTCTCCCTCCGGCGGTCCCATCACTCCACCTCGTGTGAAAAAATCTGCATGCATGACTCTCCTCCCCCACGCTCGTCCAATCCGTTGTGACCAGCAATATTTCCACCCCTTCGCTCCCCCGTAATTTACTCCAACAAATATGCCCACGTAGATGTTACTTAACTGCAGGTGCATTCGGTCACTGACATATGGGCCCAACAAGGGTCTGGCCCACATGTCAGTGACGCAACTGGACCTGCAGTTAAGTCAGTGCAGCTCAGTCCATATCTTACGTAGGTGTGCCATTGCTCGCTATAAATATTGCGCCTCCCACGACATCGCTATCTCCTCCCCCTCACGTTCATGTTCATCGCTATCTCCTCCCCCCCCCCTCTCACATCGACCACCATGGCATCGCCCCTCCCAAGCCCTAGGAGCCCCTCGCTGCACCGCGCGGATGGTCATGTGTCGTCGTTCCGTTCCTCGACGCCACTAGTCGAGGAGGACGCGTCGGTGTTCCGCTCCTCGCTGCTACGCGACGCGTCGCCGTTCCGTTCCTTGCCGCCACTAGTCGAGGAGGACGCGTCGGTGTTCCGCTCCTCGCCGCGACGTGACGCGTCGTCGTTCCGTTCCTCACCGCTACTAGTCGAGGAGGACGCGTCGGTGTTCCGCTCCTCGCCGCGACGCATCGAGGTGGATGCGTCGATGTTCCCAATCTCGCCAGCATGCGCGCCGGAGGACGCGTCGGCTCCCCGCTACGAGGAGAATGCCGCGCCGCCCGCCGAGCCCCCCCAGCCTTGAGGAGCTTTGGAAAGAAATGGATGTCGCCTTGTGGGAGGCTTTGCCTCCATCAGAGCGCGCCAAAATAGAGGCCGAGAAGAAGGCCGAGGAAGAGAAGCGCACCGCGGAACAAGCTGCCTGGGAGGCCTATGTCGCATCCGAGAGAGTCAGGCAATTGGCTCTTTGGCAGAATGCTCGTGCGAGGGCCGTGAGGGTGGCGGAGGACGCCCGTGCTGACGCCCTGAGTGCAGTTGGGCCCAAGCGCCTCATCTACGCTTGGCGGTACGTGGATCGGGTGCACGCTTCCAGCGAGGAGGAGTACCTGTTGGCGCCGGATCACCACATCGGTGAGATCGCGCCCGCCGGCAAGCCGCCAATCAGCACCTCGCGAGTTGCGAGGCTGAGGAAGAGGCGTTGTGTCGGCGCACTGGGAAATGGCCACGCACCAGGGCACTCGTGGCGTGCTGCAAGCGCTCCTGCGAGCGTCGTGGCTTTTAGGAGGAGTATAATTTTTGTTTCGTAAGGCGATCTCATTAGTTTCGGGACGCAAATGATAAATCCCGAACGTTCAGGAATTTTTAGCGTCCTTAATTAAGTATGTAAAAGGGAAATTTTGGAAACCTTGCGTATTCATACGCATTTGCAAGTATGTGCATATAGCACAAACTTTACTATATACTATCGCACTACACGTCTCTCTCGATATATGCTTGCAGACTGTGCTACTCCCTCCGTCTAGGTCAATAAGGAGGGAAGACTTATACACCTAGATGGAGGGAGTACTACTATTACTTATGTACGTGCAAATGCATGTTTTAACATTACGATGCGGTTTTTGTAAAAGTAGAAAAACAGCACTAGTCAAGCTTGTGAAACGATTCAATGCAAAACAAATGCAAAAATGCTCGTTTGATTATTTACTTTTAGCTTCCTTCTTTGTGGTTATTTCTCTGTCGTACTTTGTACGGAGTATCTCACTGGTTGGAATAAACCAGTTAAATCTTTGGTCAAAATTTAGCACAAATTACAATGGTGAGGAATAAACCAGGACGGAGTAGTAGTTTAGAAGCCCAAATAAATGAGTGAGGCGCCTTATTGTTACTCTCCACTGTGACTAGTCTTGTGGGAAAAGCTGGGGAAGCTGCCAAAAGAACTGGCCCTAGGAGTAGTAGCTAGGGATCGAGTGTGTGAGATGAATTGGAGAAAGTAAATGCAAAGAGATGAAATGCAAAAATGACGGAGGGATGTGATGGTTGCTTGTTCGTTTATTTTACCAGGCCACTTATTACTGGGAGTGGTTGGGTTTTGTGATATGATGGCTTTACTGCCGCGCCACGAGCGGGGTGAGAGGTGAGACTCCCGTGCAGCGCCACCCTCTACACTTGTACTACATCGGTCATGGTTTATTTGTCCCCCATTGAATTTGACTGAAGATTTAACTGACAAAATGTTAGTGCATGTCAACAAAAACTATATCATTGGATTCGTATTTGAACATAGTTTTGAATGATATAATTTTAGGTGACATGCATCAGCATTTATCATACTATATATAATGTTAGTTCAATTTTTGGTCGTACTAATCTATAGTAGTAAGGTGCCCGTGCGTTGCACCGAAGAGTGAAATGCATTGATCGGGGAGTTTTTTATGTTCACAAAGGATGTGGGGGTCATCTCATATGTAACGGGTATCCATAGGTTTCTTCGGATATTATTTCATCTCTAGATCTCACAAACATCCGAGTGAAATAGATAAAAAGGCATCTTTTGCAAACAAAAGCGTTCAACTGTTCAACCTGCATCCAAAACTTGTGAAGAAATAACAGTTATTGTGCTTTGCAAGAAATGATCTTTAAGAATTAGTTTTTGAGTATCGATTGTTATACATGTTGGCTACAGATGTCATGGCACTTTCTTATAGTCAACAGTTGGCTATATTATTAAGTAATATTAACCATGCCCTTATACACCTAGACGGAGGGATTAAATCAGGATGACTTGCAAGCGGGCAGAGGAGATGTAAGAAATGGTTCATCGTAAGTCTTTCACCAGTACTGTAGTAAAAATTCATACATGGAAGATTCTAGACTAAACCATAAATGGATACAGTTTTATTCATGCGCGATACTCCAATAGAGCAAGATCCTGCATGGAAGTCTCCACATGCTTAGACAGCGATTACATTGAGCGAAGACTAATGATCAACATTTAACTTGATAATGCGTATGTCCAGGTGAACCTCCTTGGAGTCCCCATGCACCGCATCGACGGGTAAAGGATGCCATGGGTTTTCCAAGTCCACATTGGCGGGATAGTCCCAGCTCCCTAGAGTCCAAGTCCATTCGATGAGGCCGGTGTCGCCGCCCACGCGACCCGGAGGGGTAGTAACACTGACCACGCACCCGTACATCGGCCTCATGTCAGTGTCAGCGTCAGCGGCGTCGCCCCTGACGCACATTATAGAGACAGGGCGGCAGCCTGCGCGGGCCTCGTCGGTGCCCATGATCAAGAGGAAGACGCTGCCGTCCTCCTCCGAGACTAGCAGGCGGCGGTGATCCTCCAGCGACTCCGACATGGTGAACGGGTAGCACGTCTCGTACTTGATGTTCTCCGCCAAGGGCCAGCAGTGACCGTTGCACACATCCGTGAGGTGATGCACCATGTCCGCCGCCGAGCCAAAAATAGCATCGGGAACTCATAGCAGTGGACGAAGGGCTCCTTGGAGGCATCGACCAGGCCGTCCATGAAACGGGAGTGGCTGTAGGGGACGTTGCGCCAGTTGAATATATGAGCAAGTTACTACGAGATTTAATCCGAATAAGCACAAAATAAATCATGACGGCTATAACAGATATGAAACTAATCATGTGGACTAGCATAGTAGTAGGATACAGAGTAGAAACATGAATTCTACCACGATTTCGAACAGGAAGGACAAAAACACATACGGTGCAACGGGAGCAGCACCGTTGGCGTTGAGGTTGTGGCCCATGTCCAAACACCACGTAGACACGGTCTTTGAGCACGGCTCGTAGTCGTTCCACGCTCGGGCATTGAAGTTTGTAACTATTTTAGATTAGAATATACTACTCCTTCGGTGCTAGTAGTAGAGCAGAGTCCTACTCTACTACTCTACTCAAGCAAGTTAGGGCATAGCATTGTAGGGAGTACCAGTACTGTGATCACTCAAGCAAGTTTTCTGGCATCGACATGACCCTACGCTGCTGGTATGTGTCTCGTAAGTCAAGCGGCGTGTTGTAGTCATCATCACCTGTCCACTTCCCGCAGCACATATTCGCTTCTCCATCTTTGTCCGCACATAATCTCGTCCAATCTTCCATCCCCGCTAAGGCGCCTCCCCCCCTCGTCTGAAACCCAAGCACTAACAATGGCAGAACCGAGCAGCGTCCGCCGAAAGAGTGGCTGGAATTCGCTCCCCACAGAGGTAATCAAGCTCATTGTTTCGCTTGTGGAAAATCTCAGTACCATGCCGCTCGCCGCGTGCTTGTCGGGGCTGTACCGTTTACTCAAAGCCCTCAGGCCGGAGCTTTTTAAGCCAGCTCCTTGCTTGCTGATGCCGCCTGATCTTCAAAAACAATGTGGCACGCAGCATAACGATCGTAGGGTGGCGAGCATCAACCCCCTTGACTGCGATATGATCCCCGTCAGCCTCAACTACATTAACGGTATGTACTGGGTCGGCATGAACACGTCTTGGATGGTGCTCGTCGACGGTCGCGACAGCTGGATGCTCGAGGAGGTCTACACCCAACGATTGATCCCCCTTCCTTCGATTAACACTGCACTGCTTTGGCACCGCGGCCCAGAATACTCGGAATCTTACAGTAGCCAACATGATACCAAGTTTGATTTGCTCAAGGTTGTAATCTGCCAAGTGCCCACATGATCTGCGAATTATAAAGACTTCAGGCTAATTGCGTTCTTCAACCGCGGTCTCGCCTATCTGACAGGTCACTACGGTAAGTGGATAAATCTGCACGTCCATCGCAGGATCATACATCCTCCATGGTTCTCTGATGCCATTGAACACAAGGGCTTCATTTACGTTGTTGACTCCTTCTATGGCTGGACGTATTGCTGGCCTACTCCAGTCATCGCTACAAACGGCTGTTACAGCAGTATGTTACTTTCCTATGATATCATGATGGCTTGCTTATATTACTGTCAACAATTGCTGAAAAAATATTCATGCTCATAACATGCTGTTCTTAAGATTGACTAAACCAAGAGCCCTTTTTTATTTGACTCCAACTTGATATGATGTTGTAGGTCGCCTGGTGTCCCTACCCTTCCTAATCCCAGAACCTTTCAAAGAAAAGCGGCATGGCAGTTGCAGGTGGTTCCTGGCTCGATCAGACGACGGCGAAAGATTGATGATCGTTCGCACGTACCAGACGTGTTGTTTCGCGGAATACAATCACACTCACTGCAAGGTCTTTGAGCAGGATCCCAGCTTCTCTGGGCCTTCAGGAATTTTTGACTGGAGGCTGGTAAGTAGCCTTGGTACACGCTCTCTGTTTGTCGGACTGAATTATCCGATTAACCAGGAGATAACCGACGGCAAGGATCATGATGGCAGCGCGGTTTCGTTCATTAGGAAAAACTGTGTGTACACAGCGTACCATGCGTCTCTACATGCACCATACCCTGGTAGGTGCCGCCACGCTCTGCAGCCCAAAGTAGGAGAGAGGGTCGCAAGTATCAGACTTCAACCTGCTAGCTGGAGTTTCCCCCGTCAGGCACCCATCTGGTTCAAGCCGTCAGCCAATCTCCACAGCATAATAAATAGTAACGTTTAACTGAGCCAGTTAGTTAGATGCGTACACTTGGTGTAGTAGGATCTTTATTTAGTTTGATGCATACACTTGTTCTTTTTTGTAGCCCTTTTGTAATGATGGCTGATGTTTGGTTTGGAAGAGAGAGCTGCGTCTTCACTCTTCTGGCCTGCTCACTGCTTCTGTTGCACCCCCAGCCCTGGTTGCTGCTGCTGCTGTTTTCAATGTACAATCAGTACTATATTTCGTCTGTTGGTTGAATAAATGTGTTGTTAGAAACAATGTTTTGGAAGTCGTTGCACGGTTTGATCCTTTAGTGCCCCGTACCGTACGTAGCGCATACTATTTATCGTACGGAACACTTTCTTTTTAACTCAGAACACATTTTCCACTTGTTGATAACATGTAGCCCACTGATGAAGGCCCAATAGAGAAGCCCATAATTAACTGGAAGGGAGGCTCTCACATGAATCCGTCCCAGGTGAAGGAAATATGCCCTAGAGGCAATAATAAAGTTATTATTTATTTCCTTATATCATGATAAAATGTTTATTATTCATGCTAGAATTGTATTAACCGGAAACATAATACTTGTGTGAATACATAGACAAACAGAGTGTCACTAGTATGCCTCTACTTGACTAGCTCGTTAATCAAAGATGGTTATGTTTCCTAACCATAGACATGAGTTGTCATTTGATTAGCGGGATCACATCATTAAGAGAATGATGTGATTGACTTGACCCATTCCGTTAGCTTAACACTTGATCGTTTAGTATGTTGCTATTGCTTTCTTCATGACTTATACATGTTCCTATGACTATGAGATTATGCAACTCCCGTTTGCCGGAGGAACACTTTGTGTGCTACCAAACGTCACAACGTAACTGGGTGATTATAAAGGAGCTCTATAGGTATCTCCGAAGGTACATGTTGGGTTGGCGTATTTCGAGATTAGGATTTGTCACTCCGGTTGTCGGAGAGGTATCTCTGGGCCCTCTCGGTAATGCACATCACTTAAGCCTTGCAAGCATTGCAACTAATAAGTTAGTTGCGGGATGGTGTATTACGGAACGAGTAAAGAGACTTGCCAGTAACGAGATTGAAGTAGGTATTGAGATACCAACGATCGAATCTCGGGCAAGTAACATACCGATGACAAAGGGAACAACGTATGTTGTTATGCGGTCTGATCGATAAAAGATCTTCGTAGAATATGTAGGAGCCAATATGAGCATCTAGGTTCCGCTATTGGTTATTGACCGGAGACATGTCTCGGCCATGTCTACATTGTTCTCGAACCCGTAGGGTCCGCACGCTTAACGTTACGATGACAGTTTCATTATGAGTTTATATATTTTGATATACCGAAGGTTGTTCGGAGTCCCGGATGTGATCACGGACATGACGAGGAGTCTCGAAATGGTCGAGACATAAAGATTGTTATATTGGAAGCCTATGTTTGGACATCGGAAGTGTTCCAGGTGAAATCGGCATTTTACCGGAGTACCGGGAGGTTACCGGAACCCCCCCCCCCCCCCCGTAACCTAATGGGCCTTATTGGGCCTAGTGGAGAAAGAGGAGAGGAGGCAAGGGGCTGCCGCGCGCCCCTCCCCCCCCCCCAAGTCCGAATTGGACAAGGAGGGGGCTCCCCCTTTCCTTTCCCCTCTCCTCCTCCCCCCCCCCCCAAATCCTAATCCAACTAGGGAAGGGGGGAGTCCTGCGACAGTAGAACATCAAGATCGTCACCACGCCGTCGTGCTGACGGAACTCATCCCCGACACTTTGTTGGATCGGAGTCTGGGGATCGTCATCGAGCTGAACGTGTGCTCGAACTCGGAGGTGTCGTAGTTTCGGTGCTTGATCGGTCGGATCGGGAAGACGTACGACTACTTCCTCTACGTTGTGTCAACGCTTCCGTTGCCGGTCTACGAGGGTACGTAGACAACACTCTCCCCTCTTGTTGCTATGCATCACCATGATCTTGCGTGTGCGTAGGAATTTTTTTGAAATTACTACATTCCCCAATAGTGGCATCCGAGCCAGGTTTTATGCGTTGATGTTGTGCACGAGTAGAACACAAGTGAGTTGTGGGCGATATAAGTCATACTGCTTACCAGCATGTCATACTTTGGTTCGGTAGTATTGTTGGATGAAGCAGCCTGGACCGACATTACGCGTACGCTTACGCGAGACTGGTTCTACCGACGTGCTTTGCACACAGGTGGCTGGCGGGTGTCAGTTTCTCCAACTTTAGTTGAACCGAGTATGGCTACGCCCGGTCCTTGCGAAGGTTAAAACAGCACCAACTTGACAAACTATCGTTGTGGTTTTGATGCGTAGGTAAGAATGGTTCTTGCTAAGCCCGTAGCAGCCACGTAAAACTTGCAACAACAAAGTAGAGGACGTCTAACTTGTTTTTGCAGGGCATGTTGTGATGTGATATGGTCAAGGCATGATGCTAAATTTTATTGTATGAGATGATCATGTTTTGTAACCGAAGTTATCGGCAACTGGCAGGAGCCATATGGTTGTCGCTTTATTGTATGCAATGCAATTGCCCTGTAATGCTTCACTTTATCACTAAACGGTAGCGATAGTCGTAGAAGCATAAGATTGGCGAGACGACAACGATGCTACGATGGAGATCAAGGTGTCGCGCTGGTGACGATGGTGATCATGACGGTGCTTCGAAGATGGAGATCACAAGCACAAGATGATGATGGCCATATCGTATCACTTATATTGATTGCATGTCATGTTTATCTTTTATGCATCTTATCTTGCTTTGATTGACGGTAGCATTATAAGATGATCTGTCGGTGTACTAGAATAGGGGTACCCTAGCACCCCGAACTTGTGCACGGGCAGTCGCAGCACCCCGCGGCAAGGCCTGCCAGGCTACCGCCAAGGTCCTCTGATAATCCTATGAAGCCATCCAAGAGCAAAGTATGCAAGCTAAGAAGACAGAGCCCCCGGCAAGAGGAGCTTGCCGGGAAGGCCACTCAAGGCCCAGAGTCGCTCGAAGCACAAGGCCCCGGCAAGAGGAGCTTGCCGGGAAGATACAAGGCCCCGGCAAGAGGAGCCTGCCGGGAAGATTACCCAAGGCCCTGGGAGGGGCAAGTTCCCAGGCCCGACAAGAAGACAGCTGCGACAAGGCGCACGCCGCGGCAAGCGACTCCGCTCCCACTGTGCCAACGCTCCAGCTCATCCGCCCCGTGGCGTCCTGAGGCCTTTCCAGGGATACGTGGCGGACGGCTGTGCAGCATGTGCCGCACTGTGGCGAGCGGCGCTGACACGATGCCATCATGGCGAACGGTGGCGCACCTGACAGCCACTTTTTCCACGATCAAGACGGTCCAGACGCACTGTTTGGGCGACCCAGACGGGCATTTAATGCCCTTGTCCCCTGCCGTCAGGGTTAGGTATGATAGCACTGTAGATGATGGTTGTCCCACTACAACCACTTTTACGCTTTTGCCCTTAACCACGTTGCCACCTGTTGGGAACCCCTTGAGCATATAAAAGGAGGCCCATGCGCAACGTAGAGGGGGGGATCGATCGATCTCTAGCCCCAGACGACATTCCAGAGAGACCACTCTGTCTACGCTCGCTCGTAGCGCCCGTGTACTGTAGCACCCAGTGCTCCAGAGCTAGAGCTCATACACCCACAATACACAAAAGCAGGAGTAGGGTTTTACGCATCCGTGCGGCCCGAACCTGGGTAAAAACTGCTCGTGTGATCGCCTCGATCCGCTCTTTGTGCGACCGCCGCGCCCGCCAAACCGAAAGGGGCCGATCCGCCGGTCTCATAGGTGTCGTACCCCGACATCTTTGGCGCGCCAGGTAGGGGGCGCGAGGTTGTGTGAACCGGATCCGGTGTTCGCACAAGCTAGATCTTCAACGTCTTCATCGACATGCCGCCCAAGAAGAAGGTTTCTGAGGCGGCTGCTCCGTCTGCGTCGAACCCACCAGCGCCGGAGCAAACGGCTCGTGGGGTAGACGTCAGCAGAAGAACGCACGTCGATACAAGGCCAACTCAAAGCCGCGTCGAGGAGGGCGCTCACGGTGCTGCCAAGCCCAAGGACAAGGCTGCGCTGCCCGCGGGCGGCGCAGCCCACTCCCACAGCGACCGGGCGCACTCCAAGACGCCGACGTCCGCACACTCTCCGCGCCCGTCTCACGAGGCGCGTGACCAGCAGCGTCATGGCACTCGAGGAGCCATACGCTCGCTAGACAAGGATTCTGCGCATCAATCCCGAGACGCGCAGGAGCAACACGCACGCCAACACGCTGGTACGAGCAGAGCACGGTCGCCTGGACATGATACTGCTCCTTCTAACATAGTTAGAAGTCCGAGCATATCACGCTCCTCGCACCGTTCGCCACCAACCACTCCAGCGGAAGCATTGGCGCGAGCCCAACTGCTTCTGGACTACCCGCCAGCAGCAGACAAGATTGATGGTTGGAGAGCTACCATCCAGAGTCTCATCGGCTTCGCCAACGGTGACACGCCCCGGCAGCCAAGCGCTTCGCAGCCGCGGCAAGTCAGCCAGACGCGCGCTGGCGAAGACAAGACCGGTGGAGGTGCAACCACTGTGCACTCCCCACCATGGAGGCAACGATCGCCGACTCGCCGGATCAACATCGACAGCGACTCCACCGCGTCATCAGATCCGCGAGCTCGTCGCGATCAGCGCCAAATTCTACACGAACGACAAGAAGAAGACGACTCGTACTCGCATCGAGCGGCGAAGAGAAGCGCGACGTCAATCCGACAAATGCGCTGGGCCCCCTGTCGACATGCATGCGCCAGAGGAACCAGGGGACTTGCCGTACGCGGTAGGTTGTCCTGCGTTCACTCGTGAGCTGCGGCAAGTCCAGTGGACCAGTAGGAAGAACTTCAAGCCAGACGTACCAGAGAAGTATGACGGCAAGTCACATCCGTCGGAGTTCCTCAGCATCTACACCATTGCGGTGCAAGCTGCTGGAGGGCGAGACGACAAGATCCTTGCCAACTACTTCCCGCTGGTGCTCAAGCCCAATGTCAGATCCTGGCTCATGCACTTGCCGGACAACTCTGTATCTTCCTGGGCGGACCTGTGCCATCAGTTTGTTGGCGCCTTTACCGGCGGCCACAAACCTCACGGCCAGGAAAGCGATCTACACCTGATCCCCCAAAAGGAAGGAGAGTCCCTGCGCAAGTACATCCAGAGGTTCAACCGTGTGCAACACAACATCCCAGATGTCCACCCTGCCGCGGTTATCAGCGCGTTCCATCAGAACGTGCGTAACCGCAGGATGCGGGAGGAGATGGCGATGACCAAGATCAGAGACGTCAGCGAGCTGTATGCTCTGGCCGACAAGTGTGGACGTGCTGAGGAAGGGAGGAAACTCCCTGGAGAGGATGTAGGAGCAGAAGGATCCGACAGTGAGGATGCTGCCCCGGCAAGGAAAGGCCGGCGGAGAAACAACAGGAAAAGGAAGGGCAAAGATGTGCTAGTCGTCGAGCAGTCCGGCGATGACGGAGGCGCCAAGGAAACCAAAGCTGGCAGCTCCGGCAAGGAGGGTGCTGCATGCACCAACTGTCAGACTTTGGCGGCCGCCGACAAGCAGGACGGCTCCGGCAAGAGGTATTGCAAGATCCATCGCACCAAGGGGAACGACCTCCAGAGTTGCAAGAAAGTCGAACAGCTTGTCGAGCAACAGAGAACTGAATACGCAAGACGCGACAAGGAGAAGGCCCAATGAGGTGCCGAGGGATCCGGCAAGAAGCGCGCTGCCCAAGATGGATGTCGCGGCAAGGCCAAGCAGCGGCAAGGGGACAGGCCTCCCCGTGGCCGTGACGGAGATGAAGACGAAGACGACGAAGGCGTGGATGATGTTGAGTCCAGTGAGCAAGAGTTCCAGAAAGCCACAGAAGTCTTGTGCGTTGACGGCGGTGCTTCTCTGCATACTTCTCACCGCCAACTCAAACAGTGGGTGCGGGAAGTCAACGCAGCAGAACCACCTGTCGAATCACGCAAGCTTCTGAAATGGTCCAGCGCGCCTATCATCTTTGATATTGAGGATCACCCTGATCGCACAACTGCGGTTGAGTGCTTGCCGATGTTGGTTTCGCCAACGATCCGCAACCTCAAGATCACTAAGATGTTAGTTGACGGCGGGGCCGGCTTGAATCTGATCTCTTCCGCTGTTCTCCAGAAACTCCAGATTCCCGACAGCGAGCTCGAAGAGACCGGTAGATTCCAAGGGATCAATCCGGGAAGGAGCAAGCCGAAGGGAAAGATCACGTTGCCGGTGACATTTGGCAGCGAGCTTAACTTCAGAACTGAGAAGGTCACCTTTGACGCTGCCGACTTTCCATTGCCTTACAATGGAATACTCGGCCGTCCAGCACTCGCCAAGTTCATGGCGGCCTCTCACTATGCATACAACATGCTGAAGATGCCAGGCCCGATAAGCGTCATCTCTGTCCCCGGCGACAAGAAGGATGCTCTTATCTGTGCCGACAAGATCTACCGGGAGGCAGCAGCCGCACCACCCCGCAAGGGACTTGCCGCTGAAGCTCCCGGAGGGAAGAAGAAGACCGGAAGGAGTTCTTGTGCCCACTCCGGCAAGCGCACCTCTTCGGAGTGCTGCGCTACCGTCGAGGACGGACCAGAGAGCTCCACTGGCAAGTGCAAGAAGTCAATGGCAGCTCCGCCAGAAACCAAGAAGGTGTCCGCCAAGGAGGACGGCACTGGTGGTACCTTCACCATCAGTGCCACGCTTGACCCTAAATAGGAAAGCGCGCTCGTTGCTTTCCTGCGGGCGAATGTCGACGTGTTTGCGTGGCAACCGTCTGATATCCCCGGTGTTCCCAGGAAAGTAATTGAGCACCACCTCGCCGTCTGTCCTCATGCGCGGCCCGTCAAGCAAAAGGTCAGGAAACAAGTTGTGGAGCGCCAAGAATTCATCGCGGAGGAAATCAAGAAGTTGGAAGCAGCAGGCCTCGTCAGAGGAGTGCTCCATCCCACGTGGTTGGCCAATCTAGTGGTCGTGCGTAAGGCAAACGGGAAATGGAGGCTTTGTATTGATTTCACTGATGTCAATAAAGCCTGTCCCAAAGACCCATTTCCCTTGCCACGCATTGACCAGATTGTTGACTCCACAGCAGGATGTGATTTGCTTTCATTTCTTGATGCGTACTCAGGATACCATCAGATCTTCATGGCAGAAGAAGATGAGGAGAAGACCGCATTCATCACGCCATGTGGCACGTACTACTTCGTACGAATGCCTTTCGGTTTGAAGAATGCTGGTTCAACATTCGCAAGGGTTGTCCAAATTGCTTTTGAGCCTCAGCTGCACAGAAATGTGGAAGCCTATATGGATGATATAGTGGTCAAGAGCAAGGACAGGGCAACTCTGATACAAGATCTAGAAGAAACCTTTGCAAATCTGCGCAAGATCAACTTGAAGCTCAACCCTGAGAAATGCGTGTTCGGAGTCCCCTCCGGCAAGCTTCTCGGGTTCTTTGTATCTCAGTGCGGAATTGAAGCCAATCCTGACAAGATCAAGGCCATCGAACAGATTGAGGCACCAAAGCGCGTCAAGGATGTACGACGACTTGCCGGTTGCGTGGCTGCTCTCAGCAGGTTTATCTCTAAGTCTACTGAACGCGCCCTGTCGTTTTTCAAAATTTTGAAAAAGGCAGGTCCAATGAAATGGACTCCGGAAGCGGAGGCAGCGCTGCAAGACTTGAAGAGGTACCTGTCCTCCACTCCAATACTTGTCGCACCTAGGCCACAAGAGAAGTTTGAAGGAAATATGCCCTAGAGGCAATAATAAAGTTATTATTTATTTCCTTATATCATGATAAATGTTTAATATTCATGCTAGAATTGTATTAACTGGAAACATAATACATCTGTGAATACATAAACAAGCAGAGTGTCACTAGTATGCCTCTACTTGACTAGCTCATTGATCAAAGATGGTTATGTTTCCTAGCCATGAACAAAGAGTTGTTATTTGATTAACGAGATCACATCATTAGTTGAATGATCTGATTGACATGACCCATTCCATTAGCATAGCACCCGATCGTTTAGTATGTTGCTATTGCTTTTATCCATGACTTATACATGTTCCTTTAACTATGAGAATATGCAACTCCCGTTTACCATAAGAACACTTTGTGTGCTACCAAACGTCACAACGTAAATGGGTGATTATAAAGGTGCTCTACAGGTGTTTCCGAAGGTACATGTTGGGTTGGCTTATTTCGAGATTAGGATTTGTCACTCCGATTGTCGGAGAGGTATCTCTGGGCCCTCTCGGTAATGCACATCACATAAGCCTTGCAAGCATTGCAACTAATGTGTTAGTTGTGAGATGATGTATTACGGAACGAGTAAAGAGACTTGCCGGTAACGAGATTGAACTAGGTATTGGATACCGACGATCGAATCTCGGGGCAAGTAACATACCGATGACAAAGGGAACAAACGTATGTTGTTATGCGGTCTGACCGATAAAGATCTTCGTAGAATATGTAGGAGCCAATATGGGCATCCAGGTCCCGCTATTGGTTATTGACTGGAGACGTGTCTCGGTCATGTCTACATTGTTCTCGAACCCGTAGGGTCCGCACGCTTAAGGTTTCGATGACAGTTATATTATGAGTTTATGAGTTTTGATGTACCGAAGGAGTTCGGAGTCCCGGATGAGATCGGGGACATGACGAGGAGTCTCGAAATGGTCGAGACGTAAAGATCGATATATTGGACGACTATATTCGGACATCGGAAGGGTTCTGAGTGATTCGGGTATTTTCGGAAGTACCGGGGAGTTACGGGATTACGGGAGAAGTAATGGGCCTTGATGGGCTTTAGTGGGAAGAGGAAAAGGCTGCTGCGCCCCCCCTCCCCTTTGGTCCGAATTGGACTAGGGAAAAGGGGGCCGGCCACCTCTCCTTCTCCTCCTATTCCTCCTCCCTTCCTCCCCTTTTGGTGGACTCCTACTAGGACTTGGAGTCCTAGTAGGACTCCATATGCTGGCCGCACCTTTTGCCTTGGCCGGCCTCCTCCTCCTCCATCCTTTATATACAGGGGCAGGGGGCACCCCAAAGACACACAAGTTGATCTACGGATCGTTCCTTAGCCGTGTGCGGTGCCCCCTTCCACCAAATTCCACCTCGA
The DNA here is from genome assembly GCA_032464435.1 of Aegilops umbellulata. Taxonomy (NCBI): domain Eukaryota; kingdom Viridiplantae; phylum Streptophyta; class Magnoliopsida; order Poales; family Poaceae; genus Aegilops; species Aegilops umbellulata. Next base: position 26,653,285 of record CP136058.1, on the reverse strand, counting down.
TCATATTGTTGTAGTGCTTAGGCGAAGCCCTGCGCCGGTAACACATCAAGATCGTCACCACGCCGTCGTGCTGACGGAACTCTTCCCCGACGCTTTGCTGGATCGGAGCCCGGGGATCGTCATCGAGCTGAACGTGTGCAGAACTCGGAGGTGCCGTACGTTCGGTGCTTAGATCGGTTGGATCGCGAGGAGAACGTACGACTACTTCCTCTACGTACGACTACTTCCTCTACGTTGTGTCAACGCTTCCGCTTCGGTCTACGAGGGTACGTAGACAAACACTCTCCCCTCTCGTTGCTGTGCATCACCATGATCTTGCGTGTGCGTAGGAAATTTTTTTTTGAAATTACTACGTTCCCCAACAGTGGCATCCGAGCCTAGGTTTTATGGTTGATGTTATTTGCACGAGTAGAACACAAGTGAGTTGTGGACGATACAAGTCATACTGCCTACCAGCATGTCATACTTTGGTTCAGCAGTATTGTTGGATGAGACGATCCGGACCAACCTTACGCGTACGCTTACGCGAGACCGGTTCCCTCGACGTGCTTTGCACAGAGATGGCTTGCGGAAGACTGTCTCTCCAACTTTAGTTGAACCGAGTGTGGCTACGCCCGGTCCTTGAGAAGGTTAAAACGGAGTCTATTTGACAAACTATCATTGTGGTTTTGATGTGTAGGTAAGATGAGTTCTTGCTTAAAGCCCGTAGCAGCCACGTAAAACTTGCAACAACAAAGTAGAGAACGTCTAACTTGTTTTTGCAGGGCATGTTGTGATGTGATATGGTCAAGACGTGATGCTAAATTTTATTGTATGAGATGATCATGTTTTGTAACCGAGTTATCGGCAACTGGCAGGAGCCATATGGTTGTCGCTTTATTGTATGCAATGCAATCGCGATGTAATGCTTTACTTTATTGCTAAACGGTAGTGATAGTCATAGAAGCATAAGATTAGCGAGACGACAACGATGCTGCGATGAAGATCAAGGTGTCGCGCCGGTGACGATGGTGATCATGACGGTGCTTCGAAGATGGAGATCACAATCACAAGATGATGATGGCCATATCATATCACTTATGTTGATTGCATGTGATGTTTATCCTTTTTATGCATCTTATCTTGCTTTGATTGACGGTAGCATTATAAGATGATCTCTCACTAAATTATCAAGAAGTGTTCTCCCTGAGTATGCACCGTTGCGAAAGTTCTTCGTGCTGAGACACCACGTGATGATCGGGTGTGATAGGCTCTACGTTCAAATACAACGGGTGCAAAACAGTTGCACACGCGGAATACTCAGGTTTAACTTGACGAGCCTAGCATATACAGATATGGCCTCGGAACACAGAGACCGAAAGGTCGAGCGTGAATCATATAGTAGATATGATCAACATAATGATGTTCACCATTGAAACTACTCCATCTCACGTGATGATCGGACATGGTTTAGTTGATTTGGATCACGTGATCACTCAGAGGATTAGAGAGATGTCTATCTAAGTGGGAGTTCTTAAGTAATATGATTAATTGAACTTTAATTTATCATGAACTTAGTCCTGGTAGTATTAGCATATCTATGTTGTAGATCAATAGCTCGCATTGTTGCTTCCCTGTGTTTATTTTGATATGTTCCTAGAGAAAATTGTGTTGAAAAATGTTAGTAGCAATGATGCGGATTGGATCCGTGATCTGAGGTTTATCCTCATTGCTGCACAGAAGAATTATGTCCTTGATGCACCGCTAGGTGACGGACCTATTGCAGGAGCAGATGCAGACGTTATGAACGTTATGCTAGCTCAATATGATGACTACTTAATAGTTTAGTGCACCATGCTTAAACGGCTTAGAATCGGGACTTCAAAGACGTTTTGAACGTCATGGACCATATGAGATGTTCCAGGAGTTGAAGTTAATATTTCAAGCAAATACCCGAGTTGAGAGATATGAAATCTCCAACAAGTTCTATAGCTAAAAAGATGGAGGAGAATCGCTCAACTAGTGAGCATGTGCTCAGATTGTCTGGGTACTACAATCGCTTGAATCAAGTGGGAGTTAATCTTCCAGATAAGATAGTGATTGACAGAATTCTCTAGTCACCATCACCAAGTTAGTAGAACTTCGTGATGAACTATAATATGCAAGGGATAACGGAAAATATTCCCAAGCTCTTCGCGATGCTAAAATCGGCGAAGGTAGAAATCAAAGAAAAACATCAAGTGTTGATGGTTGACAAGATCACTAGTTTCAAGAAAAGGGCAAAAGGAAAGAAGGGGAACTTCAAGAAGAACGGCAAGCAAGTTGCTGCTCAAGTGAAAAAGCCCAAGTCTAGTCCTAAGCCTGAGACTAAGTGCTTCTACTGCAAAGGGACTGGTCACTGGAAGCGGAACTACCCCAAGTGATTGGCGGATAAGAAGGATGGCAAAGTGAACATAAGTATATTTGATATACATGTTAATGATGTGTACTTTACTAGTGTTCATAGCAACCCCTCAGTATTTGGTACTGGTTCAAGTTGCTAAAATTTAGTAACTCGAAACGGGAGTTGCAGAATGAACAAAGACTAGTTAAAGGGCAAGGTGACGATGTGTGTTGGAAGTGGTTCCAAGATTGATATGATCAATCATCACACACTCCCTATACTTTCGGGATTAGTGTTGAAACTAAATAAGTGTTATTTGGTGTTTGTGTTGAGCATGAATATGATTTGATCATGTTAATTGCAATACAGTTATTCATTTAAGTTAGAGAACAATTGTTGTTCTGTTTACATGAATAAAACCTTCTATGGTCATACACACCAATGAAAATAGTTCATTGGATCTCGATCGTAGTGATACACATATTCATAATATTGAAACCAAAAAGATGCGAAGTTAATAATGATAGTGCAACCTATTTGTGGCACTGCCGTTTAGGTCATATTGGTGTAAAGCGCATGAAGAAACTCCATGCTGATGGGATTTTGGAATCACTTGATTATGAATCACTTGATGCTTGCGAACCATGCCTCTTGGGCAAGATGACTAAAACGTCGTTCTCCAGAACAATGGAGCAAGCAACAGATTTATTGGAAATCATACATACTGATGTATATGGTCCGATGAATATTAAGGCTCGCGACAAGTATCATTATTTTCTAACCTTCACAGATGATTTGAGCAGATATGGGTATATCTACTTGATGAAACATAAGTCTGAAACGTTTGAAAAGTTCAAAGAATTTTAGAGTGAAGTGAAAATCATCGTGACAAGAAAATAAGGTTTCTACGATCTGATCGCGGAGACAAATATTTGAGTTACGAGTTTGGTCTTCAATTAAAACAATGTGGAATAGTTTCACAAACTCATGCCACCTGGAACACCGCAGCATAATGGTGCGTCCGAACGTCATAACCGTACTTTATTAGATATAGTACAATCTATGATGTTTCTTACCGATTTACCAATATCGTTTTGGGATCATGCATTAGAGACAGCTGCATTCACGTTAAAAGGGGCACCATCTAAATCCGTTGAGACGACACCGTATGAACTATGGTTTAGCAATAAACCTAAGCTGTCGTTTCTTAAAGTTTGGGGCTGCGATGCTTATGTGAAAAAGCTTCAACCTGATAAGCTCGAACCCAAATCGGAGAAATGTGTCTTCATAGGATATCCAAAGGAAACTGTTGGATACACCTTCTATCACAGATCCGAAGGCAAGACTTTTGTTGCTAAGTTCGGAAACTTTCTAGAGAAAGAGTTTCTTTCGAAAGAAGTGAGTGGGAGGAAAGTAGAACTTGATAAGGTAATTGTACCTTCTCCCTTATTGGAAAGTAGTTCATCACAGAAAACTGTTCCTGTGACTACTACACCAATTAGTGAGGAAGCTAATGATGATGATCATGTAACTTCAAGATCAAGTTACTACCGAATCTCGTAAGTAAACCAGAGTGAGATCCGCACCAGAGTGGTACGGTAATCCTGTTCTGGAAGTCATGTTACTAGACCATGACGAACTTGCGAACTATGAGGAAGCGATGATGAGCCCAGATTCCGCAAAATGGTTAGAGGCCATGAAATCTGAGATATGATCCATGTATGAGAACAAAGTATGGACTTTGATGGATTTGCCCAATGATCGGCAAGCCAAAGAAAATATATGGATCTTAAAGAGGAAGACGGACACTGATAGTAGTGTTACTATCTACAAAGCTAGAATTGTCGCAAAAGGTTTTCGACAAAGTTCAAGGTGTTGACTACGATGAGAGTTTCTCACTCGTATCTATGCTTAAGTCTGTCCGAATCATGTTAGCAATTGCCGCATTTTATGAAATCCGGCAAATGGATAAACAAAACTACATTCCTTAATGGATTTATTAAATAAGAGTTGTATACGATGCAACTAGAAGGTTTTGTCGATCCTGAAGGTGTTAACAAAATATGCAAGCTCCAGCGATCCATCTATGGACTGGTGCAAGAATCTCGGAGTTGGAATATACGCTTTGATAAGCTGATCAAAGCATATAGTTTTATACAGACTTGCGGTGAAGCCTGTATTTACAAGAAAGTGAGTGGGAGCACTACAACATTTCTGATAAGTATATGTAAATGACATATTATTGATCGGAAATAATGTAGAATTATTCTGTAAAGCATAAAGGAGTATTTGAAAGGAGTTTTTCGAAGAAGGACCTCGGTGAAGCTGCTTACATATTGAGCATCAAGATCTATAAGAGATAGATCAAGACGCTTGATAAGTTTTTCAATAAATACATACCTTGAAAAGATTTTTGAAGTAGTTCAAAATGGAACAGTCAAAGAAAGAGTTCTTGCCTGTATTACAAGGTGTGAAATTGAGTAAGACTCAAAAGCCCGACCACGGCAGAAGATAGAAACAGAATGAAAGTCATTCCCTATGCCTCAGCCATAGGTTCTATAAAGTATGCCATGCTGTGTACCAGACCTATTGTATACCCTACCCTGAGATTGGCACGGGAGTACAATAGTGATCTAGGAGTAGATCACTGGACGGCGGTCAAAATTATCCTTAGTGGAATAAGGATATGTTTCTCGATTATGGAAGTGACAAAAAGGTTCGTCGTAAAAGGTTACGTCGATGCAAGTTTTGACACTAATCTGGATGACTCTAAGTCTCAATCTAGATACATATTGAAAGTGGGAGCAATTAGCTAAAGTAGCTCCGTGCAGAGCATTGTAGACATAGAAAATTGCAAAATACATAACGGATCTGAATGTGGCAGACCCGTTGACTAAATTTCTCTCACAAGCAAAACATGATCACACCGTAGTACTCTTTGGGTGTTAATCACATAGCGATGTGAACTAGATTACTGAATCTAGTAAACCCTTTGGGTGTCGGTCACATAGCGATGTGAACTATTGATGTTAATCACATGGTGATGTGATCTAGATTATTGACTCTAGTGCAAGTGGGAGACTGAAGGAAATATGCCCTAGAGGCAATAATAAAGTTATTATTTATTTCCTTATATCATGATAAATGTTTAATATTCATGCTAGAATTGTATTAACTGGAAACATAATACATGTGTGAATACATAAACAAGCAGAGTGTCACTAGTATGCCTCTACTTGACTAGCTCATTGATCAAAGATGGTTATGTTTCCTAGCCATGAACAAAGAGTTGTTATTTGATTAACGAGATCACATCATTAGTTGAATGATCTGATTGACATGACCCATTCCATTAGCATAGCACCCGATCGTTTAGTATGTTGCTATTGCTTTTATCCATGACTTATACATGTTCCTTTAACTATGAGAATATGCAACTCCCGTTTACCATAAGAACACTTTGTGTGCTACCAAACGTCACAACGTAAATGGGTGATTATAAAGGTGCTCTACAGGTGTTTCCGAAGGTACATGTTGGGTTGGCTTATTTCGAGATTAGGATTTGTCACTCCGATTGTCGGAGAGGTATCTCTGGGCCCTCTCGGTAATGCACATCACATAAGCCTTGCAAGCATTGCAACTAATGTGTTAGTTGTGAGATGATGTATTACGGAACGAGTAAAGAGACTTGCCGGTAACGAGATTGAACTAGGTATTGGATACCGACGATCGAATCTCGGGGCAAGTAACATACCGATGACAAAGGGAACAAACGTATGTTGTTATGCGGTCTGACCGATAAAGATCTTCGTAGAATATGTAGGAGCCAATATGGGCATCCAGGTCCCGCTATTGGTTATTGACTGGAGACGTGTCTCGGTCATGTCTACATTGTTCTCGAACCCGTAGGGTCCGCACGCTTAAGGTTTCGATGACAGTTATATTATGAGTTTATGAGTTTTGATGTACCGAAGGAGTTCGGAGTCCCGGATGAGATCGGGGACATGACGAGGAGTCTCGAAATGGTCGAGACGTAAAGATCGATATATTGGACGACTATATTCGGACATCGGAAGGGTTCTGAGTGATTCGGGTATTTTCGGAAGTACCGGGGAGTTACGGGATTACGGGAGAAGTAATGGGCCTTGATGGGCTTTAGTGGGAAGAGGAAAAGGCTGCTGCGCCCCCCCTCCCCTTTGGTCCGAATTGGACTAGGGAAAAGGGGGCCGGCCACCTCTCCTTCTCCTCCTATTCCTCCTCCCTTCCTCCCCTTTTGGTGGACTCCTACTAGGACTTGGAGTCCTAGTAGGACTCCATATGCTGGCCGCACCTTTTGCCTTGGCCGGCCTCCTCCTCCTCCATCCTTTATATACAGGGGCAGGGGGCACCCCAAAGACACACAAGTTGATCTACGGATCGTTCCTTAGCCGTGTGCGGTGCCCCCTTCCACCAAATTCCACCTCGATCATATTGTTGTAGTGCTTAGGCGAAGCCCTGCGCCGGTAACACATCAAGATCGTCACCACGCCGTCGTGCTGACGGAACTCTTCCCCGACGCTTTGCTGGATCGGAGCCCGGGGATCGTCATCGAGCTGAACGTGTGCAGAACTCGGAGGTGCCGTACGTTCGGTGCTTAGATCGGTTGGATCGCGAGGAGAACGTACGACTACTTCCTCTACGTACGACTACTTCCTCTATGTTGTGTCAACGCTTCCGCTTCGGTCTACGAGGGTACGTAGACAAACACTCTCCCCTCTCGTTGCTGTGCATCACCATGATCTTGCGTGTGCGTAGGAAAAAAAATTTTGAAATTACTACGTTCCCCAACAAAGTTGCTGCTGTACCTAGCGGCAACCAATCAAGTGGTTAGCGCTGCGTTAGTAGCGGAGAGGGAGGCAGATGATGAGCCAGCGACCACGGCAAGCACGTCCAGCGACAAGCCGGGGGCTTCCCCAACAAGTCAGGCGAAGATGTGCAGAAGAAAATGGTACAGCGCCCATTCTACTTTGTTAGTTCCCTTTTACATGGGGCTAGATCAAGGTACTCTGGTGTGCAGAAGCTGCTGTTCGGCCTCCTCATGGCCACGAGAGAGCTGCGCCATTACTTCCAAGCACATGAGATCACTGTCGTCACTCGCTTTCCGCTGAAGAGGATCTTGCAGAACCCAGAAGCAACAGGCAGGATTGTCGAGTGGGCGCTAGAACTGTCAAGCTTTGGTCTCAAGTTTGAAAGCACTTCAACTATCCAGAGCAGAGCATTGGCAGAGTTCATCGCAGAGTGGACGCCAACCCCAGATGAAGAAATTCCAGAGACGAGCATCCCCGTCAAGGAAGCAAGCAAAGAGTGGCTGATGTACTTTGATGGTGCCTTTTCGCTGCAAGGCGCCGGTGCTGGCGTGCTGCTTATCGCACCCACCGGAGAGCACCTAAATTACGTAGTCCAGATGCACTTTCCCGAGGAGCAAGCAACGAACAATACTGCAGAGTATGAGGGTTTGCTTGCCGGTCTCAGGATCGCAGCAGACCTTGGGATAAAGAAGCTCATTGTCAGGGGTGACTCACAGCTTGTCGTCTGCCAAGTGAACAAGAGTTATCAGTGTCCGTTAATGGAGGCTTACGTTGATGAAGTGAGGAAGCTGGAAGAGCGCTTTGAAGGCCTGCAAATGGAGCACATTCCAAGAGCAGAGAATGACATTGCTGATGGCCTGTCGAAATGCGCCGCACTCAAATTACCTGTGGAACCGGGGATTTTTGTGCTCAAGCTAACTCAACCATCCGTAACACCATCAGCTGGACAGAGCAAGAAGAGGAAGTTGCCTTCTGGTGGTTACTTTCCGGCAGAGCCTCCCGAAGCCGCCGTCAAGAAGGTCCCCAAGGTCAACTCCAAGAGTGCTGAGGAGCAGTCTGCTCCGGCAAGCCTCCGGGATCGCGCCGTCAGAGAAGAGGCTCCCGGCAGGCTTTGCAGGGAACAAAATGCTCCGGCAGGGTCCCAGGCCCAGGCCGAAGAAGCAAGTGTTCCCGGCAAGCTTGCCGGGGAACATCAAGCTCTGGCAGAGCTGCAAGTTCTTGCCGTAGAAGCGGATGTTCCCGCAGCAGCAGATATGCCTTTAGTCCTTGTTGTCGAGCCGCACACTCCAACATGGGCACAGCCGATCGTCCGTTTCCTTCAGACAGGAGAACTTCCCGAAGAGCAAGAAGAAGCAGAAAGAGTAGCCCGGCAGTCTAGTATGTACCGGTTTGTTGACGACACACTGTACAGAAGAAGACTCAACGGTGTGAAATTGAAGTGTATTTCCCGGGAAGAAGGACAGAAGCTGTTGGCAGAGATTCATGGAGGCATATGTGGTCACCACATTGGCGCAAGAGCACTTGTCGGCAAAGCTTTCCGGCAAGGTTTCTTTTGGCCGACAGCCCTCCAGGATGCGATGGCACAAGTAACCAAGTGTGAAGCGTGCCAGTTCCATTCCAAGCAGATACACCAGCCAGCTCAAGCTCTCCAGACAATCCCTCTCTCTTGGCCATTTTTGGTCTGGGGGCTCGACATCCCCCGTGCAACCGGGGGCTTTGAGTACTTGTACGTCGCCATCGACAAGTTCACAAAGTGGCCAGAAGTGGAACCAGTGAGGAAGGTGACATCACAGTCAGCAGTCAAGTTCTTCAAGTCGATTGTTTGCCGTTTCGGGATCCCTAACAGGATCATCACCAATAACGGCACGCAATTCACAAGCCACGCCTTCATGCAGTACGCCCAAGACCTCGGCACCAAGGTCTGCTTCACTTCTGTTGCCCATCCACGGAGCAACGGTCAAGCAGAGAGAGCGAATGCTGAAGTGCTGCGTGGGCTCAAGACAAGAACTTTCGACAGGCTGCACTGGTGCGGCAAAAACTGGATTGAGGAGCTGCCGGTGGTTCTTTGGTCAGTCAAGACGACACCAAATCGAGCCACTGGCCAGACACCCTTCGCTCTAGTCTATGGAGCGGAGGCAGTTACCCCCACGGAAGTCGTATACGGATCTCCTCGAGTGCTCGCTTATGATGAGCTTGAGCAAGAGCACCTGCGACAAGATGATGCAGTGCTCCTTGAGGAGAGCCGTCTTCAGGCTGCTGTACGAGCTGCTCGATACCAGCAAGCTTTGCGTCGCTACCATAGCCGCAAAGTTCATGCCAGAAGTCTCGAGGAAGGCGACCTTGTTCTTCGGCGCGTTCAGTCGGCCAAGAATTCCAACAAGTTGACGCCAAAGTGGGAAGGCCCTTACCGGGTGAAACGAGTCACCAGGCCTGGCGCTGTCCGCCTGGAGACCGAGGATGGCACACCAGTGAGCAACTCCTGGAACATCGAGCATCTTCGCAAGTTTTACCCGTAAGGCGCGGCTTGACCGGGCCCCCCGGCAAGCCACCCTCTTTGTACAAGTCTTGCCGCTGTTGCATGTAATCCCTTGTATAGAGCCAGGCGCAGATCCTGAGCATAAATGAAGCGCCGGCGCCCTAAGTTTTAGCATGCATGCTGAGTCGAGTCTCGTCCTTGGTTAGGGTTGATAGTGCTTGTCGGCGACTAACCCCTAGCTTAGAGGTCGAGTCTGCGTCTCTTTGTCGTCCTTTTGTCTTCTTCTGGTTCGCAGGGTTCATAAATGCTCTCGCCAAATTACCTGAAGACAGGATGGAGAAGGGGAGCAGACCAGCATCCAGACCCCGGCAAGCCAGCCTTGCCGGGGGCTACAAAAACAAAGGTTCGCCCACGGCAAACCAGGATTGCCGGGGGCTGCAACAACAGATAAGTTTGCCATCCCTTATCATGCATTCTTCTGTGGACTGGGGAATGTGAAAACTTGTCTTCTTCCTAAAGGCTATGGTGCTCCCCTAGCTGTGGTTCCTGGGCCCAGGACCAAGTTTGGTCGCAGCCGCGGTAGCGAAAGGATAAGATAAGGAGCCTGAACCCGCCTCCTTCCTGCTTGCCATGGACGCGTGAGAAAGGTTGAGCGAGGTGGGGAACGGCAAGGCTTGTTGCCGGGCAAGAAAATGTTTATCTTAGTGATATCAAGGATTCACTCCTTACTGTGGGTCTCACCCACGAGCATTTGGCCCGGCAAACACCACTTTTTTCATTAAAAACATTCCAAACAGGTACAGTCCATAAGGAATGAAAAACATGAATAATGGGATTACAAAGTTTAAATTCAGCTAAGGCCCGAAGGATTACAAGTTAAAAAATAGATAAGGTGCCCGTAACCCCTTTCTTGTCCCTCTCCTCAGGAGGCAGGTCAAGGAGGCAAAAAGGGAAAAAGGGGTGCCTAGGCTAGCTATGGGCGCCAGAAGACACCAAGAGAACGTCTTGGAGGCCGGCGCGCCCGCCAAGCCCAAGAAGAAGCCAAGCCGCTCCACGGTCCCCCTCCCGGGGGCTGGTCGGTGATGATGGCACCGGAAGCAGAGCTCGAAGACGAGGCGACAGGGCGGCAGGACGTCAGCACGCTGTCGAAAGCTTCGATGCAGGCGTACTCTGAGCTGACGGCCTTGCCGCCCGTCCTCTTCCTCTTCCCCAGCCTCGCCTACGCCAGCCGCCCAAGGAGACGACCCCGGGGAGCCCGCGGATCCGGCAACACGGATGATGGGGTCGCCGGTGCCGCGCGGAACGGCGTCCGACACCTAGTCGGACCCGCCATCCCGCCGCCGGACGTCCTCGTCGTCGCCACCGTCACCGTCGCTACCCTCCTCATCGCTCTCGCCCGAGGAGGCGCCTTCGCTATCGGACGAGCTCTCCACGCAGCACCTTGCGCGAGTCCTGATGCACCCAAAGACCTTGACGGCGAGGAGGCTGCCCTCCATCAGTTTGAAATGGAGGGTGAGCCCTGCCGTCAAGCGGTGGATGCGGGCGAATGTTTTCCACCCCCGACCAAGATACATCTCGTCGGGGGCAAGGAAGTACACGTCGACCCGCGTGCCACCGATCCCGCAGCCTCTCATGCGGAGATGCAACGACTCCGGCGAGTCCTCCCCCATCTCCAACGCGAACAGGGATGGGAGGTGAAGACGACGGCGCGGCGGCCGCCGCAGCCTGACGAAGAACTCGCAGGGGTCGTCGTCGACGTGGCCCTCCACCGGGAGAGGAGCTGCTGGAGGAGGCGAGGTCGGCGCTCCCCTGTGTCCTCCTCTTCCCCGTCCTCGTCCACGACCTCGCCCATGGCCTCGCCCTCTTCCCCTTCCCCTCACAGCTGGCTCTGCCGCCGCAGGGGCAGGGGAAGGAAGGGCGCGCTGACGAGCAGCGACCCTCGCTGCCACCGTCAAAGGACCATAACTCCCCCTCGCCATATCGAACGAGGGAAAGAAGCAGAAGATGGAGAAACCGAAGACGAAGGAATGCGGGGTGCCGTCCCTCCCCCTCTGCTCCTTATAAAGGGGCGAGGTTAGGGCTGGTGGGACTTGGCCGCCCCGCTCAGCCAATCAAGGCGTGGGAAGCGCAGGGGACCATCGACGACCCGGTTCCCCACTCCCACCACTTACCACTTCAAGCGCATGAGCGACGCGTGGTGGGCGTGCAGAACCGAGAGACAGTTGAGGCGACCTCTTCCCGCCCCGTGATCGTGGGAGAGGTGGACGCCTTAAAGACCGAGCATCGGCCCCACTCAGTAAGCGGGCCGCGCCTCCGTGCCTCCCTTTGTTTCAGAAAAAGGCACGAACTGCTCTCTTTATCACGATGTGGCGCATGCGTGCAGAGGCCCGCCCCATGCATGTCTCCCACGTCGCACATGCCTCCTCACCCCGCGCCACGCGCGGGGATCGTGGGGGGGGCAGCGCGCGAAAGAACTTACCAAGGAAGACACAGCGAGTCCCAGGCCACGCGTGCCCATGCACTGTTTTGGGCCTGGCCCAACAGCGCTCGGCACCGTGTATGGCCCAGGCCCGGGGGCTCCTGTCGGTGTACTAGAATAGGGGTACCCTAGTGTTGGAAATATGCCCTAGAGGCAATAATAAATTAGTTATTATTATATTTCCTTGTTCATGATAATCGTTTATTATCCATGCTATAATTGTATTGATAGGAAACTCAGATACATGTGTGGATACATAGACAACACCATGTCCCTAGTAAGCCTCTAGTTGACTAGCTCGTTGATTAATAGATGGTCACGGTTTCCTGACCATGGACATTGGATGTCGTTGACAACGGGATCATATCATTAGGAGAATGATGTGATGGACAAGACCCAATCATAAGCCTAGCACAAAGATCTGTAGTTCGTATGCTAAAGCTTTTCTAATGTCAAGTATCATTTCCTTAGACCATGAGATTGTGCAACTCCCGGATACCGTAGGAATGCTTTGGGTGTACCAAACGTCACAACGTAACTGGGTGACTATAAAGGTGCACTACAGGTATCTCCGAAAGTGTCTGTTGGGTTGGCACGAATCGAGACTGGGATTTGTCACTCCGTGTGACGGAGAGGTATCTCTGGGCCCACTCGGTAGGACATCATCATAATGTGCACAATGTGATCAAGGAGTTGATCACGGGATGATGTGTTACAGAACGAGTAAAGAGACTTGCCGGTAACGAGATTGAACAAGGTATAGGGATACCGACGATCGAATCTCGGGCAAGTACAATACCGCTAAACAAAGGGAATTGTATACGGGATTGATTAAGTCCTTGACATCGTGGTTCATCCGATGAGATCATCGTGGAACATGTGGGAGCCAACATGGGTATCCAGATCCCGCTGTTGGTTATTGACCGGAGAACGTCTCGGTCATGTCTGCATGTCTCCCGAACCCGTAGGGTCTACACACTTAAGGTTCGATGACGCTAGGGTTATATAGGAAGCTTGTATGTGGTTACCGAATGTTGTTCGGAGTCCTGGATGAGATCCCGGACGTCACGAGGAGTTCCGGAATGGTCCGGAGGTAAAGATTTATATATGGGAAGTGCTGTTTCGGCCATCGGGACAAGTTTCGGGGTTATCGGTATTGTACCGGGACCACCGGAAGGGTCCCGAGGGCCCACCGGGTGGGGCCACCTGCCCCGGGGGGGCACATGGGCTGTAGGGGGTGCGCCTTGGCCTATATGGGCCAAGGGCACCAGCCCCAAGAGGCCCATGCGCCAAGATAAAAGAAAAAGGGAAGAGTTCAAAAAGGGGAAGGCACCTCCGAGGTGCCTTGGGGAGGATGGACTCCTCCCCCCTCTTGGCCGCACCCCTCCCTTGGAGGAGGGGGCAAGGATGCGCCCTCCCCCCCTCTTTGGCACCTATATAAAGGGGGGAGGGGAGGGGGGCAGTAGCACCTGAACCCCTGGCGCCTCCCTCTCTCTCCCAACTCCCTCCTCCTCTCATACGGTGCTTGGCGAAGCCCTGCTGGACTACCACGCTCCTCCATCACCACCACGCCGTTGTGCTGCTGCTGGATGGAGTCTTCCTCAACCTCTCCCTCTCTCCTTGCTGGATCAAGGCGTGGGAGACGTCACCGGGCTGTACGTGTGTTGAACGCGGAGGTGTCGTCCGTTCGGCACTAGGATCATCGATGATTTGGATCACGGCGAGTACGACTCCATCAACCCCGTTCACTTGAACGCTTCCGCTTAGCGATCTACAAAGGGTATGTAGATGCACTCTCCTTCCCCTCGTTGCTAGTCTCTCCATAGATAGATCTTGGTGATACGTAGGAAAATTTTGAATTTCTGCTACGTTCCCCAACAGTGGTATCAGAGCTAGGTCTATTGCGTAGATTCTTTGCACGAGTAGAACACAAAGTAGTTGTGGGCGTTGATTTTGTTCAATATGCTTACCGTTACTAGTCAATCTTGTTTCGGCGGCATTGTGGGATGAAGCGGCCCGGACCGACCTTACACGTACTCTTACGTGAGACAGGTTCCATCGACTGACATGCACTTGATGCATAAGGTGGCTAGCGGGTGCCAGTCTCTCCCACTTTAGTCGGAACGGATTCGATGAAAAGGGTCCTTATGAAGGGTAAATAGCAATTGGCATATCACGTTGTGGTTTTGCGTAGGTAAGAAACGTTCTTGCTAGATACCCATAGCAGCCACGTAAAACATGCAAACAACAATTAGAGGACGTCTAACTTGTTTTTGCAGGGTATGCTATGTGATGTGATATGGCCAAGAAGAATGTGATGAATGATATGTGATGTATGAGATTGATCATGTTCTTGTAATAGGATTCACGACTTGCATGTCGATGAGTATGACAACCGGTAGGAGCCATAGGAGTTGTCTTTATTTATTGTATGACCTGCGAGTCATTGAACAACGCCATGTAATTACTTTACTTTATTGCTAACCGGTAGCCATAGTAGTAGAAGTAATAGTTGGCGTGACAACTTCATGGAGACACGATGATGGAGATCATGATGATGGAGATCATGGTGTCATGCCGGTGACGATGATGATCATGGAGCCCCGAAGATGGAGATCAAAAGGAGCAATATAATATTGGCCATATCATGTCACTATTTGATTGCATGTGATGTTTATCATGTTTATGCATCTTGTTTACTTAGAACGACGGTAGTAAATAAGATGATCCCTTACAAAAATTTCAAGAAGTGTTCTCCCCTAACTGTGCACCGTTGCTACAGTTCGTCGTTTCGAAGCACCACGTGATGATCGGGTGTGATAGATCCTTACGTTCATATACAACGGGTGTAAGACAGTTTTACACATGCAAAACACTTAGGGTTAACTTAACGAGCCTAGCATGTACAGACATGGCCTCGGAACACAGAAGACCGAAAGGTCGAGCATGAGTCGTATAGAAGATACGATCAACATGAAGATGTTCACCGATGTTGACTAGTCCGTCTCACGTGATGATCGGACACGGCCTAGTTGACTCGGATCATGTAATCACTTAGATGACTAGAGGGATGTCTTTCTGAGTGGGAGTTCATAAGATGAACTTAATTATCCTGAACATAGTCAAAAAGGTTTTGCAAATTATGTCGTAGCTCACGCTATAGTTCTACTGTTTAGATATGTTCCTAGAGAAAAATTAGTTGAAAGTTGATAGTAGCAATTATGCAGACAGTAAAAGGCTTATGTCCTTAATGCACCGCTCAGTGTGCTGAACCTCGAACGTGGTCTGTGGATGTTGCGAACATCTGACATACACGTTTTGATGACTACATGATAGTTCGGTAATGTTAAATGGTTTAGAGTTGAGGCACCGAAGACGTGTTTTTGAAACGTCGCGAAACATATGAGATGTTTCGAGGGCTGAAATTGGGATTTCAGGCTCGTGCTCACGTCAAGAGGTATAAGACCTCTGACGATTTTCTTAGCCTACAAACTAAGGGAGAAAAGCTCAATTGTTGAGCTTGTGTCTGAGTACAACAATCATTTGAATCGAGTGGGAGTTGATCTTCCAGATGAGACAGTGATGGTTCTCTGAAGTCATTACCACCAAGCTGCTAGAGCTTCGTGATGAACTATAACATATCAGGGATGGATATGATGATCCTTGAGGTATTCGTGATGTTTTACACCGCGATAGTAGAAATCAAGAAGGAGCATCAATTGTTGATGGTTGGTGAAACCACTAGTTTCAAGAAGGGCAAGGTCAAGAAGGGATACTTCATGAAACGGCAATTCAGCTGCTGCTCTAGTGAAGAAACCCAAAGGTTGAACCCAAACCCGAGACTAAGTGCTTCTGTAATAAGGGGAACGGCCACTGGAGCAGAATTATCCTAGATACTTGGTAGATTAGAAGGCTGGCAAGGTCGATAGAAGTATATTGAATATACATTGTGTTGATGTGTACTTTACTAGTACTCCTAGTAGCACCAAGGTATTAGATACCGGTTCGGTTGCTAAGTGTTAGTAACTCAAAACAAAAGGCTACGGAATAAACGGAGACTAGCTAAAGGTGAGCTGACGATATGTGTTGGAAGTGTTTCCAATATTGATATGATCAAGCATCGCACGCTCCCTCTGCCATCAAGATTGGTGTTAAACCTAAATAATTGTTATTTGGTGTTTGCGTTAAGCATAGACATGATTGGATTATGTCTATCGCAATACGGTTATTCATTCAAGGAGAATAATGGTTACTCTGTTTATTTGAATAATACCTTCAATGGTCTTACACTTAAAATAAATGGTTTATTGAATCTCGATCGTAGTGATACACATGTTCATGCCAAAAGATAGTAATGATAGTACCACCTACTTGTGGCACTGCCACGTAAGTCATATCGGTATAAAGCGCATGAAGAAGCTCCATGTTGATGGATCTTTGGTCTCACTCGTTTTTGAAAGGTTTGAGACATGCGAACCATGTCTATTGGTGTATATGCATGAAGAAACTCCATGCAAATGGATCGTTTGGACTCGCTTGATTTTTGAATCACTTGATACATGCAAATCATACCACATGGGCAAGATGACTGAAAACCTCGGTTTCAGTAAAATGGAACAAGATAGCAACTTGTTGGAAGTAACACATTTTGATGTGTGTAGTCCAATGAGTGCTGAGGCATGCAGTGAATATCATTATGTTCTTACTTCACAGATAATTCGAGTAAATGTTGAGTATATTTACTTGATGAAACACAAGTCTGAATTATTGAATGGTTCAAGTAATTTCAGAGTGAAGTTGAAGGTCATCGTGACAAGAGGATAAAAAGATCTATGATATGATCATAGAGATGAATATCTGAATTACAAGTTTGGCACTGAATTAAGACATTGTGGAAATTGTTTCACAACTGATACAGCCTGGAACACCATAGTGTGATGGTGTGTCCGAACATCATAACTGCACCCTATTGGATATGATGCATACCATGATGTCTCTTATCGAATTACCACAACAATTTATGGGTTAGGCATTAGAGACAACCACATTCACTTTAAGTAGGGCACCACGTAATTCCGATGAGATGACACCGTATGAACTATGGTTTAGAGAAACCTAAGCTGTCATTTCTTAAAAGTTTGGGGCTGCGACGCTTATGTGAAAAAGTTTCAGGCTGATAAGCTCGAACCCAAAGCGGATAAATGCATCTTCATAGGACACCCAAAATAGTTGGGTATACCTCCTAAGGGATTGTTTCTAGAATCGGGTCCTTTCTCGAGGAAAAGTTTCTCTCGAAAGAATTGAGTGGGAGGATGGTGGAGACTTGATGAGGTTAATAAACCGTTACTTCAACTAGTGTATAGCAGGGCACAAAGAGTTGTTCCTGTGGCACCTACACCAATTGAAGTGGAAGCTTATGATAGTGATCATGAAACTTCAGATCAAGTCACTACCAAACCTCGTAGGATGACAAGGATGTGTACTACTTCAGAGTGGTACGTAATCCTGTCTTGGAAGTCATGTTGCTAGACAAGAATGAACCTACGAGCTATGGAGAAGCGATGGTGGGCCCGGATTCCGATATATGGCTCGAGGCCATATAATCCGAGAGAAGGATCCATGTATGAAAACAAAGTGTAGACTTTGGAAGAACTACTTGATGGTCGTAAGGCTGTTGAGTACAGATGGATTTTAAAAGGAAGACGGACAATGATGGTAAGTATCACCATTAAGAAAGCTTGACTTGTCGTTAAGATGTTTTCCGACAAGTTCAAGGAGTTGACAACGGTGAGACTTTCTCACTCGTAGCGATGCTAAGAGTCTGTTGGAATTATATTAGCGATCACTGCACCATTTATGAAATCTTGCAGATAGGATGTCAAAAACCATTGTTTCTTCGACGTTTCTTGAGGAAAGGTTGTATGTGATACAACCGGAAGGTTTTGTCAATCCTGAAAGATGCTAATAAGTATGCAAAGCTCCAGCAATCCTTCTAAGGACTGGAGTAAGCATTTCGGAGTTGGAATGTACGCTTTGATGAGATGATCAAAGATTTTGGGTGTATACAAAGTTTATGAGAAACTTGTATTTCCAAAGAAGTGAGTGGGAGCACTATAGAATTTCTGATGAATATATGTTGTTGACATATTGTTGATCAGAAATGACGTAGAATTTCTGGAAAGCATATAGGGTTATTTGAAAGGTGTTTTTCAAAGGAAAACCTTGATTAAGCTACTTGAACATTGAGCATCAAGATCTATAAGGATAGATCAAAAACCGCTTAATGGTACTTTCAAATGAGCACATACCTTAACATGATCTTGAAGGTGTTCAAGATGGATCAGTCAAAGAAGGAGTTCTTGCCTGAGTTGTAAGGTATGAAGTTAAGACTTAAAGCTTGACCACGGCAGAACAGAGAGAGAAAGGACGAAGGTCGTCCCCTATGCTTAGACATAGGCTCCATAGTATGCTATGCTGTGTACCGCACCTGAAGTGTGCCTTGCCATGAGTCAGTCAAGGGGTACAAGAGTGATCCAAGAATGGATCACAGGACAGTGGTCAAAGTTATCCTTAGTTACTAGTGGACTAAGGAATTTTCTCGATTATGGAGGTGGTAAAAGAGTTCGTCGTAAAGGGTTACGTCGATGCAAGCTTAACACCTATCCGGATAGCTCTGAGTAGAGATACCGGATACATATAATGGAGCAACAGTTAAGAATAGCTCCAAGTAGAACAGTTATAGAACGTGGTAACTACATCTAGGAGATGACATAGAGATTTGTAAAGCACACATGGATCTGAAAGGTTCAGACCCGTTGACTAAAACCACTCTCACAAGCAACATGATCAAATCCAGAACTCACTGAGTGCTAATCACATAGTGATGTGAACTAGATTATTGACTCTAG
Organism: Aegilops umbellulata; assembly: GCA_032464435.1. Taxonomy (NCBI): domain Eukaryota; kingdom Viridiplantae; phylum Streptophyta; class Magnoliopsida; order Poales; family Poaceae; genus Aegilops; species Aegilops umbellulata. Next base: position 26,634,213 of record CP136058.1, on the reverse strand, counting down.
TAAACTCTTTGGATGTTGGTTACATGGCGATGTGACCTGTGAGTGTTAATCACATGGCAATGTGAACTAGATTATTGACTCTAGTAAACTCTTTGGATGTTGGTTACATGGTGATGTGACCTGTGAGTGTTAATCACATGGCAATGTGAACTAGATTATTGACTCTAGTGCAAGCGGGAGACTGTTGGAAATATGCCCTAGAGGCAATAATAAATTAGTTATTATTATATTTCCTTGTTCATGATAATCGTTTATTATCCATGCTATAATTGTATTGATAGGAAACTCAGATACATGTGTGGATACATAGACAACACCATGTCCCTAGTAAGCCTCTAGTTGACTAGCTCGTTGATTAATAGATGGTCACGGTTTCCTGACCATGGACATTGGATGTCGTTGACAACGGGATCATATCATTAGGAGAATGATGTGATGGACAAGACCCAATCATAAGCCTAGCACAAAGATCTGTAGTTCGTATGCTAAAGCTTTTCTAATGTCAAGTATCATTTCCTTAGACCATGAGATTGTGCAACTCCCGGATACCGTAGGAATGCTTTGGGTGTACCAAACGTCACAACGTAACTGGGTGACTATAAAGGTGCACTACAGGTATCTCCGAAAGTGTCTGTTGGGTTGGCACGAATCGAGACTGGGATTTGTCACTCCGTGTGACGGAGAGGTATCTCTGGGCCCACTCGGTAGGACATCATCATAATGTGCACAATGTGATCAAGGAGTTGATCACGGGATGATGTGTTATGGAATGAGTAAAGAGACTTGCCGGTAACGAGATTGAACAAGGTATAGGGATACCGACGATCGAATCTCGGGCAAGTACAATACCGCTAAACAAAGGGAATTGTATACGGGATTGATTAAGTCCTTGACATCGTGGTTCATCCGATGAGATCATCGTGGAACATGTGGGAGCCAACATGGGTATCCAGATCCCGCTGTTGGTTATTGACCGGAGAACGTCTCGGTCATGTCTGCATGTCTCCCGAACCCGTAGGGTCTACACACTTAAGGTTCGATGACGCTAGGGTTATATAGGAAGCTTGTATGTGGTTACCGAATGTTGTTCGGAGTCCTGGATGAGATCCCAGACGTCACGAGGAGTTCCGGAATGGTCCGGAGGTAAAGATTTATATATGGGAAGTGCTGTTTCGGCCATCGGGACAAGTTTCGGGGTTATCGGTATTGTACCGGGACCACCGGAAGGGTCCCGGGGGCCCACCGGGTGGGGCCACCTTCCCCGGGGGGCCACATGGGCTGTAGGGGGTGCGCCTTGGCCTATATGGGCCAAGGGCACCAGCCCCAAAAGGCCCATGCGCCAAGATAAAAGAAAAAGGGAAGAGTCCAAAAAGGGGAAGGCACCTCCGAGGTGCCTTGGGGAGGATGGACTCCTCCCCCCTCTTGGCCGCACCCCTCCCTTGGAGGAGGGGGCAAGGCTGCGCCCTCCCCTCCCTCTTTGGCACCTATATAAAGGGGGGAGGGGAGGGGGGCAGCAGCACCTGAACCCCTGGCGCCTCCCTCTCTCTCCCAACTCCCTCCTCCTCTCATACGGTGCTTGGCGAAGCCCTGCTGGACTACCACGCTCCTCCATCACCACCACGCCGTTGTGCTGCTGCTGGATGGAGTCTTCCTCAACCTCTCCCTCTCTCCTTGCTGGATCAAGGCGTGGGAGACGTCACCGGGCTGTACGTGTGTTGAACGCGGAGGTGCCGTCCGTTCGGCACTAGGATCATCGATGATTTGGATCACGGCGAGTACGACTCCATCAACCCCGTTCACTTGAACGCTTCCGCTTGGCGATCTACAAAGGGTATGTAGATGCACTCTCCTTCCCCTCGTTGCTAGTATCTCCATAGATAGATCTTGGTGATACGTAGGAAAATTTTGAATTTCTGCTATGTTCCCCAACACCTAGCACCCCGAACTTGTGCACGGGCAGTCGCAGCACCCCGCGGCAAGGCCCGCTAGGCTACCGCCAAGGTCCTCTGATAATCCTATGAAGCCATCCAAGAGCAAAGTATGCAAGCTAAGAAGATAGAGCCCCCGGCAAGAGGAGCTTGCCGGGAAGGCCACTCAAGGCCCAGAGCCGCTCGAAGCACAAGGCCCCGACAAGAGGAGCTTGCCGGGAAGATACAAGGCCCCGGCAAGAGGAGCCTGCCGGGAAGATTACCCAAGGCCCTGGGAGCGGCAAGTTCCCAGGCCCGACAAGAAGACAGCTGCGACAAGGTGCACGCCGCGGCAAGCGACTCCGCTCCCACTGTGCCAACGCTCCAGCTCATCCGCCCCGTGGCGTCCTGAGGCCTTTCCAGGGGTACATGGCGGACGGCTGTGCAGCATGTGGCGCACTATGGCGAGCGGCGCTGACACGATGCCATCGTGGCGAACAGTGGCGCACCTGACAGCCACTTTTTCCACGATCTAGACGGTGCAGACGCACTGTTTGGGCGACCCAGACGGGCATTTAATGCCCTTGTCCCCTGCCGTCAGGGTTAGGTATGATAGCACTGTAGATGATGGTTGTCCCACTACAACCACTTTTATGCTTTTGCCCTTAACCACGTTGCCACCTGTTGGGAACCCCTTGAGCATATAAAAGGAGGCCCATGCGCAACTTATAGGGGGGGGTCGATCGATCTCTAGCCCCAGACGACATTCTAGAGAGACCACTCTGTCTACGCTCGCTCGTAGCGCCCGTGTACTGTAGCACTCAGTGCTCCAGAGCTAGAGCTCATACACCCACAATACACAAAAGCAGGAGTAGGGTTTTACGCATCCGTGCGGCCCGAACCTGGGTAAAAACTGCTCGTGTGATCGCCTCGATCCGCTCTTTGTGCAACCGCCGCCCCCCGCCGAACCGAAAGGGGCCGATCAGCCGGTCCCATAGGTGTCGTACCCCGACATGATCCCTTACTAAATTATCAAGATAAGTGTTCTCCCTAAGTATGCACCGTTGCAAAAGTTCTTCGTGCTGAGACACCACGTGATGATCGGGTGTGATAGGCTCTACGTTCAAATACAACGGGTGCAAAACAGTTGCACACGCGGAATACTCAGGTTAAACTTGACGAGCCTAGCATATAACAAATATGGCCTCGGAACACGGAGACCGGAAGGTCAAGTGTGAATCATATAGTAGATATGATCAACATATTGATGTTCACCATTGAAACTACTCCATCTCACGTGATGATCGGACATGGTGTAGTTGATATGGATCACGTGATCACTTAGAAAAATAGAGGTATGTCTATCTAAGTGGGAGTTCTTAAGTAATATGATTAAATTGAACTTTAATTTATCATGAACTTAGTACCTGATAGTATCTTGCTTGTCTATGATGTTGTAGATAGATGGCCCGTGCTGTTGTTCCGTTGAATTTTAATGCGTTCCTTGAGAAAGCAAAGTTGAAAGATGATGGTAGCAATTACACGGACTGGGTCCGTAACTTGAGGATTATCCTCATTGCTGCACAGAAGAATTACGTCCTGGAGGCACCGCTGGATGCCAGGCCTGCTGCTGGAGCAACGCCAGATGTTGTGAACACCTGGCGGAGCAAAGCTGATGACCACTCAATAGTTCAGTGTGCCATGCTTTACGGCTTAGAACCGGGTCTTCAACGACGTTTTGAACGTCATGGAGCATATGAGATGTTTCAGGAGTTGAAGTTAATATTTCAAGCAAATGCCCGGATTGAGAGATATGAAATCTCCAATAAGTTCTATAGCTGCAAGATGGAGGAGAATAGTTCTGTCAGTGAGCATATACTCAAAATGTCTGGGTATAATAATCACTTGATTCAACTGGGAGTTAATCTTCCGGATGATAGCGTCATTGACAGAATTCTCCAATCACTGCCACCAAGCTATAAGAGCTTCGTGATGAACTATAACATGAAAGGGATGGAAAAGACTATTCCCGAGCTCTTCGCAATGCTAAAAGCTGCGGAGGTGGAAATCAAAAAGGAGCATCAAGTGTTGATGGTTAACAAAACCACTAGTTTCAAGAAAAAGGGCAAAGGAAAGAAGAAGGGGAACTTCAAGAAGAACGGCAAGCAAGTTGCTGCTCAGGAGAAGAAACCCAAGTCTGGACCTAGGCCTGAAACTTACTGCTTCTACTGCAAGCAGACTGGTCACCGGAAGCGGAACTGCCCCAAGTATTTGGCGGACAAGAAGGATGGCAAGGTGAACAAAGGTATATGTGATATACATGTTATTGATGTGTACCTTACTAATGCTCGCAGTAGCACCTGGGTATTTGATACTGGTTCTGTTGCTAATATTTGCAACTCGAAACAGGGACTACGGATTAAGCGAAGATTAGCTAAGGACGAGGTGACGATGCGCGTGGGAAATGGTTCCAAAGTCGATGTGATCGCGGTCGGCGCGCTACCTCTACATCTGCCTTCGGGATTAGTATTAGACCTAAAAAATTGTTATTTGGTGCCAACGTTAAGCATGAACATTATATCTGGATCTTGTTTGATGCGAGATGGTTATTCATTTAAATCAGAGAATAATGGTTGTTCTATTTATATGAGTAATATCTTTTATGGTCATGCACCCTTAAAGAGTGGTCTATTCTTATTGAATCTCGATAGTAGGGACACACATATTCATAATGTTGAAGCCAAAAGATGCAGAGTTGATAATGATAGTGCAACTTATTTGTGGCACTGCCGTTTAGGTCATATCGGTGTAAAGCGCATGAAGAAATTCCATACTGATGGACTTTTGGAACCACTTGATTATGAATCACTTGGTACTTGCGAACCGTGCCTTATGGGCAAGATGACCAAAACACCGTTCTTCGGTACTATGGAAAGAGCAACAGATTTATTGGAAATCATACATACAGATGTATATGGTCCGATGAATGTTGAGGCTCATGGCGGATATCGTTATTTTCTCACCTTCACAAATGACTTAAGCAGATATGGGTATATCTACTTAATGAAACATAAGTCTGAAACATTTGAAAAATTCAAAGAATTTCATAGTGAAGTTGAAAATCATCGTAACAAGAAAATAAAGTTTCTACGATCTGATCGTGGAGGAGAATATTTGAGTTACGAGTTTGGTGTACATTTGAAACAATGTGGAATAGTTTCGCAACTCACGCAACCCGGAACACCACAGTGTAATGGTGTCTCCGAACGTCGTAATCGTAATTTACTTGATATGGTGAGATCTATGATGTCTCTTACTGATTTACCGCTATCATTTTGGGGTTATGCTTTAGAGACGGCTGCATTCACGTTAAATAGGGCACCATCGAAATCTGTTGAGACGACGCCTTATGAAGTATGGTTTGGCAAGAAACCAAAGTTGTCATTTCTTAAAGTTTGGGGCTGCGATGCTTATGTGAAAAAACTTCAACCTGATAAGCTCGAACCCAAATCGAAGAAATGTGTCTTCATAGGATACCCAAAGGAAACTGTTGGGTACACCTTCTATCACAGATCCGAAGGCAAGACTTTTGTTGCTAAATTCGGAAACTTTCTAGAGAAGGAGTTTCTCTCGAAAGAAGTGAGTGGGAGGAAAGTAGAACTTGATGAGATAACTGTATCTACTCCCTTATTGGAAAGTAGTACATCACAGAAACCGGTTTCTGTGACACCTACACCAATTAGTGAGGAAGCTAATGATGATGATCATGAAACTTCAGATCAAGTTACTACCGAACCTTGTAGATCAACCAGAGTAAGATCTGCACCAGAGTGGTAGGGTAATCCTATTCTGGAAGTCATGTTACTAGACCATGATGAATCTACGAACTATGAAGAAGCGATGGCGAGCCCAGATTCCGCAAAATGGCTTGAAGCCATGAAATCTGAGATGGGATCCATGTATGAGAACAAAGTATGGACTTTGGTTGACTTGCTCGATGATCGACAAGCAATTGAGAATAAATGGATCTTCAAGAAGAAGACTGACGCTGACGGTAATGTTACTGTCTACAAAGCTCGACTTGTTGTGAAAGGTTTTCGACAAGTTCAAGGGATTGACTACGATGAGACTTTCTCACCCGTAGCGATGCTTAAGTCTGTCCGAATCATGTTAGCAATTGCCGCATTTTATGATTATGAAATTTGGCAGATGGATGTCAAAACTGCATTCCTGAATGGATTTCTTGAAGAAGAGTTGTATATGATGCAACCAGAGGGTTTTGTCGATCCAAAGGGAGCTAACAAAGTGTGCAAGCTCCAGCGATCCATTTATGGACTGGTGCAAGCCTCTCGAAGTTGGAATAAACGCTTTGATAGTGTGATCAAAGCATTTGGTTTTATACAGACTTTTGGAGAAGCCTGTATTTACAAGAAAGTGAGTGGGAGCTCTGTAGCGCTTCTGATATTATCTGTGGATGACATATTACTGATCGGAAATAATATAGAATTTCTGGATAGCATAAAGGGATACTTGAATAAAAGTTTTTCAATGAAAGACCTCGGTGAAGCTACTTACATATTGGGCATTAAGATCTATAGAGATAGATCAAGACGCTTAATTGGACTTTCACAAAGCACATACCTTGACAAAGTTTTGAAAAAGTTCAAAATGGATCAAGCAAAGAAAGGGTTCTTGCCTGTGTTACAAGGTGTGAAGTTGAGTAAGACTCAATGCTCGACCACTGCAGAGGATAGAGAGAAGATGAAAGAAGTTCCCTATGCTTCAGCCATAGGCTCTATCATGTATGTGATGCTGTGTACCAGACCTGATGTGTGCCTTGCTATAAGTCTAGCAGGAAGGTACCAAAGTAATCCAGGTATGGATCACTGGACAGCAGTCAAGAACATCCTGAAGTACCTGAAAAGGACCAAGGATATGTTTCTCATTTATGGAGGTGATAAAGCGCTCGTCGTAAATGGTTACGTCGATGCACGCTTTGACACTGATCCGGACGATTCTAAATCGCAAACCGGATACGTGTTTACATTAAACGGTGGAGCTGTCAGTTGGTGCAGTTCTAAACAAAGCGTCGTGGCGGGATCGACGTGTGAAGTGGAGTACATAGCTGCTTCGGAAGCAGCAAATGAAGGAGTCTGGATGAAGGAGTTCATATCCGATCTAGGTGTCATACCTAGTGCATCGGGTCCAATGAAAATCTTTTGTGACAATACTGGTGCAATTGCCTTAGCAAAGGAATCCAGATTTCACAAGAGAACCAAGCACATCAAGAGACGCTTCAACTCCATCCGGGATCTAGTCCAGGTGGGAGACATAGAGATTTGCAAGATACATACGGATCTGAATGTTGCAGACCCGTTGACTAAGCCTCTTCCACGAGCAAAACATGATCAGCACCAAGGCTCCATGGGTGTTAGAATCATTACTGTGTAATCTAGATTATTGACTCTAGTGCAAGTGGGAGACTGAAGGAAATATGCCCTAGAGGCAATAATAAAGTTATTATTTATTTCCTTATATCATGATAAAATGTTTATTATTCATGCTAGAATTGTATTAACCGGAAACATAATACTTGTGTGAATACATAGACAAACAGAGTGTCACTAGTATGCCTCTACTTGACTAGCTCGTTAATCAAAGATGGTTATGTTTCCTAACCATAGAGATGAGTTGTCATTTGATTAGCGGGATCACATCATTAGGAGAATGATGTGATTGACTTGACCCATTCCGTTAGCTTAGCACTTGATCGTTTAGTATGTTGGTATTGCTTTCTTCATGACTTATACATGTTCCTATGACTATGAGATTATGCAACTCCCGTTTGCCGGAGGAACACTTTGTGTGCTACCAAACGTCACAACGTAACTGGGTGATTATAAAGGAGCTCTACAGGTGTCTCCGAAGGTACATGTTGGGTTGGCGTATTTCGAGATTAGGATTTGTCACTCCGATTGTCGGAGAGGTATCTCTGGGCCCTCTCGGTAATGCACATCACTTAAGCCTTGCATGCATTGCAACTAATAAGTTAGTTGCGGGATGATGTATTACGGAACGAGTAAAGAGACTTGCCGGTAACGAGATTGAACTAGGTATTGAGATACCGACGATCGGATCTCGGGCAAGTAACATACCGATGACAAAGGGAACACTGTATGTTGTTATGCGGTCTGACCGATAAAAGATCTTCGTAGAATATGTAGGAGCCAATATGAGCATCTAGGTTCCGCTATTGGTTATTGACCGGAGACATGTCTCGGTCATGTCTACATTGTTCTCGAACCCGTAGGGTCCGCACGCTTAACGTTACGATGATAGTTTCATTATGAGTTTATATATTTTGATGTACCGAAGGTTGTTCGGAGTCCCGGATGTGATCACGGACATTACGAGGAGTCTCGAAATGGTCGAGACATAAAGATTGATATATTGGAAGCCTATGTTTGGACATCGGAAGTGTTCCGGGTGAAATCGGCATTTTACCGAAGTACCGGGAGGTTACCGGAACCCCCCCCCCCCGGTAACCTTATGGGCCTTATTGGGCCTAGTGGAGGAAGAGGAGAGGAGGCAAGGGGCTGCCACGCGCCCCTCCCCCCCCCCCCCCAAGTCCGAATTGGACAAGGAGGGGGGCGGCGCCCCCCCCCCCTTTCCTTTCCCCTCTCCTCCTTCCCCCCCAAGTCCTAATCCAACTAGGGAAGGGGGGGAGTCCTACTCCCGGTGGGAGTAGGACTCCTCTGGCATGCCTCCTCCTAGGGCCGGCCGCACCCCCCCTTGCTCCTTTATATACGGGGGCAGGGAGGCACCTCTAGACACACAAGTTGATCTTCGTGATCGTTCTCTTAGCCATGTGCGGTGCCCCCCTCCACCATAATCCTCGATAATATTGTAGCGGTGCTTAGGCGAAGCCCTGCGACGGTAGAACATCAAGATCGTCACCACGCCGTCGTGCTGACGAAACTCATCCCCGACACTTTGCTGGATCGGAGTCCGGGGATCGTCATCGAGCTGAACGTGTGCTCGAACTCGGAGGTGTCGTAGTTTCGGTGCTTGATCGGTCGGATCGGGAAGATGTATGACTACTTCCTCTACGCTGTGTCAACACTTCCGTTGCCGGTCTATGAGGGTACGTAGACAACACTCTCCCCTCTCGTTGCTATGCATCACCATGATCTTGCGTGTGCGTAGGAAATTTTTTGAAATTAATACGTTCCCCAACACCAGGTACATGCTCATGGTCCCCTAAACATAAATAAGTAAATAAATAAATAAATAAAGTTAAATGCTCATGCACCAGTTCTTTGGGAAAATAGGTAGCCGAGTATTTCTTTTTGAAGAATACCCAAGCTTGGCCTATTTGTTTTCTCCAAATTACTGGGTTGCAAATCTTTCAACATGAGGAGGGATGCATTCCGGCCTGGCTTAAGAGTATGGTTAATGTCTGTTAAAAGTAATATCAAAAGGGGTTGAAAATTCCAAAAAAAAATATAGCAAATTGGATATCAGTTTCTTTTTTTGTTTTTGTTCATCACTGATATCTTATACGTATTTCATTGGATTTAACATGACATAGTACTAATTTATTTTTAAATTTATTTTAGTATGGCTATTAATTTTTGGATTAAGAATATTTCGCTCCCCAGCAAAAATTTGCGAATTTTCAAAATTTCCCACATATTTAGTTAATTTTTTGACCCTGGTACTCACCAGAAAATGGCCAGGAATTCTAAAAATGGAAAACGTAAGTTGCATATTTTTTTTAATATATACTCGTGTACAATGTATATTCAAATGTAGCCCCTCCATTCCAAAATAATCGTAGCTTTAGGATTTTCAAGAGTAAAGATTTGTGAAGTTTGACAAATCCTGAAAGTTCAATTCAAGAGAACCAAAAACGTTAATGCTTCTGCTCCCAAATATTGAACGAAGCGCCAAATAGGCCTCTGGTCACCCGAAACCGCGCGAGACTAATGTTTTGGTGGTAGGAAATTACTTTCCTGACTCTGGCCCATGTAGCCTATCGGCCCGATGTCCAAAGGTCTAAACCGGGGTAGGTTTGTAACTTCACCAAGACGCTAGTCTCAACCACCTCCGAGAAGTATTCATATGCCGTGGGCGCCTACCCATGCGCTCGGCCGAAATCTATCCCGCCCACATTTGGGACACCTGACATGACTGTCCTACCCCCAACCCGCAATATGTCCGAAATTTTAGATGGGGGCAAAGCTTGTAACTTTCCCCAAATTTCAATCAAGCGCGTCTCAAACCGAAACATTGTTCCCCCTTAGTTCCCCGCCTCCCTCCGTTTCCCCATTCATACTCCATGGGAGCGAAAACGCCCTCTCCACCAGCCGCGAAACCCCAGCCTCCTCCGTCCTCCACCCCATAGCGGCCAATCCACCATCGCCCTCCTCCATCACGCTGGATCCAGTACCCCGACGTCGTCATCCAACGCAACCGCAACCGCAACGCCCTCAAGGACTTAGTAGCTGAAGCCGAGGCAGAGCTGCCTCCACGACGTCGACGCCGACGTGCGCCGTACCAGAACCACTCCGACCACACCATCCTACGCCTCACTACTGCGGCTCCACTGTCGCAACCGTCCACCGCACCGGAGCTGTTCCCGCTACGCCATCGTTCGCCGCCTCGGATCTGCTTCCCCGCCGCCGACAGACGGCCACCACACCACACTCAATAACTTGGCCATGGGTTTGTCCAAGGCTGCACCGTCCTCCACAACTTCTGGTTTCCGGCGAACAATAAGAAGATCGTCGGAAAAACAGAAGGAGGACATAGCACAGCCAGCAGAAAGAGGTACTCCTCTTCCCTTATTCGTGCAAATCTTACGTCTTCGCTCACACCGTATTCATCCCACGAAAGAAACTAGTTGAGCGCTTCTTACTGCATCTTCTTCGTGATACTAAATGCACAAGGTTTCCTCCCTTTTACTATTTCATCATTGCTAGAGGTCAATAGCCTGCCTGGATTTCAATTCAGGGTCAGTCGAGCCGCAATTAAAAGAAGCAGTACCCGCTTAGGCGCGCGGAGCACCTAGTCCGCATGTTCCCCGGGGAAGCGGCGCATCGATGTCTATCATAGGGGTGTGGGGCGCAGGAGCTGCTTGCGCCCAATCTGGAGGTCGGCGGGGCTTGAATGGATGGCCGGGGGGCGGTGCCAAGCACGGTGGTGCGGTGAGGTCGAGGGGAGGGCGCAAGCAGGGGAGGAATACTGGGCCGGTGGTCACTGGCGTTTCGAGGAAGATCATCAACACTAACTGGCTGGAGGTAGATGAAGGCGATCTGCCCGTTCTTTGTACATCGGACGGTGCAGAAAAAAATGGACTGACCTATTTGCTTTCAGTCGACTGTTATTTTCATAGAATATTGTAGTAATTTAGTGTGCCATGCATGTTGTAGAGCTATCATATGTCTCCCGTCATTTATTTCTCACCGACCTGCTATCTGCTACCTTTACACTGTACTAATTGTGCACACACTTCACCCATACTCATACTACTGTTTTTTATGCATGGGTATTTCAGACTCTGACGCGGTGTTGATGAATACAGAAAAGAAAAGACAGAGTTCGCTCCAGTGTAATTCGAAGATAAGCACTAAGCGTTCCAGCGCTCTAATGGGTGCAGTGTCAACAGTTGGAGACAGTAAACGTAGCTCTGCAGTTGATGGTCTCAATTGCCACACACAACCATCCCAGGTGCTTGCTTTACTTCGCGCTGTCAAATGTGGTTGCATGTTGCATATGGTGTCTAGCTTGTATTGCTTCCAATTTGGTTAAATTGCATCTGCTTACTTTACACATTATACCTTTGATAATGACATGCCTTCCTGTTTTTGATACATACTACATATGTCTATTAACCATGTTCGTACATCAAACTAATGCTCTTTTATATCCCTCGTCGATCACTTATGATGAGACAGTCACCCGAGTGGGTTACTGTGATACGCCCTACTCGTTTAAAGAGTGCAGCGTCATCCTCCCCACATGATTCTCAAGAAACAGCAAGGCTAAATGAAGATAGTCAACGTAGCTCTCTAGTTGATCACCGCAATTCTCCCACACCACCATCGCAGGTGCTTGCTCTTACTTGGCAGTGTGATATGTGGTTGCATGTTGCATATGGTGTCTACCTTGTAATGCTTCTAATTAGGGTAAATTGCATCTGCTTAGTTAACACATTATACCTGTGAATATGACATGCCTTCCTGTTTTTGGTACATACTACGTCTTTCTATTAACCATGTTCTTACATCAAACTACTTTTCTTGTGTATCCCTCATCAATGCTCCTAATTTGTTAAATTGCATCTCCTTAGATTACACATTATACATGTGAACATGACATGCCTTCCTGTTTTTGGTACATACTACATCTGCCTATCACACCATGTTCTTACATCAAACAACTGTTCTTGTGTATCATGCGTCTATCGCTTATGATGGGACAGTCACGCGCGTGGGTTAATATGAGACGCAATACTCTTATAAAGAATGCAATTTCATCCTCTCCACATGATTCTCAAGAAACATCAAGCCTAAATGAAGATATTGAACGTAGCTTTGTACCTGAAGACCGCACTTCCCCTACACCACCATCACAGGTGCCTGCTCTAACTTCGCAGTGTGATATGTGGTTGCATGTTGCATACGGTGTCTAGCTTGTAATGCTTCTAATTAGGGTAAATTACATCTGCTTAGTTTACACACTATACCTGTGAATATGACATGCCTTCCTATTTTTGGTACACACTACATCTATGTGTAACCTTGTTCTTACATGAAACTACCTCTCTCTGTATCCTGCATCAATCACTTACGACGAGTCACCTTTATTCGTTGCATATTGCATATTATTTCTAGCATGTTGCCATGTATTGCTTCTAATTTGGTCAAAAACATTTGTTAGGGCACCCTTTTAATTTGGCAGAGGAATATTGGTTTCATCTTTCATATGGTTTATAGCTTGCATCGATTCTAACAAGTTCAAGCACCTTGTGCTTAGTTTACACTTTATACATCATACATGTCAATATGTCACGTCGTCCTGTTTTTCATACATATTCCATCCTCCTATCATGCGGCTGCCTTACATGAAAGTAGTGTTTGTTAGTCTCATGCATCAATGAGTTCTGAAGAGCAAATTTTATTCCTTTTTCTTGTGGGTTTGACTTGACAAGGCAAAATAAGAAAGAGGAAGGAAAAGAGTAAGGAAGGCGATGATGGTGGTCCTCTGCAGCAACGTAAACGGAGCATCTGTACCGTTTCTCCTTGTACTGATAGTGCATTACAAGGTCCAAGTCTCCGCTCCCCTACTCCACCATCCAAGGTGCTTGCTCTAACTTGGGAGTGTGATATCTGGTTGCATGTTGCATATGGTGTCTAGCTTGTATTGCTCCTAATTAGTGTAAACTGCATTTGCTTAGCTTATACATGATACATGTGAATATGACACGCTTTCCTGTTTTTGGTACATACTATATCTGTCTATCACGCCATGTTCTTACATGAAACTACTCTTCTTGTGTATCCTGCATCAGTCACTTATGATGGGACACCTTTAAGTTGGCAGTGTGATATTGGTTTGTGTCTTGAATATGATTTCTAGCATGTATTGCTTCTAGTTTGATGAACGCCACCTATGACGAGACAGTTTTAACTTGGCAGAGTGATATTGATTGCACCTTCCATATGGTGTCTTGCAGTGTTTCTAATTTGTTGAAGTGCCTTCTGCTTAGTTACCACATCATAGGTGTGAATATGTCAAGCCGTCCATTTTTTTGTACATATTCCATTCTCGTATCATGACTTTGCCTTTCATCAGAGTAGTGTTCGCCAGTATCATGCATGAATGAGTTCTGAAGAGCGAATGATATTCCTTTTTCTTGTCGGTATGACCTCACAATGCAAAATCAATAAAGCTGAAGGAAATTGGCAAGGCATTGGATGATGGTGGTCCTTCCAAGCAACTGAAACGGAGGTTCTCTACAGGTTCTACTCCGCCATCCTCCCAACAAGATTCGCAAGACAAAGCAAGGCTAGACAGTCAACGTAGCTATGTAGATGATGAGCACATCTCCCCTACTCCACCATCACATGTGCTTGCTCTAACTTGGCACTATTATATGTGGTTGCATGTTGCGTATGATGTCTAGCTTGTATTGCTTCTAACTTTGTTGAATTGCATCTGCTTACTTTAGACATAATGCCTATGAATATGACATGTGTTCCTGTTTCTACACCAGACTACTATTCTTGCATATCCCGCGTCAGTCACTTATGATAAGGCACCTTTAAGTCGCCACTGTGATATTGGTTGTGTCTTGCATATGATTTCTAGCATGTACTGCTTCTAATTTGTTGAAACGCCATACAGTTTGAACTTGGCAGAGTGATATTGGTTGCATCTTTCACATGGTGTCTAGCTTGAAGTGCTTCTAATTTGTTGAAATGTCTTCTGCTTAGTTACCACATCATAGGTGTGAATATGTCACACCATCCTGTTTTTCATACATATTCCATCCTCGCATCATGTGTTTGCCTTTCATCCGAGTAGTGTTCATCAGTATCATGCATGAATGAGTTCTGAAGAGCGAATTTTATTCCTTTTTCTTATCGGTTTGACTTCACAATGCAAAATCATTACAGCTGAAGGAAATTAGTCCGGAAGTGATGATGGTGGTCCTTCAGAGCAACTCAAACAGGGGGTCTCTACAAATTCTACTCCGCCATCCTCCCAACAAGATTCGTAAGACAACACAAGGCTGGACAGTCAACGTAGTTGTGTAGATGATGAGCACATCTCCCCTACTCCACCATCACAGGTGCTTGCTCTAACTTGACACTATTATATGTGGTTGCATGTTGCGTATGATGTCTAGCTTGTATTGCTTCTAACTTGAATTGCATCTGCTTACTTTACACATAATGCCTGTGAATATGACACGTGTTCCTGTTTCTAGAACATACGTGTACATGATGAGCACATCTCCCCTACTCCACCATCACAGGTGCTTGATCTTACTTGGAACTGTTATACGTGGTTGCGTTTTACGTATGATGTCTACTTTGTATTGCTTCTGATTATGTTGAATTGCATCTGCGTAGCTTACAACTTATACCTGCAACGATCACTTACCCATAAGACACATTTAACTTGGGACTGTGATGTAGGTTGCATCTTGCATTGTCTTCTAGCTTGTACTGCTTCTAATTTCTTGAAATGGCACTTACGACGAGACACTTTTTACCTGATAGAGTGATATTGGTTGCATGTTCATATGGTGCCTAGCTTTCCTTTCTTCTAATTTTGTTGAAATGCCTTCCGCTTACTGTTTTTTCATACATATTCCATCCTCCTATCTTACATGTGAATATGAAATGTTGTCTTTTTTTGTATACATTCCATCCTCCTATCCTGTGCTTGCCTTACATCAAAGTAGTGTTCGTCTGTATCATGCATCAACCAGTTATGTAGAGCTAATTTTATTCATCTTCTTGTGGTTTTGACTTCATAAGGCAATATCAGAAAATAGGAAGGAAAAGAGTAAGTTAGGGGATGTTGGTGGTCCTCCTCACCGACGCAAACAGAGACTCTCTAGATTTGCCACTGCTACTGCTAATGAAGTTGAAGTCCCAAGTCTACATGATGAGTTCATCTCCCGTACTCCACCATCACAGGTGCTTGCTCTAAGTTGACAGTGTGATAATTGGTTTCATGTTGCATATGTTGTCTAGCCTGTATTTCTTCTATTTTGATTAAATTGCACCTGCTGAGTTTATACGTTATACATATGCATATGACATGGCTTTTTGTGTCTAGAATACACTGCATCTATCTATCATACCATGTTCTTACATCAAAGTACTGTTGTTGTGTATCTCGCGTCAGTCACTCATGATTGGACGCTTTTAGCATGGCAGTTTGATAGTGGTTGCATCTTGCATTGGTTTCTACGTTGCACTGCTTCTAATTTTTCAAATTGCCACTTATCACAAGACACTTTTAACTTGGCAGAGTAATATTGGTTGCATCTTTCATATGGTGTCTAGCTTGCATTACTTCTATTTTCTTGAAAATCCTTTTGCTTAGTTTGCACATCGTAGCTGTGAATATGTCATGCCGTCCTGTTTTTCTTACATATTCCATCCTCATACGGTTGTCTTACATCAAAGTATTGCTTGTCTGTATCATGCATCAATGAGTTCTAAAGAGTGATTTTATTATTTTGTGTTGTGGGTACAGCTTGACATGGCAAAGTCAAAAAAGAGCAAGGAAAATAATATAGTAGGGAGTGTAGTTACTCGTCGGGTGAAACGGAAAAGGTTCTGCCATCGAGATTCTGCTGGTACTTATAGTGCAGTAGAAGGTCCAAGTCCACCGGCTAAATCTACAAACACAGTATCACCTGCTCCACCAGCTGCAGCATCCGCTTCAACTGTACCAGCATCTCAACCAGTTACTCGTCCGTCCGCTGCGGAACTAGCCAGTTCCCAAGCTGCCTTCACACCTAACACTACTTCCGAAGCACTGCTGACATAACAGGACTTGGCAAGATCAGATGAACCTCATGAGCATCAACACCAAGATGGTACCTGACCGAGTCAAGTTGCAGTTGCATGCTCCTTTATATGTATTCTCACAGTTTGATGTACACTAACACTTTCCATATTCGTTGTTGAACTAGCACCACGGCGCAAGCGGAAACAGACATCAGGGATAATGCTTGACAGATTAACAAAATCTAAAGGAGGAAGAATGGAGATCCATTTTGAGGCAGGTTTAAAAAGGCCACGTGATGCTAAAGAGTCAGCCAAGTTAGTATCAGAGGCAGCCGTTGTCGTTAGGTGTCATGCACGTATCCTCCCAACGTGGATCCAGTACAGGAATGAGAAAGACAATACCCAGTTTAACACCTTCCTTGACCATTTATCCGTAAGTAATGTTATTCATGGCAATTAGTAATATTGTCTTGCTCTGTCCCATACTTTCTAGCTTCCTCCTAATAAGACTCACATTCTTTTTCAACAGATGAGGTTCAAGTTGGATCCGAAAGATGATGCAACTAAACAAGCATGCACTCATGTTTTTCAGTCTGCTCTGCGACAGTATTGGTACCACCTTAGAAAATCTCACTTTGAAAGCAAGGCTAACAATGAAATCGCCCAAACATCTCCAGTGGAATATATTACCGATGAAGACTGGACAGCCCTCATTAGACACTGGTCTGATCCAAAGTATCAGGTAGGCTATATGTATTTGATTAGACCACATATTGAACTTGTATTTATGTATGTGCCTTACAAGTGTATCTTCTTCTAGGCTAACTGTTTGAAGAACAAAACCAACCGTTCTAAAGTGAAATTCCAACAGACAACAGGATCTCGTAGCTATATTGCACACTACGGGTCTCTTGTAAATAGCTGCTACTTCCTTCTTTTTTGTGCCATATTATCGTATCTATATTGACTTGTTCCAAATACAGAGGAAAGCCCGTGCGGACCAAAAAGAACCTGAACCGAATGCGGTGCAAATCTTCAAGGATTGTCACACCAGCAAGATGAAGGGCATGAGCACACCTGTTCAAGCCGCTGTTGTAAGTCCTTACTCCTCCTGCCTTGAACTGATTGGTACTGTGATGTGTTCATTTAACTACTTGGTTTGCAGCCAATGTCAGTTACTCTGTTCACTTTTATTCATAGTTGACTTAACGTATCATTTCACCTTACATGGTTTAAAAGAGATGAAGGATATTCTTTTGGTCTTGATCTGTAATCTAGTTGTTATGTTCACGTGCGCACACAATGATAAAATAGCTTGTTCGTTTTATATCGGTTTGCCCATGATATGAATGATGCCATACTATGTTCATCCTACTTTAAACCATGTCTCTTTATCCTTAGATGTCAACGAATGTGAGGAAATAGACAATACAGTAGGCATGCTACATGGACATATGTTCCAAAAGTGATTTTATTATGTAGTTGGCACTACAATACATGCTAATGTATTACCGTAGTTCACCAAAATAAGTTATGTATAAACGTTTAACCTACTTTGTGTATTTTTGTCTCATTAGTAACTTATCTGGTACACTAATCTACAAGTTCAAACTTTCAGGAAGCTATGGAACAAATGATTGAACAGCCACAACCACCTGAAGGTGACGAGGCTACTACAGGCACAATGTCACCTCTTGCTGCAGTGCGTTAGTATCTCTCCACTAACAGTGCAAAAAGCACCTTCCTACGTAATACTGGGTTGGTTGTCAAGGTAACCTCGTCCAAATCGCCTACTGAACAAAATCTTCCTGCTAGACAGAGTGATATATCTGTGCTCCAGACACAAGTCCAATCCCTAATGGACGTTGTTTCGGAAACAAGAATAGTGGTTGAGAAATGTCGTCAAGATATGAATGGTTTTGAAACCAGACTATCGGACATTCGCTTCGTTGTTCAAGAGCAATGGCGGAAAAAGGTGGAGATCATGCTGCTCCATCAGATTCTACAGCCTGAAACATTAGCACTTAGGTCAAATGATCTGTGCTTCTATACATCTGATGGTGCTTTTATCTGGAAGGACTGTAAACTTTATGCCAACAGGCCTTTTGTTGTATGGTTGGAATTTATTTTGTTGTGATACAACATTTATGATGCTGCCTCAGGCTACAGTAATTACGACGCTATTTTTGTATAGTGTAGGTTTATCTTAGTAATGTATTCGACCGAAAGCTTCGTAGGAGCCCAACATGCCAACATTCGTTGGGCCCATTCCAATTGGGCTAAAAACGATTACAGGCCGAAATTGGCATGTAGCCCACTAAAAATATCTCGGCCTAAATCAGCATAAGCTTTCATATTTTTCTGGTAGGCCTGTGCCCATAGTGGGCCTTTAACAGGCCTAAACATAATTTGGGCCCTCAGTAAAAATAGGCCATTTACAGGTGTAAATATCTCGAACCCAGAAAAACATGGGCCTTTAATAGAACGAAAGTGAGATTGGGCCCTGATTGTGCCAAATAACTCACTGGACTTAGCAGGCCGAAATGGTGGCCCATTTACGATGCGGATCTTTGACAGGCCGAAATTCAGACGGGCCGTAAATGCGCTGACCTAATACACGGGCCTTTAACAGGCCGGAACTTTGGTCGGGCTAGATTATCATCATTTTTATATGGGTCGTTAATGGGCCCGATATGACGTTGGGCCACATATGGTCCATGGTTTACGTCCGGCGTTAACAGGCCAAAAGTGGCCCAAAGTTATAGTGGGCCTCTAACAGGCCGAATGTTAGACATGGCCGAATATGACCCAAATCCTTCACGGTCGTTTATGGGTCAAAAGTTTTGATGGCCTGTAAATGGGCCCAAATGAAGCCGGACCTTTAACAGGTCGGAAATACACCGGGCCGTAATTCGGCCCAATTACTTAGCGGACTGTTAACGGGCCAGAAGTGACCATGGGCCGCGTTGATGACAAGTTTAGGACAGGTCGTTGACGGGCAGATTTGACAGAGAATGTTGGGCCTTTAGCTAGGCCGGTCCATTATAGTCTGCAGAATCTTGTGGGCCTTTAGCGAGGCCGGCCCATTGTGGTCTGCAGAATCTTGTGGGCCTTTAGCTGGGCCGACCCATTATGTTCTGCAAAATCGTGTGGGCCTTTAGCTGGGCCGGCCCATTATGATCCGCTAAATTTTGTGGGCCTTTAGCTGGGCCGGCCCATTATGGTCCGCTAAATCTTATGGACCTTCGGTTGGGCCGGCCCATTTAAACTTTGTGGGCCATTATTGGGCCTGTCCACATGTCAACATATCATAGGCCCATCTCGACCGTTGGATGAGTGACACCTATGCCAACGCGGAGCTGACGCGTGGATCCGTCAGCCAATGAGAATTTTACACGTGGAAAATTGGCATTGGTTGTGGCTGTTAACGGGTTATCGGATCCAAAATTCGACCCGATAGCTTAACGGCGTTCCGTTACGGTGGATGCCACGTGTCGGTCACCCTTGACGAAAGCACTTCTGTGATGCGCGATTTATCGTCATGGAAGTGGACACTTCCGTGATGATAATTTTGGCAATGTCATGGAACACTTCTACGACAGCACGGGTATGACTATCTTGATTCTGTCATAAATTTGTCATGGATGTACATGCATGACAGAAAACACGACCTACTGTGACAAACACGTATCATCACGGAAGTGTATTTTTTTGTAGTGATTGTTATGCACCTGGTTATCTCATGCCCTGCTAGTTGTTAGTATTCCTTTCATATGCTTATGCTTGCTAGTAGTACATGTTGATGTTGGTAATGGTCTTCGGTGCATGACTACCGTCTGTCCCGAGTACCGTTGTTATGCATGTTCCATTGCATCTAGTTGGTTAAATGCTTGCATGATAGCATTGTTGATATGTTCCTGCATGATATTTATTGTTGATGCTAGTGGTCATGCTATGTTTCGGAGAAGTACGTACTTGTGATGTTCATGTTAGTCAGGATGCCATGCTCAGTTGGATATGATTCATTGTTGATATGGTGGATAGTTATGTGGTACCCTCATGATTATGTTGATATCATGCTCATGCTTGGTAATTGCATCATGTTATTTTATCATGGCTCAGCATATTTGCATTCAAGTTTAACCGGATTAAATTGAACTTGAACAACTGTTGGCTAAGTCATGGTGCTACCATATCGAGCTGACCAGTGCAGCCACGCTTACCTTTATGGGAAGGTCCTAACTGGGTCTATTGTCGTGCCTCTCGCCGGTGCCTCCAACTAGGGAAGGTTATGGGCGTGCTTACCCTGATCGGGTAGGTGGACATAACCTTGTGTGCCCGTAGATTGGATGATAAGCACTTTTGTCCCTGTTTGGGACGGGCCACGACGGTGGTCGTTGTGTCTTTGGTAGACACGGGGCCACCCATGACTTAGCCCAAAGGGGAGTTGGTCGGAGTGGCCGGGAGAGTGTCATGGCAGTAGATCGGTTTTGTCGGAACGCCGTTGGTCCACCCGAATGGGAGTGCGGGGCCATGGGTTCCATAGTGTGGATACAGTGTACTAACCTTTGGAGAGTGTATACTAAATCTATCGATAGTCGCGCCCGCGGATAAGGGCCTAGTTCGTGTCGGTCCCACTGTTAGTCAGTAGTATTATTAATAATAACTTGATTAATGACAACCCCGGTTCGCTGACGAGATAAGTTGGTTGTGATCGCCGGAAAGATCACTGTTTGAGACAAAGTGTTGGTCATGGTTGTGATCGCCGGAAAGATCACTGTGGTATCGAGGATACCGAGTTGTTGGATATTCGTGATGTTTTACGAGAATCGTGGGTAAAGATCAAGCTCCTTGTGATCATTTAATGATTACTATGGTATTGTTTATTCCAAGCTTGATTTGACCCTGAGATGATCGTGTGATGTCCGAGGATGGTAAGTGATGCATGTGATGGTTACGAAGTAACCCGAGCAGAATAAATAGTGCATATAGTGTCATCATGTTGCATGCTAGTATCGTCAGTTTGATATGTTCATGTCATGCTCATATTGTTCTAGCTGTATCATGTTCATATTGTTGCTGCCATGTTATCCGGATGACCTCATGATAATTTCTGCTTAACCTGTAATTGCCATGCTATTGTTTGTCTTGAA
Source organism: Aegilops umbellulata (assembly GCA_032464435.1). Lineage (NCBI taxonomy): Eukaryota > Viridiplantae > Streptophyta > Magnoliopsida > Poales > Poaceae > Aegilops > Aegilops umbellulata. Next base: position 26,612,616 of record CP136058.1, on the reverse strand, counting down.
TGCTTCTGGTTATTGTGAGCTTGCAAGTACATTCAATGTACTGACCTGGCGTGGCATGCCAGTTTGTAGGTCATGTCGGATTTGAATGCTTGTTTGCCATGGATTCTTTGTTTGCGAGCTAGGATAAGCGTTCCAGCCAGAGTCCCTGCGGATTGGAGTCCATCATCGACGTTCATTGTTCCGCTGCTAGTAGTTGTTCCGCTGCTTCGAGTTGCTACGATGCTTGTATAGAGCAAGCGTGGTTGGCGTAGAGTCGCCGTGCCTATGTTATTCATTGTAATATCGGAACCCTTGTATTCATATTCGTGTTGTAATAGAGAGCTGGTTTGTTCTATACTAAGCAGTGTCGTATTCCAGAAGACTTCTCCTCGATCTCTGGGCTGGAATACGGGGCGTTTCGGTTTTCTCTGAGCCGGGGTGCCACACAAAGCAATATGACAATAAATTCTCAAGTCATGTATATGATGATGGTGGAAGTTGCATGGCAATATATCTCGGAAGGGCTATGGAAATGTCATAATAGGTAGGTATGGTGGCTGTTTTGAGGAAGATATAATGAGGCTTATGTGTGATAGAGCATATCATATCACGGGGTTTGGATGCACCGGCTAAGTTTGCACCAACTCTCGAGGTGAGAAAGGGCAATGCAAGGTACCGAAGAGGCTAGCAATGATGGAAGGGTGAGAGTGCGTATAATCCATGGACTCAACATTAGTCATAAAGAACTCACATACTTATTGCAAAAGTTTATTAGCCCTCGAAGCAAAGTACTACTACGCATGCCCCTAGGGGGATAGATTGGTAGGAAAAGACCATCGCTCGTCCCCGACCGCCACTCATAAGGAAGACAATCAATAAATACCTCATGCTCCGACTTCGTTACATAACGGTTCACCATACGTGCATGCTACGGGAATCACAAACCTCAACACAAGTATTTCTACTAATCCACAACTACCCACTAGCATGACTCTAATATCACCATCTTTATATCGCGATACTATTGCAAGGAATCAAACATATCATATTCAGTGATCTACAAGTTTTATGTAGGATTTTATGACTAACCATGTGAATGACCAGTTCCTGTCATCTCTCTAAATGGATATAAGTGAAGCAAGAGAGTTTAATTCTTTCTACAAAAGATATGCCCACGCTCTAACAAATATAAGTGAAGCAAAAGAGCATTCTACAAATGGCGGCTTTCTATGCAAAGAGAAACAAGCAATCCAAACTTCAAATGATTTAAGTGAAGCACATGAAGCATTCTATAAAGCATACTCAAAAGATATAAGTGAAGTGCAAAAAGCATTCTATAAATCAACCAAGGACTATCTCATACCAGCATGGTGCATAAAAGTAAAATGAAGACTAAATGAAAAAGACGCTCCAAGATTGCACACATCGCATGAACGAAACGAATCCGAAAACATACTGATACTTGTTGAAGAAAGAGGGGATGCCTTCCGGGGCATCCCCAAGCTTAGACGCTTGAGTCTCCTTGAATATTTACTTGGGGTGCCTCGGGCATCCCCAAGCTTGAGCTCTTTCCTCTCTTCCTTCTTCTCACATCAAGACCTTCTCGATCATCGAACACTTCATCCACACAAAACTTCAACAGAAAACTCGGTAAGATTCATTAGTATAATAAAGCAAATCACTACTCTAAGTACTGTTGAAAACCAATTCATATTTTGTTTTGGCATTGTGCCTACTGTAGTATAGCTTTTTCATGGCTTAATTCACTGATATAAATTGATAGTTTCATCAAAACAAGCAAACTATGCATCAAAAACAGAATCTGTCTAAAACAGAACAGTCTGTAACAATCTGAACATTCACCATACTTATGATACTTGAAAAATTCTACCACAATTAGTAAAAATAAACAATTTTTATAGAAAGACAGTGCAAAAAGATTCAGAACCATTTGACGTCCCAGTAAAAAACTAAAAATCGCTCACTACAGACAAAGTTTCTGTCCTGCACCGCACAAACAAACAAGCATTGTAAACATCCTAAAGGCAAACCTTGGCACATTATTTTTATAATACAATGGAATTGTACAAGGGGATAATTATTTTTGTTGAAAAGTTTCTGTAATCAAGATTCACAGAGTTTCCATGAGCATGAACAAAGTTCAAGGCTAGCTCCCACTTCAACAATGCTTGTCTTTCTCACTCGCTTTTCTTTTTGAAAAAGTTTTGGGTTCCCCTATTTATTTTTGTTGTTTTTAAACTTATGAAAGCACTCAACAGAAATAAATGACTCTATAAAACTTCCGGGTTGTCTCCCTGGCAGCGCTTTCTTTAAAGCCATTAAGCTAGGCATATAGTGCTCAAGTAGTGAATCCACCCGGATCTCAAGGTATATCAAAGCCAATTTTAATTAACAATGATTTGGCACTTAGTAGTGAGCACAAAGCAACATATATCATGCAACAACGAAGTCTAACTCTCTTCCTATGCATCGGCATGTCATAAAAGAACAATTCATGCACACCTAGTAAAGGCTAATGCATAGTATAAGCAGTTTCTTGCAATTTTATCATGTTGGAAACATAGAGAGGTGGAGATATAGTTCCTCTCTCATAATAATTGCAAGTAGGAGCAGCAAGCACATGCATATTATATTCATCAAAATCATCATGTGCAACGGTAAAAGGCAACCCATCAATATAATCCTTAATAAGTACAAACTTCTCCGATATAGTGTAGTCGGGAGAATTCAAAAAGATAATAGGACTATAATGCGTGGGTGCAATACTAACAATTTCATGTTTAACATAAGGAACTATAGCAAGTTCATATCCATAAGCATAATTCATATTGGCATCTTGGCCACAAGCATAGCAAGCATCATCAAAAAGGGATATTTCAAACGAATTCAAGGGATCATAGCAATCATCATAGCAATCATCCTTCGGTAAGCATGAAGGGAAATTAAACAATGTATGAGTTGAAGAGTTACTCTCATTAGAAGGTGGGCACGGGTAGCTAATTCGCTCTTCCTCCTTTTGTTCTTCGCTCTCCTCCTCGTCTTTTTCATCCAATGAGCTCACGGATTCATCAATTTCTTCTTCCATAGATTCCTGCAAAATATTAGTCTCTTCTTGGACATCGGAGGAGTCCTCAATATATGGTTTAACATAAGCATTAGAAGCATAATTATCATAACAGTATTTAAGTATGGCAAAGTTTTCAGATTTGTAAAGAGTAGCATCATACTTTTCAATCAAAGAAGCAATTTCATAAGCACCCTTAAAAGCAACAAATTCTTCAATTTGTTGAACATCATAGTAATTATGAACACCCTTAGCATACAAAGATACGATTCCATTATCGCTAAACTCACATTGGTCGGGAAGGTGTTTCTTAGGGTTTCCAGAACAACAAGTAACATCATATATTTCACATAAATTCCAAGCATATCATTGCAACTGATGAATTTGATCCAATAAAAGTTTCCCCTTTTGAGATATACGGTGTCACACATAACAAGCATGCTCATCTAAAGATTTGCCCTCAACTAAGTTAGTTGGGGTTTCAGCACGAGCACAAAGGGATCGAAGATGATCCAAGTAAAAAGCTTCAGCAGTATGATAGATTTTGAGTGGTTCTTCAACCATTGGTTCAGTAGGTACAACTAATTTTTTTGGTACTTTGCATTTCCTACCCATAACTAAAGATAGAAAACAACTTAGAACAGCAAATAAAAATTACTTAGTGATAAAGCAAACAAGCACACACGAGAATATTCACCCCACGATATTGCTCCCCGGCAACAGCGCCAGAAAAAGGTCTTGATAACCCAGTATAGGGGATCAATTGTAGCCTCTTTCGATAAGTAAGAGTGTCGAACCCAACGAGGAGCTAAAGGTAGAACAAATATTCCCTCAAGTTCTATCGACCACCGATACAACTCTACGCACGCTTAACGTTCGCTTTACCTAGAACAAGTATGAAACTAGAAGTACTTTGCAGGTGTTTTTGGATAGGTTTGCAAGATAGTAAAGAGCGCATAAATAAAAAGTAGGGGATGTTTAGATAAAGACACAACTAAATTAGTTTTAGTAGAGAGCTTTTTGTTATGAGAAAGTTATTTGCCCCTAGGCAATCGATAACTAGACCGGTAATCATTATTGCAATTTTATTTGAGGGAGAGGCATAAGCTAACATACTTTCTCTTCTTGGATCATATGCACTTATGATTAGAACTCTACGAAGCGTCCGCAACTACTAAAGATTCATTAAGGTAAAACCCAACCATAGCATTAAAGTATCAAGTCCCGTTTATCCCATACGCAAACAACCTACTTACTCAGGTATGTGCTTCTGTCACTCACGCCACCCACCATAAGCAAATCATGAACATATTGCAAACCCTACAGCAGGGATCCCTCATGCTTGCGCGACACGGAGAGCACCATAGGACAGCACCAATAATAAAAGATGCAACTCAAACCAATCACGATCATCAATGAACCCATAGGACAAAACGGATCTACTCAAACATCATAGGATAGCCATACATCATTGGGAAATAATATATAGCATTGAGCACCATGTTTAAGTAGAGATTACAGCGGGTAAGAGAGAGGTTACACCGCTGTATAGAGGGGGGGGAGAGTTGGTGTTGATGGCGGTGAAGTTGTTGGTGAAGATTGCGGTGATGATGATGGCCGCCGGCGGGGTTCCGGCGCCACTGGAAGAGAGGGGGAGAGAGGCCCCCTTCTTCTTCTTCTTCCTTGACCTCCTCCCTAGATGGGAGAAGGGTTTCCCCTCTGGTCCTTGGTCTCCATGGCCCGGGAGGGGCGAGAGCCCCTCCGAGATTGGATCTGTCTCTCTGTCTCTCTCTGTTTCTGCATTCTCCTCTGCTGCCCTTTCACCGTTTCGTATATATCTAGAGATCCGTAACTCCGATTGGACTGAAATCTTCGCCGTAAATTTTTACCAAAAATTAGCTTTCTTGCTTCGAAGTTGAGCAGCAACCGCCTTACGGGGGGGCCACGAGGGGGGTGGGCGCACCGAGGGGGTGGGGCGCGCCCCCTGCCTCGTGCCCCCCTCGGGCACCGTCTCGCGTGGATTTTTCTTCCATAATTCTCCGAATATTCCAAAAATAATCTCCGTCCGTTTTTATCCCATTTGGATTCCGTTTGATATGGATATTCTGCGAAACAAAAACATGCAATAAACAGGAACTGGCACTGGGCACTAGATCAATATGTTAGTCCAAAAAGTAGTATAAAAAGTTGCCAAAAGTATATGGAAGTTGCATAATGTTCGCATGGAACAATAAAAAATTATAGATACGACGGAGACGTATCAACACCTCCTGAACAAGTTAAAGTTGAACCTAATATTGCTATTGTCAAAGATCTCTTGTCTGATAATATTGATGGGCATGTTATTTATTTCTATAATGAAACTGCTAGAATTGCTAAACCATGTGCTAAAGATAAACATAGACCTGTGGTAGGCATGTCTGTTATTTCTGTTAAAATAGTTGATCATTGTTATCATGGCTTATGTGATATGGGTGCTAGTGCTAGTGTAATACCCTTTGACTTATATAAAGAAATTATGCATGACATTGCACCAGCTGAGTTAGAGGATATTGATGTTACTATTAAGCTTGCCAATAGAGATACTATTTCACCTATGGGGATTGTTAGAGATGTTGAAGTGTTGTGTGGGAAAACTAAATATCCCACTGATTTTCTTGTTCTTGGTTCCCCACAAGATAGCTTTTGTCCCATTATATTTGGTAGACCCTTCTTAAACACTGTCAATGCTAAGATAGACTGCGAAAAGGATGTTGTCACAATCGGTCTAGGTGATATGACTCATGAGTTTAATTTTTCTAAATTTTGTAGACAACACCGAGAAGAGGAATTGCCTAGTAAAGATGAAATTATTAGTCTTGCTTCTATTGCTGTGCCTCCTAATGATCTTTTAGAACAATATTTGTTAGACCATGAAAATGATATGTTTATGAATGAAAGAAGGGAAATAGATGAAATGTTCTTTAAACAGGGACCTATTCTGAAACACAACTTGCCTGTTGAAATCCTAGGGGATCCCCCTCCACCCAAGGGTGATCCCGTGTTTGAGCTCAAACCATTGCCTGATACTCTTAAATATGCTTATCTTGATGAAAAGAAGATATATCCTGTTATTATTAGTGCTAACCTTTCAGAGAAGGAGGAAGAAAAATTATTGAAAACTCTGAAGAAGCACCGTGATGTTATTGGATATACTCTTGATGATCTTAAGGGCATTAGTCCCACTATATGTCAACATAAAATAAATTTGGAGAAAGACGCCAAACCGGTTGCTGATCCTCAACGACGGTTAAATCCTAAGATGAAGGAAGTGGTGAAGAAAGAAATAATGAAGCTTCTAGAGGCAGGTATAATCTATCCCGTTGCTGATAGTGAGTGGGTAAGTCCTGTCCATTGTGTCCCCAAGAAGGGAGGTATTACTGTTGTTCCTAATGATAAAGACGAATTGATCCCAGAAAGAATTATTACAGGTTATAGAATGGTAATTGATTTCCGCAAATTAAATAAAGCTACTGAAAAAGACCATTACCCTTTGCCTTTTTTTGATCAAATGCTAGAAAGATTATCCAAACATACACATTCTACTTTCTAGATGGTTACTCCGGCTTCTCCCAAATACCTGTGTCAGCTGATGATCAAGCTAAGACCACTTTTACTTGCCCTTTCGGTACTTTTGCTTATAGACGTATGCCTTTTGGTTTATGTAATGCACCTGCTACCTTTCAAAGATGCATGATGGCTATATTCTCTGACTTTTGTGAAAAGATTTGTGAGGTCTTCATGGACGATTTCTCTGTTTATGGATCCTCTTTTGATGATTGCTTGAGCAACCTTGATCGAGTTTTGCAGAGATGTGAAGAAACTAACCTTGTCTTGAATTGGGAGAAGTGCCACTTTATGGTTAATGAAGGCATTGTCTTGGGGCATAAAATCTCTGAAAGAGGTATTGAAGTTGATAAAGCTAAAGTTGATGCTATTGAAAAGATGTCGTGTCCCAAGGACATCAAAGGTATAAGAAGTTTCCTTGGTCATGCCGGTTTTTATAGGAGGTTCATTAAGGACTTCTCAAAAATTTCTCTGCCTCTGACTAATTTATTACAAAAAGATATACCATTCGTTTTTGATGATGATTGCGTAGAGGCATTTGAAATACTTAAGAAAGCATTAATCTCTGCACCTATTGTTCAACCTCCTGATTGGAATTTACCTTTTGAAATTATGTGTGCTGCTAGCGATTATGCAATAGGTGTTGTACTAGGGCAAAGAGTTGATAAGAAATTAAATGGTATTCAATATGCTAGTAAAACTCTAGACAGTGCCCAGAGAAATTATGCCACTACTGAAAAAGAATTCTTAGCAGTTGTATTTGCTTGTGATAAGTTCAGACCATATATTGTTGATTCTAAAGTAACTATTCACAATGATCATGCTGCTATTAAATATCTTATGGAAAATAATGACGCTAAACCTAGACTTATTAGATGGGTTCTCCTGCTACAAGAATTTGATTTGCACATTGTTGATAGAAAAGGAGCTGAGAACCCCGTTGCAGACAACTTGACTATGTTGGAGAATGTTCTTGATGACCCACTACCTATTGATGATAGCTTTACTAATGAACAATTAAATGTCATAAATGCTTCTCGAACTGCTCCATGGTATGCTGATTATGCTAATTACATTGTTGCTAAATTTATACCACCTAGTTTCACATACCAGCAAAAGAAGAAGTTCTTCTATGATTTGAGACATTACTTTTGGGATGACCCACATCTTTATAAAGAAGGAGTAGATGGTGTTATTAGACGTTGTGTACCTAAGCATGAACAGGAACATATCCTACGCAAGTGTCACTCTGAGGCTTATGGAGGACACCGCGCTGGAGATAGAACTGCACATAAGGTATTGCAATCCAGTTTTTATTGGCCTACTCTCTTCAAGGATGCCCGTAAGTTTTCCGTATCTTGTGATGAATGTCAAAGAATAGGTAATATTAGTAGACGTCAAGAAATGCCTATGAATTATTCACTTGTTATTGAACCATTTGATGTTTGGGGCTTTGATTATATGGGACCGTTTCCTGCCTCCAATGGATATACACATATTTTAGTTGCTGTTGATTACGTTACTAAGTGGGTAGAAGCTATTCCAACTAGTAGTACTGATCATAACACCTCTATTAAGATGCTTAAAGAAGTTATTTTTCTGAGGTTTGCAGTCCCTAGATATTTAATGACTGATGGTGGTTCACATTTTATTCATGGTGCTTTCCGTAAAATGCTTGCTAAGTATGAGGTTTGCAGTCCCTAGATATTTAATGACTGAAGGTTTTCTGAAGTTATTTTTCTGAGGTTTGCAGTCCATAGAATTGCATCTCCTTATCACCCACAGTCTAGTGGTCAAGTAGAATTAGTAATAGAGAACTTAAATTAATTTTGCAAAAGACTGTTAACAGATCTAGAAAGAATTGGTCCAAGAAACTTGATGATGCATTATGGGCCTATAGAACTGCATACCAAAATCCTATGGGAATGTCTCCTTATAAAATGGTTTATGGAAAAGCATGTCACTTACCTCTTGAATTAGAACATAAAGCATATTGGGCTATTAAGGAGCTCAACTATGATTTCAAACTTGCCGGTGAGAAGAGGTTATTTGATATTAGCTCACTTGATGAATGGAGAGCCCAAGCTTACGAAAATGCCAAGTTGTTTAAAGAAAAAGTTAAAAGATGGCATGATAAAAGAATACGAAAGCATGAGTTTAATGTAGGTGATTATGTATTATTATACAACTCTCGTCTAAGATTTTTTGTAGAAAAACTTCTCTCTAAATGGGAAGGTCCTTACGTCATCGAGGAGGTCTATCGTTCCGGTGCCATAAAAATCAACAACTTCGAAGGCAAAAATCCGAAGGTGGTGAATGGTCAAAGAATCAAACATTATATCTCAGGTAATCCTATAAATGTTGAAACTAATATTATAGAAACCGTAACCCCGGAGGAATACATAAGGGACACTTTCCAGAATGTTTCAAACTCCGAAAAGGAATAGGTATGTGGTACGGTAAGTAAACCGACTCCCAAACAGTTCTAATGGCAATTTTTCTCCGTTTTGGAATATTTAGAAAAATAGAAAAATAAGAAGCAGTCCGGGAAGGACACGAGGCCTCCACGAGGGTGGAGGGCGTGCCCTACCCCCTGGGCGCGCCCCTGCCACGTGGGCACCTCGTGCGCTCTCCGGACTCCGTTTTCTTGCACAATACGTATTTTGGTCGGTAAAAAATCATTATATAATCTCCCAAAGGTTTTGACTCCCGTGTCACGCAAATCTCCTTTGTTTTTGTTTCGAGCTATTTTTGTAGCAGATTTAGAACAAGATGTCTTCTCATGAGTCATTCGAGGAGAGTCGGGTGTCCCACCCGACACCAGGGCCAGGAGCAGAAAGCGATGCCGACCACTTCGGGCCATCGACGGAGGAAGAGATGGAGGCCGGTCTGAAAAGGATAGATGCCATGGAGGAAGAGCAAGAAGTTACCTCTCCTCTCAGAACCGGATTCACAACGGGGGAACTACAGAGCTCAGCCATTCCAAACTCGGTCATCCCTTCCAATGTTAAATTTCTTTCTTATGAAAATATGAAAAAGAGTGTCACTTGTTCTCCCGCAGCTATGCAACACCCATGGGTGCAAGGAGCTTTAGCCGTCACGGGTAAACTCCGTAAGGAAATAATGGATCTCAAACAGCAAAACAATAAGCTCGAGGAAGAGAATCGTATCCTGAGGGGCATCATCGCCAAGAACATTACATCATCACCATCTCTGAAGAAGGAGATATAATCATCTGGTATGGGCACTCCCCTTGGCAACTGCCAAGCTTGGGGGAGGTGCCCGGGTATCGTATCACCATCACACTCCTATCTTTACTGTTTTTCTTAGTTCGATCCTTTTAGTCTTATTATGATTTAGTAGAATAAAGTTTTTAGTATGATCTAGTTATGAGTTTTGCTTTATGATTCCTCTATGTAATCGAGTCCGTGAGCTATATAATAAAGATTAGTGTTGAGTAAAGGGCTTGGTTATCTTGCTATGATCTTGAATGAATCAAAGAAAAAGAAAGTATAAGAAGAAACAAAGAGATCCTATTGATCTTATGAAGAGTAATGACTTCACATATAAAGAGTATGATGATTAAAAGTTGTTGAGAGTTGACAAACATAGTTTTGGTCATCGTTGCAATTAATAGGAAGTAATAAAGAAAAAGAGGTTTCACATATAAATACACTATCTTGGACATCTTTTATGATTGTGATCACTCATTAAAATATGGCATGCTAAAGAGTTGATGTTGGACAAGGAAGACAACATAATGGGTTATGTTTTCTTATATCTGAGATAAAGTATATTGTCATGGATCATCCAACATGTTGAGCTTGCCTTTCCCCCTCATGCTAGCCAATTACTTGCACTAAGTAGAGATACTACTTGTTCTTTCAAACTCCCTAAAACCAGGTTTGCCATGAGAGTCCACCATATCTACCTATGGATTGAGTAAGATCCTTCAAGTAAGTTGTCATTGGTGCAAGCAATAAAAATTGCTCTCTAAATATGTATGACTTATTAGTGTGGGAGAAAATAAGCTTTATGCGATCTTGTGATGTGGAAGAAATAAAAGCGACGGACTGCATAATAAAGGTCCATATCACAAGTGGCAATATAAAGTGACGTTCTTTTCGCATTGAGATTTTGTGCATCCAACTCTAAAAGCGCATGACAACCTCTTCTTCCCTCTGCGAAGGGCCTATCTTTTACTATTATCTTTCTTATGCAAGAGTCATGGTGATCTTCACCTTTCCTTTTTACATTTTATCCTTCGGCAAGCACATTGTGTTGGAATGATCCTGATACATATATCCAATTGGATGTAAGTTAGCATGGACTATTATTGTTGACATTACCCTTGAGGTAAAAGGTTGGGAGGCGAAACTACAAGCCCATAACTTTCTCTGTGTCCGATTAAAACTTCATAACCACAAGTATTGTGTGAGTGTTAGCAATTGTGAAAGACTAAATGATAGTTGAGTATGTGGACTTGGTGAAAAGCTCTGACATAGACTCTTTCTGATGTTATGATAAATTGAAACTGCTTCAATGACTGAGATTATAGTTTGTTAGTTCTCAGTAAAGTTTTTGATTCATACTTTACATTGTGGATAGATTATTACTTGAGCATAAGAGATCATATGACAATATTCATATATGTTACTGTTATAAGAATGATCATGATGCCCTCATGTCCATATTTTATTTTATCGACACCTCTACCTCTAAACATGTGGACATATTTATCGTTATCGGCTTCAGCTTGAGGACAAGCGAGGTCTAAGCTTGGGGGAGTTGATACATCCATTTTGCATCATGCTTTTATATCGATATTTATTGCATTATGGGCTGTTATTACACATTATGTCACAATACTTATGCCTATTCTCTCTTATTTTACTAGATTTACATGAAGAGGGAGAATGCCGGCAGCTAGAATCCTGGGCTGGAAAAGGAGCAAATATTAGAGACCTATTCTGCACAACTCCAAAAGTCCTGAAACTCCACGGAAGTTATTTTCATAATATATAAAAAATACTGAGCAGAAGAAATACCAGAGGGGGGCCACACACCAGGGACGAGGGTGGGGGCGCGCCCTACCCCTCTGGGCGCGTCCCCTGCCTCGTGGGCCCCCTGGTGGCCCTCCGGTGGCCATCTTCTTCTATATGAAGTCTTTCGTCCCAAGAAAAATAGGAGAGAAGCTTTCGGGACGAGACTCCGTCGCCACGAGGCGGAACCTTGGCGGAACCAATCTAGGGCTCCGTCAGAGCTGTTCTGCCGGGGAAACTTCCCTCCGGGAGGGGGAAATCATCACCATCGTCATCACCAACGATCCTCTCATCGGGAGGGGGTCAATCTTCATCAACATCTTCACCAGCACCATCTCATCTCAAACCCTAGTTCATCTCTTGTATCCAATTCTTGTCTCATAGCTTGGGATTGGTACCTGTGGGTTGCTAGTAGTGTTGATTACTCCTTATAGTTGATGCTAGTTGGTTTATTTGGTGGAAGATCATATGTTCAGATCCTATATGCACATTATTAACCCTCTAATTATGAACATGAATATGCTTTGTGAGTAGTTACGTTTGTTCCTGAGGACATGGGAGAAGTCTTGCTATTAGTAGTCATGTGAATTTGGTATTCGTTCGATATTTTGATGAGATGTATGTTGTCTCTCCTCTAGTGGTGTCATGTGAACGTCGACTACATGACACTTCACCATTATTTGCGCGTAGAGGAAGGCATTGGGAAGTAATAAGTAGATGATGGGTTGCTAGAGTGACAGAAGCTTAAACCCTAGTTTATGCGTTGCTTCGTAAGGGGCTGATTTGGATCCATATGTTTCATGCTATGGTTAGGTTTACCTTAAAACTTCTTTTGTAGTTGCAGATGCTTGCAAGAGTTGTTAATCATAAGTGGGATGTTTGTCCAAGTAAGGGCAGCACCCAAGCACCGGTCCACCCACATATCAAATTATCAAAGTAACGAACGCGAATCATATGAACGTGATGAAAACTAGCTTGACGATAATTACCATGTGTCCTCGGGAGCGTTTTCCTTCATATAAGAAATTGTCCAGGCTTGTCCTTTGCTACAAAAAGGATTGGGCCACCTTGCTGCACTTTATTTACACTTGTTACTTGTTACTCGTTACCAATTATCTTATCACAAAACTATATGTTACCTACAATTTCAATGCTTGCAGAGAATACCTTACTGAAAACCACTTGTCATTTCTTTCTGCTCCTCATTGGGTTCGACACTCTTACTTATCGAAAGGACTGCGATAGATCCCCTATACTTGTGGGTCATCATATACCCAATAGTTTCCTTAGGGTATCCTATGACATAAGCATCGCATCCCCAAACTTTCAGAAACGACAGCTTAGGTTTCTTCTCAAACCATAATTCATACGGTGTCGTCTCAACGGATTTCAACAGAGCCCTATTTAAAGTGAATGCGGCAGTCTCTAAAGCATAACCCCAAAATGATAGCAGTAGATCGGTAAGAGACATCATGGATCACACCATATCTAATAGAGTGCGATTACGACGTTCGGACACACCATTACGCTGAGGTGTTCCAGGCGGCGTGAGTTGTGAAACAATTCCACATTTCCTTAAGTGCGTGACAAATTCGTGACTCAAATATTCCCCTCCACGATCTGATCGTAAGAACTTTATTTTCCTGTCACGTTGATTCTCAACCTCATTCTGAAATTCCTTGAACTTTTCAAAGGTCTCAGACTTGTGTTTCATTAAGTAGACATACCCATATCTACTTAAGTCATCAGCGAGGGTGAGAACATAACGATAACCACTGCGTGCCTCAACACTCATTGGACCGCACACATCAGTATGTATGATTTCCAATAAGTTGGTTGCTCGCTCCATTGTTCCGGAGAACGGAGTCTTGGTCATTTTGCCCATGAGGCATGGTTTGCACGTGTCAAATGATTCATAATCAAGAGACTCCAAAAGTCCATATGCATGGAGTTTCTTCATGCGTTCGAAACCAATATGACCAAGGCGGCAGTGCCACAAATATGTGGGACTATCATTATCAACCTTACATCTTTTGGCATTCACACTATGAATATGTGTAACATCACGTTCGAGATTCAACAAGAATAAACCATTGACCAGCGGGGCATGACCATAAAACATATCTCTCATATAAATAGAACAACCATTATTCCCAGATTTAAATGAGTAGCCATCTCGCATTAACCGAGATCCAGATACAATGTTCATGCTCAAAGCTGGCACTAAATAACAATTAATGAGGTTTAAAACTAATCTCATAGGTAAATGTAGAGGTAGCGTGCCGACGGCGATCACGTCGACCTTGGAACCATTCCCGACGCGCATCGTCACCTCGTCCTTCGCCAGTCTCCGCTTATTCCACAGCTCCTGTTTTGAGTTACAAATATGAGCAACCGCACCAGTACCAAATACCCAGGAGCTACTACGAGTGCTGGTAAGGTACACATCAATAACATGTATATCATATATACCTTTGGTATTGCCGGCCTTCTTATCCGCTAAGTACTTGGGGCAGTTCCGCTTCCAGTGACTGTTTCCCTTGCAATAAAAGCAATCAGTCTCAGGTTTGGGTCCATGCTTTGGCTCCTTCCCGGCAACTGGCTTACCGGGCGCGGCAACTCCCTTGCCGTCCTTCTTGAAGTTCTTCTTACCCTTGCCTTTCTTGAAACTAGTGGTTTTATTAACCATCAACACTTGATGTTCCTTTTTTATCTCCACCTCTGCTGATTTCAGCATTGAATATACCTCAGGAATGGTTTTCTCCATCCCCTGCATATTGAAATTCATCACAAAGCTCTTGTAGCTAGGTGGAAGCGACTGAAGGATTCTATCAATGACCGCGTCATCCGGGAGATTAACTCCCAGCTGAGACAAGCGGTTGTGCAACCTAGACATTTTGAGTATGTGCTCGCTGACAGAACTATTCTCCTCCATCTTACAACTGTAGAACTTGTCGGAGACTTCATATCTCTCGACTTGGGCATGAGCTTGGAAAACCATTTTCAGCTCTTGGAACATCTCATATGCTCTGTGCTGCTCAAAACGCTTTTGGAGCCCCGATTCTAAGTTGTAAAGCATGCCGTACTGAACCAGGGAGTAATCAGCACTACGCGACTGCCAGGCGTTCATAATGTCTTGAGTTGCTGGGAAAACAGGTGCTTCACCTAGCGGTGCATCAAGGACATATGCTTTCTTGGCAGCTATGAGGATGATCCTCAAGTTACGGACCCAGTCCGTATAGTTGCTACCATCGTCTTTCAGCTTGGTTTTCTCTAGGAACGCGTTGAAGTTGAGGGCAACATTAGCGTGGGCCATTTGATCTACAAGACATATTGTAAAGATATTTAGACTAAGTTCATGACAATTAAGTTCATGTAATCAAATTATTTAATGAACTCCCACTCAGATAGACATCCCTCTAGTCATCTAAGTGATACATGATCCGAATCGACTAGGCTGTGTTCGCATCACGTGAGACGGACTAGTCATCAACGGTGAACATCTCCATGTTGATCGTATCTACTATACGACTCATGTTCGACCTTTCGGTATCGCGTGTTCCGAGGTCATGTCTGTACATGCTAGGCTCGTCAAGTCAACCTAAGTGTTTTGCTTGTGTAAATCTGGCTTACACCCGTTGTATTCGAACGTTAGAATCTATCACACCCGATCATCACGTGGTGCTTCGAAACAACGAACCTTCGCAACGGTGCACAGTTAGGGGAACACTTTCTTGAAATTTTAGCGAGGGATCATCTTATTTATGCTATCGCCGTTCTAAGCAAATAAGATGTAAAACACATGATAAACATCACATGCAATCAAATAGTGACATGATATGGCCAATATCACTTTGCTCCTTTTGATCTCCATCTTCGGGGCGCCATGATCATCATCGTCACCGGCATGACACCATGATCTCCATCATCGTGTCTTCATGAAGTTGTCTCGCCAACTATTACTTCTACTACTATGGCTGACGTTTAGCAATAAAGTAAAGTAATTACATGGCATTTTCATTGACACGCAGGTCATACTGTAAATTAGGACAACTCCTATGGCTCCTGCCGGTTGTCATACTCATCGACATGCAAGTCGTGATTCCTATTACAAGAACATGATCAATCTCATACATGACATATATCATTCATCACATCCTTTTGGCCACATCACATCACACGGCATATGCTGCAAGAACAAGTTAGACGTCCTCTAATTGTTGTTGCAAATTTTTACGTGGCTGCTATAGGTTTCTAGCAAGAACATTTCTTACCTACGACAAAACCACAACGTGATATGCCAATTTCTATTTACCCTTCATAAGGACCCTTTTCATCGAATCCGATCCGACTAAAGTGGGAGAGACAGACACCCGCTAGCCACCTTTTGCAACTATTGCATGTCAGTCGGTGGAACCTGTCTCATGTAAGCGTACGTGTAAGGTCGGTCTGGGCCGCTTCATCCCACGATGCCGCCGATTCAAGATAAGACTAGTAACGGCAAGTAAATTGATAAAATCGACGCCCACAACAACTTGTGTTCTACTCGTGCATAGAAACTACGCATAGACCTAGCTTATGATGCCACTGTTGGGGATCGTTGCAGAAATTAAAAAAAATTCTACACATCACCAAGATCAATCTATGGAGAGACTAGCAACGAGAGAGAGGGGAGTGCATCTTCATACCCTTGAAGATCGCAAAGCGGAAGCGTTACAATAACGCGGATGAAGGAGTCGTACTCGTAGCGATTGAGGTCGCGGTTGATTCCGATCTAAGCACCGAACAATGGCGCCTCCGCGTTCAACACACGTGCAGCCCGGTGACGTATCCCACACCTTGATCCAGCAAGGAGAGAGGGAGAGGTTGGGCAAGACAACTCCAGCAGCAGCACGACGGCGTGGTGGTGTTGGAGCAGCGTGGTACTCCGGCAGGGCTTCGCCAAGCACCGCGGAAGGAGGAGGAGGTGTTGAAGAGGGGGAGGGCTGCGCCTTGGATGTGGTGCAGCTGCCCTCCCTCCTCCCCTCTATTTATAGGGCGAAGGGGGAAGGGGGCCGGCCCCTCTAGATGAGATCTAGAGGGGGGCGATGGCCAAGGGGAGGAGGCTTGCCCCCCAAGCCAAGGGGGCGCCCCCTTTAGGGTCCCCCCCCAACCCTAGGCGCATGGGCCCTAGGGGGGATGGCGCCCAACCCACTTAGGGGCTGGTTCCCTTCCACATACAGCCCATAGGGCCCTCCGGGGCAGGTGGACCCTCCTGATGGACCCCCGGAACCCCTTCGGTGGTCCCGGTACAACACTGGCACACCCCCGAACACTTCCGGTGACCGTATGATGACTTCCCATATATAAATCTTCCTCTCCGGACAATTCTGAAACTCCTCGTGACGTCCGGGATCTCATCCGGGACTCCGAACAACATTTGGTAACCACGTACAAACTTTCCCTATAACCCTAGCGTCATCGAACCTTAAGTGTGTAGACCCTACAGGTTCGGGAGGCATGTAGACATGACCGAGACATCTCTGGGGCCAATAACCAACAGTGGAATTTGGATACCCATGTTTGCTCCTGATACGTCTCCAACGTATCTATAATTTTTTATTGCTTCATGCTATATTATATTCTATTTTGGATGATTAATGGGCTTTGTTATACACTTTTATATTATTTTTGGGACTAACCTATTAACCGGAGGCCCAGCCCAAATTGCTGGGTTTTTTTGCCTATTTTAGAGTTTCGCGGAAAAAGAATATCAAACGGAGTCCAAACGGAATGAAACCTTCGGGAACATGATTTTCGGAACAAACGTGATCCCCCCAGGTGGGGCACGAGGTAGGGGGCGCGCCTACCCCCCAGGTGCGCCCTCCACCCTCGTGGGGCCCACGATGCTCCACCGACGTACTTCTTCCTCCTATATATACCTACGTACCCCCAAACCAACAGAGACATCCACGAAAACCTAATTCCACCGCCGCAACCTTCTGTACCCGTGAGATCCCATCTTGGGGCCTTTTCCGGCGTCCTGCCGGAGGGGGCATTGATCACGGAGGGCTTCTACATCAACACCATAGCCTCTCCCGATGATGTGTGAGTAGTTTACCTCAGACCTTCGAGTCCATAGTTATTAGCTAGATGGCTTCTTCTCTCTTTTTAGATCTCAATACAAAGTTCTGCCCCTCTCTTGTGGAGATCTATTCGATGTAATCTTCTTTTGCGGTGTGTTTGTTGAGACCGATGAATTATGGGTTTATGATCAAGGTTATCTATGAACAATATTTGAATCTTCTCTGAGTTCTTTTATGTATGATTGGTTATCTTTGCAAGTCTCTTCGAATTATCAGTTTGGTTTGGCCTATTAGATTGATCTTTCTTGCAATGGGAGAAGTGCTTAGCTTTGGGTTCAATCTTGCGGTGTCCTTTCCCAGTGACAGTAGGGGCAGCAAGGCACGTATTGTATTGTTGCCATCGAGGATAACAAGATGGGGTTTATTTCATATTGCATGAGTTTATCCCTCTACATCATGTTATCTTGCTTAAAGTGTTACTATGTTCTTATGAACTTAATACTCTAGATGCATGCTGGATAGCGGTCGATGTGTGGAGTAATAGTAGTAGATGCAGGCAAGAGTCGTTGTACTTGTCTCGGACGTGATGCATATATACATGATCATACCTAGATATTCTCATAACTATGCTCAATTCTATCAATTGCTCAACAGTAATTTGTTCACCCACCGTAATACCTATGCTCTTGAGAGAAGCCACTAGTGAAACCTATGGCCCCCGGGTCTATTTTCCATCATATTAATCTTCCAACACTTAGCTATTTTTATTGCCTTTTATTTTACTTCGCATCTTTATTATAAAAATACCAAAAATATTATCTTATCATATCTCACTTTCGTAAGTGACCGTGAAGGGATTGACAACCCCTTTATTGCGTTGGTTGCGAGGATTTTGTTTATTTGTGTAGGTGCGAGGGACTCGCGCGTGGCCTCCTACTGGATTAATACCTTGGTTCTCAAAAACTGAGGGAAATACTTATGTTACTTTACTGCATCACCCTTTCCTCTTCAAGGGAAAACCAACGCAGTGCTCAAGAGGTAGCAGCTCCCACATGCTCCATGATGATCTCATCGGATGAACCACGATGTCGGGGATTCAATCAATCCCGTACACAATTCCCTTTGTCTACCGGTATGATACTTGCTCGAGATTCGGTCGTCGGTATCCCTATACCTTGTTCAATCTCGTTACCGGCAAGTCTCTTTACTCGTTCGTAACACATCATCTCGTGATCAACTCCTTGGTCACATTGAGCTTATTATGATGATGTCCTATCGAGTGGGCCCAGAGATACCTCTCCGTCACACGGAGTGACAAATCCCAGTCTCGATTCGTGCCAACCCAACAGACACTTTCGGAGATACCCGTAGTGCACCTTTATAGCCACCCAGTTACGTTGTGACGTTTGGCACACCCAAAGCATTCCTACGGTATACGGGAGTTGCACAATCTCATGGTCTAAGGAAATGATACTTGACATTAGAAAAGCTTTAGCAGCCGAACTGCACGATCTTGTGCTATGCTTAGGATTGGGTCTTGTCCATCACATCATTCTCCTAATGATGTGATCCCGTTATCAACGACATCCAATGTCCATGGTCAGGAAACCGTAACCATCTATTAATCAACGAGCTAGTCAACTAGAGGCTCACTAGGGACATGTTGTGGTCTATGTATTCACACATGTATTACGATTTCCGGATAACACAATTATAGCATGAACAATAGGCAATTATCATGAACAAGGAAATATAATAATAACCACTTTATTATTACCTCTAGGGCATATTTCCAACAATGCAACTATAATTACGGTGTTGTGTGTAAATTTGAATGGTGGGGAAACTAAAATTATCGAATGACACATGGCCAGTGCTATTGCCATATTTTCATCATCTTTGTGATCCATATTATAGTGGCGAATGATTTTTGGAGGCTAACCCACATGATGGTTATACGACCACTTTTCCATTTTGCGAAAAGAGGGTAATCTTTGTCTTTGGTGCCTGGTTCAGTGGCGGGGGGTGGTGGCTTGGACATCCAATGGTGAGGCAGTACTTGACGACCCAGAATGGTTTCTTGTTCAATTTAGGGTCTTTTGTGAAAAAATCAAGCACTTTTTCGAGTTGTATCTTTTGTCTTGAACTAGATAATTGCATGTATGTTGGAGCGGAGGCACAAATATTATAGTAGTTTAGTTCATGATTTACCTGTCTATATTAATATGATTGTGTAAAAAAAATATTTGGTAAACAGGTAAACACTCATTTGCTTACCAATTATCTTGTCTTAAATTGGGGGCCAGGTGAGGGCCCTGGTGTTTGTAAGAACTAGATAATACCCGCACGTGTTGCAGAATTGTTTCCTACATATTTTTGATGAAGTTGAAACATAAATATTTGATTGTTATATAGTTATATAAATTCAAAAATATTTATAAAATATAAGTGTAATAGCTTTCACATCCATGGTTGCATGTTGCGGTGTGCCTTTTTCTGTGTATGGTAGCATGTTGATGTGGCCCCTTTCACACGCATCAATGGATGTTGACTTGGCATAGCTCCACGTTATCATGTCCATCACATCTTGTGCCTAAAAAATATGCTCATCATAATTCCAATTTGAGATTTTGTGCAGGGACTGCTACAAACCAGCATTCACGGCCTAGATTAACACATGATGAAAACCTAAGATAAATGAAAAAGATGTCACCAAACTAACCTAGGATTCTAAATTTCTAACATCTTGTCAAGAAGACTTGAAATATATCCACAACATTCGGAGCATTAGCGGACACGATTGATCTCTCTAAAAAAATGGTCAACCGAACCCACTCCCTCATTCAAAAATGTCTTCGGGCTTTTTGATGGTGTTATCCACTGCACTGGAGGCCTAAAGAAAAACAATTAAATATATAAATAATATAACTATCTACCTTTGTGAAAAATAATGTGGACTGTGTTGTACTCCCTCTGTTCGGAAATACTTGTCATCAAAATGGATAAAAAAATATGTATCTAGATCTAAAATACGTCGTGATACACCTTCTTTTATTCATTTTAATGACAAGTATTTCCGAACGGAGAGAGTACCTTCTTTACTATGTCAAGCATACCATGATTACCGATCAAATGCGATCTTATATGGCCATCTTGTTAAACTTCAGTTATTAAAATCCTTCTTCTCCTGGGGTAAAGGCATTAACTTTTATGGACACATGTATCACTTAGGAGCCGGTAGAATAAACTAGACCCAACAATGCTTTGAGGTTCGTACGATCCAGGAATCAAATGCAGTCCAGACAACCAAACATGACAGATTTACACCGGACCCTAGTTGGGCTGGATGCAGCTTAACAAACAGGCCCATATGAGGGATATCTCGGGCACCCATTGGGCAGTGGTGATGGCGTGATGCATTGATATCTCTGTGAGCAAGAATCGTCATGCCCGGGACAATTCCATGCAATGCTTTTGACCATGTAATTTGCTAAAAATAAAAGCGTTGCCATTTTTTTGAGAAAATAAGTATTTTTATGTTGGAACGGATGAGACAGAAATTAGACAGGCCTATATAGTGTTGGGCCTTGCATTCGGGACAGGCCGTGAATCCCTCGGCGAGCCCACCCATTTCATTTCCCCGCCGTCCGCACTGAAAATTCGAACTCGCCACAGACAGAAAGAGAGGAATCGTCCCCAATTCCCCCTCCTCCCGCCCCCCAACTCCGGCGACCCGCCGCCGCCGCCGCCGCGATGCAGCGCGGCATGGACGCGTCGATCTCGGCGCTGTGCGGCTCCCTCTCCCAGGTGCTCACCCACGCCGACGACTCCTCCCGCGCGCTCTCCGACGCCCTCTCCCGCCGCGCCATCCCCCTCGGTACCGCATCTGACCTCGCCGCCCTCCCCCGCTAGGGTTTCGCCAGCCAGCGCTTTTCCTTCCTTCCTGCTCACGGAGGACGTGTGCGCGTGTTCCCTCGCAGAGTCGGCGACGAACGCGTTCCTGCAGGGGCTGGACCGGCGGGTGGAGGCGGCGGGCGCCGACCTGGCGCGCCTCGAGTCCATGGCCTTCGGCACCGTCTCCGTCGAGGAGCTCCTCGGCCACTTCCGCGAGGTGCACAACATCGTCTCCCGCCACGCCGACGCCGTCGAGTCCCGCCTCGTCTCCTTCGGCTACGTCACCCCCGGTGAGTCTGACTGATCCCGCGTGTACCCTCCCACTTAAGGCAGGAACCCACTGGTGATGTCACTTTGAAGCTCTGCCCCTGCAGAGTTCGTATATTTTGGCTGAGGGTCATGGGGTTTCTCTTGTTGGTGCAGAGGTGGAGGACGAGGTGGAAGAGGAGGAGGAAGGTGGAGACTTGGGGGACCTCGATGTCCCCGGGAATGGGCTCTTGGGAGGGTCGAGCTCGGTCCTCAGGTCTGCCCGGAAGCACTTCGACGACGACGACGAACTGTATCCTTCCATACTAAGGCATTTTCAGAGAAATGCATTTTTTTATTGTGTTGGGTGTGATCTATGACCGGGCACATAACAATTCGAGATGCATAGGCTCTAAATACGAGATATCATCTTGCGCCTAGTTGGCTAGCTGTAAGGGTTTACAATTGCAGCATCGTCAGTGAAGTCAGAATTTGAAGATTTATAAGCATTAGGAGTTGAACCATACTTATTCTGCCCCTGTTATTAGCTGTTAACCTTTGCTACTAATTTTTCCTGCTAAATGTGTAAATCTCCCTAATATCATGCTGTCATACCATCATTTGGGACCAGCAAACATTGGAGGTTATGATTGGTTGGGTTGTTGGAGATTCGTTATACTGGATAAGCTTAACAATTTGAATGCACCAGTCTGAACCTTGATCTTTAATTAATAATGGGCATCTGTTTTTTGGAAATATAGTAGGCAATCCTTCTTTATTTAGAGGGTGTTAGCTTGGTGTAGGTCGGGTACAGATTACTCTGATACCAGGAGATCCATTGTACTTCATTGCACTATTCAGCATCAAATCATTCTTTTGTGTTTCTGCTAGCGGTCTGTGCGATTGAGATACAGAGTATTGAGTTCTTTCTTGACTGCATGTAAGATTTGAGGATTCCATGTCACTAAAGAATTTTGGGATTTCTGATGCTTGTCTGGCTACCCTGTCCTCTCAAGGTACGGAACACTTGCAATGCATCTTCCTAAATCAACTGTTTAGATGCATTATGCATATTATTATTTTTTACTGCAAGTCCTAAATCGAATAAGAGATAATAATTTCTTTCGGATGTCGCAGATATTGATTTTTCTGCAAGCCCAAAGATGCCTGACAGAAAACTTGGAAGGTAACTCAACGAAATACAGACATATATATGAGATATCTATTGCAATGTCCTTTTCAGGCTGTTCTTTTCTTTTGTTCTCCACAGTTCTTTACTTGTTTTATCTTCATTGAAAATCACCTTGTGTTTATACTGTTCAGTGTTGATGATGACCAAAAGATCTTGGAGGAAGCTGAAGAACCCACACCTCCCCAAAATGAACCAGATGAGGAAGATGGTCAGTAGAGTGTATCTTTTATGTTTAAAAGATATATTAAATGCTTGCTTTTTATGACTGACATCTCTGTTGAATCTGTGAAGACAATGCTTTCCAAGGAATGATAAGGGCGTCGAAGGAGGAGTACGATAAACTTCCCCCTTACATGAAGACTCTTGCATCATGGGAGGTCTGACTTCTTTCTTAAAAAAACTAATCGGGAATGCTTCTCATAGTACTCTATGCACGTTGTCTATTTTGTAGTGGCAACAAGTTACAGCACAGTCCGTGTAATTCAGACATGTTACTGGAATTAATTACTAGAAGGGAGAAATCATGCAATATCTTTTCTTGCCTCTTGCCATAAACTCTTTAAAGTCTTTTCTGTTTTGGTCTCTGCATTGCAGTGGTTTCATGACGATAGTAGTGTTATCTTAGTTATGCCACCTCAAAGCAATCTACTGCAATGCTTACCTTTTTCGCGGCTTCTCTTTTTATCAGGAATTGCATGAGGCCGTTTCAAAACTAAATGCATACTTTGGTGGTGATAAGGCTCAGGGAAGTTTGAATCAGGATGATGTTGCATCAATTGGCTTGGGTACGTTATAATCTTATACTTGCCATTCCCTGCCCGCAGAAATGTCAAATGCTTTTACACTAGACTAGACAAATTCCATTGACGTTTTCTTTCACTTCCTTGTCTTGTAGGGCGCAAAGGAAGATCCTACTTGTTGATCCTTCTGCGGTTGAATCAACTGGCTATGGAGACGATTGATGGCTCGATCTTCTACAACCTACGCAAGAACGACTCCTAGGCGAATTTTCCAGAAAACCTTGGGAAACAGAAGGGGATATAGCCGATACTACCACCATACTGTATTGTAATGTTCTTTATATAATAATGTGTTGCGATGTAGTTAGTCTGGTGCATAACTTGTTCTTTTCAAAGGCAACGGCTTGGATTTGATTGCTGTAGTTTTTTCAGAACAGCATGTTGCTATGTAGTTAATCTGGTAAAGAGCTTGGGTTTGATGTTTGCTGTATACTCAGACTTGAAGCTGCAAGAGTATTTTAACTGAAGCAGAGTGGAAACTGTACGATGAGAAATGGTGGCCTATCTTTCTGTTAACTTATGATGTTTTTAGGAGTATTTAAACTGAAGCAGAGGAGGTGTTCAAATCACAACATCACATCTTGCATCACAAACTGAAGAATTGACCATTATTCAGAGCTTCCTGCTGCAGTGTCACCTCAAGATCTCTTAAGTTTTATCAACTCCGGTAGACTTAAATGAATCTTCCCTTACAATGTTTCAAATGTTACTCTTCTATTTATACATATTTACTATCTACATTCCTCCAACGAGGCACATATATATGATGATGAAGACATATCTACAAATTACAATTTACACAGCTTCAGAATTTGTTGAATTCTAAAGACCCCATGTCCTGCCTTGCCATGCGGGATGCAGCAGCATCAGCGGGGGGAGATTCCTCCAATCACGCTGAACAAATTCCGCTGACGTCTTCTTTCATGCCCCTGAGCTTGTAGGGCGCAAAGGAAGATCCTACTTGTTGATCCTTGTGCGCTTGAATCAACTGGCTATGGAGACGATTGATGGCTCAATCTTCTACAACCTACGGCAAGAACGACTCCTAGATGATTTTTTCAGATGGGGATATAGCTGATACTGCTAATATACTTTGTTGTAATGTTCTTTGTAGAATAAATACTGTGTTACGATCTAAATGTAGTTAGTCTGGTGCATAACTTGTTCTTTCTGAAGGCATTGGCTTGGATTTGATTGCTGTATTGTTTTTTAGAATAGCATGCTGTAATGTAGTTAATCTGGTAAAGAGCTTGGGCTTGATGGTTGCTGTACTCTCAAACATAGGGCTGCACAAGTGTTTTTTAACTGAAAACCAAGTGGAAACTGTATGATGAGAAATCATTGGTCATCTTTCTGCTAAGTTGGTATAAACACATTATGCTGCATGACAAACTGAAGAATGACCATGATTCAGAACTGCTTCATGCTGTGATGTCACACCAAGATCTCTCGAGTTTCATCGACTCCGGTACATTTAAATGAATCATCCCCTTACAATGTTGCACATGTTGCAAATCTTACTCTTCTATTTATACATATTTACTATTTACATTCCTCCAACAAGGCACATATATATGATGATGCTATATCTACAGATTGCAATTTACACAGCTTCAGAATTTGTTGAATTCTTCAGACCCCATGTCCTGCCTTGCCATGCAGGATGCAGCAGCGACAGCAGGGGAAGATCCCCTCCAATCAGGGTGGTGCTCGAGGTTTCCGTGAGATGGATCCCGGATCATATATATGATCTCTCAAGGATGCTCTGCGACAGTATCTATCTAGGCCACAAACGCTGACGAAGAGGAAGAACCGTATATCTCGTTTGCCTGAGCCAGGGAGACGTACACGACGTCCGTCAGCGAGCTGTGGGTCCGGCTGTAGAAAATGTACACGAAGACCCCCATCACCAGCCACACCCCGACCCGCATCCACGTGCCGCCCCTGAAGAACATACATAGAGGTTGGCAATGTTCAGACACATACATACGCATCCTTCCATTCTGAATGTTTTGTTGGCAAAAGTAAACCTATCAGCGAGTGAGATCATTGTTTGAGCTTTCAGGTACTCACCCTAGATTTATGAGCAAGTATGTGTTTATGAGAATGCACATCACCGGCAGCAGCGGAACAAACGGGCAGATGAATCCTGCAGAGGGAGCGGCAGAAAGGAGCTGTGACATCAAGTTACCAGTACGGAGAGATGCGTGAAAATGCTGCGATGCAAGTGTACCTCCAGAGTGACCAAATGAGTGCCTTCCGTCGTCTTGGTCGATCCAGGAGAGCATTCCCAGACCAGCTAGGAGGAGCAGGCCACCAAATACGCAGAATAAGCACATCACCAGGCTGACGTGAAACACACGTGAGAGATGCGTGTTAGACATGTCAGTATTTCAATTGCACAGGAAAGTTCATCTTTGGAACAAGATATGCCCGGTCCATACTTACAATGGCAGGAACGTTACAGATGCTGAAGCCGTCAGGATTAGAACCCCTACGCATACAGCTGCTATGCTGCGAGCTGCGGTTTTCCGCCGCTTTAACTCATCCAATTTGTCTGATGGATGGACAGAGAAACCGGTTAGCCAGCTTAATAAGTACTCCCTCCGTAAACTAATATAAGAGCGTTTAGATTACTACTTTAGTTATCTAAATGCTCTTATATTAGTTTACAGAGGGAGTAAAATGCACATACTCAGAAATGTAGACTAGACCAAGTCGAAATGCAATTTCCTGGACTTACTTGTGTACAGCTGCTTCTCAATAAGAGGGTCGTTGATTGATTCTACTACGATCACATCCTTAATCTCAGACGTCCCCTGTTCATGGTTCCCATCTCCAAGAGGACTCCCCACCTTTTCCTCATCACATTCTTGGCTTAAGCGGAACGACGTTTGCAGAGAGGATGGCAGGGGTACCTCATCTGGAGGAACATATCTGAGGATCAAGATGGAGACGGCGACTATGGTGAACGCGAGGAGCGTGCCTACACTGACCTGCAACCAAACTTAACTCCTTTAGGTCCAATATTTAGTACTCATAAAAGTCTTAATCTTCATGAAATCTCATCTTGAGCCAAAATCCATCAAATTTCTCAAATGTTAACTATTTAAAGGTTCCTAGATCCTTACCATTCCTGCTAGTTGTGAAACATCCATGAAGAACGCCAGAGAAGCCGCGCAGATGCCAGTTATGATTGTGCTCTTGACAGGAACTTGTGTCTTCTCGCTAACATCGGAGAAGAAGGATGGCAATAGCCCATCTCTGGCCATAGCCATCAATATCCTTGGCTGTGGCAGAAGTGATCCCATCAAGGTTGAGCAGAGAGCGAGAACGGCACCAGATGTTACAAGGTACCTAAAACAAGACAGTGCAGGAAAAAAAGGCCTCAGCAGGAAGCACACCAAGTGATGCCCGGCGAAATGGAAGAGTTGTCGAAGGGAGAGTCCTTACATTGCCCACTGCATCCCATGCCTCGCGAAGGCGGATGAAATAGGGGTATCTGGGTCCATAGCAAAGTATGGCACCAGACCGACAATAACAACTGAAACCAGCATGTACAAGGAACAGCAAATCGTCAATGACGTGGCTATTCCCAGCGGCAGATCCCGTTGTGGATTCCTCACCTGTTGGAATGGAAGTTTAGACAGAAGAATTCTTAATAATGCCGCCGATCCAGTGGGTATAAAGACGTGCCATGCATGTCAATTTAGAAAATGGAGCTTGTCCTTACCTCCTCAGCGGTGCTCGCAACTGAATCAAAGCCTATGTAGGCAAAGAAAACGGTCGCTGATCCAGCAAGCATTCCATTCACCCCATATGGCAGAAATCTGTAGAGGAAAGTGGTTAAGCACACTACATACAAAATAGAGAAAACTAAATAAAAAGTAGCTTTTGCATTACCCGCCAGACACCTTGTAGCCGACCCATCCTGTTTGGAAGCCAATGTAACTGCCGGCTATAATAACAAATAGCATCACACAGCAGTTCAGGACTGTCACGATTCCTTGTACGAATGTGCTCTGTTACATAGAAAAACAAAGAGTAAATATCATAGGCTATACTTCTCGAGGAAGTAGCACGAAAGGTGTTTCTGAAGTGTTGAAGCCTGTAACCTCTTTTATCCCGACGCATAACAGGGCAGTGACAAGGAAAACCAAGGCAGCAGCACAAGGATCAACAACAACATCTAACCACGGGAGCTCATGGCGTGCTAGAATCCATGGCAGACTATTTGGTCCTCCGAAAAATAACGCCTGAACGCATAGACAGGGTATGTTAGGAGAGATGGAAGGTGAAACCACTAACCAGCATGCCACCGAAACAGGGGAAAACCCCACTTACTAGATTGGGTGATATGCCGCGGGCAACGGCTGATCCGCCAATTGTATACTCCAGTATCAGAGCCCAGCCGATCAACCATGCAACTCTAGGAGAACAAAATTTCAAAGAAAGTGTGAGAACATCCGATCATTGGAATACGGCACATCATGAACAATGTGCACTCCATCATGTCAGCAAATTACCCTTCGCCAACGCAGATGTACGAGTAGTGGTAGGCGCTTCCCGCAGAAGGGCAGCGGCTGGCAAGCTCCGCGTAACAGAAAGCCGAAAGCGCAGCCGCTATTCCGGCGATCAGAAAGGAGAGCGTCAGTGCCGGGCCAGAGTGCTCCCGGGCAACCGTCCCCACGAGAACGTAGACTCCGGCTCCAACCGTCGAACCGACGCCTGAAAGATGACACAAAATAGATGTTCCATGAGCACTACTTTCATCATAGCATGAAACACGGGGATCGGTGCAAGACGGAAGATAGACTCTGCAAAAGTGTTAAGAACACTCTGCATTTCAGAAGCGTGTAACCATTTCTACATCAAACAGAGTATGCATCATCAAGGTATGTAGCAAGATTTGGGGAATGGAATCCTGAGGGAGGACCCACCCTACCAACACTGACACGGCAACAACCAAACAAGCACAAGAGTAGTAGACACGGCACAAGCCTGAACTTCAGATAGTACTACATCTCAACCCTCCATGGAAAGTAGTAGTATTACGAATGGACGGAATCTGCATCTCATAGCCCATTTCCTGATCAAAACATTCCTACTGAGATCTCAGACCGCGTGCAGTAATTAAATTCATCTCAAATCATGTGAAATGTCTGCTGTTCTTCGATGGAAGCTTCTGCGCTCTGGGCAACAACATTTGTTACTACAATTCTAGTGTGTGTTCGGTATTATACATAGACCTAACGGATTTTGGATTTGGCGGCCGTGTGGGCGAATGACGCGAGGGGAATCCAAAAGGTAAAAACTCTGCAGAAAATCACAGCAGAGAACCAACAATCCGCCTATCCGAGCAGAGTATTTTTTTTTCACTGTTACGAGCTGAAAGATCCAAAGATAACAATCCGCGGCGCGAAAGCTTGGCGCCTCGAGCCATGGAGGCGAAGGATTAACCCGGAAGGCAGGTCAAAGCTCGCGCTTTCCCCACAAAAAAAGATGATCCACGGGAAGTCCAAGGAGAGAAAAAGGCAATGATGAGCGCGCACCGATGGCGATGAGCTGCGTGATGGAGAGCTCCTTGGCGAGCTGCTGGCCGCCGGCGGCGCGGGCCCGGTCGGAGTCCACCTGCTTCCGCCGCAGGAGCACCCGGATCCCGCCGCCGCCGCCCGGCGCCGCCTCGTCGGCCCCCATCGCCGGCACGGAGGAGGAACCCCGCTGCCGCCCCCGCGACGTGGAGGTGTAGCGCGGTCGGTGCGCCGGCCGGCTCTGGCCGCCCTGTCCCCCTTGCTTGAGCCGCGGGGATTCTTGGGAGGAGGAGGGAGAAGAGTGTGTTTACGGGCAGTATTAGCAGGGAGCAGAGGAGGCTTCTCGTTGGCTTTTATCGTGAGGCGTGCCGCTGTCTGAATCGTCAAAAAGATTTTAAAAAAATCTAGAAACTGTAGGAGCAGTAGTATACTCTATGTATACGTACGTACGTGGCATGGAGTATATGGAATAAAGTTTGCTCTGTTTCATACGCCAACAGGAGTGTGTAATTTAATAACTCGAGACTATGAAGGGCTGAAGAGGTCATAGTCATAAAACCGCACGACGCCTCAACGATAAGTCCGGCAGGTTTTATTGCGTGGGGATAGCAGAGCGGGTTGAAGATTCATAAAACCGCACGTGCCTTTCATATGTGCCTTGTGCAGCGATAAATTTTGGCGTGTTTTATTGCACGGAGTAGATCGAGATAAAAAAGCTATAAACTACACACGCCCTTCGTACATGGTCTCGACAATAATTTAGAGTTATGAGAGAATGTAAGTTTGGGAAGGACTAGGCACGACGAGACTTAAGAGCCTAACTTGCACTATCATATTAACACGATAGAGGCGGGGGAAATCGGGAGGGAACTGATTTACGCACGCAACAACTTCACCGTTCATCATAACTTATGTTCTCATTTCTGTACTAATCCCACCTAAATCCACCCCTTATCAAACAAGGGAAGATACTTTATTATCAAACTCCCACACATAATTCTGATTAAATACCAAATGGAAAATTAGGGAACGAAATGACAGTTTTCGTGGGTAATCTCCATACACCCTCCTTCTCACTAAACCCTAATTCATCTTCTTAAAGGTTAACAAATACTATGTTATAAGGGACGTGGAAACTGAGCATTATGGTGAAAAACCTTAGAATCGTTGCTTATTTAAGGTTAGTGCCAATGGTAAAATAGTTAAATAAACATTTTAAAAGTTTTGAAATTGTATGTGAATGATACTCACTTCTGCGCTACGTGAATCAATACATCACGTGGAATACAAAACTTGATGTGTTTAATACGCCAACAGGAGTAGATATTTCGCACAAAGAAACATGAGTACCAAGGGTTGAAGGATCATAAACCACACGCTTGACGACCTTCCTCCATATATACTACACCACCTATACGATAAACTCCATGATTTTTTAATTGCACAAAGTAGAGTACAACTGGATACTCGAGCTGTGGAATCGACTATTCAACTTATCAGAGAGCATCCATATCAACCAATCAGAGGTGGGAGATGAGAGAAATCAACTAGCACCGGCGATGAGGAATGTGGAAACAAAAAATCATGGTCTAAAAGCTTAGCAGTCAATATTAAGATAAATAAATTGTTATTTCAAAAAAATCACTATTCAAAAGATATAGGAGGTGCCAAGTGAAATAATGTTGAGCCTTCAAAGAGGCGAATCTATGTAGAGGTCGGGAGGGGGGGGGGCACTGCCCCCACCTTGCAGCTTTTTTTCCGAATGAAAAGAAACAAGGACGTGGAAACCGAACATAGTGGTCTAAAAGCCTTGGCACTCAATACTAAGCTAATTAAATTGTTATTTAAAAAAAATTATTAGTACTTAAAAGATATAGGAGGTGCCAAGCACAGAAATCTTGATGCTTCCTTGTAGAGACAGAGCAATGTAGAGGTGGGGTGGGCGGCATCTCGAATTGTTTTTCTTTTTTGCGAAATGAAAAGAAAAAGGCCTTGGATCAAGTTGTGAAGGAAAAAAATCTAGGGGGAGCTCCCCTCCGCATGGGCAATTCCCGTGTATCTCCAGCATTGTGGAATGATTCTTACAAAATGGGCTTGTTGAGCCTATTTTTTTTGGCTTTATTTAGACGAAGGCTCGCGACGAGTCTAACTTTGAATTAACAAAGCCATCAATCGGCCAGGAAATAACAAGTGAAAAGCGAAAAAATTGGAGATACGAGCTGAAGACACAAGCACATAGGTGAGCAGCTAAAGAACACATTTGTACTAAGAACAAGCAAAGTAAGATTTTAAAGCTCTAAATAAAAGAGGCTTTGCTTGATCCATCAACAAACCACTGGTCTTCAGCTATTTTTGTTGGCTTTCATAATAGGAGGTGTGTTGTTGTGTGAATCATCCAAAGCATTTACTGTTGTTCCTGAATTACTTGTTCGGACAACACAACAACAACACACCTCCTATCCAAAATATTACCCCTGCTAACTATTACCCCTAACAGTGAAACTGTATAAGCATGTGGCGTGTGGGTGCCACGACTGTACGTTCCTGATGCGATCCGAACGTGTGGACAGCGGCCTGTCTTGATTAAGCAGGGTTGCACCTAATTAGTACTAGTACATCAGTTGTGCATGTAGATAGAATATATAGTGTGCGAATAACTTTGAAAGATGATCGTTGGATTAAGTCAATCCGACGGTGCAGAGATGGCAAATCCGAGCACTACTGGCCGTTGGATATCATCTACATTCCACCAGATTTTGCCACATGTATAATCTAGAAGACTCCATGGTTGAACTTAAGCATAATGCATAAACCTCAAAACACAAGCACTTCTCCTTTGTTCTAGAATCTTCCGTATCATAATTGCCCAAATTTTTTTCTACATGAATTGCCATTAGTTGTTTTTACTTTATGCTTTACAACGCACAATTCCATGAATCTTAAAACAGATTAGCTTTTTTATGAAAACTAAATGATTTTGAATGAGATGAACTATAAGTATTAAATGAACATCTACATCATGCATATATGACTCAAAACTTACATGCTATAATGTTGTATTTATTCATAATTTGGTTGCCAAATCTCATGCGTGCAATGCACGTGTACCTTACTAGTGTAGATAGAATAGAAATCTGATGTGGAGGTTAGTTAATTAGCAGCCGTGCGTGTGTCTTGCTTGCTGATGTAGGAGTAACTTAGTTTCAGTCACATCTCACATGGCTCTAGGCACGATCGATCAGAGGCGACACCATAAAAATGCGAAAAAATTATTCTAGTACAACTCAATAATTGAATGAAAGAGTTTTGGACACGACACCAGGCACCAGGGGAAGTATCCAGTGCTACGGGAGCACCTAAGTTTAGATGCTCCGAGAGCTTTTCAGCCGTTCGATCAGAGATCTAAAGGCCACAATGCGACCTGACGCATATTTGCGGAAAAACCCTCAGAAGTCCAGTTATTAGGTCCACCTCCTTAAAATTCTAGGATCCGTTCGGCAATCCACCAGCTCCTTAAAATTCTAGGATCGACCGAGCACGTGTTTGGTCGCTCCAAGTTTTTTAACTGCAACTCCGTTCGCTCCGGGAGCGAAGTCGTGGAGCGGAGGGACGCTGAACGGGGCCTTTGCACATAAACTCCCGTTGCACATAAGGAACAACAGTAAATGCTTTTACGACAAACAGTTAAAAAAATCATTTACTCTAGATGTTTAGATGCTTTGTCTTGTGCAGTGGCGGAGACAGGGGGGACCAGCAGGGGCCCTGGCCCCCCCCTAACACCATGGATTTAGTGATACTTTGCTGATGATCAGTACAAAAATTAGTTATAAATTGCTGTTAAAAGCCTTTTTCTTGTTGGATTGGCCCTCCCCAACTAGTATTCACAGCACTTGGCCCCCCTCATGCTATTTTCCTGGCTCCGCCACTGGTCTTGTGGGTTGGCGGGGTGTAGATGATACATGGAGCTCCATTTTAGCCATATAACATCCTTGCTCGATCGTTGTTGATCAAGTACTACTGCATGCCATATGATCCACCGCACTTATTTTATTTGCATCCGAGGGGAGGCGTGTGTGGTGGTAGAGTAGCCAACAAGCTACAGAATCTGGTTCGTTAATCGGATACTCCAGCTTGTACTGAAATTTTATTCGGCCTGGTCAACGAATCAATAATAGGCCGGCGTGGAATGTATACATGGGCACGTAGTAGGGTGGTTGGGATGCCGTGTTGGAATCTTCTTTCTCTCAGTCTCAGCAGATGGAAGATTCATCCAACCAAACCCCCGGTATGGCAAAGATCTGGTATTTTCTTTTTCTGTATGTGTCGAACTGCGCGTCGTCGGAGAACAACCGTTCCAGCCAATGGCGCTCGTACTCGTACGCCAAATGCGTCTACAAAGAAAATGGGTCGTCAACTTGTGTATACCTTTAAGTGTAGCCATTTCATATTTGTACGATTGTAATGCATCCTCTCTCGGTCTCTCCCGAACAAGTTGATCGGGCGGAAGTTTTTGACTTGGTCTTTGTAAAGCAGGTGTATACAACGTCTACCCGCGATGAATTGAACGACGGTATGTAGTGATTCGTAGCGTATAGGGGCATCATTGATTCATTCGCCCAAAAAGATCCTCTTTGATTCACCCGCAAAAAAGAGAAGATCCTCTTTGATTCGTATGGATCCCTTAAATGATGGCATATAAATGATAGGAGTATTGAACTAATGTTTGCCGAGGTTGAACACATAAGGACCAGCAAGTACGCCCTTCCTTCAGGTTTGTTAGACTAGCCACAATGGGTAGTAATATAGACTAGTATGTTCTTCGTTTAAGTGTGTAAGTCATCTTACAAAAACCAAATAATCTCAAAACACTTAAGCACGGTACATTAACTTCCTCCTCGTTTCTTGTTTTGTGACATACTCCCTCCGTCCATTGAATCTAGCTTCAAAATTTGTCCACAAAAGAGCGTACTTTTATCTTTCCAATGCACTTTAAAGTAGGAAAAAAATAATTCTCTCTCATCACACGGTAATCAAGACCAATAGCAGTCTATTCGTGGTCTTCTTAATTTGTACATGCACTTAGCTCATTGGGGGTTGGGTAATTAAGGAGGAGAGAGATGGTGGCCTGCACCTTTCCAATGCATCTTTTACTCAATTCCATAATTTGTCCTAAAATTTCTAGATGTACACTCTTCACCGGTCGGAGGGAGTATCAATCAATAAGAGATGTGGGCTATGCATGCTTTCAATGACTTGAGACTACCAAACATGACATGCAGTGGTTAGTTTATTGCATGCAATGCTATTAATTAGCAAAAAGACATTAAGTTTTCTCGTTTTCCTCTCTGCCTTGGTCACGGTGCACAATGTAAGATGACTTACACACTTAGACGGAGGGAGTACCTATGTTACTCCCACTGTGGGTAGTAGGCCACCATGTTGGGACGAAGGCACCACATCTTGCGGTTGTGCGGCTTTAAATTGGCATGTTAAAACACATTGATTAGCAGCATTAGTTTGCAAAACCGTCGCGCCTCCCTTCGCCTCTTGGGAATTTATTTCCCTCATTTGTCGGACGCAACAGAGTCATGAAATCTATAAATTTGGGTCACTTAGTTCCATCGCTCTAGGGCCTAAAAAAATAGATGGAGGTGCCACTGATATTCTTGTGGATAAAGCGGTCATAAAATTCTAGTAACTAGCTAATTTCCCGCGCGTTGCTGCGGGAATAAAATGATTAATTGCAGATGAATTATGAAGGAACATATCTAAATCAAAAGCTACTATTTTTGACATAAGAATATTTGGTAACTGCATTGTGTGTGTGTGAATAAATAGTATGCATGTACATTATATGTTAGCATTTGTAACATTTTAAATCGGGCATTTCGGAAGTAAACAAACAAAACAATGACCCACTGTACTACATATGTCTGTAGGGATGATAGTATTACCAATGAAGAGAAATTAAGATCAACGCTCCAGTAGTTGAGATACATGTATCATGTTTCCGTTGAATGTCACTTGAAAGTACCAGCAGCGGTACCTACCAGTACATCAAGGGAAGACATGGATAATTAATTTATATGTAGCTTATACTTAACAAAGGATCACCCTGCAAAAAAAAATTGAGTTCATTCAAATTGATATGTGGGCTGGAAGAAACGAAAAAGAATATATCTAGACATACCTGGACAGACTGAAGGTAGAAACTGGAGTGATGAAACATATCTGGATTGATGTGCAAAGGTTATGGTGACTTAATTACATGCTTGGATTCAATAATCATGATGAAGTGGATTGGTGTGATGCACATGCATGTTCGTAAGAACGGATCCAGGGGAAACAACAAAGTAACCTGTACTTCCTCTAATTAAATCACGTGCTCTTTGACTACACATCCGAAAAATATAGATCAAGGATGATACTACCAGCCACCTGCGGGGAGTAAGAATGACCAGTTTTCCGCTGATTTGGGGATACCTACCTTGCCGGCACCACCCTGTAACTTTATGCCCATGCCCACGACGATGCCTTGATGGGCCGGACTGATGGTATTAAGGAAGTCCGAGGAGAGAGGCTCGCTCCATGGAGAGCCCCATGATTGAGCGCGTGGAGGCAGTACCTAGAAGGGGACCTTGATTGGGGAGGCGGAGACCCCTGCGACGCGTAGTCCGACGGAAGCGTAGAGCCACAGAGGAGCCTATAGTGTTGAGTGGAGGGTAATCTAAGGATCCACACAGAAAATACGAATGGAGCAGGTGTATGGTGTTGTGGAGAAGGGGAAGAGGATGAAGATCTGAGAATAGGGGACCGATGCACAAAGTATTATAAAAGGTCATGCAAGGGAGGCGAGGAGACAATGCCACCAAGAACAGGAAACATAGTGGAAATTAATGGCAATTAGTGGAGGTTCAATCGGACGTGGAGGTTCAATTGGTGTTTGGAACTGAATGCTCTAGAGGATCAACCGGTGACTAATTGCAATTAGTGGAGGATTAGTCAGTGACGTGGTTTGAAACTGAATGCTGACGTGGCATGAAGATGATGTGGATAGTGTGCATGTTGAGAGAATTGATAGTGGTGGGGATCAACTTCTTAAGAATGTAAGATATAGATAACCAGTTACTACTAGTCACAAGTGACCAGTGGCGAGCTTCTGCCATTGGTGTGAGATCTCACATTAGGTGAGATTTATGAGATCGATTTTAAAAAAAATACATGTTGAAACATCTCAAATTTTTTGTAGACACACATCAATGTTTGATGTACAGCCCCAAAAAGTTTTAGCTTCTAATTCAACTTACATTAATAAAAAAAGAAAAAAAATCATATGTGAATAGTGTCAAAGTACTATTCACATTCAAATTTGTTTTTTTATCTCTCCATGTACATCGAGTTTTGAGCTGATTTTTTCTAGAGCCATAGACATACTCCACATGAATGTTGTCAAATAATTTTAGATTTTTTTTAGAAATGTCTAAATATTTTTTTTTTGGTTGATCACCTAAAAATGAGATCTCACATAAGTCTCCCCTGGCTTTTGGGGCCATCATTGGTAACCAATCTACAATAGTAGTGTTACAACAAGGTTCTTCAACATTCTTCCACGACTTCCGTGAAGATACCACCATATATAACCTTGATAGCGGTATATGCAATCATATCAAACATGTATATGCTGGACAGATATACGAGTTTCGAGAAACTAAGCCATCCACCTCAACAAGCGAGAACTCGATATCATAGAGCGCGTTGCAATCGGGTCACACCCGCTTACAGGACAAGTTGTCGAACTACTGCTTACGGATACGAATAGCGCGCGTGCTGGAACCCTATTCAACCTTTTCGGCAAACAAAGTCACTTTCTTATAGTCGTGACCTTCCAGGGATCGGCCGGCCACATTAACATCCATAGAGAGCAGCATCTTGCTGTATACATATAGTAGCCTGCGAACTGCTGTGACTTGTGACAGCAGCTTTGCTAGCTAATTAACTGGGGAACTTAATCTCTTCTACTACCTTTCCTTGACAGCAACGGCGGCATGCACGTTGATTGACTCTGCTCGATCAGCGTGTAGGGAAACCATATATTGGCTGAAAGATCCAAAGACACATCAACATCCTTGCAATAGAAAAGTGAAAAAAGAGACACATCGACGTCTGATGTACGTGTTGAAACAGTAGTTCATTCTTATCCAATAGCCTAACTGCTTCGGGTTAAGCATGTATTCATGTCCATTGGTTAGGCATTGGAACAAATTCTTATTCTTAGCACCTAAATGGAGTTTCTTCCCTGATTTTTCTAGTCTTCTCACATACGTCCGGCATTGAAGATCAAGGTCTGGATTTTGAAATGTCCATTCGGCGTGTAGCTATCTACCACCTTGGGTCGATCAATTTTCCAAACAAATTCTCACGATAGTTTAATTAGTGGCAATACGTGCAAAACTGGCAAACCGAGTCATTAATAACATAAAATGCAAGCTTTCTCTTCTGATCAGGTAATGCAAGCTTTCTCACGGTAGCATCGATGAGATGCAGCAGGTAGATCCACGAGATTTATCATGCATGCACGTGATCCACGAGCGCATGCCAGCTGACATATATAATATCCACAAGATCTGGTATGTACTCCCTCCGTTCCTAAATATAAGTCTTTTTAGATATTTCAATAAAAACTACATACAGATGTATATAGATATATTTTAGAGTGTAGATTCACTCGTTTTGTCCCGTATGTAGTCCGCGTTGAAGTCTCTAAGAAGACTTACATTTAGGAAAGGAGGGAGTATGTACGTAGTATATAGTTTCATCAAATCTAGTGCTTGCAATCCTCCAATCATGTTGCATACGTCCCCATGCATGATTGGCTGTCGCCATACATATAGTGACCCACTTGATTTTGGTTTAGTCTTGTCATTGGCTCTTATGTTATGATGAGTCACCAATGCCACATAATTAACTCTGCAACTGCAAACACCAGTGCATACGCATATATGATGCTTAGGTTTAATATTACAACCAGGGGCTACTGATTGTGACGCTAAGTTTTGCCAGCGCGTTATTATTTCTTGGTGAGAAGAGATGTCAAAATTGGCATCCGGCCTCATCGTTTTCCTCTCACAGGAAGCAAGACGAAATACAACCATGCAAGCAAGGCCAAGAATAAGAATATAGAGTGTATGCAGAATTTCTTCCATTGAAAAGTAAGAAAAGACAACCGATGGATATAGCCAAGAAACCGTTAAAGAAAGTTAGACGTGGACATACAACAAATGTCCAAACGCCAATTCTTTCGTGTACACGAATGGACCATTGCCAGGCAGTGGTCTCCCATGCTGCATCTGCGAGAAGGTGATGGCAACACAAGGTTGTTTCATCAGCAAGCAAGTCATAGACAAAGGAAGAACACTATCCGGGTTGTGCGACACAATGGAAATTTGTTCACGGGTCAAGAGGAAGTGGCGGATGCAGTGGATGACTATTTTCGACAAACCTTTGGCTCCTGTGCTGCAAGGACGCACGCGCTAAACCTCGCGGCTCTTCAGCTGCCGCGACTAGAGTTGGAGCATCTAGAGGTGCCGTTTACCGATGAGGAAGTGGAAAGGGTCATAAAATCCATGCCACAAGACAAAGCACCAGGGCCAGACGGATTCACGGGCCGTTTTTATGCCACATGTTGGCACATCATTCGGGAGGATTTCATGGCAGCTATGGTGTGCTTCTACAATGGAGATGTGAGAGGTATGGCCGCGATCAACAAATCCCTTGTATCCCTCCTGCCCAAGAAGGATGGGGCATTGGATGTGGGAGACTTTCGGCCTATTAATCTTGTCCACGGAGCTATTAAGATCTTTGAGAAGGTTCTAGCCTCAAGGCTTGTGGTGGAACTACCAAATCTTGTCGGAAACCATCAAAGTGCTTTTGTCAAAGGAAGATCGTTGCATGACAACTTCATGTTAGTCCAGAGCATGGCTCGTCGTTTGCATGCCTTGAGGAACCCCGCTGTCCTTTTGAAGCTAGATATTTCAAAAGCTTTTGACTCGGTTCAATGGCCCTTTCTCTTGGAAGCTATGGAGCAGCTTGGTTTTGGCCCTAGATGGAGGTCATGGGTGTGTGGGATACTTGCGACGTCCACTACCAGGATAATGGTGAATGGAGACCCGGGGCGCACAATTTACAACTGCAAGGGGTTGCGGCAGGGTGACCCTATCTCACCAATGCTATTTATCCTCACCATGGAACCACTACAAAGACTATTTGAGTGGGCAGCAAGCAGGGGTTTCTTGCAGCCGTTGGCGACAACGGGTATGAAGAAAAGGCTCTCGTTCTTTGCGGATGACGTAGTCTTGTTTACCAAGTCAGAACCTATGGACATTGCAATCTGCAAGAGCATCTTTGATATCTTCGGTCAGGCGTCGGGCTTGCGCATTAACATGAGGAAATCTGTTGCACTGCCGATTCGGTGCTCGGAACAATGCATTGCTATGGCGAGTGAGGAGTTTGGCTGTCCAGTGGGATCCTTCCCGGTGCGTTACCTTGGACTGCCTTTGTCCATAAGAAAGCAGTCAGCAACTCAGTTGCAGTATTTGGTGGATCAGATGGCGAATCAACTGCCAAAGTGGAAGGCTTCCCTCATGCCTAAAAGTGGTAGGCTTACATTGGTGCAATCTGTTCTATGTGCGATGCCCATACATGCGATGATGGCATTGGATCTTCCTATCAAAACGGTGACAGCCATGAATAAGGTGTGCCGAGGTTTCTTGTGGTGTGGAAAAGGGGAGGCAAACGGTGGGAATTGTGCAATTGCCTGGGATGCGGTATGTGCCCCCAAATGGGCAGGAGGCCTAGGGCTGCCCAACCTGAGATGGATGAACGTGGCAATGCAAGCTAGATGGCCGTGGCTGCAAAGGACGGATAAGGAGAGGAAATGGAGTGAGTTCCAAATCAAAGTGCCTGATGACTCGATGCGAATCTTTCAAGCAGCAACAAGGTGCACGCCGCATGATGGCTTGGACACGCTCTTTTGGGAGGATAGGTGGCTTGACGGACGGAGGATCCAGGAAGTTGCACCGACCATTTACAGCATGGTCCCGAGCCGTGTTAGGAGGACGAGTCGGCTTCGTCAGGTGGTGATGGATGGCTCTTGAGCTTATTGCATTAATCCCGACCTTGGCACGCATGCACTGCAAGAGTATTTGGAGCTTTGACACAGAGTGCAGGCATGGGAACCCACAGAGACTGGTATGGATGTGTTCACTTGGTCCTGAGAAGCAAAGGGGCAATACTCAGTGCGGTCTGCGTACGCTGCCAAGTTTGGGGGCCAGGAGGTGATTCCGACTGCGGAATTAACGTGGAAATCACGAGCTCCGTCACAATGCAAATTCTTTACGTGGCTGGCTTTTCGCAACAGATGTTGGACGTCTGATCGACTTGCTCGAAGAGGATTGCCACATCAAGACAAGTGCCCGCTTTGTGACCAGGAGGAGGAGACAATAGACCATGTGCTGCTAAACCGTGTCTTCGCCAGGACAATCTGGGCGGCGGTCTGCACTGCGTTGGGGAAGCCTGAGTGGACGCCAACCCCGCAAGATACACTTCAATCTTGGCTCTATACGAAGCAACAACTCAATTCGATAGTAGAAAAAGATCTGCACGCTGTTTTGCTACTGACCCTGTGGGAGTTGTGGAAACATCGGAACGCTGTGGTGTTTGACGGCGAGTTACCATCGACTCACCAGCTCATGCGAAGAATAGAAGCGGAAGGAAGGACTTGGGCGCGATCGGGACTTATGAAAGGCAATGTTGACTTTGTGTTTGCGGGTTTAGCGAGGTGGATTAGTGGGGAGGAGTAGTATCATGTGTACTAGGTGGAGTAGTGTTGTACATATGTGTGAGTCTTTCCTTTTTTAATATATGATATGCGCGTTCGTGCATATTCGAGAAAAAAAAGTAGAACAATAGAATCCTCACCTGAATGTCTTCAAAAAAATCACCCGAGTGTCTCTTATTTTCTAATAAAAACTAAAAATACAGAACAGTGCCTTATTTTTTTTATGGAAAGTGCCTTAATGTTCGTTATTACTATTTGAGCAGCACCTTGGGTAGTTTTTTTTTCTCTCTCTAGGGCATGCCATTTTTGTAGGGATTTTTTGGGGCCGTACTGTCTTGTTTATCATGTAGGCAAATATAGGCAAAAATATAAGGGCCCATATCCCAAAAATGTGTGCGAGACTAGGTCCACTTAAATTTGGGCTCCATTATCATTTTTATGGGTATTGGGCTCCATTATCTTGTTAAGTTTAGAAAGGGAAGTATTGGCAGATTCACATTGCGCCGGCGGGAGCTACATCTTGACTACTGCGAGACCAAGTTCTGTCTCACAGTAGGCGAGCGATAGAATGGCACAACTACCCAGTTTTAGGAAGCTTCTATTACCAAGTTAAAAAAAGGAAGCTTCTATTACCGGTGTGGACCGGTTTGAGAAGCTTCCGCATTTTTTCATGGTTTTGTGTTTCTTCACCATTTTTTGGGATTTCCTTTTTTTTCTTTTTTTCCAACACATGTCAATCTTTTACAATACACATTAATTTTTTTTGTACGCACCTGAACATTTTCCAAATACATGACATATATTTTTTAAATACATGTTTTGATCAGTCTTAGAATACATGTTAGACATTTTGCAAATACTCATCAAACACTTTTTAATGGCATGACATATATTTTAAAATGTATAAACAATTTTTGAAATGTCACGAACATATTTTTGAAACATATGGACATTTTTTTCAAAAAAGTAATGTATTTTTTAATTGTGTGAACATTTTTTTGCAAAAATACATTTTTTAATGTCATAAATAATTTTTTATATTGTATAAACATTTTTCTAAACTGTCATGAACATTTTTTTTCGAAAATCATGAGCATTGTTAAATGTCAGAAACAGTTTTCTAATCCTATCAACATTTTTTGAAAATTATGTGAACGAGTTTTGCACCGCATGAAGATTTGTTAAATGTGCGATGATTTTTTTAAAGTTAATACTTTTTTGAAGTATCAGGAAAAATAAATTAAAAAGAAAAATTGAATGAAGCATGACTACGAAATATACCCATGTTTCCCTATTGGTCCGGCCTGCTATTGCCTTGCTTCAGGTGAGGCTAGCCCTGTCTAGCTGCGGGCAAGACCTAGTCACTCCCCGTTGCGCCTCAACCTATACTTATTTTTGAGGGACACAAGCTATATTTTTTGAATATCTAACCCTTTTGATGTATCACAAACTAAGATCATATATACCTAAGTCAGTTTTGCTAAGGTAAGCACAGATTATTTTTTCTAAAAAAGAGATGTTTTGGCCACATAGGCGGATGAGACGATGACAAGTCAACAAAGAATAATAAAAAACAATAAAACCCAAAATACTTCATATTGTTTAAATTTAAAAATCTGAAAGCTTTGGAAAAAAATACAAAAGTAGTCCAGGAGAAGGAGTAATAGGAATTTAAGAACCTCAAAGCTGATAAAGAATTGGGTAGAGCATGCAACATTGTTAACAAATGAGAGAGGGGAATATAGAGGAACAAAGGATCTGGACAATGTCCTACACAGCTGCTGCAAAAAGCAAGCAAGCACTCTTACATGATAGACTACCATCACTGAGACATCGTGCACACGCTGAAGCCTACGCTCACGGCTCAACTAGCTAGCTTGCTCCTATATTCACAAGGAAAACGGTTCTGACATCATTTTGTTTTGCTCCTCATCCGTTGAGAAGGGCTGGAAATTAAGAACGCGCTGCC
This sequence comes from Aegilops umbellulata, assembly GCA_032464435.1. Classification (NCBI taxonomy): domain Eukaryota; kingdom Viridiplantae; phylum Streptophyta; class Magnoliopsida; order Poales; family Poaceae; genus Aegilops; species Aegilops umbellulata. The sequence goes on along the minus strand of CP136058.1, from coordinate 26,569,371 downwards.
GGGGACTCAATCACCCGTCGGAGATCACTCCTTGGTTGCAAACTTGCAATTATAAAAGTTGTTTGGTTGCACCACATGAAATGTTTTAGGGGTTTCTCTAGGTATCGGGTGTATTCTCATAGAAGCAAAATAAATTCTTGAATAGGTTCCATGCCGTAGAATTTCTTTTCCTTGGAATCAAGTACAAAGTTCCCTGCCAAAAGAAAGGAATCAAATACAAAGTGGCCAACTTCTAGAAAACATTCATAGGGACCGAAATCTTCCAAAATACCTTCAAAAATCTTGTGAATGAAGAGACCTTAAATCCTACTCCCTCCGTCCGGAAATACTTATCATCAAAATGGATAAAAATCTAGATACATCCTCTTTTATTCATTTTGATATCAAGTATTTTCGAACGGAGGGAGTAATATTTTAGACAAGGTTGTATAACATACCGGCATATGGTGTAAAGATGTTGCTTAACTTGAGACTCAAATATGTAGCAAAAGTCTAGCTTTATTGATTAACAATTAGACAAAGTACCATGCGTCCGACCAAACCAGCCAAAACAAAAAGAGATAAAATTCCTGATAATACTAAAATTTACATCAAGATTCTTGGAATTCATCGGCTCCTGCTTTCCTCTTTTGTATCTCAGCATTCTCCCATGACTTCTGTGAACCGTGAACAAACCGTATGACACCAAACATGCATAAGCTGGACAAATGTATAAGTTTGAGAAACTCATAATGTGAATGTTCACCTCAATAGACGATAACTTAATAATTGAATCTGTTGTAATCATGATACACCCGTGACAAGACAAGTTGTCGAACTAGTGCTTACGGATAGGGATAGCGCGCATACTCGAGCCCCATTTCAACCTTTTTGGCAAACAATGTCACTTTCTTATAGTCGTGACCTTCCAGCGATCGGCCGGCTACATTAACATAAGGCAGCAGCATCTTGCTGCATATATATAGTAGCTTGCGAACTGCTGTGTTTTGTGACAGCAGCTTTGCTAGCTAATTCACTGGGGAACTTAATTTCCTCTACCTTTCCTTGACAACAATGGCTGCATGCACGTTGCTTGACAATGCTCAGCGTGTAGGGAAACCATACATTAGCTGAAAGAAACATGTATCAGAAAGATCCAAAGACGCGTCGGTATCCTCGCAATGGAAATAATAGAAGTGAAAAAGAGAGACATCGTTGTCTGACGTACGTGTTCAAACAATAGTTCATTCTTATCCAATAGTCTAACTGTTTCAGGTTAATGACGTCCATTGGTTGGCCACTGGAATAGATTCTTCTTCTTCTTCTTCTTCTGCTGCTCCTGTTAATGCCTCTAGTTATTTTGCAAAAGGTAACTATATATCAGATGGAAACAATATTTTGTATCTGACTGGTGGGTTTTCTCAAAAGCCAGGTACTGAAAGTTGCTTTTCGTCCAAAAAAAAACAAACAAAAAGAAACAATACTTTCATCGCACCGAGTATGATATATATGTTTAACTCCTGAAAAGAAATAAATTCTCCATAGTACGACTTAGGGTCATACAATTGTCCTTCTGTTTCTGTAGTCTTTCATGTTCTTTCGATATGCATCCTCTTCAACCTACTCCTCAAATTTGGATTTAAGACCTATTGGTTTTGTTGAATGATTTGAAAAATGCTGACCATGACCACCGCATGGTCAGACATATTGGTTTTGTCATAAGTCAAACCTTTTAAGTTTCACCACATTATAGAAACTAATGTTGGCCTCTACAATACTAAAATATCAGTACCTATATCATGAAATATCTTTTCATAGTATATTTATGGGGTATTTATAGAGGCCATTATTAGTTTCTCTATAAACTTCATTGGACTTAAAAAAGAATGTATACGCCTCGTTAATTATTCCAGATTTTGCATTTCATGGTCAAGATAAGGTATGGGTTTTGACACGTACACTTGGCGTGGAGCTACCTATAGCACCTTGGGTCAATTTTCCGAAAATTTTCTTATGATATCTTAATTAGTTGTAACACGTGCAAAATTGGCCAACCTAGTTTTTAATAACATGATAATGCAAGATATCCCTGTTGACCTGGTAATGCAAGCTTTCTCACGGCAGCAGCATATGAGATGCTGCAGGTAGATGGAACCGTACAAGCTTTCTCACGCATGCACGTGATCCACGAATATGACTACAATTTTATCAAATCTAGTGCTTGCAAATCTTCAGTCTTGTTGATACGTCTCCATGCATGATTGGCTGTCGGCAGACATATGGTGACCCACTACCACTAACCCCCCCCCCCCCCCCCCCCCACTTGATTTGGTTTAGTCTTGTCATTGGCTCTTATGAATCACCAATACCACATAATTAACTCCGCAAACACCAGCGCAAAAAAGGAGAAGAAACTTGTGACGCTAAGTTTTGCTAGCGCATTGTTTTTTCTTGGTCAGAAGAGATGTCAAAATTGGCATCCGGCCTTATTGTTCTCCTCTTGCAGGAAGCAAAACGAAATACAGCCATGCAAGCAAGGCCAAGAATAACTGAATAAGAATATAGAGTGTGTGCACGGCGTCGGTTTTCTTCATCAGCTGAAAAGTAAGAAAAGACAACCGATGGATGTGCCAAGAAATCGATAACAAGAAAAAGTTAGACGTGGACATGTATCAAATGTTGAAACTCCAATTCTTTTGTGTGTACACGAAATGGAATCCTAACTGCAAAAAGTAGAACAAAAGAATCCTCACCTGAATGCCTTTAGAAAAATTACCTGAATATCTCTTTTTTTTTCTAGAAAAAGTAGAAATACAGAACTGTGCCTTAATGTTCCATATTACTATTTGAGCAGCACCTCGGGTAGTTTTTTTTTCTCTATATGGCATGCCATTTTTGTAGGGATTTTTGTTTGGGTCATAGTGTCTTGTTTTTTTTTGACATGTCATAGTGTCTTGTTCATACTGTAGGCAATTGGGAGAAATATAGGTGAATGAATCAGGGCCCATAGCCCAAAAATGTGTACAAGATTAAGCCAACTTGTATTTGGGCCCCATTATCCTTTTTGTACAGAATTCTCTGGGACCTCCTTTGTGACGCGTGTTGCACAGTCACGCGCCGCAAAGGGGGGGGGGGGCGACTGGGCCGGCCCAGCTTAGAGCGAACTATGACCGAACACATGTGATCATTCGCCTGCACCGGATCAAACCCAGGACCTTGCAACAACTTACTACGTCGCTAGCCATTGTACTACCCGTGACTTCATGTCTAAGATGGCATCCGAGTTTATATGAACTATCAGCCGTGATAGATTTCAACTTATTTTCAAATTCGAAAATGATTTTTTAAATAAATATTTTCTGCACCACCAACATTTTTTTAAATAAAGAGGAACAAAATTGAATAAAAATATTGTTTGAATTTAACATATACTCAGCAACTTGAATATTTTTCCAAAAGCAGGAACATTTTATGAAAATAACGAACAATTTTCCAAATCATGAACATTTTTTGTATTCGAGAATAAATTTTGAAAATGTGATTTTTCTTTAATTTGTGAACCAATTTGGAATGCTGAAACATTATTTCAAATCCCCAAACATTTTTAGATATATGAACAAAACATAATGCAAACATTTTTTCGAAATTCCCAGAACTTTTTCAATTTTTCAAAACATGTACATATTTGAAATTCGTGAACAAAACTAGACACTGGGAACATTTTTTGAAGTTCCCAAACATTTTTTTTAATTTTTCAAATAAAGTTTCCAAACATGAATTTTTTTAAAAAATTGCGAACAAATTGAAAATGGGAACATTTTTTATATTCCAAAAAATTCTCAGAATGTGTGATATTTGTTTAAAAAGGAAACATTTTTAAAATTTCTGAACATTTGTTGAAAAGCAAAAAAACTTGAAAATAAAATAAAAAAGGAAACAAAAAAGGGGAAAATAAAAAAATAAAAAAATAAAATAAAAAATAAATAGAAAAAAGAAGGAAGGAAAAACCGGTTCAGAGAACCTTCTGGAAGGTTCCCAACACTAATAACACCAGACATGAATCTTCTAGAAGGTTCCTAAAACTAAACGTAACAGGTCAAGTAATTAGGCCGGTCCAGTGCACTCGATCCCGCTCGATCCCTGTGCATTTACTTGACATTATGACGCAACAAGCGTCCAATAGGGATTTCCCCATTTTCTTGTTCATTTCCAAAGGGAGGTATAGTATATATATTAACTTCTTGAGTATTGGCAGAGACACATTTCCAAAACCTATACTTCTTTTGGGATACAACCTATATTTTCAAATATCTAGCCCTTTTGATGTATCACAAAACTAGATCATAGATCCATAAGGTTTTGCTGAACTCCCCCAAGAAAGGCGGTTTTGTTGAGACAAAGCACACATTTTTTAAAAAAGAGGTGCTTTTACTGAGCAGCTCCTGAAAATACGAAGTACCTGCTACTCACCCTCGTATGCGAGTTCCACCCCACCTCAACTGAGTTCGTCGACCACGTCGTTTACATCAAAGACTGAGCCCATCGTGGCACCTGCAAGGGAAAGTCGGGCGATATGAAGAAAGGAACGGACACAGAGTAGCAACATGTATGTTATGATGAATCTGCATGGTGGCCATCTGAGTGGAGAAGTGTTCTTGTTGTCACTCCACACGGTGGCTCACATCATCGGCCATGGCACACCCTCACTATCCTGCTCCTCCTCGCCTCCACCCTGCTTCATCTTTCCTCATTTGACCGCGTTGACACTCCTTGACATCCGACTGTGTAGGATGCACCAATTCTTATTTTGTTGCGGGGTACTTCTTGAAAGTTTAGACTAACATGGCTCTTCTAGAAATACACAAGGAGTTGGTCCGAGTGGGGGCATGATTATTAGGTTAGTGGAGGCATGTGAGGTCTATGTAGAGCCAATTAAAAGTAGATGGCAGAATCGAGTATGGGCATCACCAATGAGTTCTGGCAGAAACTCGTGCACGGATCATCGTTAATGCGCGGGCTTTCGGTAGAGATCCAGACTCGTGGGAGGAGATGGTGGGAGAACCAAAGAGGTTCGTGGATGCTGAAACAGTTGCCGGCTTCAACAGGAGGGACTTCTGATTTCTGCCGTTTGTGGAGGAGAATGTGCCCTGGGATGGCATTTGGGGTGGCCACTGTTGAGATCATGCGTGCCAACCTCGTCTAAAACTTCAACTATTAGTTCCCTGGCGGAATGGCGGTGGAGGACGTCGATATGATGGGCGTGTTTGGAGTGACACTCCGTCAGAAGCAGAGGAGCTCTTGGAGCTCATCGGTGATGAGGCTCTGGCTTAGGTACATCATGCATCTTGTCGCTACTTGCGACATCTTGGAGGAGGCGCTCAACATGTAGATCAGTGATCTGTATTGCCTGATGCAGGTACGGACCCAGGAAAAAACTTGAGATTGGGAGGGGGCTTTCCCCCCTACCCTGGTTCCATTATCCCAGGGCGGACCCAGGGAATAACTTTACAGGGGTAAGAATGCACGACCATATTAATGGACCAACAAGCCAAGCATCCATATAAACTAAAATATGGGCATACTCACTTCATTCTTTTAGACCTGGATCTATCTATGGAGAAACCAAGATCTATCTATGGGGAACGTAGCAGAAATTCAAAATTTTTCTACGTGTCACCAAGATCTATCTATGGAGAAACCAGCAACGAGGGGAAAGAGAGTGCATCTACATACCCTTGTAGATCGCTAAGCGGAAGCGTTCAAGTGAACGGGGTTGATGGAGTTGTACTCGTCGTGATTCAAATCACCGATGACCAAGTGCCGAACGGACGGCACCTCCGCGTTCAACACACGTACAGCCCGGTGACGTCTCCCATGCCTTGATCCAGCAAGGAGAGAGGGAGAGGTTGAGGAAGACTCCGTCCAGCAGCAACACAACGACGTGGTGATGATGGAGGAGCGTGGCAATCCTGCAGGGCTTCGCCAAGCACCGCGGGAGAGGAGAAGGACTTGAGAGAGGGGGAGGGCTGCGCCAGCACATTGGTACGGTTGCCCTCCCACCCCCTTCATATATATAGGGGCAAGGGAGGGGGGCCGGCCCCCTCAGATCCCATTTGAGGAGGGGGCGGCGGCCAGGAGGGGTGGCTTGCCCCCCAAGGCAAGGGGGGGCGCCCCCTTCTAGGGTTCCCCCAAACCCTAGGCGCCTTGGGCCCTTGTGGGGGAAGGCCCCCAGCCCACTAAGGGGCTGGTCCCTCTCTACATACAGCCCATAGGGCCCCCCGGAGCAGGTGGACCCTCCCGGTGGACCCCCGGAACCCCTTCGGTGGTCCCGGTACAATGCCGGTAACCCCCAAAGTCTTCCGGTGACCGTATGATGACTTCCCATATATAAATCTTTACCTCCGGACCATTCCGGAACTCCTCGTGACATCCGGGATCTCATCCGGGACTCCGAACAACATTCGGTAACCACATACAAACTTCCTTTATAACCCTAGCGTCATCGAACCTTAAGTGTGTAGACCCTACGGGTTCGGGAGACATGCAGACATGACCGAGACGTTCTCCGGCCAATAACCAACAGCGGGATCTGGATAACCATGTTGGCTCCCACGTGTTCCACGATGATCTCATCGGATGAACCATGATGTCAAGGACTTAATCAATCCCGTATACAATTCCCTTTGTCTATCGGTACGATACTTGCCCGAGATTCGATCGTCGGTATCCCGATACCTTGTTCAATCTCGTTACCGGCAAGTCTCTTTTACTCGTTCCGCAACACATCATCCCGTGATCAACTCCTTGATCACATTGTGCACATTATGATGATGTCCTACCGAGTGGGCCCAGAGATACCTCTCCGTCACACGGAGTGACAAATCCCAGTCTCGATTCGTGCCAACCCAACAGACACTTTCGGAGATACCTGTAGTGTACCTTTATAGCCACCCAGTTACGTTGTGACGTTTGGCACACCCAAAGCACTCCTACGGCATCCGGGAGTTGCACAATCTCATGGTCTAAGGAAACGATACTTGACATTAGAAAAGCTTTAGCATACGAACTACATGATCTTGTGCTAGGCTTAGGATTGGGTCTTGTCCATCACATCATTCTCCTAATGATGTGATCCCGTTATCAACGACATCCAATGTCCATGGTCAGGAAACCGTAACCATCTATTGATCAACGAGCTAGTCAACTAGAGGCTTACTAGGGACATGGTGTTGTTTATGTATCCACACATGTATCTGAGTTTCCTATCAATACAATTCTAGCATGGATAATAAACGATTATCATGAATAAGGAAATATAATAATAATCAATTTATTATTGCCTCTAGGGCATATTTCCAACAGTCTCCCACTTGCACTAGAGTCAATAATCTAGTTCACATTGATATGTGATTAACACTCAAGGTCACATCCTTATGTGACTAACACCCAAGAGTTCTGGGTTTGATCATGTTATGCTTGTGAGAGAGGTTATAGTCAACGGGTCTGCAACATTCAGATCCGTATGTACTTCGCAAATTTCTAAGTCATCTTGTAGATGCAACTATTACGCTACATTTGGAGCTATTCCAAATAACTGTTCTACTACACGAATCCAGTTTACTACTCAGAATAATCTGGATTAGTGTCAAAGTTTGCATTGGCGTAACCCTTTACGACGAACTCTTTTTACCATCTCCATAATCGAGAAAATTCCTTAGTCCACTAGTTACTAAGGATAACTCTGACCGCTGTCCTGTGATCCATTCTTGGATCACTCTTGTACCCCTTGACTGACTCATGGCAAGGCACATTTCAGGTGCGGTATACAGCATAGCATAATGTAGAGCCTATGTCTTAAGCATAGGGGACGACCTTCGTCCTTTCTCTCTATTCTGCCGTGGTCAAGCTTTAAGTCTTAACTTCGTACCTTACAACTCAGACAAGAACTTCCTTCTTTGACTGATCTATCTTGAACACCTTCAAGATCATGTCAAGGTATGTGCTCATTTGAAAATACCATTAAGCGTTTTGATCTATCCTTATAGATCTTGATGCTCAATGTTCAAGTAGCTTAATCCAGGTTTTCCATTGAAAAACTATTTTCAAATAACCCTATATGCTTTCCAGAAATTCTACATCATTTCTGATCATCAATATGTCAACAACATATACTCATCAGAAATTCTATAGTGCTCCCACTCACTTCTTTGGAAATACAAGTTTCTCATAAACTTTGTATAAACCCAAAATCTTTGATCATCTCATCAAAGTATACATTCCAACTCCGAGATGCTTACTCCAGTCCTCAGAAGGATTGCTGGAGCTTTGCATACTTATTAGCATCTTTCAGGATTGACAAAACCTTCCAGTTGCATCACATACAACCTTTCCTCAAGAAAATCGTCGAGGAAACAATGTTTTGACATCTTATCTGCACGATTTCATAAATAATGCAGTAATTGCTAACATAATTCCAACAGACTTTTAGCATCGCTACGGGTGAGAAAGTCTCATCGTAGTCAACTCCTTGAACTTGTCGGGAAACATCTTAATGACAAGTCGAGCTTTCTTAATGGTGACATTTACCATCATTGTCCGTCTTCCTTTTAAAATCCATCTGTACTCAACAGTCTTACGACCATCGAGCCGTTCTGCCAAAGTCTACACTTTGTTTTCATACATGGATCCTCTCTCGGATTTTATGGCCTCGAGCCATCCATCGGAATCCGGGCCCACCTTCGCTTCTCCATAGCTCGTAGGTTCATTGTTGTCTAGCAACATGACTTCCAAGACAGGATTACGTACCACTCTGAAGTAGTACGCATCCTTGTCATCCTACGAGGTTTGGGAGTGACTTGATCCGAAGTCTCATGATCACTATCATAAGCTTCCACTTCAATTGGTGTAGGTGCCATAGGAACAACTCCTGTGCCCTGCTACACACTAGTTGAAGTGACGGTTCAATAACCTCATCAAGTCTCCACCATCCTCCCACTCAATTCTTTCGAGAGAAACTTTTCCTCGAGAAAGAACCCGATTTGAGAAACAATCCTTATTGCTTTCGGATCTGAGACAGGAGGTATACCCAACTGTTTTGGGTGTCCTATGAAGATGCAGTTATCCGCTTTGGGTTCGAGCTTATCAGCTTGAAACTTTTTCATATAAGCGTCGCAGCCCCAAACTTTTAAGAAATGACAGCTTAGGTTTCTCTAAACCATAGTTCATACGGTGTCATCTCATCGGAATTACGTGGTGCCCTATTTAAAGTGAGTGCGGTTGTCTCTAATGCCTAACCCATGAACGATAGTGGTAATTCGATAAGAGACATCATGGTATGCTCCATATCCAATAGGGTGCAACTATGATGTTCGGACACACCATCATACTATGGTGTTCCAGGCGGTATTAGTTGTGAAACAATTTCCACAATGTCTCAATTGTGTACCAAACTCGGAACTCAGATATTCATCTCTATGATCATATCATAGATATTTTATCCTCTTGTCACGACGATATTCAACTTCATTCTGAAATTACTTGAACCATTCAATAATTCAGACTTGTGTTTCATCAAGTAAATATGCTCAGTATCTACTCAAATCATCTGTGAAGTAAGAGCATAACGATATCCACTGCGTGCCTCAGCACTCATTGGACTGCACACATCAAAATGTGTTACTTCCAACAAGTTGCTTTCTTGTTCCATTTTACTGAAACCGAAGCTTTCAGTCATCTTGCCCATGTGGTATGATTTGCATGTCTCAAGCGATTCAAAATCAAGTGAGTCCAAACGGTCCATCTACATGGAGTTTCTTCATGCGTATATACCAATAGACATGGTTCACATGTCTCAATCCTTTTCAAAAAATGAGTGAGTCCAAAGATCCATCAACATGGAGCTTCTTCATGCGTTTTATACCAATATGACTTACATGGCAGTTCCACAAGTAGGTGGTACTATCATTACTATCTTATATTTTTTGGCATGAACATGTGTATCACTATGATCGAGATTCAATAAACCATTCATTTTAGGTGCAAGACCATTGAAGGTATTATTCAAATAAATAGAGTAACCATTATTCTCCTTAAATGAATAACCGTATTGCGATAGACATAATCCAATCATGTCTATGCTCAACGCAAACACCTAATAACAATTATTTAGGTTTAACACCAATCTCGATGGTAGAGGGAGCGTGCGATGCTTGATCACATTAACCTTGGAAACACTTCCAACACATCTCGTCAGCTCACCTTTAGCTAGTCTCCGTTTATTCCGTAGCTTTTATTTCGAGTTACTAACACTTAGCAACTGAACCGGTATCTAATACCCTGATGCTACTAGGAGTACTAGTAAAGTACACATTCACATAATGTATATCCAATATACTTCTATCGACAGCCTTCTCATCTACCAAGTATCTAAGGTAATTCTGCTCCAGTGGTTGTTCCCCTTATTACAGAAGCACTCAGTCTCGGGTTTGGGTTCAACCTTGGGTTTCTCCACTAGAGCAGCAGCTGATTTGCCGTTTCATGAAGTATCCCTTATTGCCCTTGCCCTTCTTGAAACTAGTGGTTTCACTGACCATCAACAATTGATGCTCCTTCTTGATTTCAACTTTCGCGGTGTCAAACATCGCGAATATTTCAAGGATCATCATATATGTCCCTGATATGTTATAGTTCATCACGAAGCTCTAGTAGCTTGGTGGCAATAACTTTGGAAAAACATCACTATCTTATCTGGAAGATTAACTCCCACTCGATTCAAGTGATTGTTGTACTCAGACATTCTGAGCACAAGCTCAACGATTGAGCTTTTCTCCCTTAGTTTGCAGGCTAAGAAAATCGTCGGAGGTCTTATACCTCTTGACGTGGGCACGAGCCTGAAATCCCAATTTCAGCCCTCGAAACATCTCATACGTTCCGCGACATTTCAAAATTGTCTTCGGTGCCTCAATTCTAAACCATTTAACATTACCGAACTATCATGTAGTCATCAAATCGTGTATGTCAGATGTTCGCAACATCCACAGACCACGTTCGAGGTCCAGTACACCGAGCGTTGCATTAAGGACATAAGCCTTCTATTGTCCGCATAATTTCTACTATCAACTTTCAACTATATTTTCTCTAGGAACATATCTAAAACAGTAGAACTAAAGCGCGAGCTTACGACATAATTTGCAAAGATCTTTTGACTATGTTCAGGATAATTAAGTTCATCTTATGAACTCCCACTCAGATAGACATCCCTCTCGTCATCTAAGTGATTACATGATCCGAGTCAACTAGGCCGTGTCCGATCGTCACGTGAGACGGACTAGTCATCATCGGTGAATATCTTCATGTTGATCGTATCTACCATACGACTCATGCTCGACCTTTCGGTCTTCTGTGTTCCGAGGCCATGTCTATACATGCTAGGCTCGTCAAGTCAACCTAAGTGTTTGCATGTGTTCCGAGGCCATGTCTGTACATGCTAGGCTCATCAACACCCGTTGTATTCGAACGTAAGAATCTATCACACCCGATCATCACGTGGTGCTTCGAAACGACGAACTTTCGCAACGGTGCACAGTTAGGGGGAACACTTTCTTGAAATTTTAATGAGGGATCATCTTATTTACTACCGTCGTTCTAAGCAAATAAGATGTACAAACATGATAAACATCACATGCAATCAAATAGTGACATGATATGGCCATCATCACTTTGCTCCTTTTGATCTCCATCTTCGGGGCTCCATGATCATCGTCGTCACCGGCATGACACCATGATCTCCATCATCATGATCTCCATCATCGTGTCTTCATGAAGTTGTCACGTCAACTATTACTTCTACTACTATGGCTAACGCTTTAGCAATAAAGTAAAGTAATTACATGACGTTTATGTTGACACGCATGTCATAAATAAATTAAAGACAACTCCTATGGCTCCTGCCGGTTGTCATACTCATCGACATGCAAGTCGTGATTCCTATTACAAGAACATGATCATCTCATACATCACATATATCATACATCACATCCTTTGGCCATATCACATCACATGGCATACCCTGCAAAAACAAGTTAGACGTCCTCTAATTGTTGTTTGCATGTTTTACGTGGCTGCTATGGGTTTCTAGCAAGAACGTTTCTTACCTACGCAAAACCACAATGTGATATGTCAATTGCTATTTACCCTTCATAAGGACCCTTTTCATCGAATCCGATCCGACTAAAGTGGGAGAAACTGGCACCCGCTAGCCACGTTATGCAACTAGTGCATGTCAGTCGGTGGAACCTGTCTCATGTAAGTGTACGTGTAAGGTCGGTCCAGGCCGCTTCATCCCACAATGCCGCCGAATCAAGATTGACTAGTAACGGTAAGCATATTGAATAAAATCAATGCCCACAACTACTTTGTGTTCTACTCGTGCAAAGAATCTACGCAATAGACCTAGCTCATGATGCCACTGTTGGGGAACGTAGCAGAAATTCAAAATTTTCCTACGTGTCACCAAGATCTATCTATGGAGAAACCAGCAACGAGGGGAAAGAGAGTGCATCTACATACCTTGTAGATCGCTAAGCGGAAGCGTTCAAGTGAACGGGGTTGATGGAGTCGTACTCGTCGTGATTCAAATCACCGATGACCAAGTGCCGAACGGACGGCACCTCCGCGTTCAACACACGTACAGCCCGGTGACGTCTCCCATGCCTTGATCTAGCAAGGAGAGAGGGAGAAGTTGAGGAAGACTCCGTCCAGCAGCAGCACAACGGCGTGGTGATGATGGAGGAGCGTGGCAATCCTGCAGGGCTTCGCCAAGCACCGCGGGAGAGGAGAAGGACTTAGGAGAGGGGGAGGGCTGCGCCAGCACATTGGTACGGTTGCCCTCCCACCCCCTTCATATATATAGGGGCAAGGGAGGGGGGCCGCCCCCCTCAGATCCCATCTGAGGAGGGGGCGGCGGCCAGGAGGGGTGGCTTGCCCCCCAAGGCAAGGGGGGGCGCCCCCTTCTAGGGTTCCCCCAAACCCTAGGCGCCTTGGGCCCTTGTGGGGGGAGGCGCCCAGCCCACTAAGGGGCTGGTCCCTCTCCACATACAGCCCATAGGGCCCCCCGGAGCAGGTGGACCCTCCCGGTGGACCCCCGGAACCCCCTTCGGTGGTCCCGGTACAATGCCGGTAACCCCCGAACTCTTCCGGTGACCGTATGATGACTTCCCATATATAAATCTTTACCTCCGGACCATTCCGGAACTCCTCGTGACGTCCGGGATCTCATCCGGGACTCCGAACAACATTCGGTAACCACATACAAACTTCCTTTATAACCCTAGCGTCATCGAACCTTAAGTGTGTAGACCCTACGGGTTCGGGAGACATGCAGACATGACCAAGACGTTCTTCGGTCAATAACCAACAGCGGGATCTGGATACCCATGTTGGCTCCCACATGTTCCACGATGATCTCATCGGATGAACCACGATGTCAAGGACTTAATCAATCCCGTATACAATTCCCTTTGTCTATCGGTACGATACTTGCCCGAGATTCGATCGTCGGTATCCCGATACCTTGTTCAATCTCGTTACCGGCAAGTCTCTTTTACTCGTTCCACAACACATCATCCCGTGATCAACTCCTTGATCACATTGTGCACATTATGATGATGTCCTACCGAGTGGGCCCAGAGATACCTCTCCGTCACACGGAGTGACAAATCCCAGTCTCGATTCGTGCCAACCCAACAGACACTTTCGGAGATACCTGTAGTGTAAATTTATAGCCACCCAGTTACGTTGTGACGTTTGGCACACCCAAAGCACTCCTACGGCATCCGGGAGTTGCACAATCTCATGGTCTAAGAAAACGATACTTGACATTAGAAAAGCTTTAGCATACGAACTACATGATCTTGCGCTAGGCTTAGGATTGGGTCTTGTCCATCACATCATTCTCCTAATGATGTGATCCCGTTATCAACGACATCCAATGTCCATGGTCAGGAAACCGTAACCATCTATTGATCAACGAGCTAGTCAACTAGAGGCTTACTAGGGACATGGTGTTGTCTATGTATCCACACATGTATCTGAGTTTCCTATCAATACAATTCTAGCATGGATAATAAACGATTATCATGAACAAGGAAATATAATAATAATCAATTTATTATTGCCTCTAGGGCATATTTCCAACATATACATGGTTCTTAGGTTTAGTATTGCACCAAGGCTACTTGTGACGCTAAGTTTGGAGAAAGAATGTTATTATTTTCTTGGTGAGAAGTGATGTCAAAATTGGCATCCTCCTGAAATTGAAAACCTATTAAAAATTAAAAATATTAAAAAATTGTTCAATGTGCATTAAAAAAAATCAATGTATTAAAAAATAGCATGTATTCTAAAAATATTCATCATATATTAAAGAATTTTCAACATGTATTGAAAATAAACAGATAAATTAATTTTTAATGCAATTTTTGGAATTTTGAAACCATTTTATAAAACTGGAACATTTTTTGAAGTTCCTTTTTCTGAAAGACCTACATTATTTGAAATTTCCATTTTTTAAAAAACAACATTTTTTGAAAAACCAAACCATAATAAAAAAAATCGAAAAATAAAAATAAACTATAAATAAAAACAATAAAGAAAAGGAAAAACAAAACATTAAAAACACCAGAACACAAACCCAAAACGAGAGAAGAAAAACAGTGAAAGAAAAACAGAAGCGCATGAGTGAAGCCCCAAACTGGGCTGCTCCACCGCGATTCGCAGGGCATCAACTTGGGTTTACCCATAGCCTGGATATTTGTGCGACACTTTTATTTAGCCTAGAATTTCTCAAAAAAAAAAAAGCCTAGAGTTCATTTCCATTCTTTTAGACAAAGGTTCATTTCCAAAGGGAAGTAATATATTAACTTCTTGAGTGTTGGCGGGGACTTCTCTTTGTTTTTTTCCATTTTTTTTTGTTTTCTGGTTTTCTTGCAGTTTTCGGTGTCTTTTCTTTTGTTTTTATGTAGAAACATGAACGTTATTTGACATCCCACCATAAAGTACTACTTTAATGACTTTTTTTGCAGGGAAATATTTTAGTGATCTAAAAGGTCTTATATTACTTTACAGTGGTAGTAATTGTTTTTTATGGTCTATTTAACTGATTGTGTGGAAATCTTTCAAAAACTACGAATGCATTTTTTATAAACGTATGAATGTTTTAAAAATGTTTATTTTCATTTCTTGAAGTTTTCAAAATTTATGAAATTTCTAAAATTGACATAAATTTTTGAATACCTGGAATTAATTAGCCCCATATTGTGAACTTAATGAGTATGACCGCGAGACTCATTTCCCTTCAACCAATATTTTCGAATATCTAACCATTTGAGGCGTTTTTTCGGATGCGGTGGCACATATAAAATGATGACTTTGGCCAAATAAGCATTTTTTTGCAGGCATGGCTAAATAAGCATATGACATGATGACAAGTTAGTAAATAACAAAAGCGAAAGGTAGAGAAATTTAGAGAATCGCATTATTTAAATTAAAAATAGAAAGAAAGTGTAAAAGGTCAAAAGGCCAAGTAGTCCATGGGATATGTGGAAACATGTAGGTAAATTTAATTAATCATATTATTTAAACTTTTTAAAAATTGAAAGGCCAAGTAGTCCGAGAGATACGGGGAAACAGTAGGAAAATTTAAAGAATCATATTATTCAAAAAGTGAAAAATGAAAGATAAAAAGGTTGAAAAGCCAAGTAGTGCGAGAAATATGGAGAAAAAGGAACGTAAGAATCTCAAATTTTATAAAGAATTGGGCAGAGCATGAAACATTTTTAACAAAAAAAAAGAGGGGAATATAGAGGCCAAGTAAAAGTGAAATATATGGATGATCTATGCATTTACAAAGATCAGCAAAGGATCTGGACAAGGTCCACACACACAGCTGCTGCAAAAGCAGGTAGGTAAGCACTCTTACATGATAAACTGCCACCACTCACTGAGACATCATGCACAAACTGAAACCTACGCTCACGGCTGAACTAGCTAGCTTTGCTGCTATACTCACACGGCAAACGATTCTGACATCATCTTGTTTGAGTTGCTCATCATCGTGAAGGGCTGGAAAGAACGGCGCCGCCGGGGGGCCAATCACCTGTCGGAGATCGGCGGGCCGCCATACCGGACTGTGCACATCTTCAGATCCCTCGGCATCTCGACCTCTTTCAGCCACGCGAGGCGCCGGCCTTCTTGCTCATTGCTGGTCACTGTCAGTAGAAGAGGAGACAAATCAGTTAGCCTTGGATTACACCAGTGTAATGAACTAGCCGGAAACATATTTAATTAGCAGAAGCATCATCGGTCATCACGATGATTACCGACCAATGTTCAAGCCTCGATGGAGCCCTAAATATCTTTAGGGGTGAGGCTAAGCTACATTACTTTAACACTGTTCTACAACATGGACGGCTAGTGTAATTCAGAACATGGTTTATGTACAAGTGGTTTCGACATTCCGTTCTTCCAAAACCCGCGGGGCTTAAAACCGTGTGCTTACACTATTAATTAAGAGAATTAATCATGTCCACAGGATGCAAATGGAGCGTGTACCATAAACAAAGATAGGTACTACCTATAGGCTGCTGGTTGTTACTTAACTAACAGACCTCTCTCCACATTCAGTGGGCTGCTCACAAGGCAAACTACTGTTTTTGATGGTGCAAAATATAATGTGAGCTCATGCATTTCTAGTTGCATGCATGCTAATTCAGAACTAGCTTTTTTTGATAAATGACATTTCATTCAGCTAGTAGCAAGTCAATGCATGATCATGATGTTAATTATCTGGATTAGATTTCTGAGATCAAGAATGCCAACAACTTACTGGGATGATGGGAGGAGTACGGAACATCCGCGTAGTAGGTGCAATCTCGTTCCTCCTCTATGGAGTAAGGGGGGCCAAGGATGTCGAGGATGGCGCATGGCGCGATGGCCATGAAACGGTGCATGTTGCCTCCCGCCTTCGGGTAGAGGACCGACGTGTCGCACGGAGCGGTGAAGAGATCATTCACGACCAGCTCTGCCAACCTCAATGCAAGGAAGAAAATCAAGCCCTAACGTTATCTCGCACTCATTTGCTACTCATGCTATTGTGGGCAGCAAATAATTAGTAGCAGGGAAATTGTAGTCGTAGATAGAACGGCTCGGAAGCTTACTTTGATCGTCTGGCGATGAGGCGGTTGGATCATCGGGATCAACCCAGTCATACGACTTTATATGCATCGATCCGATGAGCGGCTTGCTGAACACGGTCATCCCGGGGTGATTGTGTAGAGGGATGACCGCATTTTGCGGCAGGAACAAGATGACCATCTGTGAAGAAGCAAGAAAAAGACACGTCAGCAATAATTCATTTTTACCAAGGAAATAAATAGCACGCTACAACAAAATAGCGCCGACCTCAAAATACGCTATTAGCATGCTATTAGCGAGGTGTTGTACATAAATTTATTTAGCGAGCCAATTCTCAGCAGCTATAGCATGCTTTCTTTTCCGCTGATTTTTACTAGTCAGCTAGCTAGCTGCACTGCAAAATTCAGATCGGACATGCTGATTTTTTTTTTTGCTTACCGAGAAATTGTCAGATTTGTATATGGTGGTGTGTGTGATGGTTGGGTTCCCTGGGGCCGGATTATCTCTAGTCTTGAAGAACCTCATGTCTGGACTCAGGCCGACGTCCGCTGGCCTCATTCTGTCTGCAGATAGATAACCAGAATTCAGTCGATCCAGAACACAACATCTTTCATCATCTTCAGTCAGTCAGTTTGCTGATCCATCGCATTTCAACGCAACCATGGAGGGGCGAGGGGTGCGTACCGAGCATGGCGCGGAGCAGGGCGACCTCGGGTGGCGCGGGCACGGTGCCGGGGCCCTTGAAGACGGCGCGGCAGGCCCGGAAGAGCCGCTGCAGCGCCGTCGGCGGCTGCGGCTGCGGCTGCGCGCGCCTCCTCGCTTGCCGCGGCCTGCCCCCTCTGGTCTTGGCCGCCAGCACCCGCCTCCGCTTGGCGGGCACGTCCCCCGCCAGGTTCAGCTCCGCCGCACCCGCGCCCATCGGTGGGAATCACCAGCGCACGCCTCGGAAGGAAGAAAGAAAGAAGAGATGAGATCAGAGGACGGCCGAGAGGAAAGGTGGTGGTGGTGGGGGAAGCCATGCTGAGCGGCGGGGATATTTGTGCATGCGACTGTGCAGGTGGGAGAGGTGCAAAACCATGGGCTCGACGACGATGGATCCACGGCGCGCGAGAGACCGCCAGCTGCCAGCGAGCGAATCCAGGGACGGCTCGACGCCTTTCGGTGGACGACGCCCGGTCCTGTTGTTTCGGACGGGTCGGTGCAAAGGAAACCAGCTGCGCCGGAACCCACGGTTGGTCGTCCGGCCGTTTTTTCACATGGTCACGTGAACACCAACCTGGTAAAATTGAAAAGGCAGCGGAATGCTTGCTTTTACACACACAAAAAAAGAAAAATTATGATCAAGATCGAAGAACCCTCTGAGCTTGACACAAACACTTGTCACCTGCTTCTGCCATCATTATAGTATACATAAAAAAAAATGACGGATCATCTTCTTAGCCGAGTTCGATGCGTCCTCATCGCTGATATGCAGCTTTACGAATCTACAAGATGACTCACCAAAGGTAAACCATTAACACTGAACGAATCAGACAATCATCTTCCAGATGTCATCGATGCCGACCACGGTCTGCATCCGTTCCCGGACTACCTCCCAAGCTTCACGCTGACATTGGAGCAAACGCCATCGCGACAGCTGAGCCTGAGGACACACGTCCACCATGAGGATGCCGCCGTTGCCACATCATCCTTTCTTGAACAAACTGATTTTTAAATCCATCCCACAACAATAGGGCCGGTCGCCTCGTCGGGGAAGGATCTGAAAATCTTTATTTAGCGCCTCCATCGCCTCCGCTGAAGGCAGACGTTGAACAACCTAGAACACAAATTTACTATGACCTAAAACTATCCACATGCATGGATCCACCCTCACCACCGACGATCGAGATCGTCGATTTAGGGGGAGCCGCCAAAGGACGGCACCGGAGGAACTCTCTCGGCGAAATGTCTTTTTTTTTTCTTTGAGAGTAGAGGAAAAAAGAACGACCAGGTAGCCCTTTTCCGACGAGGGACTCTCTCCTCAACAAACTACTATGGGCTCCTTTGGTTTACGGGAAAAGCATAGGAAAAATGGCGGAATACTGTTGGCACGAAACATTCCTGTCCTAGCGTTTGGAACACGGGAATGACCATAGAAAATTCACAGGATAGGAATTCAGTTCCTACGCTTTTGGAGGGATTTCATAGGATTCTAAACATCCAGGAGGTGTTTGTTTCTGTGACTGGTAATGTAAACATAATGGGAAACAGATTACACCCTGTAACAGCTCCACACGGGATAAACCACATTCTGTTTGGTTCAGCTGCGTAAAGGAAATGGATCCGCAGGAGGAGGTTGATGGAGGAGGAAGAGATCGATCCGGAGATAGGCCTTGCTGCTCCTCGTCGGCGGCTTCAACCGTCCACCCTCGTCGTCGTCGGCGGCGGCGTTTCCGGCGACTGATGTGGCGAGGTTGTTCCCGGCGGCTAATGCTCCAAAATTGCATCACCATATGGCATTCGTGGAAAATGTGGCAAAAGTAAAATCGATGCTCCAAAATGTTATTATCAAACGTATTTTGGAGCATCGATTTTGCCTTTTTCGTCACATTTTACACGAATGCCATATGGTGATGAAATTTTGCAAGCTATCAAAACATTTGTCAAAGCTTCACACAAAAAAATTCAGAATATTTTGAATTTCTTACGTCTGGAACACTGATTTTGAATGGATAACTAAATAGGTGGTGCTACATAGCACTCTGACATACACAGTATAATTCAAAGTTAAGTCTGTACAGTACTCTTACTTAACCCCTACCTTTTGATCCTACGAAGTGCATCATTCAACTCACACATGCAAATATTGGCAATGTGATATATACATGCAACTAAAAAATACATTATGGGAAACAAAATGTAATCCATGACAGAAAATACAATGATAATCTTGTCCTTTATAGCAATATAATGATAATCTTGGCCTGATGTTTCTTAGTTGTAGCCTCATCCTATTTTCTTATGCAAAGAAATCAAGACCAGAGCAGTAACTATCAATCAGATTTATACCAAAGTGAGTCCCCACCACCCCCTAACTGGAAAAAGTAATGATATTGGCATCTATATTATTGAAAGTACAGTACACATAAGCTATATATACTTTTAGTTTTGCTACTCTATGTTCAGAAAGTAAACATGGATTCAGGAGATAAACTCATATGTTCGGAATAGATCCAACTGGGAAAGGCTTTTCACACTTCAAATATATGTTGAAAAGCAGACATATCCAACATAAGCTGTTTGTAGTACACGCTGAGATATCTATTCATGTGTATGCCACGGCAAAGCTAATTGATAACTGAAGAAATAGCAGAATCGCAGACAGAGCCGGGGGACAGAACAATAACTAAAATAGGGGATTCCATCTGAGATAATCGGAGGTGAACTCAACCAGAGCGCACTGGCACGAGCAGGAGCATCAAGGGGATACATACCTCTAGTGTAGCCGCCGCATGGGACACTGGAGAGCTTGACGGATGTTCTTGTACCTCCGGCGAACTCAGCGCTTCTTCCTTAAGCGAACTCGGCGGCGACATTCGATGTTTCGTCCAAATTGATCTCATGGAGATGCTGGCCGAGTAGCCTTCCTTCTTATACTTAGAGTTGGATGGTCAAGAAAGGAGGACATGGAGCGAGGCGTTCTTGGTGGCCACGTACACGGGCCAGGTCTCCACAGTGGGTTCGCATGCGCCGCACAGGGACAGATGCCGGCACCGGATCAGCAGAACGTAAGCGTCCCAGGCGACAATGTAGGGGGGCTGCAGCAGCTGGTCCAGCGTGGCGCGGAGGCCGGCGGCGATGACCTCGTGGCTCTTGGCGACGCCAAGCCACGCTTGGCCCTCTACCGTCATCTACCAGAGCCTCTCCTCCAATTCATCGTTGCGGTAGCGCGAGCACTCCAGTTCAGCCACTACAGGCTGAATCCGCCCCACCGCAGCGCGCTTCACAGTAGCCAACATTGCCCTCGCGTGCTGCCAGTGCGCCGCAACACCTCGCCCCAAGAGAGCACGTCGGCCGCCTTATCGTCCTCTGCCGTGACGCCTCAGCCCGCCAAGGCCAGCGCCGAGGCCGACAAGGCGCGCAGGACGCCCGCCATGACGCATCACTCCTTACTTTGCTTATGCGGCGTGGACGCCGGCGGCAAGCGGCGGGGCGTGCCCGGCGGTGGAGGCTGGCAATGATAAGCGGTTGTGGTGGTGAACCAGCTAAATAAGGATTAATGATCACAGATAGAATTCTAACTAATGCAGGGTGTTTTTTGCAAAAAGAAAACATTATATCAGAAACACACCTAAAATAGCACTGCGGGTGAATTCTCAGAAACAGAGAGATTTTTCTGCAAAAACGCCGACGACGACCAGAAACAATAAGCCCTTTATTGTTAGGTAAAGATAAAGATTTTTTTGGTCTGCAAGCGCCCGTAAAAGAACAATGGAGATGTCCCACCTATGTATATACCTTATGCATATACATGGTTCTTAGGTTTAATATTGCACCAAGGCTACTTGTGACACTTAGCTTAGAGAAAGAACGTTATTAATTTATTGGTGAGAAGAGATGTCAAAATTGGCATGCCCCTAAAACTGAAAACCTATTAAAAAGTAAAATTATAAAATTTTAATAATTGTTCAGTATATACAAAATATATGTTCATCATATATTTAAAAAGATTTCTAGATATTTAAAAATGTTAAGTGAACATTAAAAAATATTCAATGTATTAAAAAATAGTATGTATTCATAAATTATTTATCATATATAAAATATTTTTAAACTTGTATTAAAAATAAAAGATAAATTCTGTGTTTTAATTATTTTTTTGAAATTTTAAACCATTTTAAAAAACAGTAATATTATTTGATATTCACATTTATTTGAAAAGAGAAACATTATTTAAGACTGGACTAGAATAAAAAAATCGAAAAAAGCAAATAAAAATTAAATGAAGTAAGTAAAAGGAAGAAAGAAAATGGAAAACAAAACACAAATTGAAAACGAGAAAAGAAAACAGTGAACAAAAATGCAGAAGCGCGCGAGTGAAGCCCCAAACTGGGGCGGTTCACCGCGACCCTCGAAATTTGGGCTGCATTGTCTTGTTTATTTCCAATTTTGCAACCAACTGAGCTACCCAGTGTTTTGTTTGGGAAAATTTGTTTGGTCTATTAAATAGTCCCACCTCGCCTTTTTACGCCTAGTCCTCTCAATTTATATACCCTTTGAGCTTCGATGTATCAAGAAGCTTTCTCGGGAATAAATAAACAAAGGAAGGAAAGTGGAAAGTAAGAAAGGAAATGTAATCAATCCAAATTAAGGAAGGAGAGCAGCCTTCTAATTCTCAATTTGACAGAGAAATAATGATCAACATGCATGTGCACGGATTATGCGTGAATATCAGTTTTGTTTCAGTATGGTTACAAACACCCCTGAATAGCAAGATTGGTGGTCTGTGTTTCCCTTTTGGGCATCACTGTGAGCATCTGAATTCTGCATTGCTTATTAGCTCACAACTCATGGTTTGGTTTTTGCGTGATTATTAAAGTTGCGGCCATGTGTTACATTAGGATCAAATAGCTAACAGAAAGTTAAATAATCAGAGGTTGACTCCGCTATGATTTTTTAAGCTCTCACTGTATATGTGATAAAATCTGTACTGTATTCAGTATGATGCCCTTGACTCATATTCATATGTCTAATTTCATGGCTAAAACATGGTTTTTATGTTTTTTTTGCGAGAAATTCCCAATCTATTCATCTTCAATCATGGCAGTACAAAGAACAATACAGGTAATAAAAATTACAACCATGTCCGTGGACCACCTAGCGACGACTATAAGCACTAGAGCGAGCCGAAGGCGCGCCGCATCATTGCCCCTCCCTCATCACAGCCGGACAAACCTTATTGTAGTAGACAGTCGGGATGTCATCATGCTAAGGTCCTATAGGACTAGCGCACCAGAGTAGCAGCCATCGCCGAACGAGGACGAACAAAGACCAGATCCAAATAGATCCACCGAAGACCAGTACCGACTGAATCCCGCAAGATCCGACGAAGACAAACCTCCACACGCCCTCCGATGAGGCTAGAAGCACCATCATGACATGATAGAATGTGCGCGACATTATTCCTACTAAGGGACATCGCCGCCGCCACACGACGACAACCAAGACGCTGAATCTAACAAGAATGAGAACGGGTTCCCTCCCACCGGCGGGGAGCCAAGATCCTCCGCACCTCCATGGCCTAGAGGCAATCGGAGATGGGACAGAGTTTTTGTGTTAACCATGTATTTCTTTCTAAATAATACTTCTATATATTTCTTTCTTCTTTCCCCCACCATGCTGCAAATATTGATGTACTGAATAATATGTGTTTTAATCCCAAACTTTCTATCATAGTGTTAACAACTAATCAAAGCTTTGCTAGCTTAAAACTATTTCTTAATACAACTAAAATTTAGCTAGCATAGGCCACATAGTTTGGCTTGTTCATTGCAACATTTTAATAGGTAGATATTTATCAGCTTATAATGTATTCTGTTTTTTAGAAGGAGAGTACGGGGAAAACAATCTGTTGCGACTAGCGGGGCTTGCGAAAGCAGCATGCATAGGTGGACAAGCTCATCGCGTTGAAATTAATCACTTTTGTCGTGAATAGGTGGACAATATGACCATGATGGCGAAGAGAGTAGTAACACAGGTGGGTCGCCTGGAGCATGCGAGGATTTGTTTTTCCGTCGCAACGCACACGCATGTATGCTAGTTAAATAATTAAAAGCAAGAAAGAAAAAAGGAAACAAAACACAAACTTTAAACGAGAAAAAAAACAGTGAACGAAAAAACAGAAGCGCACAGTGAAGCGCCAAACTGGGCCGATCCACTATGCCCCTGGAAATTTGGCCTGCGTTGTTTTGTTCATTTCCAAATGGAAGAATTATATTATCTTCTTGAGTAATTGCAGAGAATCCTCTTTTTTTGTTTTCCAGTTTTCTTTGAGTTTTAGTTTAGTTTAGTTTTGGTTTTTATATCAAAACATGAACATTTATTTAACTTATTTGTCTTACAATCTATTTAACTAATTGTGTGGACATCTCTCAAAAACGATGGGTACATTTTTTTCAAATGTATGAATGGTTTTAAAAAATTAATTTTAAATTCTTAAATTTTTCCTAATTAATTAAATTTCTAAAATTTACATAAATTTTGGAATAGTTGAAAAAATAGCCCCATATTATGTACGTAACGCGTATGACTGCGACATGCATTTCCCTTCAACCAATATTTTTGAATATCTAACCATTTGAGGCGGTTTTTTTCTGATGTTTTGTGGCACATAAAAAATATAAATTTGGCCAAATAATAATATGGCATGATGACAACTCAGTAAATAATAGAAAAGAAAGGTTGAGAAATTTATAAATCACATTATTTAAATTCTAAAATTTCAAAGTTTGAAAAGTCGAAAGGTCAATTAATCCATAAGATATGTGGAAACATGTAGCTAAATTAAAGAATCATAATGTTTGAAAATTTTAATAATTGCAAAGCCAAGTAGTCCAAGAGATATGTGGAAATAGTAGGAAAATTTAAAGAATCATATTATATAAAGAAAAAAAGAAAGTTCAAAAAAAATCGAAAGGCCAAGTAGTGTGAGAAATATTGGGAATAGGAACGTAAGAATCTCAATTTGGTAAAGAATTGTGAAGAGCATGCAACATCTTTACTCCTATACAATTTCAGCAGGATGCCAATTTTGACATCTCTCCTCACCAGGAAAATAACAACGTTCTTCTCCAAGCTTAGCGTCATAAGTAGCCTTGGTGCAGTATTAAACTTAACAAGTATATGCATAACGTATCTCTACTCCTAAAGGAGGAGTCCATATGTCGTTTCATTGGCTTAATCAGTAGTGCAAAAAATAGAAACCAAGCACCTGATCAATTTGGAAATCAAATAATTAATGCAATTAATTACCAGATAATTAATTACATGTGCGCGCAATGAATTAATTTCATTTAAGTAGGGATTTATTTCACGCAAACAAATAATGAAATGGAACAATTAATATACTCCCTCCGTTTCCTAAATATTTATCTTTTTAGAGATTTCAAATGGACTAGCAAATACATATATATATAGACATATTTTAGAGTGTAGATTCACTCATTTTGCTTTGTATGTAGTCAATTGTTGAAATATCTAGAAAGACAAATATTTAGGAATGGAGATAGTAATTAATTAATCAGTCACACACTTAATTAGGCATGTAGATAATTAATAGTAAAACATTCCGTCAACTTTATCTTTACTATAAAAGGGGAGTTGGGGATTGTACGCGGTACATCCAACTCTTCTACTTCCCTTGATCCCCGTATGAAAAAAGACCCATCAACTCTCACCTCCACACACGCAAAAAGAAAAACCAACCACCCTTGCCTCACATAAAAAGAAAAGAAAAAAGGGGAGTTCATACGTCGTCTCATTGGTACCCAATCAATAATACAAAAACAATTTGGAGATCAAGTACTGAATCAATTTGGAAACGAAGCCATTAATGCAATTACATAGCTAGACAACTAATTATGTGTGGAATTAATTAAGTTCATTTAAATAGATATTTTTACACCAAATTAATTATCTCTACTCCTAAATGGAGTCCGTACATCGTTTTGTTGGTACTCAATCATTAATACAAAGAGATATTAGAAACCAAGCACCCAATCAATTTGGAAATCAAATCATTAATGCAACTAATTACCAGATAATGAATTACATGTGCACGCTGTGAATTAATTTAATTTAAGTAGGCATTTAGTTCATGCCAAATCAATAATGAAATCGAACAATTAACGTAATTAACTAATTAGTCAGAACTTAAGTAAGGATGCAGATAATTAATAGTAAAAAATTATTCAACTACATCTGTACTATAAAAGGGGGGAATTGGAGATTGTACGTGGTACTTCCAACTCTACTTCCCTTGACCCCCCTATGAAAAAAACCCATCAACTCTCACCCCCCCACAAGCATAAAAACCCATCAACTCTCACCCCCCACAAGCATAAAAAACCATCAACTCTCACCGCCACAAGCATAAAAAACCAACCTCTCTCGCCTCATGCAAAAAGAAAAGAAAAGAAAATAGGGGAGTTCATACGTCATCTCATTAGTACCCATTCAATAATGCCAAAACAATTAGGAAATAAAGGTGGTGTTTGGTTCTCTAGTCCTAGGACTTTTCTAGTCCCTAGGACTTTTTGAAAAAGACTCTCAAGGAGGTGCTTCTAAGGACTTTTAGCAAAAAGTCCCAAAAATGTCCCACCCTGTTTGGTTTGCCAGGGACTTCTTCAAGTCCCAACACAAAAAAGTCTCTAAAACCAAACACCCCCAAAGTACCTAATCAATTTGGAAACAAAGCCATTAATTCAATTAATTAGTGAGACAATTACTTACGCATGCAATTAATTAATTCCATTTAAATATGGATTTTTCTGCACCAAATTAATTATCTCTACTGGTAAGGGGGAGTATGTACTTCGTTTAGTTGGCACTCAATTATTAATGCAAAGAAAAATTACAAACAAAGCACCCAATCCATTTGGAAATCAAATAATTAATGTTATTAAATAGCAGATAATGAATACGTGCGCATATAATGAATTAATTTCATCTAAGTAGGGATTTATTTCGTCCGAAATAAACAATGAAATCGAATAATTAATATAATCAATTAATTAGCTAGGCACTTAATTAGGGATGCAGATAATTAATAGTAAAAAGTTTCTTGAACTCTATCTCTACTATAAAAGGGGAGTAGGGGATTGTACATGGTACATCCAACTCTACTTCCCTTGATCACCCTATGAAAAAACATGAACTCTCCCTTCCCACATGCATGAAGAAACAAAATCCAGTACACAGTCGAAAGAAGGAAGGATTTCATACATCATCTCATTGGTACACAGTCGAAAGTGCAAAAACAATTTGGATACCCAGTACCAAATCAATGTGGAAACAAAGGCATGAATGCAATTAAATAGCCAGATAATTAACTATGCATGCAATTAACTAAATCTATTTAATAGGGATTTTTTCACACCAAATTAATTATCTCTAATCTTAAAACAGGAGTCAGTACGTTGCTTCATTGGTACTCAATCATTAATGGAAAGGAAAAATTAGAAACCTAGCACCCAATCAATTTGTAAATCAAATAATTAATGCATTTAACTACTAGATAATGAATTACATGTGCATGCAATGAATTATTTTCAGTTAAGTATTGATTTAATTTGTGCCAAATCAATAATTAAATCAAAAAATTAATATAATTAATTAATTAGCTAGACACTTAATTAGTAATGCAAATAATTAATAGTAAAAATTCTTTAACACTATCTCTACCACAGGAGGGGAGTTCAGAATTGTACGTGATACATCCAACTCTACTTCCCTTGACCCCCTATGAAAAAACCCATCAACTCTCATCTCCCCACACGCATAAAAAACCAACCCCTCTTGCCTCACGCAAAAGGAATAGAAAAAATAGGGGAGTTCATACGTCATCTCGTTGGTACCCAATCAATAATGAAAAAACAATTTGGAAACTAAATACCGAATCAATTTTGAAACAAAGCCATTAATTACACATGCAATTAATTCTATCCATTTAAATAGGGATTTTTCGCACCAAATTTATTTAACTCTACTTCTAAAGGGGATTCGTTTTGTTGGCACTCAATTATTAATACAAAGAAAAATTACAAATGATGCCCACAATCCATTTGGAAAGCAAATCATTGATGCAATTAATAAGCAGATAATGAATTACGTGCGCATGTAATGAATTAATTTCATTTAAGTAGGCTGGTCATAATGGTAGTATCATAGCTAGTATTATGCATGCCAATTAGGTAATGTTGATGAGGTGTAATAAAATTAAATGCAGAAAGAGAGGGTTGAGTATCATATCATGATACCGTATCATAATAAATGCAATGTTACTATGTGTCATGCATGATAATAAATAGAGTACTACATGATACTATTATTTGAGTACTATGCATTAGGGAGGTAATATCATACACTAGTATCATATGCATGATACTAGTATACAATACTCCCTATTACAACTAGCCGTAGGAATTTTTTCATGCCAAATGAATAATGAAATCGAATACTTAATATAATTAATTAATTAGTTATGCACTTAATTAGGAATTCAGATAATTAATAGTAAAAAATTTCTTGAACTCGGTCTCCACTATAAAAGGGAGTTTGGGATTGTACGTGGTACATCCAATTCTATTTCCCTTGACCCCCCTATGGAAAAAGATATCATCAACTCTCACCTCCCCACACACATCAAAAACCAAACTCCCTCGCCTCATGCAATAAGAAAAAAAGAAGGGAGTTCATACGTCATATCATTGGTACACAGTCAAAAGTGCAAAAGAAATTTGGAACCCAATACCAAATCAACGTGGAGACCATGCCATTAATGCAATTAAATAACCAGAAAATTAAATCCACGTGTAATTAGTTAGGTCCATTTAAATAGGTATTTTTTCACACCAAATTAATTATCTGTACTCTAAAAGTGGGAGTCAGTACATCATTTTTTGGTACTCAATCATTAAAAAAAAAAAGAAACCGAGCACCCAATCAATTTGGAAACCAAATCATTAATGCATTTAATTAGTAGATAATTAATTTCATTTCCATAGGAATTTATTTCGCGTCAAATTAATAAGTTGAACAATTATTATAATTAATAAATTACTCAGACACTTAATTAGGTATGCCGATAATTAATCGTAAAGGTTTATTTAATAGTATGTTCACTATAAAAGGGGAGTTGGGGATTGTACTTGGTACATCCAACTCTACTCCCCTTGAACCCCTTACGAAAAAAGCCATTAACTCTCACCTCCCAACGCGCACAAGAAAACAAACCTCACACAAAAAATGGAGTTCGTACACTGGATCGTTGGTACCCAGTCAATAATGCAAAAACAATTTGGAAATCAAATGCTGAATCAATTTGGAAACCGAGCCATTAATGCAATTAATTAGTCAGACAATTAATTACACATGCAATTTCTACTCCTAAAGGGGAGTTTCTACGTCCTTTCATTGATACTTAATCATTAATGTAAAAACAAATTGGAAACCGAGCACCCAATCAATTCAGAAATCAAATCATTAATGCATTTAATTACCAGATAATGAATTACATGTGCACGCAATGAATTAATTTCAGTTAAGTAGGGATTTATTTTGCTCCAAATCAATAATGAAATCAATCAATTAATATAATTAATTAATTAGCACACACTTATTTAGGAATGTAGATAATTAATAATGAAAGTTTCTTTAACACTATCTCTACCATAGGAGGGGAGTTCGGGACTGTACGTGATACATCCAACTCTACTTCCCTTGATCCCCTATGAAAAAACCCATCAACTCTCATCTCCCTACACGTATAAAAACCAACCTCTCTCGCCTCACGCGAAAGGAAAAAAATAGGGCCTGGCGCCGAGTAATAAAAGAAATATGGCCTGGCGCCGAGGTCGATGTCGATGCAGGGCGTCGGCGTGATGCGGTAAAGGCGTGGCAAAACCTGAATTCGCAGGTCGGTCCGAGCTCCGGATGCGGCATTCGTCGGGCTATGTACGGAAACTGACCGAACCACCATGCGACTGTCGTGAATGTGGCCACCATTTGATAAACCTGTGTACATATGATGGACAAACCAGAGTAATAATTCCTTGAGAAAAATGAACCCGAACAAGCAAAAAATATTAGGTATTGATAGCACCTGGTTTATTTGTTGTAGTAATCCGAAGGAAGGTGATTCTCAAAATTGGGACTCGCTCCGCACACCCATTGCCTGATGGGCGATAAAACGACGGCATAGCAATGCTGGTAAAGGTTGGCTCGCCGAGGCAAAGCCCTCGGCCCAGCTAATGTGACGGAGCTGGTTGGCTAGTGACGCCGAAGTGTCCGGAGTAGGTTGATGAAGAGATGGCGAAGCCCCCGGTCCAGCCGAGATGTCGAAGCCCCGATGTCAGCCGATGAGTCGAAATAGGTCGGCGTGATGGACACCAGCTTCAAGAAGCGATAGTGCGGCCCTGTCGATGCAGGTCGTGACGTGGTCGATGCCGGTTTAATGAAGCAACCATGCGGCGATGCCGGTATGCCCACTCCGTGTAATCCGTGGGGCGGCGATGTTGGTGATGTTTATCCTCCACGATGCCGGACTCTTGTTCGGCTTGCCGAGATGATGATCCGAAGAAGTTGAGCTCGGCTCAACAAAGTGACGCCGTGTCTTAGCGCAGGTCAGCAGCCGTGGAGTAATGTTGCCGGACTGGTTTGACACCAGCATGATGTTGAAGATCATGTTCAAAAGATCTTAAAGTTAGTGGGATGTGTTCGGGAACAAAACACAATACCCCATACAAAACTTCCTTCAAAAGGGATGTCCGAAATCCTGTTCATAGAAAAGATGAACTCGGGTCGGATTCGTTTTCGCGCAGAAAACAAATCCGAAAAGGGATGCACTAATCGGAAGGTTCCCGGAGTTTGGACGGTCGGATCGAGCTGAAATTTTGAGAGGTGGTAGATACAGGAATTCCGCAGCCGATCAACGGTTGGATCTTCCAAAGGACGTCCGAGCTAGAAGCTGGACACCACGCCGTAAACACATCCAAATTCCCGTCCAGATTTGACAGGGATCCGGTATATCGTGGATTGCCAGAGATTCCTCCATCGGAACTCGACGAAATTTTCTAGGGTTGTTATAGACTCAATTCTGCACAATTCCACCAAAGCGATCGTCAAAGCGATACTCGAGGAGGTGGTGGCAGCAGATACGAGTTCGCTGTCCAGAAAAACAACACGGTCGCTTGATGGCAATGTTGACGTTGAGCCCCCGAGCTCCATGGATGATTCCTCCGTGATCTTGATAGAGATCGGAGTTGATGTTTGATGAAGGCCCTCGTCCGAACATGGTGATCCGAACACGGGGCGCAATTCTTGGCCGAACCAAGGTGACCAGTCGAGCTGGTGACGAAGATGCCGAAGTCGTAGTTGATCTGCATGCGAGCCATCGATCCTTTTGTCGATCACACAGCGGAGCTCTCAATGAAAGCACCAATGTCGGTGTCAAAACCGGCGGATGTCGGGTAGGAGGTCCCGAACTGTGCGTCTAGGATCGATGGTAACAGGAGGCAAGGGACACGAAGTTTTACCCAGGTTCGGGCCCTCTTGATGGAGGTAAAACCCTACATCCTTCTTGATTAATATTGATGATATGGGTAGTACAAGAGTAGATCTACCACGAGATCAGAGAGGCTAAACCCTAGAAGCTAGCCTATGGTATGATTGTTGTATGTTGTCTCTCTCTATCGACTAGACTGGCCTCGGTTTATATAATGCACCAGAGGCCAAGGATAACAAGAGTCCTAGCCGAATACGCCGGTGGGGTGGAGTCCTTGTTTTGATTGCCAAGTCTTGTGGAATCTTCCTTGTATGCGGTAGCTGTCCAAACTGGCCCATGAGTATACGGCCATGGGGGTCCTTGGCCCAATCCAACAGATCGGGAGATGACGTGGTGAGTACCCCCTAGTCCAGGACACCGTCAGTAGCCCCCTGAACCGGTCTTCAAGTTAGGGACGCTCCTTGATTCTTCCGAACTGTTCTTCATCTTCGGTCGCCGGTCTTGAAAACTGGTTCAACAAATCTTCTCATCTTCGATCTTGAGGATCGCCGAAATGCATTCGACGAGTTTACACGTCGGGTACCCGAGGAGCCCCTTTAAGTTTCCGGTCTTTATCAATGCCTTGTTATTTTTATGCCACACCTCGGGTTTGAAGTTGTCCCCGGGAGGCAATGTCCTCTTGCGTCCGAGCTCCAACGCCGGACTGCATTCGAGGTATCTTTTGCAGCCGAGCACCAACGCCGGACCGCTTCCCAGCTCTAACGCCAAAATGTATCCGAGCTCCAACGACGGACTATGTATCCGAGCTACAATGCCGGACTATGTATCCGTGCTCCAACGCCGGACTGTATCCGAGCTCCAACGCCGGACTGTATCCGAGGTGTCATAAATCACCTTGGTTCAAAGAAGTTTGAAGGAGTTTAGCCGAGCTTAATGCCGGAAATGCCCTCTATGGAGCCAACCACTAGCGCCCGAGCTTGATGCCGGACTGCTTCCGAGGTGGTGCACCACCCCGACTGTGGGCCGATTTTTTGTCAATATTTTTTATTATTGCAATTTATTCTCTGCCGAGATATATGGCAAGTAGCCCTCAAGGTGTGTATCGGTTTAAAACCTGAGATACACCTGAAGGATGACGTAAGACCGCTGATCCCAGTAGCCGCTGAGACTCAGGTTGATTTGTAAAATCGGCCTGAGGATCAAGTCCTAGCTCGGCAGGATACTTTGGGACACAAAAATCGGCGTGCTCAGTCCTCGAGACTTAGGTTGGGTGCGGCCGACCAACCTGAGGATCAAAATCTCCTTGGAAACTGTATTGCACTTAAAATTTTCTGCATTGGATAGGCAATGCAGTAGCCCCCGAGACACTAGTCGGGTGGCAACACCAGATCAGGGGATCGATGTGCCCCTTTAATATTTGTAAATAATAAGCCCGAAGCCCAGTAGCCCCCGAGCCTTAATGCGGGCACGGGTGGCCGTATTAAGGATCGATATCCATAGTAAAATCACAAATTATGTGTAATGACTCTATGTATCCAAGTACTTTATGTCATTAATGCTCGGATCCGCATTGTACAAAACTTTGTTGACCGACCATCGGCTTCCACCTCCTCGGCCAGTAGCCGAGGAGTGTTTGTCCTACTTTATAAATCCTTTATGAGGGCAAAGATTTACGACAAACAAGGCAATCTGGCCACAAGGTTTTATAAACAAAGGTACGCAGAGAGATATGTTATATTACTGTTTAACAGAGGAAATGTCTTCCAAAGAAAATAGTCCCGCTATCGGTTCCTTTCTTTGGGTTGTCATGCTAAGCATGATCATGAAACCTCAGCTCCAATGTAAGAGCAAAATATCGAGGATTTAGTTTGGGAGGCTAGTTAATAGACCCCGGTAGTGTTCAGCGACAGTCGAGGTCAAGCCGTAAACACTTCGGCCATTGTTATGAGTGGCCCGTTATTTAACACAGTCATCGGATCGCTGACCAGTTTACGCTTATTGTGACAGTCAGTTTTCGGCTTTCTCCACTGAGGTGCTTAACCGTGTGAGCTGGAAGCACGATCGCAGTGGTTCTCCCTTTGCACGCCTAGCCGAACAAAGCGAAACGTAGGAAGCAAGTGCAGGAGCCGGGCAACCCAACTATTGACCGAAGACACAATTCGAAACCGATGCATATATAGCAATATCCGAGAATATTTTTGCCGAATCTATAAAGGTGTCCGGCATTGCACTGCGAGACTTATGCTGAAAACACACAAATAGTTTAAAAGTGCCATAAGCTTGGAAAACCAAAAAACGTCAGTAAAAACTTGACGTCCGAACAGGATCAAGTGCTCGGTGCCAATCCGAAAATTGGCCTTAGCAAAAAGAAGTGCTTCTGTCGTTCTTTAACATGATACATCCTATCTCAAGACTTTGAGCGGGTCAGCCTACGACTTCAACCTCCTATCTCGAGGGAGGAGTACTTCTCATCAGGCCAGTTTAGCAAACTAAACTCTAGCGGCTTTGAGACAGAAATTAGGCTCCCCGGCTAGTGACCGCACACTCGTGTCGAAAAAAGGAGTGATAAATAATAATAATAAAACTTTGCAACGACTAAGAAGAAGAACACTTATTATAAAAGGGCTCAAATAAACTTAAGAGCCCCCAAGTGACTTGGGTAGGAGAATGATTGCATGTACCGAAGTAATTATATCATATCTATGTTCAACTGAACTTTAAACGCGTCTTAACCGACCGTCGGCTTCTCCCTCTTCGGTCAAGGACCGAAAAGTGTTATGTACTCCATTGGCCGAGAATATCGACGGTGTTTCCAATAACCATGCAATCAGGCCATAAGGCTGTAACAGACAAAGCGCGCTCAGGGAACTTATGCTATATTACTGCGAAGTGCAAGAAGCATCTTCGAAGAAAATATTACCCCCACCGATACCTTTCTTCGGTGCTCATTGTTATTATAAGACTTGTGCAATAGATTTTTTGTACTCATGAGTTCCGTTGTGTGCCGACCATCATTGAAAACTATAAGAGCGCTAGCTTTCGGCTTCACCCAGTCTGAGGTCCGGCTCGGGCGACCCGATCGTGATAATCGCAGAGGTGCTCCCTTTACTCCCTAGCCGAACAATCGGGAACGTAGGGGTAAACACAGGAGTGAGGCAACCCAGCTTGCAAATCGCTTAAGTCAATATGGTGCATATTGTGGCGTAATACACGAACAAGGAACGAAGCCGTACAAGTATAATCATATGCAACAGGAAAAGCTTCATAAAGGAAGCCCCCAAGTAAACGGGGTATTTGAATTTATGCGTCACAAACAAAGTTTGGACAAGGGAAAAAAATTTACAAGCAATTTTTTTTCAAAAAAGTATAACGCTTGGTCGAACCGAACACAAGTTAGAAATTAAAGCTTTGAGCATGAAAGCGACTTAGCTGGCTAATGTGTTCGCAGTCCGAGCTTGACGCGGGACAAGGTTCTATCCCCCAAGCCGGTCCCGAGGTGGCGGAGCGGAGAACTCGACACGCCGAAGTGGTGACATAGCACGGTCGATGCAGACCGGCAGAGTGACGCCGAAGTCCCCGGATCATTTTCCTGTGCACAAAAATAGTGCAAACGGGAGATAATAGTAATAATTAAAAAAATTGTTGCATAATGAATAATTTATGCAAAGTGAGTAATAAAATAAATATGGCCTGGCGCCGAGGTCGATGTCGATGCAGGGCGTCGGCGTGATGCGGTAAAGGCGTGGCAAAGCCGGAATTCGCAGGTCGGTCCGAGCTCCGGATGCCGCATTCGCCGGACTATGTACGAAAACTGACCGAACCACCATGCGACTGTCGTGAATGCGACCACCATTTGATAAACCTGTGTACATATGATGGACAAACCAGAGTAATAATTCCTTGAGAAAAATGAACCCGAACAAGCAAAAAATATTAGGGATTGATAGCACCTGGTTTATTTGTTGTAGTAATCCGAAGGAAGGTGATTCCCAAAATTGGGACTCGCTCCGCACAACCATTGCCTGATGGGCGATAAAACGACGGCATAGCAATGCTGGTAAAGGTTGGCTCGCCGAGGCAAAGCCCTCGGCCCAGCTAATGTGACGGAGCTGGTCGGCTAGTGACGCCGAAGTGTCTGGAGTAGGTTGATGAAGAGATGGCGAAGCCCCCGGTCCAGCCGAGATGTCGAAGCCCCGATGTTAGCCGATGAGTCGAAATAGGTCGGCGTGATGGACACCAGCTTGAAGAAGCGATAGTGCGGCCCTGTCGATGCAGGTCGTGACGTGGTCGATGCCGGCTTAATGAAGCAACATTGCGGCGATGCCGGTATGCCAAAGTCGCAGTTGATCTGCACGTGAGCCATCGATCCTTTTGTCGATCACACAACGGAACTCTCAATGAAAGCACCAATGTCGGTGTCAAAACCGGCGGATCTCGTGTAGGGGGTCCCAAACTGTGCGTCTAGGATCGATGGTAACAGGAGGCAAGGGACACTAAGTTTTACCCAGGTTCGGGCCCTCTTGATGGAGGTAAAACCCTACGTCCTGCTTGATTAATATTGATGATATGGGTAGTACAAGAGTAGATCTACCACGAGATCAGAGAGGCTAAACCCTAGAAGCTAGCCTATGATATGATTGTTGTATGTTGTCTCTCTCTATCGACTAGCCTGGCCTCGGTTTATATAATGCACCAGAGGCCTAGGATAACAAGAGTCCTAGCCGAATATGCCGGTGGGGTGGAGTCCTTGTCTTGATTGCCAAGTCTTGTGGAATCTTCCTTGTATGCGGCAGCTGTCCGAACTGGCCCATGAGTATACAACCATGGGGGTCCTCGGCCCAATCCAACAGATCGGGAGATGACGTGGTGAGTACCCCCTAGTCCAGGACACCGTCAGTGCCTTTGTGAGTAATTTGCAAGTTGTTCCCTGCAAGGATCTTGTCGGGGCCTCGTGAGCCGTCCCAGCAAGGATCTTGCTGGGTGTCCAGCTCCTCCTCTATCTTCTGGTCTCTGGCTCGGTTGCTTCTCCTCGCCTTGTATCTTGTTCTTGGTCGCCCCCTTCAGGCCTTGCCGCGGGTGTGGCTAAGACTGCCCGTGCACAAGTATGGGGTGCTAAAGAGCCCAAACTTTAGTACACCGATAGAAGTCCCCGGGCCTGGGCCATACACGGGTGCGAGGGGTCGTTGGGCCAGGCCCAAACAGTGCGCGGGCATGCGTGGCAGGGAATAATTGCTGTAATTTTCTCGTCGTCTGTGCTTGCTATGGCCCGTGAACAGCCTTCATTCACGGGACAATAATTACTGTTCCACGCTTCCCACTACGCCCGCCTTTTTCGCCACATATGCCGCATGCATGGCGCATGGTAGGTGGCGGACACGTGGGATATGGGAGGGCGTGCAATGGCAGATGTTGAGTATATTGATTAGATTGGAAACATAGGTTAGACTAGGAAATATTCTGGCTTGCCTTGTACTCCAAGTAGATCATGTACTCCTATATATATGCCTACGAGGCTGAAGCAATAAAACAAACTACTCCACCAATCATCTCTCTCCCTTCTAACATGGTATCAGCCTAATCGATCCTAAACCCTAGCTGCCACCGCTTCCGCACTCGCGCGTCGCCCCTGGGGCGGTCGGCCTCCATGACCGCCACCGGGGGCCGCGCCGCCTGTACCTAGGGTTCGTCCGCATGTCGTGTTGACCGGATGCCCTAGAGAGTCTTTTCCCGAGCCCTTGCTCCGGGTTTTTCTCTCTCCCGCCGGTCATCTTGATCGGCGTTTTCTTTTTGGTTTTCCGATCTATGGTTGATCGGTTTACGTAGCCCGCCGCTGCCATCGACCCCCATGCGCCTCTACTCTGACACCTTCGCGACCGACCGGCTCCTTCACCGACCCGGTGGCCTCACGCGACAGGCGGCCCGTCACAGCCGTCATCTGCGCGCTGGCCCACCCGTCGATCTACGCCGACCGTCTCCGCCCTCTCCGACCGGGACACCTGCATTGCCTCCACCCGGCGGCCTCGCGCCATGCGGCAGCCAATCATAGCCGCCGCTCTCACGCCGGCCCGCCAATCGATCCATGCCAGCCGCCTTCGCCACGTCCGCACGGCGGCCCTGCGGGTTGCCTCGCCGGCCTCGTCCCTGCTGCGTCGGGCCGGCTGCGTCAGGCCCGCGGGTTGCCTCGAGCTCGCACGCCGCTGCTCCATTGGTCGCTCGGGCCTCGCTGCCTGGGCGCCGGCGCTGCCTCGGTGGCCCGGGTGCCGATGTTGACGCGCTCGACCACACTTCATCCCACGCCGTCCATCATCGTCGGCTTCATCTCAGACTCCGCAACTTCGCCTTCACCGGCGGTGTCCCTGACCTCGCGGGCGATCGGATTGATCACCCACCTGCCGCCGCGAACCGTATCATCTACACCGTGCGACCGACCTGGCCCGTTGGTTGCGCGCACCTTCGCAGGCCCCGTGAAGACCGTCCTGAGTTCAGCGCGCCCCTCCACCGGTCGAGCAACGGGCTGCCGCTGCGTCGCCCCGTCGGGCCGCAGCGCCGCCGCCCCGTGGTTCTTTTCCCGGCTGCACCGACCCGCGTCACCGCTGCGTCGCCCCTTTGGGCCCTAGCGCCGTGGCCCGCGCTCCAATTTGCTATCCCCGCGCATCGACTTCCCGTGGTATGTGCCGCACCGTCTCCCTTGGCGCGGGAACGCCACCGTCCACGTCGATCTTCGTCACGCTGTCAGGGTTCTTTGCCTACTTCGAGCATCGCCGCTGCACTCCTAACGTAGCCGCCGCCGCCGTCAAGCCGCCGCCGCTGCTACCCCCATAGCCGCCACAGCCGCCCGTCCACCCCCTTCGTCTTCGTCCAGCACCAGCCCGTCGCCAGCGTCACCGTCATCTATCCTGATTGCTTCATCTACTCCGACAACACTTGGCGACATTGGCCCCGCGCCGATTGGCCCGCAACCATTGTCGAGTCCTTCTCTGCTGGCCTCTACGACTTCTTTGACATGGCTTATAGCTCGTGGAGGTCCCACTCTATGCATGTATGATGCTGGCAACACCGGCGCGTGCCTTCATCCACGACGTGTCCCCAGGCCTGGCAAGCCTGGTGCGGCACTTCGTCAACTTCATCTTCGTCCGTCTACGCATGCCCGATGCTGGCAACACCGACACGTGCCTTCGTCTATGATGTGT
This sequence comes from Aegilops umbellulata, assembly GCA_032464435.1. Classification (NCBI taxonomy): domain Eukaryota; kingdom Viridiplantae; phylum Streptophyta; class Magnoliopsida; order Poales; family Poaceae; genus Aegilops; species Aegilops umbellulata. The sequence continues at coordinate 26,530,752 of CP136058.1, read as the reverse complement.
CCCCGGGGTTGGCAACCCCGGCGTGACGCGTCGTCAACAACATCTTCCTCCCGGCGCACCACTACTTAGACACCACTGTGCCCATGACTAACTCGGAGCCTCCTTGCGCCCGTGGCTCCACGGCGACGTCATCGACACTAGCTACCCCGACTCAACATCGACCACTACTTTTTTCGCACGGCTACCTCGACCATGGCTCAACCACCTAAGTTCTCGGCTACCATGACAAACGGCAAAAAGGGCTACCGCCTTGTTGAGCAACCTCGTCGGTTGCCACTCCAGCCACGACTCTGCGATGCATCGACCGTTACGACTGTGGGGGGTGTCCGTCTGCTTGCCTTCTTATTCTTCTCAAGTCTCACCATCTGCGTCGCTACTGTTGCGACTGCGGGGGGATGTTGAGTATACTGATTAGATTGGAAACATAGGTTATACTAGGAAATATTCTGGCTTGCCTTGTACTCCAGGTAGATCATGTACTTATATATATATGCCTACGAGGCTCAAGCAATAAAACAAACTATTCCACCAATCGTCTCTCTCCCTTCTAACAACAGATACCCATGTGCCTTCGATTGGCGCGGGAAGGGCGGCCGTCGGCCTTGCTCGTTGCCAATGGCTTTAACGAGCCGGACTTGAAAGGACTCTTCCGAGGAGGTGTCTAGCCAACCCTCAGCCCTCCCTACTTGGCTATAAAAAGGGGATTAGGAAGAGAAGGGGGCATCTTCTCACGTCTTCTTCTTCCCTGTTCTTCATCCACCATCATGCCGAGAGGGAGCGGTCGTGACTGTCCATCTGCAGAGGCGACTAGACCTTCCTATCGCCAAAGAGCCGCGGCGGTTAAGGAAGAGCCAGACGGCCAAGGCAAAGGCGCTGGATGGGGCCGCGGTCGGCGAGGTGGTCGAGGCAGAGGCGGACATGGAAGGGGGCACCAGCGGCGCCACCGTATCCACCACCATCTCCCCCTGCTTCGTCGAGCGGCCATGTCAGAGACACGACGCTGGAGTATATCCTATAGCTGCGCGAACCGCCGCGTAGCCGCCTCCGTCTTCCCGAGGTGTTCGAAGGGTGCTGGAGGTTGACCCGCCATCGAGGTTGAGGCTTCGCATGAAGGGATGTTGCAATGGCGACATGTCGGCGAATGTAAAGTTCCCCGTCCCTCATGTAATGCTTCTTCATTGTGGTTGGAAAACCTTCGCATGCACCCATTGCCTGATGAAGGGGCATGTCCTCCACTTCAAATTAGTGGAGGCTGACCTGCTCTCCATCAAGGTTTTTGGGCGCTCGGGAATCCGGCTAGGGTGCTGCGCGGAGAGCTCTCCTGATGATGAAAGCTCCTCCTTGGGCGATAGCGACGAGGACGAGACTGGTGGGGAGGACAACGGGGACGAGTCCGACTAGACTTCGGGCGCCCCGTCCCTAGACGATGCTGGCAGCACCATCATCTACACCTGGTCTTGCGGCCAGCGCTAGAAGGCTAGAGGAGACGAAGAAGGCGGGTGGCGGGCTATCAAGTCGGAGTGCGATGGCACCGACGCCTTCATCGTGTATTGCCGGCCCGCTGCCACAGCTTTCGGCTTCTCTCCCGACACCGTCATCACCATCCTTCTTCTGGATGGCTGCCGGGGCGTTCGCTTGGTGTCTTCTGCCGCGTGTACTTCGCCTAGGCGCTCCTTTTGCCCTCCTGTTTACCTTGGTCCGCTTCCTGAGGAGAGGGACAAGAAGGGGATTACGGGCATATTATCTTTTTTAGGTCTTAAGCCCGCGGGCACTTGTCGAATTTGAACGCTGTAACCCCTAGCTTATGCTTACATTCCGTATGAATTGTTCTTGTTAAATCAACGTATCAATGAAGAAAAAAGTGGGTTTGCCGGGTTCTTTTGTGTGTGAGCGAGGCTTGCACCAAGGAACGGGTCCTTGCCATTTCTTTTAAGTAGACAACCCCCCGGCAACCGGCCTTGCCGTCCTCCCGCTTTATACCATGACTACGCTCACGCCTTTGGCGGAGGCAGGGGCAGAGTAGGATTAGGCCTTTTGCCCATTCCCTTTCCACCGCAACCACAACCAAATCCCGGCCCAAAAAGGGATTTTGGGCATAGGGAAGAGGGAGCACGGTGGCATGAGATAGAGCGAAGTTTCGTACATCCAAGTTTCATACAAAAGTACGCAACTGAGGAAGAAGACTTATCTAAATCTGTTGCCCCCGGCAGCCTTGGCTTGCCGGGGCCGGGGTGTCAGCTCGTCTCCTTTCCTTCAGAAAGTTCTGCTAAAGCGCCCGTGCAGCTTGTGAACCAAAGAGGACTGGAAGGGACAAAAAGACACGCGCACTCGACCTCTATGCTAGGGGTTAGCTACCGCTAAGCACTATCAACCCTACCAGAGAGAAACTCAATCTAACATGCATGATAATTCTTTGGGCGCCAATGATGTCTACTACACAACCTTCTTCTTGTAGACGTTGTTGGGCCTCCAAGTGCAGAGGTTTGTAGGACAGTAGCAAATTTCCCTCAAGTGGATTACCTAAGGTTTATCAATCCGTGTGAGGCGTAGGATGAAGATGGTCTCTCTCAAACAACCCTGCAACCAAATAACAGAGAGTCTCTTGTGTCCCCAACACACCCAATACAATGGTAAATTGTATAGGTGCACTAGTTTGGCGAAGAGATGGTGATACAAGTGCAATATAGATGGTAGATATAGGTTTTTGTAATCTGAAAATATAAAAACAGCAAGGTAACTATCGATAAAAGTGAGCACAAATGGTATTGCAATGCGTTGAAACAAGGCCTAGGGTTCATACTTTCACTAGTGCAAGTTCTCTCAACAATAATAACATAATTGGATCATATAACTATCCCTCAACATGCAACAAAGAGTCACTCCAAAGTCACTAATAGAGGAGAGCAAACGAAGATATTATTGTAGGGTACGAAACCACCTCAAAGTTATCCTTTTTGATCGATCTATTCAAGAGTCCGTAGTAAAATAACACGAAGCTATTCTGTCCATTCGATCTATCCTAGAGTTCATACTAGAATAACACCTTAAGACACAAATCAACCAAAACCCTAATGTCACCTAGATACTCCAATGTCACCTCAAGTATCCATGGGTATGATTATACGATATGCATGACACAATCTCAGATTCATCTATTCAAACCAACACAAAGTACTTGAAAGAGTGCCCCAAAGTTTCTACCGGAGATTCAAGATGAAAACGTGTGCCAACCCCTACGCATAGATTCCCAAGGTCACGGAACCCGCAAATTGATCACCAAAACGTACATCAAGTGGATCACGTGAATATCCCATTGTCACCACAGATAGGCACATGCAAGACATACATCAAGTGTTCTCAAATCCTTAAAGACTCAATCCGATAAGATAAATTCAAAGGGAAAACTCAATCCATTACAAGAAAGTAGAGGGGGAGAAGCATCATAAGATCCAACTATAATAGCAAAGCTCGCGATACATCAAGATCGTTCCAAATCAAGAACACGAGAGAGAGAGAGAGAGAGAGAGAGAGAGAGAGAGAGAGAGAGAGAGAGAGATCAAACACATAGCTACTGGTACATACCCTCAGCCCCGAGGGTGAACTACTCCCTCCTCGTCATGGAGAGTGTCGGGATGATGAAGATGGCCACCAGTGAGGGATCCCTCCTCCGGCAGGGTGCCGGAACAGGGTCCTGATTGGTTTTTGGTGGCTACAGAGGCTTGCGGTGGCGGAACTCCTGATCTAGGTTATGTTCTGGAAGTTTGGGTATATATAAGAGGTGTTGGCGTCGGGAACAAGTCAGGGGGGTCCACGAGGCGGCCACGAGGTAGGGGGTGCGCCCAGGGAGGTAGGGCGCGCCCCCACCCTCGTGGTCGCCTCGGGACTTTCTGGTCCATCTCCGGCACTCTGTGGGATTCTTCTGGTCCAAAAACGATCTCCATGAAATTTCAGGTCAATTGGACTCCGTTTGGTATTCCATTTCTGCGATACTCAAAAACAAGGAAAAAAGAGAAACTGGCACTCGGCTCTAGGTTAATAGGTTAGTCCCAAAAATCATATAAACTAGCTTATAAATGCATATAAAACATCCTAGATGGATGATATAATAGCATGGAACAATAAAAAATTATAGATACGTTGGAGACGTATCAAATATCCCCAAGCTTAATTCCTGCTCGTCCTCAAGTAGGTAAATGATAAAAACAGAATTTTTGATGTGGAATGCTACCTAACATATTTTTCAATGTAATCTTCTTTATTGTGGCATGAATGTTTAAATCCGAAAGATTCAAGATAAAAGTTTAATATTGACATAAAAATAATAATACTTCAAGCATACTAACCAAGCAATTATGTCTTCTCAAAATAACATAGCCAAAGAAAGCTCATCCCTACAAAATCATATAGTCTGACCATGCTTCATTTTGGTCACACAAAATGCTCTCATCATGCACAACCCCGATGACAAGCCAAGCAATTGTTTCATACTTTAGCATTCTCAAACTTTTTCAACTTTCACGCAATACATGAGCATGGGCCATGGACATAGCACTATGGGTGGAATAGAATATGATGATGGAGGTTGTGTGGAGAAGACAAAAACAGGAGAAAGTCTCACATTGACGCAACTAATCAACAGGCTATGGAGATGCCCATCAATTTATGTCAATGCGAGGAGTAGGGATTGCCATGCAACGGATGCACTAGAGCTATAAATGTATGAAAGCTCAACAAAAGAAACTAAGTGGGTGTGCATCCAACTTATCAATCCGTGGGAGGCGTAGGATGAAGATGGTCTATCTAAAACAACCCTGCAACCAAATAACAAAGAGTCTCTTGTGTCCCCAACACACCCAATACAATGGAAATTGTATAGGTGCACTAGTTCGGCGAAGAGATGGTGATACAAGTGCAATATGGATGGTAGATATAGGTTTTTGTAATCTGAAAATAAAAAAATAGCAAGGTAACTAATGATAAAGGTGAGCACAAACGGTATTGCAATGCGTTGAAACAAGGCCTAGGGTTCATACTTTCACTAGTGCAAGTTCTCTCAACAATAATAACATAATTGGATCATATAACTATCCCTCAACATGCAACAAAGAGTCACTCCAAAGTCACTAATAGAGGAGAACAAACGAAGAGATTATTGTAGGGTACAAAACCACCTCAAAGTTATCATTTCTGATCGATCTATTCAAGGGTTCGTAGTAAAATAACAGGAAGCTATTCTTTTCGTTCAGTCTATCCTAGAGTTCGTACTAGAATAACACCTTAAGACACAAATCAACCAAAACCCTAATGTCACCTAGATACTCCAATGTCGCCTCAAGTATCCGTGGGTATTCATTATATGATATGCATCACACAATCTTAGATTAATCTATTCGAACCAACTCAAAGTACTTCAAAGAGTGCCCCCAAAGTTTCTACCGGAGATTCAAGACGAAAACGTGTGCCAACCCCTATGCATACATTCCCAAGGTCACGGAGCCCGCAAGTTGATCACCAAAACATACGTCAAGTGGATCACGTGAATATCCCATTGTCACCACAGATAGGCACATGCAAGACATACATCAAGTGTTCTCAAATCCTTAAAGACTCAATACGATAAGATAACTTCAAAGGGAAAACTCAATCCATTACAAGAAAGCAGAGGGGGAGAAGCATCATAAGATCCAACTATAATAGCAAAGCTCGCGATAAATCAAGATCGTGCCAAATCAATAACACGAGAGAGAGAGAGAGAGAGATCAAACACATAGCTTCTGGTACATACCCTCAGCCTCGAGGGTGAACTACTCCCTCCTCGTCATGGAGAGTGTCGGGATGATGAAGATGGCCACTTGTGAGGGATCCCCCCTCTGGCAGGGTGCCGGAACAGGGTCCCGATTGGTTTTTGGTGGCTACAGAGGCTTGCGACGGCGGAACTCCTGATCTAGGTTATGTTCTGGAAGTTTGGGTATATATAAGAGGTGTTGGCGTCAGGAAAAAGTCAGGGGGGGTCCACGAGGCAGCCATGAGGTAGGGGGCGCTTCCCCCACCCTCGTGGTGGCCTGGGGACTCTTCTGGTCCATCTCCGGTACTCCGTGGTCTTCTTTTGGTCCAAAAAGATCTCCATGAAATTTCAGATCAATTGGACTCCGTTTGGTATTCCTTTTCCGCGTCACTCAAAAACAAGGAAAAAATAGAAACTGGCAGTGGGCTCTAGGTTAATAGGTTAGTCCCAAAAATCATATAAAATAGCATATAAATGCATATAAAACATCCTAGATGAATAATATAATAGCATGGAACAATAAAAAATTATAGATACGTTGGAGACGTACCAGCCAACGCTTCATTTATTCATCTGTTGCTCAGGGTCTGCGCCTGGCTTTGTACAAAGTGCCTACTAGATTGATCTTTCTTGCAATGGGAGAAGTGCCTAGCTTTGGGTTCAATCTTGTGGTGCTCGATCCCAGTGACAGTAGGGGAAACGACACATATTGTATTGTTGCCATCGAGGATAACAAAATGGGGTTTATGTCATATTGCATGAGTTTATCCCTCTACATCATGTCATCTTGCTTAAAGCGTTACTCCGTTCTTATGAACTTAATACTCTAGATGCATGCTGGATAGCGGTCTATGTGTGGAGTAATAGTAGTTGATGCAGGCAGGAGTCGGTCTACTCGTCATGGACGTGATGCCTATATACATGATCATACCTAGATATTCTCATAACTATGCTCAATTCTATCAATTGCTCGACAGTAATTTGTTCACCCACCGTAATACTTATGCTATCTTGAGATAAGCCACTAGTGAAACCTATGCCCCCCGGGTCTATTTTCCATCATATAAGTTTCTGATCTACTTTTATTTTGCAATCTTTACTTTTACTCTTTATCATAAAAATACCAAAAATATTATCTTATCATCTCTATCAGATCTCACTTTTGCAAGTGGCTATGAAGGGATTGACAACCCCTTTATCGCGTTGGTTGCAAGGTTCTTATTTGTTTGTGTAGGTGCAAGGGACTTGAGCGTGGCCTCCTACTGGATTGATACCTTGGTTCTAAAAAACTGAGGGAAATACTTATGCTACTTTGCTGCATCACCCTTTCCTCTTCAAGGGAAAAACCAATGCATGCTCAAGAGGTAGCACACCTCAGCATTTTCCCTCTCCGCCTGGCCGTTGTTTCGTAGATGTGCAACAGAAGCAAAACATATCTTGCTGCCGAGGTCTTGGGCGTATTGCATGAAGGCGCGGCTTGTGAACTGCGTGCCTTGTCGGTGATGACTCTGTTTGGCTCACCAAAACGGCAAACTAGCCCTTTGAAGAACTTGACGGCTGACTGTGCTGTCACCTTTCTCACCGCTTCCACTTCTGGCCACTTTGTGAACTTGTCAATCGCAACGTACAAGTACTCAAAGCCCCTGACAGCACGGGTGAGGGAGTCCTGGATTAGGGGGTGTTCGGATAGCCGGACTATACCTTCAGCCGGACTCCAGGACTATGAAGATACAAGATTGAAGACTTCGTCCCGTGTCCGGAGGGATCTTTTCTTGGCGTGGAAGGCAAGCTAGGCGTGCGGATATTCAAGATCTCCTACCATTGTAACCAACTCTGTGTAACCCTAACCCTATCCGGTGTCTATATAAACCGGAGGGTTGTAGTCCGTAGGACAACCATCATCATACACAATCATACCATAGGCTAGCTTCTAGGGTTTAGCCTCCTTGATCTCGTGGTAGATCCACTCTTGTACTACCCATATCATCAATATTAATCTAGCAGGAGTAGGGTTTTACCTCCATCGAGAGGGCCCGAACCTGGGTAAAATAAAGTGTCCCTTGTCTCCTGTTACCATCCGACCTTGACGCACAGTTCGAGACCCCCTACCCGAGATCCGCCGGTTTTGACACCGACATTGGTGCTTTCATTGAGAGTTCCTCTGTGCCGTCGCGATCAGGAAGGATGCCTTTTCCCGTCTTTAAAACGGCGCCGTTACTAAGGGAGTCTTGGCTATCGACCAGACCCTCCGGCTAGGTGGTTTTCTCATGACCGCCTGTTCGGCCGTTGCGCCGACGGTGACCTCTCGGGTCATCGAAAGCAACCTCCACGTCAGCTCGGAACTGGTCGAGCAGCTGGATCCGATGGAGCTCTCTTCCGTAAACGAGCTCTTGGATCGCATCGCCGCCCTGGGGGTCGCTACAAATTACGACCAGGTTGGGCTTAAACCCGATCTATGGGAAATTAACTCTCCCCAAGTCACCCACCACGTTGCTGTGGTGGAGACACAATGCAGCGACCCTTCATCTATCTTAAGGACTAGCCACGTCCGAATTGCTGAACCCTCCATGCCGGATATCCACGGAGGGGAGGGTACAATCCAAGACCTGAGCTTAAAATCAGGCAAATCGGATAACATCCAAGACTCCGGATCTTAGAATCCGGAAGTTCTTCGGCTTCCGAACAGCAAACCGGGCAAAGTCTCAGATTCAACGACATCCGCCCACCCGATCTTAAGTGATCTCTCCCAAATTAGGCAGATGCCCGAAGAAGCAGTACATCATTACTAGGCCAGATTCCTCCTGCTTATGAACAGGATAAAGGACGGCCGAGAGGACGACGCAATTTTAATCTTTTGCAGTAACTGCACGGACAAGGGAATACTCAACGCCGTAAGTCGTCGTAATATTACACGCTTCACTGACTTGGCGTCCATAGTACAAAAATACTGTGCGATGGAAAGCGCTTGGAAAACCGAATTTAAATTTTGGGATAATCCGGCCTTGAATAGCAATCCCGTCCGAATCAAGAGGGTGCACCACAGTAAGGCGCCCGGACTAAACACCAAAAAATCAAAACCCTCTAGGGGGCATGGAACCGTACTGGAAAAGTGGCTAGATGGACCCTGCAAGATTCATAGTGCAGGGGACGCCACCCCAACTCACAGCCTCAGGGCATGTTGGATACTCCGGCAGGTGGCCAAAATTGGCGAGGATCTCCTAATTCCAGAGGTCGAAGGAAGCCAACCAGGGAATTTCAGTTCCGTTCTCACAGTCTTTGAGACTTTCGCATCAAATAACATGCGAAAAAGAACACTCCGCAGCCTCACTGAAGTCTATCAAGTAGCAACAATAAATCCATGGAGTAATACTGCTATCACCTTCAACGCAAGTGACGAACCTAAATTTTGAACAGCCAAAGCACCAGCCGCACTGGTCCTCAGTCCCATAGTGGACGGCTGTCGCCTCGCAAAGGTACTCATGGACGGAGGCAGCAGATTGAACCTCATCTACGAGGAAACCCTCCAAACGATGGAAATAGACTAGAACCTCATTGAGCGAAGCAGCACAACTTTTAGAGGAATAATCCCGAGTCAGGAAGCGCGCTGCATCGGAAAGATCACACTAGATGTGGTATTCGGCACGCCGGATAATTACAGGTCCGAACAGATCACGTTCTAGGTGGCCCCGTTCAAAAGCGGATACCACACTATACTAGGACGGGAGGCTTTTACAGTTTTCCAAGCTATACCCCATTACGGGTACATGAAGCTTAAGATGCCTGGGCCAAACGGAATTATCACTCTCGCTAGTGATCCGGACATAGCACTCCGCGCTGAAAACAAGACAGCCGCATTGGCCCTCGAGGCATTATCAGAAACCTTAGCGGCCAAAGAACTGACTGCGCTGCGATCCATGGTTAACAGGGATGATGTGATACTCGTTAAGAGACCCAAATCCACATCCTTCAAACCAGCGGACGAAATAGTCAAATTCCAGGTCCATCCAACGGACCCCAATAAAACAGCCTCCATCGGGGCACGACTGAACCCTGATGTAGACGCCGCACTGCGAGAATTCCTACAAGAGAACTGGGACATTTTCGCTTGGCACCCCTCAGATATGCCAGGAATCCCACGCAGGCTGGCAGAACACAGCTTAAATATCCAGAAAGGATTCAAACCTGTCAAACAAACCCTTCGGCGTTTCTCTGAACCAAAGAGACAGGCGATGGGAGAGGAGCTAGCCAAGTTATTGGAGGCCGGATTCATTAGAGATATAAAACACCCAGATTGGCTAGCAAACCTGGTGATGGTACCAAAGAAGGACAAATCCTAGCGCCTGTGTGTCGATTTCAAAGACCTTAATAAGGCTTGCCCAAAGGATCCTTTTCCCCTCCCTCGAATAGATCAAATCATCGATGCCACTGCAGGACACGATTCCCTGTGCTTCCTCGACGCATACTCCGGTTACCATCAAATCAAGACGGCAGAATCAGACCAAGCCGCAACAGCATTCATCACACCATACGGCCCATTCTGCTTCAACACGATGCCCTTTGGACTAAAAAACGCCGGCGCGACATATCAGCGCATGATTCAAACATGTCTGGCAAACCAGATCGGCAAAACAGTGGAGGCGTATGTAGATGATGTGGTCGTTAAATCAAGACATGTCGAATCTCTAGTAGACGACCTGAGGCTTACATTCGACAACCTCCGAAAATACAACATTAAGCTCAATCCGGAAAAATGCGTTTTCGGCGTTCCAGCCGGAAAGCTACTGGGCTTCATTGTATGCGGTAGAGGAATTGGAGAAAATCCAGCTAAAATCCGAGCTTTGTCACAATTGGATGTCCCAAAAGACCTCAAACAAATACAGAAACTCACCGGATGCGTGGCGGCTCTAAGCCGCTTTATCTCCCGCTTGGGAGAAAAGGCATTGCCCCTTTACCGCCTCCTTAGGCACACCGAACACTTCGAGTGGACGGAAGCTGCCACGGCCGGACTCGAGGAAATAAAGGCCATCTTGGCAACAAACCCAGTCCTGGCCGCGCCAAACACTGGCGAACCCATGCTATTGTACATTGCCGCAACTCATCAAGTTGTTAGCGCAGTACTCGTCGTCGAGCGGGCAACGGACGGACACAAACTTCCCCTTCAAAGGCCGGTTTACTACGTGTCCACTGTCCTTACACCATGCAAATCGTGGTACCCGCATTACCAAAAGATTGCATACGCGGTGTTCATGGCATCCCGGAAGCTACGACACTACTTTCAAGAGTGTTCCATAACAATAGCCTCGGAAGTACCACTCAATGATATTATCAACAACCGCGACGCAACGGGCCGGATAGCTAAATGGGCCATAGAGCTCCTCCCATTCGACATAACCTACAAACCACGGCGAGCAATTAAATTGCAAGTCCTAGCCGACTTCGTCGCCGAATGGACAGAGGCCAAACTCCCTAAAGAGTACGACACATATTCCAACTGGATCATGCATTTCGACGGATCCAAAATGCTGGCCGGACTGGGTGCTGGCGTCGTTTTGACGTCCCCTACAGGAGACACAGTCCAATATGTACTCCAAATCATGTACGCGGACTCCAACAATGCAGCCGAATATGAGGCCCTTCTACATGGTCTCCGGATGGCAGTATCCATGGGCATTCAACGCCTGGAAGTACGCGGGGACTCCAACCTCGTGATATCCCAAATAAATGGCGACTTCGACGCCAAAGACCCAAAAATGGCAGCTTATCGCAATGCCGTCCTAAAAAGTTAGTTCGGTTTGAAGGACTGGAGTTTCACCATATAGCCCGAGAAAATAATCAGGCAGCGGACATCCTGGCACGTATCGGAGCAAAACGAGATGCAGTCCCCCCAACATCTTCTTAGAGAGATTATTCAAGCCATCTGTAGCATGGGAGGGGGAACCCTCGGACCACTGTCCGAACACAACTGCACAGCCCGACGCCGAACAATCTGACATAATTGAGGCCCTGCCACCGAAATCACACCCTCAGGCCACGTAATAATGGCGGTCATCGCCCCGTGGACAGAACCATTCCTCGCCTACCTTACTAGGCAGGAACTCCCAGAGGACCAAAACGAGGCACGCTGCATAGTGCGGCGATCTAAAGCCTATAAAGTCCACGAGGGAGAGCTCTATAAGAAAAGTACTACCGGAATCCTTCAAAGATGTATCTCCGAAGAGGAAGGGCGGAGTCTGTTGGCTGAAATTCATGCCGGACTCGGTGGCCACCACGCTGCAGCTCGATCCCTTGTAAGCCAGGCTTACCGTACAGGCTTTTATTGGCCGACGGCCCGAGCAGACGCCCATGACTTAGTCAAACGATTGCGTCGGTTGCCAGCTCTTTGCAAACCAAAGCCATATGCCGCCCAACGCCCTCCAAACTATCCCCATCACTTGGCCTTTTGCGGTATGGGGGCTTGACATGGTAGGACCCCTTAAAGGTGGAACCCACAAGAAAAAAATACTTATTGGTCATGGTGGATAAATTCACCAAATGGAGAAGCCAAGCCTGTTAAGACGGCCGAATCCGGACCTGTGATAGACTTCATATCCGGGGTCGTACACCGTTACGGTGTCCCCCACAGCATTATCACCGATAACGGCACAAACTTCACCTCTGATGAAGTAAAGCTGTGGTGCAAAAACATGGGCATTAAGCTCGATCATGCTTCTGTCTATCACCCACAAACTAACGGTCAGGTCGAACGTGCAAATGGTCTCATCATGAGCGGTATCAAAACCAGACTAGTGCGGTCCCTCAAGGAATCTAATACGCATTGGGTAGAGGAGCTCGACTCCGTACTCTAGGGGCTGCGAACCACGCCGAATCGTACCACTGGATTCACACCATTCTTTATGGTGTATGGCGCTGAGGCAGTTCTGCCCTGCGACATAATTCATGACTCACCTCGAGTGCGCATGTACGAAGAAAGAGAAGCCGAGCTTGATCGGCAGGACAACCTGGACGCCCTAGAGGAGGAGCGCGACGTGGCTAAAGCCCGTTCTGCATTTTATCAACAGCAGGCTCGAAGATATCAAAGCAGAGATGTACGGGCCAAAAATTACAATGTTGGCGAACTAGTTCTACGCCTGCCAGATAAGAAAAAGGACAAACTCAAGCCCAAATGGGAAGGTCCCTTCATAATTGACCAAGTCCTCACTGGTGGAGCGTACCGCCTGCGAGATGCGTCGGACAACCGACTCGAGCCGAACCCATGGAGCGCCACACGTCTCCGAAGATTCTATGCCTAGCGCCGAACTCTGAGTTTGTCTCCATCCTCTGTCCATTTTTACATATATCTTTCTGTTTTTATTTTGTCTCCTCCCACTCTTTCCTTTTCTAGCCCTTAAAGGCTCATCATGTGACGCGCTACCAGCGCTCCTTAAACCTGGGGGCTTCTTTAGCAGAAGCTTGTTTATATGGGTTTCACACCCAACGCATGCGTCAGACTACCGCATGCACCTTTTCTTCACCATTATATGCATCGATATGACTTAAGTTTTGGCCAAGCTGGGTTGCCTGGCTCCTTTGTTTACCCCTACGTTCCCGATTATTCGGCTAGGCGGTAAAGGGAGCACCTCTGCGATTGCTACTGCCGGATAAGCCGGATGTGTACCTCAGACTGGGTGAAGCCGAAAGATAGCGTTCTTAAGGGAATATTCGGTCGGTGAACTAAAGATGAACCTTTTTTTACTTATACATGCCCCCAGATGTTTTCCTGCATTTGCAGTCCGGACGTGCACTTCAGGGCACGCCACCCCAGCGAAAGGAACCCTTAACGGAACTATTCTCTCTGGAAGATGTTTCTTACTAACCATGTAATATAAAATAACTAGTTGGGCACTTGTCTGATAAAGCACTAATGACCCCTACGCCTGGTCTCCATGCATACCTCGGTTCTTATATAACCGTTATGGTATTCGGACACACTCCGGATCGTCAGGTCCCGAGGTTGAAGCGAAAAGGTCGGCAACGACAAACGATCTACAATCCGGCTAGAAGGCATTTCACATGTCAATTATAAATTACATAGTCATCCTGACTGATTGTATTCCTCCTCTATACCATCTAACAGGCTGTCTAATTTACAGTCCTGCTGAGAATACTTTGCGGCCAATTCTGCCTGGCCATACACTAAGCTCACAGGGATCTCCTTCCCGTCAGGCCCCACCGGTCCGACCTCGGCCATGTGATTGGGGTCAGACTTTGTAAAGCGGGTCTTCACCATGGCCCAGGCCTCCCTAGCGCCTTGTCGGCAGGCTGATATCTTCCACAACTGAAAGCGCCGCCGAGCTCCCTTCGGCCTCTCCGCAAGCTCTCCAAGGCCCTCGGGCGTGGGGTGGGCAGGCCATAAGGCTTGGGCAACGCCTCGCCATCGCCTGCCGAATTCGCTCGTGCAGTTGCAGGAGTTCGGGAAGTAGGTCACCCGTAGAACCGGGCATCTCCTCTGCAGGACGACCTGTGAGCATACCTACAGACAATACTCTGTTATTCGACTTCCTCGCCGAACTCATTTTGCAAAGTTCGTTCAAGCACTTACTAAATATGTTGCGTCGAAGCCGCTGATTCTCCTTCGTGGAGTCCGACGGCTGGCCACGAACGTCCTTCAGTTCAATATCCAGCTTGGTGTTGGCATCCTGAAGATCATTCTTCTCTCGCCTCACCCTTCTCAACATACTCTCACCGGCCTTTAACCGGCGTAAGAGTTGTTGTTTCTCCGGATCAGGTCCGGCGCCATCTGCAACATGAATTGTCTGATTTGCACCCAAGCCGCACAATACTAATCTTTCGAAGTGTATCTTACCTGAGGGGGTCCCTTTGGGCTCCCCTGTTGCGGCTAGTGCGGCCTCTAGATGGGCCTTGCACTTTTCCAGCTCCTGGGACAGCACGGTGTTCTTCTCTGTAAGAACCTGCATGTTATATGATCCTTAAATTAGTTACTTTAACTGTTTCAAGTCTCGGGGGCTACTCGTATATATATATATTTAATCAAAATTTTCTTACCCGTATGTCTTTCACATACTGCTCCGTGGCTCTGACTAAACCATCTTGAGCGGCACAAAGGTACGCATCTCCCGAATTAAAGGCATCTAAAGCCTCTCGGGAGAAACAAGCGTCGCGTAGAACTGTCCGGCGACGCCTGTGGTTCATGGCACTATCCACTTCTGAATTTTTGGCAGACAGCCGGTCTGCATCCTCTGTTGGAGGATCGTCCGGTGCGCGCCTGGTGCTCGTCCCCGCTTCCGGACCAGACACTGGAGCCTGGCTAGTGGAGGCGCAATTGGCAACCTCTCCGGACATAGTCCGGCGAGGCCTCTTCGTCCTAGAAACAACACGAATGTTAATATGCCTTGACAGAATAACACCAGGAAAACAGAGGGCGCGTTATACCTTTGTGTCGGAATCTCAGTCCGGACTACATTTCTTTTTGCCCCACGGGGCCCTACGGCCCCTCGTTGGCTAGCCGCCGCAGGTTCGGCCTCCCGCCTCGGAAATCTCCCCTGCAAAATACGGTTGTTGTTTGAAACGCCGGAATATGTGAGAATGGAATCTCTCTTGAGGGAATAAACACTCCGTTTTCTGTCACCTGGGAGGCCGGGATTAACCCGGGGTAATCAGCCGTAATGGCCACCAAGGTATCGTCCTTGCTTAACTGGTGGAACACCCCGTCGATAAGCTCCACCGATATGTCCGGATCCTCTTCGGAGTCCAGATCGAGGGACCGTTCTGGGTCCTCAGGCTGTGGAGGGTGGCTGTTGATATCCTTTACTTCCTATCGCCGTTCCTGCATTAAAGTCGTCAGACTACGTACCTAGTCATGGGAGCGTTAAACAGACAGGCAAGTGCAATTGTTCACTTACCGAACTTGGAGTTTCGTACATAGTGAATCCGGCCCGCGGGTTGACGCAGAGGAAGTCCTCCTTTTCTCCCTTGTACAAAGATGTTAAAATCTTTACTAGAGCGGCAGCTGTGGCTGGCCCCTTACGGCCGTAACGGGTGGCGTCGTCCTCCCCGTTGAAATCCCACATGGGGTGGCCTCTATATTGAAGCGGCTGCACCCCCCGCATAATGCATGTGGCCATGACTCCAATCATGGTTAGTCCGGAATGAGCCAACAGTCTTATTCGGCCCATCAGGTAAAGGACGTCTCTGTCGTTTTCTCTCTGAGAGCTCCGCGGGCGCCAGCTCAAGCGTTTCTTCAATGGAGCACTTTTGAACTCGGGGAGACCGATCCGGATAGGGTCCGGCAGCGGGGCGTCATCTATGTAAAACCATTCCGAAGGCCAGTCCTCGGACGCCTTTTTTGGGGTTCCGGATAGGTATCCGGTCCCGGCGATGCGCCATACTTCGGCTCCGCCCACTTGATAAATGGACTCCTCTTGAGAGCGGGGCACCAAGCAGAACAACCTCTTCCACAGTGCGAAATGAGCCTCGACGCCTAAAACTAGCTCGCAAAGGGCAACGAAGCCCGCAATATGTAGTACGGAGCCGGGCGTGAGATTGTGCAGCTGGAGGCCGTAGAACTCCAGAAGCCCGCGGAGGAATGGATGAATTGGAAATCCCAGTCCCCTTAATATATAAGGGACGAGGCACACCCGCTCTCCTTTAGAAGGATAGGGGGTGCTCTCCGCTTGCTTTCCGCCATTATAGGTGGCGAGCCCGGCTCGGACCGGGACCATGTATGCCTGGGGGAGAAATCCCATGGCCTGCAGCGACACTAACTCGCTGTGTGGGATGGTGCAACTCTCCCAGTCTCCGGGTTTAGGACTGGAGGGGCGAGGGGAGGAGCTGCGACGGCTGGCCATGTTGGAATGGACCTTTGCTGGAGACGCTCTGATGATAACTCGCGGAGAGGAGAAGATGTGGTTTGGATCTAAATCCCCATCCCGCTAAATAGGCGGCTCGTTTATATGACTAAGGGTATGGATGTAAAAACACCCCAGGCTTTTCGCATTCGTTCAACACGTGGAAGACGACCATTATTGGGCACTGAAGCCGAGGAGCGCTACATTGCAAAAATCAGACATTATTCGTACAGGTACACAGGATTCGGAGGAGGAACCCGCCTTGCAATGCCGAAGACAATTTGCGCGCCGGACTCATCGTCATTGAAGCCTGGTTCGGGGGCTACTGAGGGAGTCCTGGATTAGGGGGTGTTCGGATAGCCGGACTATACCTTCAGCCGGACTATACCTTCAGCCGGACTCCAGGACTATGAAGATACAAGATTGAAGACTTCGTCCCGTGTCCGGAGGGATCTTTTCTTGGCGTGGAAGGCAAGCTAGGCGTGCGGATATTCAAGATCTCCTACCATTGTAACCGACTCTGTGTAACCCTAACCCTATCCGGTGTCTATATAAACCGGAGGGTTGTAGTCCGTAGGACAACCATCATCATACACAATCATACCATAGGCTAGCTTCTAGGGTTTAGCCTCCTTGATCTCGTGGTAGATCCACTCTTGTACTACCCATATCATCAATATTAATCTAGCAGGAGTAGGGTTTTACCTCCATCGAGAGGGCCCGAACCTGGGTAAAATAAAGTGTCCCTTGTCTCCTGTTACCATCCGACCTTGACGCACAGTTCGGGACCCCCTACCCGAGATCTGCCGGTTTTGACCCCCTACTAGTGCAGCTGCATCCTGGAGAGCAGTGGTCCAGAAGAAACCTTGCCGGAATGCCTTGCCGGCAAGGGCACTTGATCCTATGTGAGAGCCACATATGCCTCCATGTATCTCTGCCAAAAGCTCCAGTCCGTCCTCCCGTGGAATACACTTCAATTTCACGTTGTTCGGTCTTTTCCTGTACAGGACATCGTCCACAAACTGGTACATGGCACACTGACAGGCTACTTTCTCTGCTTCTTCTTGTTCTTCGGGGAGTTCCCCTGTTTGGAGGAACTGAATGGTGTGTTGTTCCCATGACGGAGCCTGAGGCTTGACGACAAGGACTAAAGGCATGTCTTCTGCTGTGGGAGCGGTTGTCTCTACGGCAAGGGCTTGAGGCCCTGCCAGAGCCTGTTGCTCCCCGACAAGCTTGGCGTTCCTGAAAACATCCATGCCAGCGGCTCCTGGGAGCTCGGCGGGAAAGTACTTGCTGGGGCCTGATTTGCTTTGCTTATTCTATCCTGCCGATGGTTCAACGGATGGCTGAGTCAGTTGGAGCACAAAGGTTCCTGGTTCCACAGTTAACTTGAGGGCAACATGTTTTGACAGGTCGTCAGCAATGTTGTTCTCTACTCGAGGAACATGCTCTACTTGTACACCATCAAAACACTCTTCCAACTTCCTCACTTCATCTACATAAGCTTCTATCAGTGGGCTCTGATATTCCTTGTTCACTTGCTTCACCACGAGTTGTGAATCCCCACGGACGATCAGCTTTTTGATCCCAAGGTCTGTCGTGATCCTGAGACCGGCAAGCAGCCCCTCATACTCCGCGGTGTTGTTCGCTGATCTCTCCTGGGGAAAATGCATTTGGACTACGTACTTGAGGTGTTCTCCAGTGGGCGCGACAAGCAGCACGCCGGCACCCGCGCCTTGCAGCGAGAAAGCCCCATCAAGGTACATAATCGAGTCGCGGCTTGCTTCCTTGCCGGGGAGAGTGGTCTCTTGAGTTTCTTCGTCAGGCGTTGAGGTCCATTCTGCAATGAACTCTGCCAAAACCCTGCTTTGGATTGTCAAAGTGCTTTCAAACCTGAGACTAAAGGTTGACAGTTCCAACACCCATTCCGCAATCCTTCAGGTTGCATCTGGGTTGTGTAAGATCCGTTGCAACGGGAAGCGAGTGATGACGGTGATCTCATGTGCTTGAAAATAACGACGCAGCTTCCTCGAGGCCATAAGGAGGCCGAAGGGCAACTTCTGCACACCGGAGTACCTTGATCTGGCTCCCTTCAAGAGGGAGCTGACAAAGTAAACTGGGTGCTGCATCATCTTCTTCCTCTGTACCACTTCATTTGCTCGTGTTGATCCTGCCTTGCCGGCGCCAGACTTTGCCGGGGCTCCTGTCTCGCCGGTGTCAGATTCTGCCAGGGGTCCTGCCTTGCCGGCACCAGACCCTGCCGAGGGGAACTCTGGCTCGTCATCCGACAGTCCCGCCACCGCTACCGCTTTTTCGTCAACTTCCCTCTGCACTACTAGCGCAGCACTGACCACTAGATTCGTCACCGCTAGATATAGCAGCAACGACTCTTGCGGTTTGGCCGCAACTAGTATTGGCGTAGAGGAAAGGTGCCTCTTCAAATCCTACGGCGCTGCCTCGACCTCTGGGGTCCATTTCATGGGCCCCGCCTTCTTCAAAATCTTGAAGAAGGGGAGGGTGTGCTCATCAGATTTGGAGATGAACCTACTTAAAGCGGCAACGCAGCAGGCAATCCGACGCACATCCTTGACTCGCCTTGGTGCTTCAATCTGCTCGATTGCCTTGATCTTGTCGGGGTTTGCTTTGATCCCGTGCTAAGACACAAAGAACCCGAGAAGTTTACCGGATGGGACACTGAAGACACACTTCTCAGGGTTGATCTTGAGATTGACCTTGCGCAAATTGGCAAATGTTTCCTCCAAGTCTTGCACAAGTGTTGCCCTATCCTTGGTTTTGACCACTATGACATCCATGTAAGCCTCCATATTTCTATGGAGTTGGGGCTCGTAACCAATCTGGACTGCTCTTGCAAATGTCGAACCAGCACTTTTCAACCCGAAAGTCATTCATACAAAACATTACGTACCACATGGGGTGATGAAGGCAGTCTTTTCTTTGTCTTCCTTCATCATAAAGATTTGGTGGTATCTCAAATAGGCGTCAAGGAACGACAACAGGTCGCACCCGGCAGTGGAGTCCATGATCTGGTCAATGCGCGGCAAAGGGAAAGGATCCTTCCGGTAGGCTTTATTGATATCTGTATAATCAATGCACAACCTCCACTTCCCATTTGCCTTGCGCACCACCACCGGGTTGGCCAACCATGTTGGGTGGAGCACCCTCTGACCAAGCCTGCCGCCTCCAACTTAATGATCTCTTCGATGATAAAATCTTGCCGCTCCAAAGCTTGCTTTCCGACCTTCTGCTTGACGGGCCGCGCATGAGGACAGACAACAAGATGGTGCTCAATCACCTCCCTGGGAGCCGGGGATGTCAAATGCTTGCCAGGCAAACACATCGACATTCGCCCGCAGGAAGGCGATGAGCACGCTTTCCTATTTGCTGTCGAGGGTGGAGCTTATAGTAAAAGCCCCGCCCGTGCCGTCCTCATTGACGGGCACCTTCTTGGTCTCTAGTGGTGCTGCCCTTGATCTCTTGCTCTTACTGGTGGAGCTCTCTGGCACATCCTCGACGGGAGCGCAACACTCCCAAGTGGCACGCTTGCCAGAGTGGGTCAGGAGGTCTTGCCGGAAGAGGTCTCACCGGAAGGGGCCTTGCCGGCAGGGGCAGAGGTCTTGCCGGTTTTCTTCTTTCCCGGGGCTTCAGCGGTAGGAGCAAGTGCCTTGGCGGCAGTTGCTGCAACTGCCTCCTGGTAGAGTTGGTCGGCGCAGATGAGTGCGTCTTTCTTGTCTGAGGGGACGGTGATGATGCTCATTGGCCCGGGCATCTTTAACGTGTTGTAGGCATAGTGTGATGCCGCCATGAACTTGGCCAGTGCTGGGCGGTCGAGGATCCCATTATAGGGCAAGGGGATCTTGGCAACATAAATAACGATCTTCTCCGTCCTATAGTTCAGCTCGCCCCCAAATGTAACGGCCAACATGATTTTACCCTTCGGCTAACTCCTTCCCAGGTTGACCCCTTGAAACGTGCCCATTTCCTTGAGATCTCCATCGAGGATTTGCAGCCTCTTGATCATAGTGGGCGAGATCAAGTTCAGACCGGCCCCACCGTCGACTAGCACTTTTGTCACCTTGAGGTTGTGTATCGTTGGTGAAACCAACAACGGCAAATACCCGACCGCCGTTGTGCGATCAGGGTGATCCTCGGTGTCAAAAATGAAAGGTGTGCTAGACCACTTCAGTGGCTTCCGGGCGTCGAATGATGGCTCTGCCATAGTGACTTCACGTGCCCACTATTTCAGTCGGCAGTGAGAGGTATGCAACGAGGCACCACCATCGACGCATATGGCCTCTGGAGTTTTCTGGAACTCGTGCTCGCTGGACTCGTCGTCCTCATCATGATCATCGTCTCCCTCTTTCTTGTCGCGGCCCCGAGCGGGCCTCTCTGGTTGGTTATATTTGCCGCGGCGACCTCCTCGGCTGCCACACTTCTTGCCAGACCCGTCAGCACCATCCTGGCCCTTCTCCTTATTGGGACTCTTATATTCAACTCTCCGCTTCTCTGCAAGTAGCTCAACCCGTCGGCAATTCTAGAGGTCATGGCCCTTGGTGCGATGGATCTTGCAGTACTGCTTGTCGGAGCCTTCTGGCTTGTCGGCAGTCACCAAGGCCCGACAGGCGGCGCACCCGGCAACTTCCTTGCCGGGTTTGTCAGCCTTGGCCTTCTTGGCAGCGTCGGGGTTGCCGAATCCCTCGACGGTAAGCACGGTCTTTCCCTTGCACTTCCTATTGCGGCGTCGGCCCTTCTTTGCTGGGGCGACAACGTCTTCGTCCGTGGAGCCAGTTTCCTCGCCGGCATCTTCGCCGGGGTACTTGCTCCCTTCTTCAGCCCAAGCACGTCTGTCAGCCAAAACATAAAGCTCGGCGACATCCTTAACCTTGTTCATCGCCAGCTCCTCACGCATCTTGCGGTTGCGCACATTCTGATGGAATGCACTTATGACGGCGGTGGGATGAACATCTTGGATATTGTATTGCACACGACTGAACCTTTGTATGTACTTGCGCAAGGTTTCGCCATCCTTCTGGAGGATCACATGCAAATCACTTGCCTGGCCAGGAGCTTGGTGGCCCCCGGTAAAGGCGCCAACAAATTCGTGGCACAGACCTGATCAAGAAGAAATGGAATCCGTTGGTAGGTGCATCAACCATGACATGACATTGGGCTTAAGTGCTAACGGGAACTAGTTGGCAAACACCTTGTCATCGCGAGCCCCGGCAGCTTGCATCGTGATGGTGTAGATGTTGAGGAACTCCGACGGGTGAGTCTTGCCGTTGTACTTCTCTCTGACCTCACGCTTGAATGTGCGGTGGGTGGGCCACTGGAATTGCCGCAGCTCACGGGTAAAAGCTGGACAAACCACCTCGTAAGGTAAGTCACCAGAACCCCTCGGCGCTGGGTTGTCCACAGTGGGCCCCGCACACCAATCTCACTGATGGTGCGCTTCCCATCGCCGCTCGATAGTGGTACGAGCGTCTTCCTGGACTCAATCCCGAAGAACTTGACGTTGGCCGTGGCGGGCTCGTGGGTCGGACGACATTGTGGAAACGTTGTCACAGGCGTCGGCGCGGCGAGCCGGCGGCTGCTATTGCCGACATGGAGGAGGAGAGTACACCATGGTTGCAGCACCTTCGGTCCTTCCACCACTGGCATGCGCCGGTTCGACAGAGCGCCGTCACGAGGGTCCCGCTGGTCGTGGTTCATCTTTATTGGTGAAGCTGATGAGGCTCCGGATGGTAGCTCTCCACTCGTCGAGCTTCTCCGCAGTAGGAGGAAAGTCGAGGAGCAGTTGCACGCGTGCCAACGCTTCTGCTGGTGTGGGTGGTGGAGAAAGCTACCTAGACCGTGACACGCTCTGACTTCTAACCATGTTAGAAGGAGCTCTACCACGGTCTCGCGGTCGTGCGCCATTTTTGCCGGCGTCTGGGCGTGCATGCTGGACCGGTGCATCTTGAGAGTGATGCAGAGGGCTCTTCCCGCGACGGCGTCCGGGGTCACCAACGTCATGGCGTTACTCGTCACACGCGACCTGGGAAGACCACGGCGCGGGCGCCGGCTAGGGTGTCTTGGAGGTCACCGCGTCGCCCGTTGGTATCACGACTCTGCCCTTGAACCCAGCGACATGTGGCTCGTCGTCTCGGGCACGAACGCCGCCGCTCGCCTGGCTTCGATTGCTAGAGTGTCGAGGATGCTCGATGGCCATGCCTCCGCCACCATCCGTGGCTGCCCTTTCGCCCGCCTGCGCTGGTATGGGTGGTTCTGCTCCAGACAAACCGATCGCCGTGATCCCCTTCTTCTTGGTAGCCATGGTGATCGGTGAAATGATGTGCTAATCGCTAGATCAGGTTTCCAAAGCTCTGAAAACCCCTACCTAGCATGCCAAGGATGTCGGGGAAACGAAACCTATGGGACCACGGGGATCCCTTCTACGGTTTGGCAGGGGACTAGGGCTAAGCAAAGAGCAGATCTAGTGATCAACCCCATGGGTCTTTACCCAGGTTCGGGCCACAGAGATGCGTAAAACCCTAGTCCTGCTTGATTGTGTATTGAGTGTTCTTGAGCTTCGGCTCGTTGCTGCGCATGGAAGCTGGGCCGAGAGGTCCAAAAAGCCGAATCCCCCTCCAGTACACCGTGGGCCTCCTTTTATATGACCAAAGGGGATGCCACAGTGGCATACATGAGGTGTCAAGTAACTAGAGTGTACGTAGGAGCTGTAAACCGCTACGGTACACATGCTTATCTTGGTCATCTAAGGACAAACACATTAAATGTGCCGCTTACGTGCCCTCTAGCTTTATCGGGGGCGGGAAGAGAGCCCGTCCCGTCTGTTGCCGCCTCACCCCGTCTTGACACGCGTCCACGCCGATGAGGCATGCAGTGCCAAGTTGATTGGCCAGCTGCTGCGCTGGATTGGTGGTAGGGTTTTCACGAAGATCTGCATGTCACCATGCAGGTGCTTGCCAGGCTGGTGAGCTGACCACTACGCTGGAGTGGTGACGGGGTGGAAGAGTCTTGTCGCGGTCTTGCCGATGCCCCCGACAAGGATCCTGCCGGGGCTTCGCGGACGTCCCCGGCAAGGATCTTGCCGGAGCCTTATCTTTAGGCCCTCACAAAGATCTACACGCCACCAGGCGCACACCCTTGGATCTTGGTTTTAACATTTTCGATGGTGTCAGAGCTCTCAACCTCAAGGGTGCCTTTGTGAGTGATCTGCAAATCGTCTCCGACAAGGATCTTGCCGGGGGTCCAGCTGATCCTCTGTCTTCTGGTCTCTGGCTCGGCTGCTTCTCCCTGCTTTGTATCTTGTTCTCGGTCGACCCCTTCAGGCCTTGCCGCAGGTGTGGCTACGACTGCCTGTGCACAACTATGGGGTGCTAAAGAGCCCAAACTTTAGTACACCGACATTAGGATTGTACGTGGTACATCCAACTCTAGTTTCCTTGAACCCCCTATGAAAAAAGCCATCAACTCTCACCTCCCCACACGCAAAAAAAAAACCAGCCTCACGCAAAAAGAAAAAAAGGGGAGTTCACACATCGTCTTGTTGGTACCTAGTCAATAATGCAAAAACAATTTGGAAACGTAGTACTAAATCAATTTGGAAACCAAGCCATTAATGCAACTAATTAGCTAAACAATTAATTACGCGCGCAATTAAGTAAGTCCATTTAAATAGGGATTTTTCACACCAGATTAATTATGAAATCGTGTTGTCAATGCTCTACGCAAAGAGAAGTTAAAAACAAAGCACTAAATCAATTTGGAAATGAAACCATTAATGCAACTAATCAGTTAAACAAATAATTACGCGTGCATGGAATTAATTAATTGCATTTAAGTATGAATTTGTTTCACGTCAGATCAATAATGAAATCAAATAGTTAATGCAATTAATTATTTAGTTAGTCACTTAATTAGGGATGCAGATAATTAATAGTATGAAGTTTTTTCTACTCTATATCTACTATTAAAGTGGATTTAGGTATTGTACATGGTACATCCAACTATTCTTCCCTTCATCCTCTAAAAAACCATCAACTCCCACCTCCCCACACGCACAAAAAAATGACCTCCCTTGCCTCATGCAAAAGAAAAAGATAAGAAACAAAGTGAGAGTTACATACATTGTTTCGTTGTTACCCAGTCAGTAATGTATCAACAATTTGGAGACCAAGCACCAAAACATTTTGAAAATCAAGCCATTAACGCAATTAATTAGCCAAATAATTAATTATCTCTACTCCTAAATGGAGTCCGTACATCGTTTTGTTGGTACTCAATCATTAATACAAAGAGATATTAGAAACCAAGCACCCAATCAATTTTAAAATCAAATTATTAATGCAACTAATTACTAGATAATGAATTACATGTGCATGCTGTGAATTAATTTAATTTAAGTAGGCATTTAGTTCACGCCAAATCAATAATGATATCAAACAATTAACGTAATTAACTAATTAGTGAGCACTTAAGTAGGGATGCAGATAATTAATAGTAAAATTTTTTTCAACTCCATCTGTACTATAGAAGGGGGGAATTGGAGATTGTACGTGGTACATCCTACTCTACTTCCGTTGACCCCCCTATGGGAAAAACCCATCAACTCTGACCCCCAAGCATAAAAAACCAACCTCTCTCGCCTCATGCAAAAAGAAAAGAAAAAAATAGGGGAGTTCATACGTCATATCATTGGTACTCAGTCAATAATGCCAAAACAATTAGGAAACAAAGTACCGAATCAATTTGGAAATGAAACCACTAATTCAATTAATTAGCGAGACAATTACTTACGCATGCAATTAAATAATTCTGTTTAAATATGGATTTTTTGGACCAAATTAATTATCTCTACTGGTAAAGGGGGAGTCTGTACTTCGTTTAGTTGGCACTCAATTATTAATGCAAAGAAAAATTACAAACAAAGCACCCAATCCATTTGGAAATCAAATAATTAATGTTATTAAATAGCAGATAATGAATTATGTGCGCATGTAATGAGTTAATTTCATTTAAGTAGGGATTTATTTCGTCCAAAATTAATACTGAAATCGAATAATTAATATAATCAATTAATTAACTACGCACTTAATTAGGGATGCAGATAATTAATAGTAAAAAGTTTCTTGAACTCTATCTCTACTAAAAAAGGGGAGTAGGGGATTGTACATGGTACATCCAACTCTACTTCTCTTGATCACCCTATGAAAAAACATCAACTCTCCCTCCCCACATGCATAAAGAAACAAACCTCCCTCGCCTCACGCAACAAGAAAAGAAAGAAGGGATTTCATACACCATCTCATTGGTACACAGTCGAAAGTGCAAAAACAATTTGGATACCCAGTACCAAATCAATGTGGAAACAAAGGCATGAATCCAATAAAATAGCTAGATAATTAACTATGCGTGCAATTAAATAAATCTGTTTAATAGGGATTTTTTCACACCAAATTAATTATCTCTAATCTTAAAACAGGAGTCAGTATGTTGCTTCGTTGGTACACAATCATTAATGGAAAGGAAAAATTAGAAACCGAGCACCCAATCAATTTGGAAATAATTAATGCATTTAACTACCAGATAATGAATTACATGTGCATGCAATGCATTATTTTCAGTTAAGTATGGATTTAATTTGCGCTAAATCAATAATGAAATCGAACAATTAATATAATTAATTAATCAATTAGACACTTAATTAGGAATGCAGATAATTAATAGTAAAAGTTTCTTTAACACTATCTCTACCATAGGAGGGGAGTTCAGAATTGTATGTGATACATCCAACTCTAATTCCCTTGATCCCCCTATAAAAAACCCATCAACTCTCATCTCCCCACCCACATAAAAACCAACCCCTCTTGTCTCACGCAAAAGGAATAGAAACAATAGGGGAGTTCATACATCATCTTGTTGGTACGCAATCAATAATGGAAAAACAATTTGGAAACCAAATATCGAATCAATTTCGAAACAAAGCCATTAATTCAATTAATTAACGAGACAATTAATTACACATGCAATTAATTCTGTCTGTTTAAATAGGGATTTTTCGCACCAAATTAATTATCTCTACTTTAAAGGGGAGTCATTTTGTTGGCACTCAATTATTAATACAAAGAAAAATTACAAACGAATCACCAAATCCATTTGGAAAGCAAATCATTACTGCAATTAATAAGCAGATAATGAATTACTGCGCAGGTAATGAATTAATTTCATTTAAGTAGGCTGGTCGTAATGGTAGTATCATAACTAGTATCGAGCATGCCAATTAGGCAATGTTGATGAGGTGTCATAGAGTTAAATGCAAAAAGAGAGGGTTGAGTATAATATCATGGTACTGTATCATAATAAATGCAATGTTACTATGTGTCATGCATGATAATAAATAGAGTACTATATGATACTACTATTTGAGTACTATGCATTATGGACGTAGTATCATATGCATGATACTAGTATATAATACTACCCGTTACAACTAGCCGTAGGAATTTTTTCACGCCAAATGAATAATAAATCGAATAATTAATATAATTAATTAATTAGTTAAGCACTTAATTAGGGATGCAGATAATTAATAGTAAAAAATTTCTTAAACTGTGTCTCCACTATAAAAGGGAGTTAGGGATTGTACGTGGTACATCCAATTCTATTTCCCTTGATCCCCCTATGGAAAAAGATCAAGAACTCTCACCTCCCCACACGCATAAAAAACCAAACTCACTCGCCTCACGCAATAAGAAAAAAAGAAGGGAGTTCATACGTCATCTCATTGGTACACAGTCAAAAGTATAAAATAATTAATAAATTTGGAACCTAGTAGTAAATTCAGTTAACTAGGGATTTATTTCGCGCCAAAATAATGAAATCGAACAATTAATATAAATAATTAATCAGTGAGACACTTAATTAGGAATACAAATAATTGATAGTGAAAGTTTCTTTAACACTAACTCTACCGTAGGAGGGGAGTTCGGGACTGTACGTGATGCATCCAACTCTACTTCCCTTGATCCCCCTATGAAAAAACCCAACAACTCCCATCTCCCCGTGCATAAAAAACCCAACCTCTCTCGCCTCACGCGAAAGGAAAAGAAAAAAAATAGGGGAGTTCATATGTCATCTCCTTGGTACACAATCAATAATGCAAAAACAAACCGAATCAATTTCGAAATGAATCCATTAATTTGATTAATTAACGAGACAATTAATTACACATGCAATTAATTATGTCTGTTTAAATAGGGATTTCTCACACCAAATTAATTATCTCTACTTCTAAAGGGAGTTATTTCATTGCCACTCAATTATTAATACAAAGAAAAATTACAAACGAAGCACCCAATCCATTTGGAAAGCAAATCATCAATGCAATTAATTAGCTGATAATGAATTACGTGCACATGTACTGAATTAATTCAATTTCAGTAGGAATTTTTTCATGCCAAATGAATAATGAATTAAAAGTGCAAAAACAATTTGGAACCCAGTACCAAATCAATGTGGAGACCAAACCATTAATGCAAAAAGAAAAGAAAAATTAATTTAATCATAAAGGTTTATTTAATAGTATCTCCACTATATAAGGGGAGTTTGGGATTGTACTTGGTACATCCAACTCTACTCCCCTTGAACCCCCTATGAAAAAAGCCATCAACTCTCACCTCCCAACGCGCACAAAAAAACCAACCTCATGCAAAAAATGGAGTTCGTACGCTTACTCGTTGGTACCCAGTCAATAATGCAAAATAAATTTGGAAATCAAGTACTGAGTCAATTAGGAAACCGAGTCATTGATGCAATTAATTAGTCAAACAATTAATTACGCATGCAATTTCTACTCCTAAAGGGAAGTTCGTACGTCGTTTCGTTGGTACTTAATCATTAATGTAAAGAAATATTAGAAACCGAGCATCCAATCAATTTGGAAATCAAATCATTAATGCAACTAATTACCTAATAATTAATTGAATGTGCACACAACGAATTAATTTCATTTAAGTATGTATTTATTTCACAACAAATCAACAACGAAATTGAACAATTAATGTAATAAATTAATTAATTAGTGAGGTACTTAATTAGCGATGCATATAATTAATAGTAAAAAAAATCTAAAACTGTATCATTACTATAAAATGGTAATTTGGGATTGTATGTGGCACATCAAACTCTACTTCTCTTGATCCATCTATGAAGAAAACCATCAACTCTAACCTCCCCACACACATAAAAAAATCAACCTTCCTTGCCTCACGCAAAAAGAAAAGAAAAATTGGGTAATTCATTCATCATCTTGTTGGTACCCAGTCAATATTACAAAAAACAATTTGGAAACCAAGTACCGAATCTATTAAAAAACCATTAATTGAATTAATTAGCGAGGCAATTAACTACACATGTAATTAGTTAAGTATGTTTAACTAGGAATTTTTAGCACCAAATTAATTATCTCTACTCCTAAAGGGGGAGTCTGTACGTTGTTTCGTTGACACCCAATTATTAATGCAAAGAAAAATTACAAACCAATCACCCAATCCATTTGGAAACCAAATTATTAATGCATTTAATTACGAGATAATGAATTACGATCACATATAATGAATTAATTTCATTTAAGAAGGGACTTATTTTGTGCCAAATGAATAATGAAATCGAATAATTAATATAATTAATTAATTAGGCACTTAATTAGGGATGTAGATAATTAATAGTAAAAAACATTTGAACTGTATCTCTACTATAAAAGGAGAGTTGGGAATTGTACGTGGCACATTCAAGTTTACCTCCCTTTATCCTCGATTGAAAAAACCATCAAATTGCACCTCTCCACACGCATACAAAATACAAGCTCCCTCGCCTCACGAAAAAAAGAAAAGAAAAATGCAGTTCATACGTCAAATCGTTGGTACACAGTCAAAAGTGCAAAAACAATTGGAACCCAGTACCAAATCAATGTGGAAACCAGACCATTAATACAATTAAATAAGCAGCCATTTAATTATGCGTGCAGTTAGCTAATTCTGTTTAAACCGAGAATTTTTTCATGCCAAATTAATTATCTCTACTCTTAAAGCGGTCGATTTTTGGTACTCAATCATTAAAGGAAAGAAAAAAATTTAGAAACCAAGCACCCAATCAATTTGGAAATCAAATCATTAATGCATTAAATTAACAGATAATTAATTATGTATGCATGCAATGAATTATTTTAATTTAAGTATGGATTTATTTCGCGCCAAATCAATAATAAAATTCAACAATTAATATAATTAATTCATTAGTCAGACACTTAATTAGGGATGCAGATAATTAATAGTAAAAGTTTCTTCAACAGTATCTGTACTATAAAAGGGGAGTTTAGGATTGTATGTGGTACATCTAACTCTACTTTCCTTGAACCCCCACACGCACAAAAAACCAACCTCACGGAAAAAGAAAAAAAGGGGAGTTCAGACATCGTCTTGTTGGTACCTAGTCAATAATGCAAAAACAATTTGGAAACATAGTACTGAATCAATTTGGAAACCAAGCAATTAATGCAACTAATTAGTCAAATAATTAATTACGCGTGCAATTAACTAAGTCCATTTAAATAGGGATTCTTCACACCAAATTAATTATGAAATCAAGTTGTTAATTCTCTACACAAAGAGAAGTTAAAAACGAAGCACCAAATCAATTTGGAAATCAAACCATTAATGCAACTAATCAGGCGGACAAATAATTACGCGTTCATGGAATTAATTAATTGCATTTATGTATGAATTATTTCACGTCAAATCATTAATGAAATCATACAATTAATGCAATTAATTATCTAGCGAGTCACCTAATTCGGGATGCAAATTATTAATAGTACAAAGTTTTTTCTACTCTATCTCTACTATTAAAGTGGATTTAGGTATTGTACATGGTACATCCAACTATTCTTCCCTTCATCCTCTAAAAAACCATCAACTCCCACCTACCCACACGCGCAAAAAATGACCTCCCTCACCTCATGCAAAAGAAAAAGAACAGAAACAAAGTGAGAGTTCATATATTGTTTCGTTGTTACCCAGTCAATAATGTATCAAAAATTTGGAGACCAAGAACCAAAACATTTTAAAAATCAAGCCATTAATGCAATTATTTAGCCAAATAATTAATTACGTGTGCAATTAATTAAGTCCATTTAAATAAAGGATTTTTTCACGCCAAATCAGTTATTGAATTGAGTTATTAATGGAATTAATTAATTAGCCAGGTACTTAATTTAGGATGAAGATAATTAATAGTAGTAAGTTTGTTCAGTCTTTCTAATATTGAAGGGAGTTGGGGGTTATACGTGGTACATCCAACTCTCCTCCCCATGATCCCCTACGAAACAACCCATCAGCTCCCACCTCTCCACATGCACAAATAAACTCATCTTCCTTGTCTAATGCAAAAATGAAAACAAGAAAACAAAGGGGGAGTCTGTACGTCGTTTCATTGGTATCCAATCATTAATGCAAAAAAATTGAAACCAAGCAATGAATCAATTTGGAAATCAAACCTTTAATGTAATTAATTAGCCAGACAATCAATTATGCATGCAATTAATTAAGTCCGTTGAAGTAGTGAATTTTTCACGCCAAATCAATTACTCCCTCCTTCCATTTATATAGGGCCTAATACATTTTTCAAGACCGCCTTTAACTATTGACAAGATTAATAGTACATGAGATGTATAACATGAAAATTATATCATTAGAAGCTCCTTTCACATACAAATTTGACTGTATGTTTTCTGTAAGTTGCATGTCATATATTATTGCTCTAACATTTGGTCAAAGTTAACCTCGAGAAACACATTAGGCCCTATATAGATGAAGGAGGGAGTATGAAATCTAGCCACTAATGCAATTAAATAATTAGTCAGATACTTAATTAACGATGCTGATAATTAATAGTAGAAAGTTTTTTCAACCATATCTTTACTATTAGAGGGAAGTTAAGGATCGTACGTGCTACATCCAACTCCCCTCACCTTGCCCCCCCTATGAAAAAAACCCATCAGCTCCCACTTCCCCACACTTATAAAAAGAACACCTCCCTTGCCTCATGCAAAGGGCAAAAAACAGAAAACCTTTGTCCTTATGCCCCCCGGACACACACAATTTATTGTCTACCACATTGCTGGACTAACAACTCGTCGCCGCCGTGCGTCATCACATGAGGTGCCCAAGGATCACGCCTCATGGTCGATCTGGTCACCACCGTGCATCACTCTTAGACACAAGTGTGGAAAGAGAGTGGGTGCCAGGATAGGAGCGTTGGACCGTCGACGCAGCTCTGGGGATGCGATGACCGGGAGGGAGGTTGCCGCCCTTGGGCGACGCATCTCAGGGTAGGGATAGGCTACCGCTTGGGTTTTGTTCTGCTCACCTCCCCGGATCCTATGGTCATGTATTGAGCCATGTACAAAAGAGGAACCACGGAAGATTCCAAGACATATTAGTGGAGCAGCCAAGTCGTATCCCACCCCACTGCCTCAAATGGGTGACGCTTGTAGGTGGAAGAGGCACGATGAGGAGGGGCAGTTGCAGTAAGATTTCTCACCCATGCAACCTTCACCTGATCAATCTCCCTCCTTCCATCAATCGATGCACTATTTCCATCATTGGGCGAGTTCTGTGACGGACAACTGGACAAGCACAAATGGATCAACCCAACAGGCACCACCCTAAGAGCACAAAGCGAGTTGTGGGGAATCTTCACACGTCGGTTTGACACCAACAGATGAGTTCACGTGTCAACGCTCAGAAGGAGGCCACCATGGATGCCCACTTCAATGACCTCCCTTATGTCTACTACACAACCTTCTTCTTGTAGATGTTGTTGGGCCTCCAAGTGCAGAGGTTTGTAGTACAATAGCAAATTTCCCTCAAGTGGATGACCTAAGGTTTATCAATCCATTGGAGGCGTAGGATGAAGATGGTCTCTCTCAAACAACCCTGCAACCAAATAGCAAAGAGTCTCTAGTGTCCCCAACACACCCAATACAATGGTAAATTGTATAGGTGCACTAGTTCGGCGAAGAGATGGTGATACAAGTGCAATATGGATGGTAGATATAGGTTTTGTAATATGAAAATATAAAAATAGCAAGGTAACTAATGATAGAAGTGAGCATAAATGGTATTACAATGCTAGGAAACAATGCCTAGGGTTCATACTTTCACTAGTGCAAGTTCTCTCAACAATAATAACATAATTGGATTATATAACTATCCCTCAACATGCAACAAAGAGTCACTCGAAAGTCACTAATAGCGGAGAACAAACGAAGAGATTATGGCAGGGTACGAAAGCACCTCAAAGTTATTGTCGGTGTCAAAACCGGCGGATCTCGGGTAGGGGGTCCCGAACTGTGCGTCTAGGCGGATGGTAACAGGAGACAAGGGACACGATGTTTTTACCCAGGTTCGGGCCCTCTCGATGGAGGTAAAACCCTACTCCTGCTTGATTAATATTGATGATATGGGTAGTACAAGAGTAGATCTACCACGAGATCAAGGAGGCTAAACCCTAAACTAGCATATGGTATGATTGTTTTATGATGAAGTTGTCCTACGGACTAGAACCCTCCGGTTTATATAGACACGGGATAGGGTTAGGGTTACACAAAGTCGGTTACAATGGTAGGAGATCTTGAATATCCGTATCGCCAAGCTTGCCTTCCACGCCAAGTAAAGTCCCATCCGGACACGGGACGCAGTCTTCAATCTTGTATCTTCATAGTCCTGGAGTCCGGCTGAAGGTATTGTCCGGCTATCCGAACACCCCCTAATCCAGGACTCCCTCAGTAGCCCCCGAGCCAGGCTTCAATGACGACGAGTCCGGCGCGCAGATTGTCTTCGGCATTGCAAGGCGGGTTCTTCTCCAAATTCTGTGTACCTGTAGGAATAATGTCCGATTTTTGTAATGTAGCGCTCCTTGGCTTCCACGCCCAATAATGGCCGTCTTCCACATGTCAAAGGAATGCGAAAAGCCGGGGCGTTTTTACATCCACACCCCTAGCCGCATAAACAAGCCGCCTATTTAACGCGATGGGGATTCAGATCCAAACCACACCTTGTCCTCTCCGCAAGTAATCATCAGAGCGTCTCTAGCAAAGGTCCATTCCAACACGGCCAGCCGTCGCAGCTCCTCCCCTCGCCCCTCCAGTCCTAAACCCGGAGACTGGGAGAGTTGCTCCATCCCGCACAACGAGTTAGTGTCGCTTCAGGCCAAGGGTTTTCTCCCTCAGGCTTATATGGTCCCGGTCCGAGCCGAACTCGCCACCTATAATGGCGGAAAACAAGCGGAGAGCAGCCCCAATCCCTCTAAAGGAGAGCGGGTGTGCTTCGTCCCTTACCTAATAAGGGGACTGGGATTTCCAGTTCATCCATTTCTCCGTGGGCTTCTGGAGTTCTACAGCCTCCAGCTGCACAATCTCACGCCCACCTCTATATTGCATATCGCGGGCTTCGTCACCCTTTGCGAGCTATTTTTGGGTGTTGAGGCTCACTTCGCGTTGTGGAAGAGGATATTCTGCTTGGTGCCCCGTTCTGAAGAGGGGTCTATATATCAAGTGGGCGGAGCCGAAGTGTGGCGCATCGCCGGGACCGGATACCTATCTGGAACCCCAAAGAAGGCGTCCGAGGACTGGCCCTCGGAATGGTTTTATATAGACGATGTCCCGCTACCGGACCCTATCCGGGTCGGTCTCCCTGAGTTCAATAGTGCTCCGTTAAAGAAACGCTTGAGCTGGCGTCCGCGGAGCTCTCAGAGAGAAAGCAACAGAGACGTCCTTTACCTGATGGGCCGGATAAGACTATTGGCTCATTCCAGATTAACCATGATTGGAGTCATGGCCGCATGCATTATG